>CM027119.1:61535147-62135147 GCA_015476505.1 Urochloa ruziziensis | reverse complement strand
ATCCTGCCAGATGCCCTTGATCAGGTGAGATATTCCTTGTCGTAGCAATCTCAACTCAATCCAAAAATACGGCCTTCGAAACCCAACTTCTCATGGTTATTGCTCAGAACCAAAATTAGAATTGGCGTGTTGCTCCCATCCTTCGCAATATAATTCACTTAATTGCCGCATGATTCTTAAACTCGTTTACAAGGTAAACAAGGGATTCATGCGTGAAGGTAATAAGAATCAATCGCAGGAAAATTTTTTTTTCAACAGCAAGGTAGTTGCGAAACAAAAATTCATAACTCCTTGGTCAGACGCATAAAAATCGTGAATTTTTGCCAGCAGCTAGGAAATTTTGCGAGCTACAACTTTCGTTTATAACTCCAAGTCAGATTTGGAATCTAGCTAGGGCAAAAAATTCAACGCTCGTGTCTCTGTCTGTGCTGTTTTCAGGATGGCTGAGGGTCACCAATTTGGTCATAACTCAAGTTTTACTTAACCAAAACCCTTGAAATTTTTACAGCAGCTTGCTTATTAAATTATGAACAACTTTTATTTAAGGTGTCCAGCCATCTGAGATATTTTTATGACCCGAAAAATTCGGACCAGCAAGAAACATAGTTTTTGATAGATTTTCAGGAGTTTGTGAGATTTACGATTTTTACTTCCTTTTTGACTCAAGTTGCCTCAACAATTTTTAAGGTGGTTAACATGATGCAAAAGAACTAAAAATCGTCCTCACAAATACCAAGAAGCCTTGGTGCACGTAGTTAGTTGCTGGTGGCGAGGCACAATATACGTCTCCCCTATAATAACTAGTCGTCACTCAGACCATCGTAACCTTAAACGAACGGAGTTAGCGTACCTGCAAGAAAACCATGAACCTTCCATGCCAGCATGCCACGGAAGCGTTCCCATTCATTACCGTTCATTTATAAAAACGGCATCCATGCGTTCAACACTGCATGGACAGTGCATCTAATCTAGGCCGTACGCTCATTTTGAATAGAGCACACAACCCTTCGCATAACTCGTGATGCGGCATCATGCACATGTCTCGAACATGGCGAACCACCAGGATGATAGGCTCATTTGAATTAGAACCATACCATCGAGACCTTGCTCACATATAAAACATGTGGCGACTCATACACAACCGTAATGATAGGTTCCTTGAAATGGAGATCCTATCACCCTTCGTGCACGCGAGGCACGGGAACCAGCGCACGTATAAAACACGTGGGCAAGGGTGTGCTGGGCAGGTTAGTCAAATATACCATAATTAGCAAGCCACCTGAAACAGCCCAAAATTCCCTCTAGGGCTTCACGGTCTAGTTAATCCTTAGCGATCCAACGAGTTTTCGCAAGCACTTAGTTGGTCAAGTTTTATTGCAAAACAAGTGTATTGGGACCGTGCGAACCTCTGGTGCACAACTTTTCGCTCTGATACCAGCTGTGGCAGAACCGCTCAAATTAATCCGGCTTAAGTGCGCTAACCTTCCATTGGTCGTCACGCAATTAAATCGGAGTAACCTGACAGTCTGTCGGGTCGATGCCCGATGCAACCACGAAAAACATACTAAACACACGGAAAAGCATCAACCCCGAGGGTCGACGCTAACCAGGCCGTTCCCATGTCATCCTGGTTCGTTAATCCGAGCCTACTCCCCTTGGACACAAGCCTTAGCCGGACATACATCGCGGTCGTAACCGGCCGGCCTCGGTCTTGAGCCACGTGTCAGCGACAGGGGGACGAATCCCAGGGAAAGCAGGGCGAGGCCACTCCCCATTCCGAACAGGTACTAAACTTACCGGTCCCATGCCCAAACAAGTGCTTAGTGCTTTCAAACACTTAACCAGCAGTACCGTGCCATTTGGCCTTAACCAATTTTAGCATACACGGACGGGGCATCTACATGACAAAAATCCCCGCCCGTCATCCTTATGATTCCAACATAAGTAAGGCAGTTGATTCCTATATCTCGCGAGTGACAGGAAATCACTCGACTTTTACCGGGTCCTTATAGCATGGCAGCTATCGACCTATCATACTAGTATTGCAAGCATAGGTACCTAGGATCATGCAACTAAGGTTTCAATTCAACTCCTGAAACGTAAATGCACAAACATAAACTTAGCAAAACATAGTTGCATGTATTTAAAACATAGGACATGCACCGGGGCTTGCCTTCAGGCACGATGTTAGCTTGGGAAACCTCGGCAGCAACGTTCGGGTCTTGCTCGACCTGGACGGCGTTCACCTCGCCTTCAGCTTGGCCTTCTCCTCCAGCGGGGACAAGTTCGTAGTCACCGTCAGCGAGGACTTGCTCTACACGAATGCACATGCAAATAAGAACATGATCTTATATCGAGTCACCATAATTGCAAAATGATAACCCGGGTGTATTGAGTGACACATTAGATTATTTTTGTCTGACCTTCCCTTTCTTTAACTTAGTTTGCAATTACTCATTAAAGTGCTTGGGTGTGTTTAGGGTGATTGTGTACACATCTATTATTATTTAACTTTGATTTCACCACAAAACAGCAAGGGTGTGTGTGTGATGTGTTTAGTTTATTTAATAATTTAAAGAAGTGACTTATTCTTATTTCCTCCTTTTTAAGCAATGAAACTTCCATAATTTATTCTGGCAGTTTGGAACTTCAATTAAATGTGAGAAAATTACAGTGGGTTCTTGGTGTGTTTCTAGATTTACTGACCAAAATTTAGATCAAAAAGATTTATACAGCATCTAGGAAAAATCACAAAAGCTTATCACACTATCATCAAGAATAAATCCTAATAAATCACACTATCATCAAATGATCCTTAAAAAATTACCAGAGCCTATCCTAGTCTAAACAAGCTCACATGCCAAAGGATAGCTTCAAAAGATCAAAAGATCTTGCTGTTTGAATTTATTAGATCTAAACTGGTATGAATTAAAAGTGCAAGTTATCCAGCTCAAACTAAGCTCTACTATTTACCAGACATGCATCAAGTTACCACAGAGCTGCTGCAAAAAGATTGAGCTCATAAGCTGCACAGATTAATTATTAAAATTGTTGAACTAACCATGCATAGTCTGCCTAAACAATTAATAACTCAAAATCTAGTGTGCAACTTTGTGCCAACTTTTTACAGGAGCCTAAAAATTTCATCAACTACAACATATCCAAAAATTAGCACAAACAAGCTAGTATATTTCAAACTGTGCACAAATTTAAGTTTGAACAGATTTGAATCTAATTTGAAATCTACACAGAAAACACCTATACATGCTTTCTAGAAAAGGTAGAGCACAGAACCAGTAGTACAAAAAATTGGGTTTGTATTTTTCTGATTTTTCTACGATTTTTAATCGATTTTAGAAGTTTCCAGCTTTTGGATCTAAACTTGAAGTCGCAGTTTTCAGATAACCCCCTGGAACTCTTTAAAGCCTCGCGAACAGGTCCCTAAAACTTACACAAACGTCCCTGACTTTCTCCTAATTCTAACAGGGAGGTCCCCGGGCGGACCTTGATCAGGGGATCGCGATTCCGGCTAGGGGAAGGAGCGATTCGAAGGGGAGATGGCTCGGGGAGGACGAGGGGCTCACCAAAGGACGATTTGATGAAGGGATTGGGGTCGGAGGAGGCCGGGAGGGCGCTCGCCGTGGAAGAGGGCGGAGCAGACCGAGTCTGCTCGTGCTCCGGCGAGCCTGGTGGCGGAGGCGCTTGGCTGGGTTGCTGGGGAGGTCGAGCGGGGGTGATGGCGTGCTCTGGCGGAGGAAGAAGCGGACAGGGAGGCCGGGAGGATGGGGTTCGACGGCGGCAGCCTGGCGGCAGGCAGAGCAATGGCGGGAGGAGGTGCTCGGCGGGGCGGCTATGGCTTTTATAGGCGGGTTCTGCCGGGTGCTTCGAGGCCAAGCCTCAGGTGGGCAACGCGGGCAGCGACACGGGCAGGCGGCCGGACAGCGGCGCAGCACTGGCTGGCGGCCTGTTGCGTGCGGCGGCGGTCGGGGGTCGGTCGCGGCGAGGCGGCGGTCGGACAGGACTTGTCCGCGGGCGGTCGGGAAGGAGCTCGCGGGTGGCGGCGTGCCGCGTGGCGTGCAGAGGAGCGGCGCGGTGCGCGGTCGGGAGCAGAGCGGAGACAAGCGCGGCCGGTCGGACGGCGCCCCTCCGTTCGCATTGAAGGCCTGCGGCCGGTCGGAACGGCACCCCCCCCCCCCAATTGCATTGAAGGCCTGCGGCCTCGACAGCCATGCCAGGTAGGTCGCGCCGCGCGGTGACAGGCGCGGTCTGCTGGAACGCGAGCGCCGGCGCGCGTTCCACATTTCGTCGAGCACCTACCGAGCGTCACTTCAAACAGCTTGTTCTCCAAAAATTTGAACTAAAGTTCAAAATCTCCAAATACGAAAGTCGTGTCCCTCAGTATAGGCTACAACTTTTGTAAAGGTAGACCATAGAAAAAGTCTATAGATCAACGGGAAATTTGAGGAGAACACAGTGTGAACTTGAGTGCCAGCCTGCGGTGAACTTCTGTGTTTGACTGACTTTGACTGGGATTTAAGGTGCCTTCCACTCAAAATCTTGGAATGAGCCAATTGACAAAAATGTGTCCCATGAAATACTGAACAACTTTTGTATTGGCTGATTTTCAAGTTCTTAAGTGAAAATTCGAATTCGAACCATGCCAACCGAGAAAGGTCAAAAGTTCACCGAGGAACTTTGTGATTTCATGCGTGAACCCTTAAGTGAAAATCTTGGTGGGGTTAGCCTAAGCCTAATTAAGATAAAACGAAGGGTTTAGCAGATGCTTAGGTTAATTAAACACCTAGATTGTCACAGCCACCTTGAACCTACCATAGTCACTTTTCCTTGTGGTTACCATGTCTACCTTCACTGTAGCCCCGAACATTGTTCCTATTGCCCATAGTACCTCATAGGTTCTAAGCACCTTCGGCAAATTCACTGTCCTCATCCAGATTGTCGGCAGCTCATGACCAAAGTACTCCTGCTCCCCCTCAAATTTTTCAAAACTCAGACGCATTCCATTTTTGAGATCCGCTGATCCAAAATTAATGGCCCTTGTATAGTCAGTCTTTGAAGGAAACGGTGTCACCCACTTATTTGGTGCATGAAGTTGTACATCCCACTCAAATTTGGCTGAGAATAACCTTCTCAGATGGCTTATCAACTCCTCTTCCTTTAGCGATCCTCCTTCTACCTTAATTAGAACCGTGTTGCTGTCCATCTTAGAAACGTGGATTAGGCCATGTGGAATATGATAGAATCCCAGATCATCCACAGCATACCCCACTGCAACTGCCACTGGCCTCGGCTTCTTCTTCAACGGACATTTTGCAGCCACATGTTCCTCGCTCTCACAAATATCACAGAACAGGGGCCTAGAACACTCAGCTGATACATGTCCTTTTGAACAACACCTGAAACACTATGCATCTTCCGGTTTTCCTTTCCCTTTCTTCTTCTTCCTTTTCTCTCCAACCCGGTTGCCCTCTATCTCCACTTCCTCTCCTTTTCCCAGCTGGACTCCTCCCTTTTGAACTTGCGTATATACATAACTTAAATGGATCATCGCACATAGCAAAACAGTCCAAATTATTTTGCCTAAAATAATTCATGTGCATTTATTTTATAGTACAAGCTTCTGCTATGGCCCAACATGCTAAACAGAAAAGCAAGCCTAATCATTAATTCTCACTTCGTCATACCTTGATTACCTTAACTGGCGCGGCGAAGCGCGCTACTCATGCTAGTGTGTATATGCTCCGCATGTATGGTGCTGCCATTGGAGGCCTGCAGGCGAAGGACGGTCACCCGCGCCATTAATCCTGAGCACCGCAGCCCCTTCCCGAGCAGTGAGCTCCACCACTGGGGTCGCTGCTTTTTTCGCGACGGTAGCCGAAGACTTCAGAGACGTTAGCCGCCCGAGTTTGGATGGTTCGATCAACGTCTGACGGTCGAGAAATACAATTGACGTGGACCAGGTGCCAGAGCTAATGAAGCTAATTTCGTTATAGCTCGGATGGTTCGATCAACGTCTGACGGTCGAGAAATACATTTGGCGTGGGTGCCAGAGCTAATTAAGGATGAAAGCAGAGCTAAATAAGGATGAAAGCAGGAACGGGAAGTTCCCGTACCGACCGTATCCACGGTTACCACATTCGACCGTATCCACGGTTACCACATTTTACCAGGATAAATTCCGACGGTATTCCCGTATTTGCACAGGCCTAACAAAAGTTTCAGCCAAACAGCCCACTAGGTGCAGCTTAGGCCCAAGAATGAGTGAGAAGATTGATGCCTTTCACTACCGTGGCCTCCTTTACAGCTTTACCTGCGCGCGAGTGCTGAGTTGATTAGCGAGGTGGGACTAAACAGCGTGCTCCGTGCTGAGCAGTTGAGGCGTACGGACTGGTGGAGTGCTGTAGGAGTATGCTATGCTGCACGCTACTGCTTGCCGTGCGTGCATGTGCGTTAGAGAGGAGAGGCAGGTGGGTTTGACTTCTTTATTTCTTTTCTTATACAATATTTAAAAGATTTCATGTGTTATTTTTTATGGGTTTCACAATGACTGATAGCTGATCATGTCCACACAAACTTATTTGTGACGTTATGTATTTGTCTATGAAACAATTTGCTCATGTTTTATGTATAGTTGTAACCAATGCGTTGAGTTGAATGTTTTGCTCGATTTAAATTACCGATTCCCGACCGTAATCAATATATTCCCGATCGAAATATTTCGTTTCCGACATCCCGTATTTCCGATTTTGTTTTCCCGATTGCCTTTCCCGATCCTGTTCCCGAATAAAAAATATGAAAACAAAAGTGGTTAGAGTGTTTTTCCGACCGTTTTCATCCCTAGAGCTAATGAAGCTAATTTCGTTATGCAGAGAGATTCCCGTTTCCGGATAGATCCGTGGTCACAGTTTTATTACCTATAGGAGTTAGTTTTTTATGTCGACAGTCAATTCATTTTTCAGCTAAAAAATCGAACCTAGTTGGAAGCTTATCTTTATATCACTGATTACTGTTCGCAACACGAGTGATGGAGATCATAAAATGAATATTATGCAAAAGTAAAAAACTTACAGAAGGGATAAAAGTGCACATATCAATAATATCCTCCAGTTTTGACACACTTTATTCTTAAAAGGGGACCATATTATTCCAGCAAAGTTGGTGCTAGAGGGATTTATTGCATTGCTTATTCTAATCGTCGAAGATTATCCGGGCTGGGGAAGAGACTCCATCCTTAAGCAGGTTCACCACCATGTTTTGCTCATCCTCACCCTTAGGAAACATGCAGTTCCTAGAAGGCCGGGGTGGGAAAATACCCATCTTCTCACAGTCCTCGCAGGGATCATCATATTTCAGAAGAACAGTGTTAAGGATAGGAGCTCGCTGCATAACAGATCTTATAAATTCTATTTGTTGTTCCAGTGGCTTGAAGCCAATAATCTGGAGCTCCTTCATATATAAGTTACTTGGGCTTGCAAATTTTGGCACCTTCCATGAGGGATTTGGCCTTTCCTCATACATCTCCATCGAGTCATTGATCTGGCATGGATGTTCCCATATCTAATAAGCACAAACACCAACCCATTATTTTTTTTAGTTTGAATTGGAGGTGTCTCTTTGACTTAAGAGAAGCTTGAACTAAGGTAAACCATTTTCCAGATAGGACATATATAGAACTAAATATGAGCAAACAGATAAAATACCTCAATATCAAATATCTCAAGAAATGGTGCAGCATCAAGAAGGACCAGCGTCCACAATAGGTTGAATTCAACAAAGATGCCATGTAAAGACAGCTTCCTCAGCTTGTTTAATGCAGTGAGTTGTTTTCCTTCTGGTTGCAGCCAAAGCTTCAAAAAAGAGGGTGAGGGAGACGATAAGAAAACAGAAAGGTAAAGGAAAAATATATTTCTGCTTTGCATGTTCATGATCAGCTGTGCCCATCAAGAAACCTCCAAATACATATATTTCTGCTTTGTTCAATAATATATGTTTTAAAAAAAGGAATTTAAAGTGTGTATCTAGTCATCTTGCTCCCTAACAGCTATAGATACAAATAAACACACATAGTAAGCATTAGAATAAATCAAGGCATACAGCAGCTAGAGCAACCATGTGATATATAATAAAATTAGAAGTGCATTGTACATAACTATACTAATAATAATGGCAGCCTACAAAAATATGCAAATGCACTAACCTTTTCTCCCTGAAAATCTAGCTTTATAGTATGTATGCTTGTGGTATCATTTAGAACCTCACTTAACACAAATCCTCGATTTGTGTTTGATGCAGCACAAATGAGGCATATTTCCTTAAGTGATGGAACAACACTAAATGACAGTGGGGCACGGGCGCAAAGCCAAGTATCCCACTCCAGATGCTGCAATTTTGGCAGGCAAAGCACATCAAGTCTCCCCAACAAGCATACATTTAATTGAAGAACACTGAGTTTCGAGTCCGGGGCATCTATCTTCCAAACTGAGCGGTCATCCAGATCACAGTTTGAAAGGTACAGATGGTGCAGTTGCTTGCAGCATTCAAATAGAAGATGATTAATGTCCAATTCAGCAAAGCATATGTTGTATAGAGATAACCTTGTGAGGCAGTGAAATACACTAGGGTAGGCACTAAAAAATCCATTCACGACAGAAGCCTGTTGTAGCATTTGTTCGTCCGTGCAATCTGAAATCTCCTTCTCATCCAAAATAGCGAGGTCCAAATCTTTTAATATCCCAATGTCAATTGCTTCACTAAGTAGAGGGCCAATCTCATATGCGTAGTTATTGATCAAGTAGACCTTAAGATGCAACTTTGTAATAGCCCCCTCACTCCGGGGGTTAGCCAAGAAGCTCCTGGCCACCTTTCTAAGTGATGACATAGCTTCATCCATGTGTTCAGCCTCAATGAGGTTTGGTTGCAGGACAGGCAGGAAATCCTTGACATCAATGGTCAGTTCACGTAGCAACCACGGCAGATGTTTCCACCGCACTGACAATACACATGTCCTTACGGCCGTAGTTATGTCAACTCTTCCCAAGATAGACAACAAAATATCATCAACCAATATGCTGAGTCTATCTTCATCCTCCACTTCCTACAAAAAAGAAGTAAACCAAGACCAACCAGTTGCATATAGTTAGAAAATAATAAACAAAAATAATAATTTCACATAGTCCGAAAACGTTGTCATATAATAAGTGATGTGTCATTCCAGCCAGAGTATTGTGGGGTACCATGTGTTTGTAAAAAAAAAATCATCAGATAATTAATTATATATGAGAGATGCGAAGCTTAATCCGTGCAGTGTATATAACACTCCTGTGTTTTTCTTGACTAAACAGGCTCAGCACCTTTTTTTTGAATTTGGGAAAGCTATATAGTAATATAACTAAAAATAAACCATAGAATCCTGATGACGTTTGGTGATGATAGAAAATATCAGTAGTATTTCTTTTTGAGAATCCCATTATCTCTTGATGCGTTAAGGATCCACAAAAGAATGAGCACATACCAGTTTATAAAACACAGGAAACAAAGAAGTGTGCTACTATTTGTACAGCCCAATTATCTTACTCCTTGAAAACTAGGAAAACAAATGGTGACTCACTTGTGAATCAATGAGTTCTACACATAATTGTACTTTAAAAGTGCATTGTTAATAAGTATGTCACAAACAAAAACTGGGCTAAAATACATCAGAACCTAATCAGATCAAACTAAAATGCACAATAGTCAGATAGAAATAATGATAGAAAGACTTACCGGGCCAATTCCATTGTTATTATCTAACTCCATAAATAATTCGGTGGAGATTTTAGCACCTCCGAAAATCTGGTGCAGACTTTTATCAAGATCCAATGCTGGAGGGCTTATTTGAAAGGTGCGAGCTCCTCCAATGCTGTAGATCTGTAGGAAACCCAATATGCTCGACAAGGTCCAATGCTAGAGGGTTTATTTGAAAGGTGCGTCCTCCTCCGAAGCGGTAGCTGTAGGCCTGTAGCTCTGCCGGAAACCCAATATGCTCGACTTATTTATAAAGCAGCCCCCAGCGTCAAAATTTAAAAAAGGACTCGAACTAAAATCTCATATATACGTTCCAAAAGACCGGTAATAAATCGCGTCATCATAAAAAAGAAGAAGAAAAGACAGATCTAATGTGTACTTGTAATCCTAACCTCGTATTAAGACCCTCCCTCGCCCTAAGGTTGAAAAAAAGGAAAAATCTAATATATATAATACTAGATTTTGTTAAACACAACTAAACAAGTTCAGGGGAACTGGAATCTAAGGGAATACAAACCGAAACAAACTCTCACACCAATCCGAGCAAAATAAGAAATCGATCTATTCCATGTTGAGAGGAATTGGACTAAGGGAAGACAAATCGAAACGAACTCCCACAACCGGCGAGAAGTATGGAGTAACCGCCAGAGGACTAGAGGGGTTATCGGCGGCGCTGTACTAGGGTTCGCCCTTTTTTCCGCTCCCCTTTCTATCGGCGGCGCTGTACTAGGGTACTCGAGAGTACCGGGATATTTAACTTTTTACCATCATAGTGGATGACTACTCTTCAGATAACACTATAACAGATGTCGCTACATTTTTACCATTATACTGAAAAAAAGGTAACATTTTTACCAAATGTGCTCGCGTGGCACGCCAACTGGGCATGCCACGTCGAACATCTGCCAGCTACGCCCCAACATTTGCAAGAAACCCCTTGACTTGTATCTTCTTCTTGCCTGCGCCTCCTTGACACACCGCTGCTCCTCACCCGGTCTCCTCTCGCTTATTCATCTCCCACAAGCCAACAACGGCGGCAACATCACCAAGCTCTACCCAAATTAAACTCAACCACCGCCAAATCAAGCACAAGCACTGCAGAATCCAGCTTCGCCGCCTGCCAAAGGAAGTTCCATTGCTCCAACATTCCATCCATCTCACCGCAGCCCCCTCCTCTGTCAAGCTAATTTAACTTTTGCTTTTCCAAATTGAGCTCGTTGACTTCCAATACGAGCTCACCAAAATCCAAATCGAGCTCCTCTGAGGTTCTCGCAATCTCGAAGCATGCCCTCGTTGAAACTTTTGGCACCTCATGCACGTAGATGTATCGGTCGCCGCAGGGGTTGCTCTGGTTCTCTGCATCTTGAGCGCCCGCTCGAACGGGTACGACGCGGCCACCAATTTGGGCGGCGCGTCCTCCTGGTGAGCTGCGGCGGCAGGCTTCACCTCCTGCTCCTCCTCCCTGAGGAAGGCGACACGAAGCGGCGGCCGGTCCGACGCTCGGGTCGGCGGCGCGAGCAGGTCACGGCGGGCGGTGCCGTCAAGTACGGGGATCTGGAGGCGGGTTCGGGCAGGCGGCCTGCACTGCAGGGGCATCGACTTGTCGGAGACGACGGCGGACGGCGGCCTGCACCACGCGCCCTTCCGACCTGGGTGGGGAGCGGGGAAGCGGGGAAGCGAAGCGAAGCTGGGGGAGATTTGGCAGCCGTTGGCGGGGTTGGGCCGGGTAATTGCTGCTGTGAGTTACCGGCAGAAAGGAGGAAGACGCGAAGGGTGCAGCTATGAGAAGAAGATGGAAATCGAGGGGTTTCGCGTAAAATGATGGTTGCAGCTGGCAGTCATCCGACGTGGCGTGCGCAGCTGGCGTGCCACGCGAGCAAATGTGGCAAATGTGTTGCCTTTTTTTCAGTACGATGGTAAAATTGTATCGCCATCTGTTATAGTGTCATCTGAGGAGTGGTCACTCACTATAATGGTAAAAAGTTAAATATCCCGAGAGTACCGATCAAGAAAGCATCTCCCTCCGCGTGATGGGTTAGATTTTTTAGAGAGGAGGATCTGGTTTGATGGTCTTTGCAGGCCGTGAAAACCACTGTTTTACCTATTCTTAGGCCCAGGGGACGTTGGATATGATGGGCTAGGTTAGGGCCTGGGCTAGGCCCATCCCCCTGGGCCGCGTTTAGATTGTTTCGCGAAAAAATTTACAGTATGTCGGGCACACATTTGAAGTATTAAATATAGACTAATTACAAAACTAATTACAGAGTATGTCAGTTCATCGCAAGACGAACCTAATGAGTCTAATTAATCCGTCATTAGCACATGTTTACTGTAGCAATTTATTGTCTAATCACGATCTAACTAGGCTCATTAGATTCGTCTCGCGAAGTACACTCCATCCATATAATGGGTTATTTTTTTCGACTACATTTAATATGACATGCATGTGAGGGAACATACTCGAAAAAAATTTCGCGAAACATCTAAACAGGGCCCCGATTTGCGACCGGGAGGGAGGATGGCTGTTCGCACTGGTCACTCTCTACTCTACACTTTAAAACGGAATATTCTGTCCTGGTCATCGAAATTCCAACCTTTAAATCAACTTCTCCCGCGCCAGTGAACCTTTATATCTCATACTCTATACCAACTATACTATATTTTAATCTACCATCTTCAACTATCATCTATCCCCTCCTCACTTTTTTTCCCTCTGTCATTTCCTCCGCCGACCCTCTCTCGATCCCTCCGGATCCCGGCGCGTTACTCCCTCTCTCTCGATCCTCCGCCCTCATCCCCCCGTGAAAGTGCATCTAGGCACTTAATCTAGTTTTGGTAATTAATGACAATGTAAATTTGGATACGATGCTTTGCATGAGTTGTGCAGGAATAAATTCAAAAGAAAAGAAAAGAAAGATGAAAGGAAGGTCCCCAATTCTTATTCATATGGTGATCGATTCTATCGGAAGATTTAAATTTATTTATGGTTTGAATTTGAGTATAGGATCACCGTACTATCAAGAGGGACGTGCTTGATGAGTTGAGTATGTTAAAGTGCTTATACTTGAGATGACAATCACGCACGAGAGACACAAACACACACAATCAATCCTACACAAAGTTCACTGTGTGTCGGAACTTAGGCCGGATGATCCGGCCAGCAAGTTCCGGGCGGCTCTGTCTGAAATTCAATTTTCATCGGATGATCCGGACCATGCGTCGGATCTTTCTTGACTTAGCCATATTTCAGAGCGCATGTGTTTCTTGGCAGCTCGTCGGATCTTCCGTCGGATGATCCGGCCCAAAGTTCCGGGCGGCTCTGTCTCTAATATTTTTCCGTCGGATGATCCTAACCTTGCATCGGAACTTACATCGGAACTTCCATCGGATCATCCGGACCTTGTGTCGGAACTTTCCAGACTTAGCCATATTTCAGTGTTTCAGCCTCGCGAAATTCAAATCTCGGAAGATCCGACACTACGTCGGAAGATCCGGTACCCCTTCGCAGAACACATAATGGCTAGTTTTTGGGGTTGGGTATTTATACCCCCTCACCCCCTTCATTCATTGCTGCTGCCTCCACGACCAAACACACTCCAAGAGCATTCAATTCCACTCTCTACTCCCTCCCTTAGCTTGATTCTTGCATTGATTCACCTAGGGTTTGAGTGAGAGAGAAAGATTGAGAGTGTGACCTTTGAGCACTTGTGAGCTTCCATTTGTTCATCTCAAGAAGCACTTGAAGCAAGCTTGATTCGTCAATCCACGTTTGTTACTCTTGGAGCTTTGCTCCTAGACGGTTAGGCGTCGCCGGTAGCTCCCATTCCTTTGTGGTTTGAGCACCGGAAAGTTTGTATCACCGCTCTCTTTGTGAGAGCAATAGTAAGTGACTCGATCCTCCTTTGTGGTTGATTGAGGGAGGCAAGGGGTTAGTGACAACCCGGTTCTTTGTGAACTCCTCAACGGGGACGTAGCTTCTTTGTGAAGTGAACCTCGGTAACAAATCTCGTGTCTCTTGTTCTTACTATTGTTCTTGTTGTTCATCACCTTGTTTGTGCCCGATCTATGTGCTAGGTGTTGTTCGACCTTAGAGATCATACTTAGGTGCTTAGTTACTTCATCTAGTAGCTTTGTATTCAAGTAGAATCTTAAATAGCTTGTTAGTTTTTGAATCTCGAAGTTAGTTTCCTTTCTGTGTCGGAAGATCCTACACAGTGTCGGATCTTCCGGGTGTCGGAAGATCCGAGACTGCGTCGGATCATCCGACCATCTGACAATTTCGTGAAGAATTTTCAGGATTTTTAAACAGGCCCTATTCACCCCCCTCTATGCCTAGTGTTGGTCCTTTCAATTGGTATCAGAGCAAGGTCTCTTGCAAAGGTTTAACAACCTAAGAGAAACACTATGGCTCCTTCCGGGGATGGTTCCGGAGTTGGCGGTTCCGGCAAGGATGACACTCGTGAGGTGATCGTGTCAAGTGACGATGATTTTGAGGTTAGCGACGTCGAAGAAACCTTGGATGAGGTTGAGAAGAACAAGAAGAGAAAAGAGAAGCTCAAGAAAAAGTTTGATGAAAAAGTTGAAAGAAGAGCTCTCAAGATTGTGAAAAAGAAGATGAAATAAAAGGAAGTTCTTGCAAGCTTCCACAATGTGTCTCACAAGTATGATGATACTTCCTCATCCTCGTCCAAGAAAGATCCGGATGCAATTTCATTCTCATCGGTCCAATTGGGCAAGGTTCCGCACTTTGATGGAAATGACTACTCTCGGTGGAAGGATGACATGAAGATGTACTTGTATGGTCTTCATCCACACCTATGGACCGTGACATGTGTGGGCATTGACAAGAAGGTCAAGCCACCCCTCACTAGAGAGCAAGAACATGACAGCTACCGCAATGCTCAAGCCGTCATCATTCTTAGGAGTTGCTTGAGTACATATGAGTACAACAAGGTTAGAGGGCTTGAGATAGCCAAGGAGATTTGGGATGAACTTAGAAGATCACATGAAGGTGATGAGATCATCAAGTAAGGAAAGATGGATGTGCTCCAAGGTGAACTTGAGGCATTTACAATGAAGGATGATGAAGACTTGGAAGCAATGTACAACCGATTGAAGTTTCTTGTGTCCGCAATTAGACTTCTTGGAAGTGATGATTGGGATGAGCACAAGGTCACCAAGAAGATGCTTAGAGCTTATGCACCAAGAGATCCCACTCTTGCCACTATGATTAGGGACAAGAGAAAATTCAAGACCATGATTCCTATTGACTTGTACAACAAATTGCAGTATCATGAGTCACATAGAGTGGAGAAGATGAAGGCCAAGGCAATTGAATCTCAAGAAGTCAAAGCCATTGCTCTCAAGGCCGAGCCAAGCAAGAAGAGTAAGTCCAAGGACAAGTCCAAGTCCTCCAAGTCTCAAAAGAAAGAAGACTCAAGTGATGAAGAAACCACCGATGAAGAGACCGCTATGGTTGTGAGGCATCTCAAGAACTTCTTGAAGAAGAAGGGTGACAAGAAGCCGGCCTCTCAAAGGAGATGCTATGAATGTGGTGAAAGAGGGCATTACATTGCCGATTGTCCTCACAAGAATGAGACTAAGAATGATAAGAAATCCAAGGACAAGTCCTATGACAAAGAGAAGAAGTACAAGGACAAGAACAAGGACTACAAGAAGAAGGGTGGACAAGCTCATGTTGGTGAAGGTTGGAATTCTAGTGACGACTCCGACAATGAACAAGTGGCAACTCTTGCCATTCATGAGCCTACTCCAACTCAACGTCTCTTCAAGAGCTATTATGATAGTGATGATGAAGATGAAGCTCCCATGTGCCTCATGGCTCAAGGGACCAAGGTATTAGACACATCCGCTCCTCCTTCATCCACTCCCTCAACACCTAGTGACATAGAAAACCTAGATGATGAGGACGCCGAACATGATAAGAACATGATAAAAGTGTTTGGCAAGAAAGGGGCAAAACATATTAAAAAGCTAATGGAGAAGTTGGAAAAGAGAAAAGCGACTCTTGATAGGCAAGAAGACTTGCTCATCCTTGAAAAGGAGAGAAACCTTGCCCTTGAGAAAGCGCTAAATGAGGAGAAAGCTAAGGTGGAGAAATTGGCTATTGACTTGTCTATAGCCAATGACTCACTAGAGACAATGTCTAAGGAAATGACCTTCGCAAATGACTCTCTAGCTTGTCTAAAGAATGTTCATAGTGAGCTCCAACAAAGGCATTCAAGCCTTGAGGTTAAAAACAAAGATCGTGAAGCTAAGTATGACATTCTTAGGAAAAGCACCAAGGCCGACTCTAGAGCTACTCTTGATTCCGACGCCTCCACTAGCAAAGGTTGCTCAAGATGTTATAAAATAAATGTGGATGCTTGTGTTGTTAACCTTGCCAAGCTAGAGAAGGAGATCAAGGCAAAGGACATGCAACTCAAAGAGTTGAACAAGGTTGTGGGCAAGGGCAAAGCTCAAGAGAAGAGTGTGTTTGAGTCCCATCCGGCGTATCATGCCGAGAGATATCCTAACATCAAGGATGGACTTGGATACACTAGAGGTGGAAAGGCAAATGGCCGCAAAAGGATCAAAGAACAAGATGTGCCTTTGTTCAACCAAGGTGCTAACCTCTGTGAATTGATGAACTTGGCTCATGGTGTGTCAAGGGAGACCACCCCCAAAGAAAAGCCCAATGTTGAGATTCCTAGCAAGGGTGCAAAGGGCTCAACTTTGGAGAAGACAAATGAGAAGATCATTGAGCACAAGCCATCTCCCAACTACACCATTGATTATTCGGTCATGTGGGACCACAATTGGAGAATGGTTGTCAAGTACGTTGGTATTCATGCCAAAAAGATGATGAAGAGTGTTTGGGTGCCCAAGTTGCCTAGTTCTAACACTAAAGGACCCAAGCTTCTTTGGTTACCTAAATCCAAGGCTTAACTTGTTTTGTAGGCATATTCCTCCGGTGGTCCTTCATGGTTGCTTGATAGTGGTTGTTCAAATCATATGACCAGAGAGAAGAATATGTTCACCAAGCTAGAAGAATATGACTCACCTATTGAAAGAATTACATTTGGTGATAATAATCATGGTGACGTGGTTGGTCAAGGTGACATAGCTATCTCAAATGATTCATCTCTTTCAAATGTCTATTTAGTTGATTCTCTGGGATACAACTTGTTGTCGGTCTCACAACTTTGTGAGAAAGGCTACAATTGTCTCTTTACTAACGAGGGTGTGAGCATTCTTAGAAGAGAGGATTCCTCTATTGCTTTTACGGGTCAACTTAAGGGAAAGCTTTATTTGGTTGATTTCACAACCACTAAAGTAGAACCGAAGACTTGTTTAGTAGCAAAATCTAGCTTGGGTTGGCTTTGGCATCGCCGGCTAGCCCATGTTGGCATGAGAAACTTGGCCAAACTTCAAAAGGATGAACACATTCTAGGACTAACAAATGTTTTGTTTGAGAAAGATAGGTTGTGTAGCGCATGTCAAGCCGGTAAACAAGTTGGTGCTCCTCATCCACCCAAGACTATATTGACAAGCTCAAGACCTTTGAAGTTGATTCATATGGATTTATTTGGTCCTATTGCTTATATTAGTATTGGTGGAAACAAATATGGCCTTGTGATCGTTGATGACTACTCAAGATTCACTTGGGTGTTTTTCTTGAAAGAAAAGAGTGAAGCTCAAGGCATTATCAAGAAATTCATTAGAAGAGCTCAAAATGAATTTGAGTTGAAGATCAAGCATATATGAAAGTGACAATGGATCGGAGTTTAGAAACACTAATGTTGAAGAACTTCTTGATGAAGAAGGAATCAAGCATTAACTCTCCGCTCCATATACACCTCAACAAAATGGCATTGTTGAGAGGAAGAATAGGACCTTGATTGAAATGGCAAGAACAATGCTTGATGAGTACAAGACTCCGGATATCTTTTGGGCCGAGGCGGTTAACACGGCTTGCCATGCCTCTAACCGTCTCTTTCTTAACAAGTACTTGAGCAAGACTCCATATGAAGCATTCACCGGTAACAAACCCAAGGTGCATTACTTTAGAGTTTTTGGTTGCAAATGTTTCATTCTTAACAAAAAGGCCAAAAGTTCTAAATTTGCACCTAAGGTCGATGAAGGTTTTCTACTTGGTTATGGTACTCATGAACACGCCTATCGTGTCTTCAACAAAACCTCCGGTTGTGTTGAGGTCACGGTAGACGTGAAATTTGATGAAACAAACGGCTCTCAAGGAGAGCAAGTTGAGAATGACTTTGTAGAAAATGAAGAGTCTCCAAGTCAATCCATCATGAGAATGGGTATTGGTGAAGTGCGACCACTCGAAGCTCAAGACAAGCCTCAAGATGAAGCTAAAGCCTCGGAAGATTCTAATGTTGATCCATCATCATCGACAAGAGTTGAAGCACCTAGCTCTCATCAAGATCAAGGTCAAGTTCATGGTGACGATCATGATCATGGCAACGATCAAGGGGGAGTTCATGGTGATGAAGCTCAAGTTGATGCACCTCATGATCAAGATGATGATGATGGACCTATCCAACGTCAATCAATAATTCCTCACCCAAGAGTTCATCAAAGCGTACAACGGGATCATCCCGTTGATAATATCCTTGGGAGCATCCGAAGAGGGGTAACTACTCGTTCACGTTTAGCAAATTTTTGTGCATGTTACTCGTTTGTTTCCTCTTTGGAACCTCTTAAGGTAGAAGATGCTCTTGGAGATGCGGATTGGATTGTGGCCATGGAAGAAGAATTGAACAACTTCAAGAGAAATGAAGTATGGGAATTGGTTCCAAGGCCCAAGCAAAATGTGATTGGCACTAAGTGGGTTTTTCGGAACAAGCAAGATGAGCATGGCATTGTCACAAGAAACAAGGCTAGATTGGTTGCTCAAGGCTACACTCAAATTGAAGGTCTAGACTTTGGTGAAACATATACTCCGGTGGCAAGGCTTGAATCCATTCGCATTCTTCTAGCCTATGCCGCCCATCATGATTTCAAGTTATATCAAATGGATGTCAAGAGTGCATTCTTAAATGGGCCTCTTACCGAGTTGGTGTATGTGGAGCAACCACCGGGCTTTGAAGATCTTGACCACCCCGACTACGTGTACAAGCTCCATAAGGCGCTCTATGGGCTCAAGCAAGCTCCTAGAGCATGGTATGAATGCCTTAAGGATTTTCTTCTCAAGAACGACTTTGTGATGGGCAAAGCCGATTCTACTCTCTTCACTCAAAAAGTAGACAAAGATTTATTTGTGTGTCAAATTTATGTTGATGATATCATCTTTGGTTCTACTAATGAAAAGTTTTGTGAGGAGTTTAGTAGGATCATGACCAAGAGATTTGAGATGTCCATGATGGGTGAATTGAAGTTCTTTCTTGGTTTTCAAATCAAGCAATTGAAGAATGGAACTTTCATATGTCAAACTAAGTATATAAGTGATATGCTCAAGAAGTTTGACATGGCCGAAGCAAAAGCTATAAAAACCCCTATGCCAACCAATGGACATCTTGATCTCAATGAAGATGGAAAGCCGGTTGATCAAAAGGTATATCGCTCTATGATTGGTTCTTTGCTTTACCTTTGTGCATCTAGGCCGGATATAATGCTTAGTGTGTGCATGTGTGCAAGATTTCAAGCCAATCCTAAGGAATGTCATTTGATGGCCGTAAAGAGAATTTTTAGATATTTGGTGCATACTCCTAACCTTGGCTTGTGGTATCCCAAGGGCTCCACTTTTGATTTACTTGGCTATTCCGATTCGGATTATGCCGGTTGCAAGGTAGATCGAAAGAGTACTACCGGGACTTGCCAATTTCTTGGTCGGTCCTTGGTGTCATGGAGCTCTAAGAAACAAAATTCCGTTGCGCTATCCACCGCCGAGGCCGAGTATGTTGCGGCCAGTGCTTGTTGTGCCCAACTCCTATGGATGAGACAAACCTTGAGTGACTTTGGTTGTGAGTTCAAAAATATCCCACTCTTGTGTGACAATGAGAGTGCCATAAAACTAGCAAACAACCCCGTCCAACACTCAAGAACCAAGCACATTGACATTAGACACCATTTCCTTAGAGATCATGAAGCCAAAGGAGATATCGCCCTAAGCCATGTAGGCACCGAAAGACAACTAGCCGATATCTTCACAAAGCCTCTTGATGAGCAAAGGTTTTGTTCTCTAAGGAGTGAGCTAAATATCTTGGATTCTCGTTACTTGGCTTGATATATTGCATACACCTTGAATGTTGCCTAGAATAGATTTTCAAATGATTTTTGTGTGAGTTTTTCAAAATATTTGGATTTGTGATCGTTGGATCATTTCTTGTCTCAAATTGGTCATGGTTATTTAATGATGATTGTGGCTGATCAATTTGGGGCAAGTGTACTTATATGTCCATATGCTAAATTCTCAAAATCATCAATCGAATCTCATCTAGAAATATTCCAGTTTCCTGTCCACCGGATCATCCGACCTATGGACGGATCAACCGGTCCTTATCAGTCAGCCGGATCTTACCCAGCATCTTCCGGTTAATTCTGTCCCGTCGGATCATCCGGCCTACCGTCGGATCATCCGACATGTGCATCGAGTATATATATCGGGACTTAACCGTTCACGCACAGTTCCTCTTTTTTTTCAAACCGCCGCCGCCTTCTCCTCCCCAAACCCTACCACGCGCGGCGAATTCGAGACTCCACCAAGGGATTCGTGATCTTCAAGCACCGTTGAACTCCCCAAGCGTCGGAGGATTGATCCCCATCGGATCTTCCGACTTCTTCGCGGGAAATCTCAAATGTATTCTCATTCAAAAATCTCTTTTGCCCGATCTCTCAATGTAGGAGGTTCTAGTAGATTTCCTTTGATGAATCATCTTGAATACATGCCTAGAACATATGCCTAAAATCTTATCTCAGTTGGTGGGCTAGAACTTCGATTACATGAACTTTAGGTTTTGCTCGGGCTCTGTCGGATCATCCGACCGTGCTTCGGAAGATCCGCCCGTCGGATCATCCGACGCACAACCGGATCATCCGACAGGACTGAGAGCATGACAATTCTTTCTAGACTTCCAACTTTGATTCATCTATTGATCCTTGATCTTATATCTGTCCAGATGGGTCGTACCAAGGTTCCCAGCAAGAAACCACCTCCCGCTCCTTTGAAGAAGCATAATACTCAAGAATCGGAGACCGAGTCCGATGAGGAGATCCGTGAGGTCGGGAAATCAAAGAGGGCTTCCAAGGATTCGACTTCTAGGAGTGTTCGTGGCAGGGGTGCGGCTAAGGGAAAGAGCAAGGAGCTGCGTACCTACTCTCGTTCAAAGACAAGAACTCCTAGAAGGCAAGAAGGGTCACTGTACAATGACAACATCGATCTGTCCTTTCTTATTCAGAACATCATCAGTGTTGGGATCCCTAGCCGTGCTCCCGATGATCCACCGTTGGTGAATTTTCGGCTAGCGGCCAACAGCATGAAGCCTCTGAGATTCAGTGAGCATGAGGACCCTAGATCTATTCCACATAAGCAATTCAAGGGGGATCCTCGCTTTTGGCTTCCACACCAGGCCGATTGGTACGAGTCAGTGATCTTGCACATTGGACATATTTGCACACCCATGAAGTGGGTGGATTGGCATTACATGGATGGCATCACCGGGCCTCTTGCACCGGTGATCAAAGATGTGCATGTGAGGTGTGTGGAAATGGAAGTTGATGGGATCATGGGCTTTCAAGGACATTTCAATGAAGAAATTGTGGCTCAATTCTATGCCACTCTATGGATTGAAAAGGATAGGGACACCATGCATTGGACCACAAATGGGAAAAGATTCTCAGTGACCTTACATGAGTTTGCGGGGATGTTTGGACTAGCGGAGGAGACCGCCTATGCTCACACTAGGAATGATCATAGCAAGGTGGATCTTCACCGTGGCTTGGAGCTTGAGGAAACCAAGATGGCTTTCATGTATGATGGTGACTATGGAGATATTCAACTTGGTAAATATCATGGTCTCTCTCCATTCTACAAGTTGCTCAACCAACTTTTTAGAGGGACTTTGTATCCTAGAGCCGGAGATGCGGACAACATCTCCAAGCGAGCCAAGAATTTGCTTTATCAAATGGCTCCCGGCAAGCCCAAGTTCAAGGTCTTCAACTTTATTTGGAATGAGATCATATATTGCTCACATGATGCCACTAGCGGATGCCACTACGCACCTTATATCTTTCACATGATCAAGAATGTGTGTGGTGTCAACATCCTAGCCGATCGAGTGCATACACCTTATCACTCCTCCCCGGGCAAGATTGCACAACTTCTCAAACTCAAGAACAAGCCCTATGTGCAAGTCCGAGCACCATCCTCACCATCTCGTGGAGCTTCTTCTTCACAAGCACCGCCGGCCTCATCTCCTTCTTTTGCTCCATCTACTAGCGGCACCGGGAATAAGGGCAAGCTTGACTCTATTCTTCAAGGAGTCTTTGCTTGCTTCAACATGTGCAAGCAAAATTCCCAAGAGATCCGCGAGACTAGGAAATACTTGGATGAAGAGATGGTCAAGTTTGAGCGAAGGCAAAAAGAGATTATGGCCAAGATTGACCTTCCTCACTCTCCCGTTCGTGAGCCTAGGGAGTTCCCTTCCCCTCCACCCATCTATAATCCATGGGAAGGGACTTCTCAAGGATATTATGGTGGCTCTCAAGTTGAAGAAGAAGAAGAGGAGGAGGACGAGGAGGAAGAAGAGGAAGAGGAAAAGGAAGTGGAAGTGAATGACAACGATGATGATGATGATGACGACGACGACGATGAGGACAGTGAGGACGAAGATGATGGCAATGATGATGAGTAGCTCACCTTTTGGGTCTTTGATGACAAAGGGGGAGTGAATTTGGGCTTTGGGAGACCCTCACCACCATCTTTTATCTTTATTCATGTTTTAGCTATTGGACATGTAAGAACTTATTTGTGATTTGTGTTATGCTTGATGTGTGCCAAGCGAGAACCTTTATTTGTAAGACTTAATCGTAGTTGTGATGTTAGTGTGATGTTGAACTTGGTTAATAATTTGGTTGTGATGCTTATGTATGGTGAATTGTTATTTCTTACTTTTGTTGATGTGAATATCTTGTCATATGCATCACGTTGATTTTATCACACTTATGCACATGTATGCAATGATTAAGGGGGAGTTCTTACATGAACATGAGCATTGGCATTTGAGGCCATTTGAGTTATACATGCCCATGTTTAGGGGGAGCTTCCCTAAATGTATTTGGATGAAAAACATGAATTTTATTCCTATCTTGTGAGCCAAATTTGTGTTGTCGTCAATTACCAAAAAGGGGAGATTGAAAGTGCATCTAGGCACTTAATCTAGTTTTGGTAATTAATGACAATGTAAATTTGGATACGATGCTTTGCATGAGTTGTGCAGGAATAAATTCAAAAGAAAAGAAAAGAAAGATGAAAGGAAGGTCCCCAATTCTTATTCATATGGTGATCGATTCTATCGGAAGATTTAAATTTATTTATGGTTTAAATTTGAGTATAGGATCACCGTACTATCAAGGGGGACGTGCTTGATGAGTTGAGTATGTTAAAGTGCTTATACTTGAGATGACAATCACGCACGAGAGACACAAACACACACAATCAATCCTACACAAAGTTCACTGTGTGTCGGAACTTAGGCCGGATGATCCGGCCAGCAAGTTCCGAGCGGCTCTGTCTGAAATTCAATTTTCATCGGATGATCCGGACCATGCGTCGGATCTTTCTTGACTTAGCCATATTTCAGAGCGCATGTGTTTCTTGGCAGCTCGTCGGATCTTCCGTCGGATGATCCGGCCCAAAGTTCTGGGCGGCTCTGTCTCTAATATTTTTCCGTCGGATGATCCTAATCTTGCATCGGAACTTACATCGGAACTTTCATCGGATCATCCGGACCTTGTGTCGGAACTTTCCAGACTTAGCCATATTTCAGTGTTTCAGCCTCGCGAAATTCAAATCTCGGAAGATCCGACACTACGTCGGAAGATCCGGTACCCCTTCGCAGAACACATAACGGCTAGTTTTTGGGGGTTGGGTATTTATACCCCCTCACCCCCTTCATTCATTGCTGCTGCCTCCACGACCAAACACACTCCAAGAGCATTCAATTCCACTCTCTACTCCCTCCCTTAGCTTGATTCTTGCATTGATTCACCTAGGGTTTGAGTGAGAGAGAAAGATTGAGAGTGTGACCTTTGAGCACTTGTGAGCTTCCATTTGTTCATCTCAAGAAGCACTTGAAGCAAGCTTGATTCGTCAATCCACGTTTGTTACTCTTGGAGCTTTGCTCCTAGACGGTTAGGCGTCGCCGGTAGCTCCCATTCCTTTGTGGTTTGAGCACCGGAAAGTTTGTATCACCGCTCTCTTTGTGAGAGCAATAGTAAGTGACTCGATCCTCCTTTGTGGTTGATTGAGGGAGGCAAGGGGTTAGTGACAACCCGGTTCTTTGTGAACTCCTCAACGGGGACGTAGCTTCTTTGTGAAGTGAACCTCGGTAACAAATCTCGTGTCTCTTGTTCTTACTATTGTTCTTGTTGTTCATCACCTTGTTTGTGCCCGATCTATGTGCTAGGTGTTGTTCGACCTTAGAGATCATACTTAGGTGCTTAGTTACTTCATCTAGCAGCTTTGTATTCAAGTAGAATCTTAAATAGCTTGTTAGTTTTTGAATCTCGAAGTTAGTTTCCTTTCTGTGTCGGAAGATCCTACACAGTGTCGGATCTTCCGGGTGTCGGAAGATCCGAGACTGCGTCGGATCATCCAACCATCTGACAATTTCGTGAAGAATTTTCAGGATTTTTAAACAGGCCCTATTCACCCCCCCCCCCCTCTAGGCCTAGTGTTGGTCCTTTCACCCCGCCGGCGCGTGGAGCGGCGGCGCGGAGGGGCTCGGGGCGGCGCACGGATCTCCGGTAGGACGGGGACGGGGCTCGCGGCACCTGCTCGGGCGCTGGGCGCGACGGCGGCAGCAGCAGCTCCACCTCCAGCGGCCATGGCGGGGAGCTGGAGCGCGCGGAGGAGCCGGCCGCGGCGGAGATGGCCAGGGCGCGGCGGCGGTCGGAGCTCGCGCGGCGGCATGCTCCCTCTCTCTCTCGCGGCGGCCCACTTCCTCCCCTTCTCCGATCTGCGGCGGCAAGCGGACAGACCCTTCTTCTCCAACGCCGGCAGGGCCTCGATTTGGAGCCGGCGGGGCCTCGATCTGGAGCTAGCGATGCGAGCTCCGCGTGCAGCCGCTCCACCGGCGGCGCGAGGCGAGACGAGCAGAGGACGCGCCCTCCGGCGCCGGGTGGAACTCGCGCGCGGGCCGGGTGGGCACGCCGGCGGCCACTCCCCGCGCCGGCCACGAGCTTCTCCGCGTCCCCTCTTCCTCCTCTCCGGCGCGAGCGAGCTCTACGACGCGGCGGGCCTCGCGTAGGCAGCGGGGCACCAGCAGCGGATGTCCCGCGGGAGCTGGGGCCACGGCGACCGGCGCGGATGGGCGGCGGCCCTGTTCCACTTCTCCGACCGCGGCTCCATGGGCGAGCGCGGGCCGCGGGGAGAGCAACTGCCGGGGGCGAATGGGCCCGCACGGGCGCATGGCGTACGCTCTGCAAGAGCGCTAGGAATAGCGCGTGAAGTCGAAAACTGGAGGGTACCGTTTCGCTTACCGCCCCCCGCTGCGGGCCGAAAAACGCCAAGTCGCACGGCATGCACGCGACGTGGCATTTAGCGTGGGCGATGCCGTTCGCCAGTGCGGACAGCCTTCAAGGAAAAAAACATAGAGGACTGGACGCTAAGCTCAAAAGTCCGTCGCCGTACCCAGGTGCCGCTGCGCCCCCGGCCCGCCGCCGCCTCGCGCCGGCTCCGGCGCTCCCCGTTGCGCCGCCGCGCGCCGGACCGCCCTGCGCCACCGCGCCCTAGCTGGGCCAGTCGGCCGCCGGAGCTGCGCCGCCGAGGTTGAGCGCCGCGGGCCCCGTAGCTCTCCGCCGCGGCAGCTGGCCCACCTCGCGTGCCACCACTTTCGCGGGCGGCGGCTTGCAGCAGCCTGCCGTGTAGCCCGCCGCGCAGTGCGCCCTCGCCGGTCGCCCCCACTCGCCCTGGTCACTGCGCGGCTCGTCTCTGGATCTAGCAGATCGAGGATGGAAGAATGGAAGGAAAAAAGAAGGGTTATTTAGATCCATACCATTACAATTTTCACGGTTTGGAGACATGCCATTACAATTCAACTATTCGGAGATATGCCATTACAATTTCATCTTTGCTTGAAATGTGCCATTTTCTACGTATTTGATGCCTGTAGATCCGTTTTTGATTCCTTTGGCCCCACTCGGATGCTTTCGTATTTTCGTATGGTCCAAAATGCCACTGCTATCTCTCTTCTCTCCACTCACTGACGTGTGGACCCCATGCCATCATCTCCTCCTTCCCTTCCCCAACCGGCGACCCCATCTGCCGCCGTCGGCAATCCGCTCCGTCCCCACCGGCCGCTGGCGATCCGCCCCATCCCCGTCGGCCGCTGGAGCTCTGCCCCGTCCCCGCCAGCCGCTAGAGCTCCGCCCCGCCCCCACCACCGGCCAGACCTCCCATCCCCGCTGCCCGCCGGATCTCGCCCGGCTCGGTGGCAGCGCTCCCTCGGGCAGCGCACGCTCGCCCGACCTACAGCGCCCCTCCCTGCCCAGCTCGGTGGCGGCGCTCTCCGACCGGCTCGCACTGCAGCACGCGACAGCGGAGCTTAGGATGACGGCTATGGCGAGTGGCTGGCCGCGGGATCCAAAATCCGGTGCTGTCCAAGGCTCGGCTGCAGCTCGAGTTGGTTCTGATGCCGGGAAAACGGGCGGGTGAACGCCCGCCTCCGCGTCAGCAGAGACAAATTTAATTGTAGTTTAATTTAATGGGACAAAGTAAAGAAATACAGGTAATGCGAGTCCATACTTCCATAATTCTTAGATTTCCATAAAAATTATGTTAATTACATCTCCGTAGAGAACACCCCTGATTAAGAGTTTCAACATGAGTACATGAAGACATAGATTACATCATATGGCTAGCCTATTACATGACTACAAATAAAAGAAGCCTATATCTTCTCGCCGTAGTGATGGATGCTTGCCGTAGAGAGCCGAGTTTAGTAGGCGTCATTTCTATGCATAGCATGTGTTTACTATTTTTTTACGTGCTCATGCATAATGCTTGGACTTTATGTTTGATGTAGCAAGTGTATAGTTGTCATACATACACAGGTTACTATAGCCTGAATCGATGCTTGTTGGACCTGAGAGGCAAGTATTTGATTTTAGGATGATTATATTATAACCCTCCCATTTGATCGGAGTAGTAGTGCATCATATAGGAGACCATGCCGGTGGTGCACCCAGGACTTGATCATGGTCAACTATTCTTTTGCATCTCATATGTATGCCTCGTATTTAATTTCTTCTAGACACATGGAGATGAAATCAGGAAATAACTCTCACGGGTGAATGCAAAAGTGACCGGACTATATGATCCAATTGTTTATGCTAACTGGATGTTTGGAACGCTGCCATGGTGTGTATGTGTATAGTGTCATATGCATCTAGATGACATTTGTTTATCAGTCGCTTGGTAAGTAATATTATCACTAAGCGACATGGTAAATGGGAATTTCCCCATGCAACAGGATTTTCATATATGTTATATATATAGCCGATATGACTGCAGGAGATGTTTATTTCATCCTGGTTGAGGTTGATCAGAACAAAATGCAAGGGACGCTCATGCATACGCAAAGATTTCTTAATTAGAGTAACTTTGCATTAGCATTGAAGTGCTTGATCAGGCGTAGCACTTGGGCTTTGATCAGGCGTAGCACTTGGGCTAGGCTCACCTGAGTATACGGCCACAGAGTCATCATGGCCAATTTTTAATTTAAGAAGATGCTAGCTCATACCCCGTGATGTATGGATAAGGGACTAGCTACTAAACTGAAACCACATGCACATAATGCAGTACGTGATTATTTCTATTGATGCCATATGATCTAGGCAAACATGATCTTTTGTTTGGGATATATGATCTGGTTAGTTGCTAACACAACAATACGCTCGAATATGCAGAGCTTGTATGTGCAGTGTGTGGCAACCGTATATGATTGATATGCAGATGACTCTATGGGCGTTCTTGCTACTGCAGTTTATAGCAGGAGTTCATGATGATAGAACCCTGCGCGGGGTGCAGCAACGGACACGTTTTGATTGCTTCCAACATGGCTTTAGCACTTATTCCTGAATTCCCCGAAAGGAGGAACAAGAGCTCATCCCACCGTGATTTGTATCAAAAGACCAAACCGACACATGGGGCCTTGAGTCTTTCTTTGATTTGTGCCATGGAGAAGCAAGAACATAGAGAGACAGGAAGAAGGCAGGATGCAGGGAAGAAGATTAGAAGAACGCCATCAGGTTCCTCACCTCGCCGGACCTCCCAATGCAGCAGCTTCTTGCCGGAGTGCCGGACGAGTCACTCTCTTGCTTTCTTCTTCCTCACTGGCGTTTTGATCAGGGAGGGCTGTAGAATGCTTTGCCGGCTGTGCTATCCGTCAGGGGATTCAGCAGCCTGGCGGCGTGGTGTTGATGGTGCCTAGCGCAGCAGCCTGGCGGTGTGCGTATGTGTTTTCTCCGGGGCCAGGGTTCCTGTGCTGTGTCGATGGCCATGTATTTATAGGCCAGCAGCAGGCAGTTTGCTTTGGAGCTTTGGCGCCCATTTGTTTTGATTTTGTATTGGCTAATGACGCCGGTGCGCGCGGTGGTTTGCGTCAAGACGCGCGCTAATGCAGGTCGTGGGATATGCGGCAGTTTTAGTCGCCGAGCTCCTGGACTTGGTCATCTCTGTTTGAACTTTGAAGGCTATACGCGCGCACAGCGGGAGACCTTCTGCATGGCAAGTGGGCCTGCGGCCTTTTTTTTTCTTTTAATTACGTCGTTAAGGAAATGCCTGGTTATCTTCCGGCCGCTGCGCTACAACTCGTGCATGCATGGGCCATTTCATCATAAACGATGTTGGAGTGTACATGGTCTTTACGTGCTACGTGTTGCATAGTACACTCCTCTTAGCTTGGCTAATAGATACACGCACGTATACGCATAAATATTCTTTTATTCATGCACACTCGTTTCTCTCACCATACGTGGAGCCATGGTTTTTTCCTTCTTTCTTGATTTATTTCTACTCATGATGGAATTTGGCCATCAATATGATTTAATTTTAATATGGTATATATATATGAATGTCATACATTTTGGGTTGAGCCAAAATTGGTGTCAACAGATTCCCCCTCGAGGTCCGGATGCGGAAGAATATTTTGAACGAACAGATGCGGAAGAATATGTGTTGACGGATCCGGAACTCGAAACTTGAGCCTTAGCACATAGGAGCATATCATTTGTATATTTTCTTTTTGGTTGCTCAGCACATAGGAGCCAATCCTTTTGGTTTGATTTTTTGTTTGTTTGCTTTCAGTTTAGACTCGTGAAGCAATGGAGCGTATATTACTTTTTTCGGTTCTCGACGCTTACAGTTTAAGCTCGTATGGCATTGGAGCAATATTTTTTTTATTCGCCCCCAGTTTCTAGCATTGGGGCTAATCATTTATTTTTTATTATATCTTTGGTGCTTACAGTTTAGGCTCGTGAAACAATGGAGCAATATATTTTTTATTTTAGGCATAGTAGCGCTTTAGGAATTTCCCGTTTACTGGTGGAGGATAGTATTCGCCATCCGGAGAAATAATTCTATAGGCGCCATTAGAATACACATCCTGCACGATGAAAGGGCCCTCCCATTTGGGCTCAAATTTTCCTTTCATGCGATGTGTTATGTTCATCGGCCTGATTACTGCGAGAACCAAGTCTCCTTGTTTAAACGACCTTCTTTTTATACGCTTATCAAAAGCACGCGACATTCTAGCCTGGTATGCCTCTAATTTTTGCAATGCTTGTAGCCTTTTTTCTTCAAGGCCATCTAATTCTTTCAAACGTATTTTCGCCGCTTCATCTTCCGTGAGCTTCTCATGGATAGCGACCCTTAAGGAAGCGATTTGCACCTCCAACGGCAAGACCGCCTCCCCTCCATATACAAGGGAATAAGGGGTCATCCCTGTTGCTGTACGAGTTGTGGTTCTATACGCCCACAAAGACTCGAGTAATTTCTCATGCCAATGTCGTTTATTTTGTGAAACGACCTTCTTGAGCAATTTACATAGTACTTTATTAAATGCTTCTGCCTGACCATTAGCAGATGGATTGTAGCCTGTAGAGAAGTGATGCTTGATTTTAAATTTGGCACACATCTTCTCTACTTGTTTGTTTCTAAACGAGGGCCCATTGTCCGAAATCATTCGAGCCGGGACGGCGAAGCGATATATAAGATTGGTTCTTATAAAATTTTCCACATCTTCTGCTTTGACTTCTTTTAGTGCTACAGCTTCTGACCACTTGGAAAAATAGTCGGTAGCAGCCAAAATGAATTTGTGCCCTCTGGATGATGGAGGATTAATTGGCCCTACTACATCCATGCCCCACATTTCAAAAGGCCAAGACATGCTTGTCGGATGTAATGGTTCATGAGGTTGATGTATGAAATTGCCATGTATTTGACACTGATGACACCTTTTTGCAAATTTCATAGAATCATCAAACATTGTAGGCCAATAGTAACCCAAATGTTTCAGCTGATAATGCAACTTAGGTCCTGATTGATGAGCACCGCATACTCCAGCATGGACCTCATTTAAGGCTTCTATGGCCTCATTCCCCGTGAGGCAACGCAGCAGAATGCCATCACATGAACGTCGATAGAGCGTGTCACCTATGCAGGTATAGTTGATTGACCTCTTTCGGATTCTAGACCTTTCTGCCGAATCCAAGGGTAAGTACCCGTGAAGTAAATAATCAAGGAAAGGTGTTCTCCAATCCCCTACTTCAATTTCGCATGTATCTATGGTCATTGACGAAGCGAGTAGTGTATCTTCTTCTTCATCAAGTATGGGGAGGACTCTCCGTTCCTCTACATGCACATCCATTGTTTGGTATGGACCTAATGCCAAGCTGGCAGCCAAGCTTGCCAATGCATCAGCTTTTCCATTTTGGTTTCGCACAACATGTTGAATTTTTAAATCCGTAAACATAGACATAAGTTCTTTCGCTTTCCGGAAATATGGGACAAGCCCTTGCTTTTTCACTGCATATTCCCCTAATAATTGATTGATTACCAATTTGGAGTCCCCATAAACAGAGAATCTGTCTAACCCCATATTATGAGCTATTTCAAGCCCAATAATTAGTGCCTCATATTCAGCAGCATTATTTGAGACTGCCGAGGTGAGTGTAAAAGAATATGGAATGATTGCTTCATCGGGAGTGACAAAGATAACTCCGGCACCTGCGCCTACTTTTCGACAAGCACCATCAAAATACATCCGCCATTCGGAGCGGGTTACTGTAGTGGAGAAAACCTCTTCATCGGGTAGGTCATCGTCAATAGGGAAGTCATCAGGAATAGGATGGGCAGCTAGGAAGTTTGCTAGCGCTTGCCCTTTTACGGCTTTTTGGGGCACGAACACAATATCAAATTGTGAGAGGAACATTGCCCACTTAGCCAGTCTACCTGACAAAGTCATTTTGCTTAAAATATGCCGGAGCGGATCAGCCCTCGACACGAGGTGGACCGTATGTTCTAGCATGTAATGGCGGAGCTTTTGTGCTGCAAATACAAGTGCTAGACATATTTTTTCTATGTCCGGATAGTTGCTTTCTGCCCCCAGCAGAGTGCGACTTAAGTAATATAGCGACACTTCTTTTCCAGCATCATTATTTTGTGCTAAAAGTGCACCGAGAGAAGTAGGCATAGCGGCCGTGTAAAGAATTAGTGGTCGCCCCTTAACTGGCGCGGACAATATAGGAGGATTTGTTAGATATTTTTTAATATCCTCAAATGCATTTTGACATGCTTGGTCCCACTTAAATGGGACCCCTTTTTTCATAAGCCGGGAAAAGGGTTTGCACCTCCCGGATAGGTTTGAGATAAACCTCCTAATGTAGGCCAAGTGACCTTGGAGGCTTTTTAGTTGATGAATATTTTCAGGCTGTGGCATGTCGACCACCGCCTTAATTTTAGTTGGGTCAATTTTGATACCATCCTTGGTGACAATAAAACCAAGAAATTTTCCTGAAGAAACCCCAAAGGCACATTTCATCGGATTCATCTTTAACTTATGTTTTCTAAGCCGCTCAAATACTGTTGCGAGATGTTTGAGATGGTCTTGTTCACGCTTGGATTTAACAACGATATCATCTATATAACATTCAACGATTTCATATAGCAGTCCATCTAGGACAATTGTCATAGCACGTTGGTAAGTAGCGCCCGCATTCTTTAATCCAAAAGGCATTACTCTATAACAATATATGCCCTTTGGTGTTCGGAACGCGGTCAATTCTTCATCTTCTGGTGCCATCTTTATTTGGTTATAACCAGAAAATCCATCCATGAAAGAGAATATTTCATAACCCATAGTGGCATCTATGAGAATCTCAGAAATTGGGATGGGAAAGTCATCCTTTGGACAAGCTTTATTCAAATCCCTAAAATCTACACATACGCGGATTTGCCCATTTTTCTTTTCTGTGGGCACAATGCTAGACACCCATTTAGGGTATTTTACTTCCCTAATAAATCCAGCAGCTATGAGTTTATCGACCTCAGCTTCAATTTTAGGCAAGAGATCCGGTCGATATCTTCTTTGCCCTTGCTTCACCGGGCGAACATCCTTTTGCACGGCCAGCTTATGTACTGCAACCGTTGGATCCAAGCCTGGCATTTCTTCATATGACCAAGCGAACACATCTCTATTTGCAGAGAGAAATTTATGATATTCTTCCTTACTTTCTTTAGATAAGTATTTGCTAATGAAGACCGGACGAGGATCATCGGGTGTCCCGATATTTATTTCCTCCAACTCATCAACAGTTGGTTGGTTCCCATCCTCCATTTGTGAAGATGCCGGTATAGCATCGATGGGCTCGGCAGAAGTCATATTAACTTCATAACCCAGCCCATACTTCTCTTCTTTTAGTGTTTGATCTTCATGTAAGGCATCAAGTTGAGCCTGGGACATCACCTTTTCAAATGGAGCAAACTGCCCCCGCCCCTCACACAGAGAGGGCCCAGTGGACGTATCATAGCCCATCTGTTGCATCATGTAGAGAACTTTGTTATCATATAAGGAAATAGGCAAAGTCTCGTCATCTTTATTTGATAAAGTAACTTGTGTAGCCATCTTATTTTTATTAAGCCGCTCTATTTCAGCTTGTCTTATTTTGTATTGCACTATAGGAGGTAAAGGTGTAGGGAATTTAATACCTTTATGATATGGTATTTTGTTCACAACCCGAAATATCGGATCACCTTTCCTTCTTTGATTACTTGGTATATATTGGTATACCTGCCTTTTTGATGAAGACTCTCCACTATCATTCCTTGGGAAATCTATTTCTGGTTGTGGTACCATCTTTGGTTTTGAAACCTTATCAACAGGTTCAAAGTAGAATTTTGCATCAGCATAGAAGGATTCTGCAACGGTAAATGGCTTTTTATCTGCAAAGATCCGCACTATGCCCCCTGAGGGGTTTCTGTATTTAATGCATTGGTGGAGAGTGGATGGCACAACTCTATTCTCATGTAACCATGGGCGACCGATGAGTGCATTGTATGATGTAGCAGCATCAATCACGTGAAAGGTTACATATGTCATAAGCTTTTCTAGCTTTAAGACTAATGAGATTGTACCCATGGCTTCTTGGCCAGATTGGTTGAAACCATGAATGATAACATTTGATCGACTTAGGTCCCTCGAGGAATACCCTATCCTTTTAAGAGTACGTAGAGGTAGCAAGTTTATAGCCGAACCACCATCGATCATAATACGATTGGTTGGTAAGTCATCAATCTCACCAAACATGAGGAGAGGTCTATTGTGCTTTTTGTCCCCCAACAATAGATCCTCATCGCTGAATATCATACTTTGAGCTTGTGCTAATTCGGCCTCTACTTGAGACACTTCCACCCTGTAATCTTCTGGAAATGAAAGGGCGGTAATAAATGCTTTGCGCAAATCAGAAGAGAGACACAGAGCATCATACACAGAAAGCATAGCTGGTATTTTCTTCAAGTGTGCTATTACATCATACTTAACTGACACATTATGAGAAGGGTCAGTTACATCATCCGGAGTTACATGCTTGTTTGGGGGATTTTTTGCATGGGGAGATGAACTAGGTAGTTGACGGCCTGATCTAAGCTGAATTTCATCAACTTCTAGGTCCTCTTCTTCTGGGAAGTGAAGGGACTCATCATCATCCTCAAAGACTCCGATGGCGAGAGTAGCACACTCTTCAACAAGTGGGCCCTCATGCTTCCCTATATGTGGAGGGATGCATGGGGCCCCACCTTCTCCTATCACTCGTCGTAAAGCAAGTCGTCTTGAGAGTCGTTGCCGATGTCCTCTTGACTTTCGAAAGGCTGATGGTCCACGTCTTGTGGTGTGGACCCAGCGAAGGAGAGCCTTGCTTTCATGCTGGCACTCAGCTTGCTGTTGCGGATAGCCTGAGAAATTCATATTAACAAACTCAGGTTTTGATGTCATATATTGATTATAAGTTGGCCACATATTTGGAGTTGCACAACTCACCGAGTCATTTTCAAAAGTAGCAACATTTGACGCAGCCACTTTCTTCCCTTTCTTCATGCTTTTGAGCAATTCAGCATCTATGGTGCCTTCATCTATTAACTTCTGTATAAGATTCTTCACCACAAAGCAGTCCTTGAGGGTATGGCCAAGGATACGGTGGTAGTGACAAAAATTTGGCTCATTGAACATAGCCGCTTCTTCTGGCCTTTTAGGCTTAGGAAGCTCTATAAAGTCCAGCTCCCTTAGACCCATAAAGAGGTCTTCCACTTCCTCCGCGGGGAAGGAATACTTTTGATTTTGACGCTCACTGAGCGACGGCCTCTTGGGAGTTGAAGAACTTCCTTTATTTTGGTATTTTGTAGGTGGACCCCCAGTTTGAAACTTTTGTGGGGTTACGGTGGTCTCCATTGCCTGCATATTCTTAGGCTTGGAAGGCACCTTGTCACGCTGACTACTCTTCTCCCCGAAGGGCTTGTTATATGATTTTGCCTGCCGGGAGATATGTTGCATGTAATTTTCTATATCTGTGGCTTTTGATGCTAGCTCCTCAAATGTAATTGGACGCACACCCTGTAGGTATATAGCCATATCAGGACTCAAGTTGTTCATGCACATACGTACCGCTTCCGGCTCTGTAATCGGCTGAGGACAATGAAGGCTTAAATTCCTCCATCTGTTAATGAAATCGGCAGCCTTTTCATTAGCTCTTTGTAAGGTCTGGGTCAACTCCGTGATCCCTACTGTTCTCTGAGTACTATAGAAGCGCTCAAGGAAAGCATCTTGCATCTGCTCCCAACTTCTAATGGAACCTGGTGCCAACTTGCTATACCATGTGAAAGCTGGTCCCGACAGCGTTTGCACGAACTGACGGAGAAGAAGTGCACCATTAAGTGACGTATCCTGGCAAGCAGCCAAGAAGTGAGCCACATGTTCATGGGGAGACCCAGTTCCATTGAACTTGCTAAACTGTGGCTGGCGGTAGTTGTTTGGGAAAGGCACCAAGTCAATTTCTGGTGGATATGGCTTCACATACCCCGGACGCATGGAATAGTGTGTTTGCATGTATTGTGCTCTCACACCTTCCGAAATCATTCTTTGTATTGCCTCCATACTGAGTGCTGGAGCAGCCTGATGACCGCTTTGACTTTGAGCTGAGTGCCCTTCACCACTTCCCCTATGAGCATTATTGTTTATTTGGTTGCGAAGTGCAGCCAACTCTTCTTCTCTTTGCTGTAGGGCAGCTGTGAGTTGAGCCATTTGTTCCTCAACTGAGCGGCCTTCATTTGTTGCGAGGACTTGTTCCACACGATTAGGTTCATCACCTCTCTTTAATGGGTGGGCCTCATCATCGCTTCGTGATTTCTCTCCATCTGAGCCTGCAACATCAAGCAACTCATCATTGGAGTCTAAAGGTTCATCGTATAGGGGATTATAAGACCCTACATAAATCAAACATTTCTCTTCATTACCAGAGTTTGAAATGCTTCGAGTCACCGGGCGATGGCCTGGTGGAATTTGCTTGCGGGGCTTCTTCCTCTTGAAGTGAGTTGACACAGAGGATGCCCCACTAGTGCTACTGCAAGCTTCTGTAATTCCTACCGGCATAGAGGAGAGTACCTCAAATTGATTGGTTGAGGCTCTCTTTTGAGCTTGCAAGGGAGCGAGGATTTTTGCCTCACTCCTTGGTGGAGTTGTTTTATTCTTCTTCTTTTGCACGCCACTAGCACGGCTTGACGAAGCAAGATTTGTATCTTGCACCTTGCTTGACATAGAGTCAGTTGGAATTGCTAACTCTCTTTGTTTGTAAGCGGCACGCCTGGCATGCACATTAGCAGCTTGTTTGGCATATTTCTCACGCCGAGGATCTTTCTTCAAAAACTCTTGGTATTCGGGCCACTTGGCGAAAACTTCAGCTCGCCGCATGACCTCACCGCAGACATCATCAATGGATGTGGATGCTCCCGGGAGCAACCTCCTTAAATCTTGGCATATGGTTCTCTCCATGGAGGCTTGAATAGCCTGCCTTGCGGCATTCTGAATTCTACGACGGCTTCTTTCATGCCGAGCTAAAATTGTATCCACGATAAGAGCTCGTTGTGCATTTGTCAGGGCCGAATCATCAGCCACATTAAAGTTGGCCCATGCTTGACGAGTGTTCCGGCGCCTTCGGCGGTTCCTTCTTGGAGACACTGAATTTTGTGCGGAAGGGCCCGGAGGTGTCACATCTGATGATATAGGATCAGAAGTTGTGACCGTGGGATCAACATGCCCTTTTTTAATGTTGTCAAGGTTGAGGTAAATCCCTTGCCACCGAAGACTACACTCGGGTTGGATCATGCCAAAGTCATATTCTGGCGTAGGAAAGAACTCTGGGGCTTCAACCCGAAGTTGAGTCTTCTTTGCCGATGAGTCACTATCAGAGGATGATGCATTATAATCTGCCACCACTTCCTTTCCTTTGTTTGCCAGTTGCGAGGGGTTTGTTTCTCCCATCGTTGCACCTTTACCCTTGTCACAAGGTTGAGGAAGATGAGGGCGTCCCAACGATACTACATTTTTGCATGGTGTTGGCTGAGTCGTCATGGTTGGAACTTTAGCTGGAGGTGCCTCTAATATGCTTAGGGCAGATTTGGAGGCGAACGCACCTGGCATTTTAGAAGGCGCCAAGGGTGGAATCACCTCCTTAGTCTTTTGGATCAGTGGAGATGATGCATTTGGATGCACCGACTTGGTTGGAGAAGTTGGCTTAGTGTGGACGGGCCACTCTCCAAGTGTGGTGCGACGGAAACTTGGCTCCCACCTGGGGATGGAGTGTTTGGTGATCTCTGGTTTGGGTGAGTTAGGAGGAACTGGGCTAGAGAGAGCAGCCTTATGCGCATCAATAGCTTGCTTTTTGGCGGCCTCCACCCTTGTTTTAGCAGCAGCCCTTCTGGCTCTCCGCTTTGCAGCTTTGGACACAACAGGAGTGAAGTCATCCTGTGGTGCAGAGTTGACCTCTTGCTCTTGGTTGGTCATATCTGGTGATGCAGCTGTAGTGCGTAGGGAACTAGCACTGTTGGAAGGTTGAATAGGCCCAACTGGTACATCCACCCAAAGCGAACCAATGCGGAGCGTGACGAACTCTTGCATACGTTCAACCATCCTTGCATAATAAAACCATATATGAGTTTCGATGTAAGCATATATGTCACCATATTTGATTCATGACACCTAAATCATAGTCATGTGATGCAACTATGTTGGAACTCAAAGATGAGGGGAGAAGTAGGTCCCACTGGGCGTGCCAGAATCTGATGCCGGGAAAACGGGCGGGTGAACGCCCGCCTCCGCGTCAGCAGAGACAAATTTAATTGTAGTTTAATTTAATGGGACAAAGTAAAGAAATACAGGTAATGCGAGTCCATACTTCCATAATTCTTAGATTTCCATAAAAATTATGTTAATTACATCTCCGTAGAGAACACCCCTGATTAAGAGTTTCAACATGAGTACATGAAGACATAGATTACATCATATGGCTAGCCTATTACATGACTACAAATAAAAGAAGCCTATATCTTCTCGCCATAGTGATGGATGCTTGCCGTAGAGAGCCGAGTTTAGTAGGCGTCATTTCTATGCATAGCATGTGTTTACTATTTTTTTACGTGCTCATGCATAATGCTTGGACTTTATGTTTGATGTAGCAAGTGTATAGTTGTCATACATACACAGGTTACTATAGCCTGAATCGATGTTTGTTGGACCTGAGAGGCAAGTATTTGATTTTAGGATGATTATATTATAACCCTCCCATTTGATCGGAGTAGTAGTGCATCATATAGGAGACCATGCCGGTGGTGCACCCAGGACTTGATCATGGTCAACTATTCTTTTGCATCTCATATGTATGCCTCGTATTTAATTTCTTCTAGACACATGGAGATGAAATCAGGAAATAACTCTCACGGGTGAATGCAAAAGTGACCGGACTATATGATCCAATTGTTTATGCTAACTGGATGTTTGGAACGCTGCCATGGTGTGTATGTGTATAGTGTCATATGCATCTAGATGACATTTGTTTATCAGTCGCTTGGTAAGTAATATTATCACTAAGCGACATGGTAAATGGGAATTTCCCCATGCAACAGGATTTTCATATATGTTATATATATATAGCCGATATGACTGCAGGAGATGTTTATTTCATCCTGGTTGAGGTTGATCAGAACAAAATGCAAGGGACGCTCATGCATACGCAAAGATTTCTTAATTAGAGTAACTTTGCATTAGCATTGAAGTGCTTGATCAGGCGTAGCACTTGGGCTTTGATCAGGCGTAGCACTTGGGCTAGGCTCACCTGAGTATACGGCCACAGAGTCATCATGGCCAATTTTTAATTTAAGAAGATGCTAGCTCATACCCCGTGATGTATGGATAAGGGACTAGCTACTAAACTGAAACCACATGCACATAATGCAGTACGTGATTATTTCTATTGATGCCATATGATCTAGGCAAACATGATCTTTTGTTTGGGATATATGATCTGGTTAGTTGCTAACACAACAATACGCTCGAATATGCAGAGCTTGTATGTGCAGTGTGTGGCAACCGTATATGATTGATATGCAGATGACTCTATGGGCGTTCTTGCTACTGCAGTTTATAGCAGGAGTTCATGATGATAGAACCCTGCGCGGGGTGCAGCAACGGACACGTTTTGATTGCTTCCAACATGGCTTTAGCACTTATTCCTGAATTCCCCGAAAGGAGGAACAAGAGCTCATCCCACCGTGATTTGTATCAAAAGACCAAACCGACACATGGGGCCTTGAGTCTTTCTTTGATTTGTGCCATGGAGAAGCAAGAACATAGAGAGACAGGAAGAAGGCAGGATGCAGGGAAGAAGATTAGAAGAACGCCATCAGGTTCCTCACCTCGCCGGACCTCCCAATGCAGCAGCTTCTTGCCGGAGTGCCGGACGAGTCACTCTCTTGCTTTCTTCTTCCTCACTGGCGTTTTGATCAGGGAGGGCTGTAGAATGCTTTGCCGGCTGTGCTATCCGTCAGGGGATTCAGCAGCCTGGCGGCGTGGTGTTGATGGTGCCTAGCGCAGCAGCCTGGCGGTGTGCGTATGTGTTTTCTCCGGGGCCAGGGTTCCTGTGCTGTGTCGATGGCCATGTATTTATAGGCCAGCAGCAGGCAGTTTGCTTTGGAGCTTTGGCGCCCATTTGTTTTGATTTTGTATTGGCTAATGACGCCGGTGCGCGCGGTGGTTTGCGTCAAGACGCGCGCTAATGCAGGTCGTGGGATATGCGGCAGTTTTAGTCGCCGAGCTCCTGGACTTGGTCATCTCTGTTTGAACTTTGAAGGCTATACGCGCGCACAGCGGGAGACCTTCTGCATGGCAAGTGGGCCTGCGGCCTTTTTTTTTCTTTTAATTACGTCGTTAAGGAAATGCCTGGTTATCTTCCGGCCGCTGCGCTACAACTCGTGCATGCATGGGCCATTTCATCATAAACGATGTTGGAGTGTACATGGTCTTTACGTGCTACGTGTTGCATAGTACACTCCTCTTAGCTTGGCTAATAGATACACGCACGTATACGCATAAATATTCTTTTATTCATGCACACTCGTTTCTCTCACCATACGTGGAGCCATGGTTTTTTCCTTCTTTCTTGATTTATTTCTACTCATGATGGAATTTGGCCATCAATATGATTTAATTTTAATATGGTATATATATATGAATGTCATACATTTTGGGTTGAGCCAAAATTGGTGTCAACAGGTTCGAGGGCGCAATGGAGGAGGCGAGCGAGGTCTAGGCAGAGGCGATTTGGCAGAGGTGGAGCACCGGTGACGATTTTTGCCGGCGGCTGGAGCACCAGTGGAGCACGAGGGCGGAAGCGGCGGCGACGGAGTCGAGGGTGGTGCGGGGGAGGGGAGGCGACGGCGATGGAGAGTGGCAGGCTACTGGACGGGGCCACGTGCGGGCATCCACTCATCGCAGGCCTCGCCGGCGAACCGCTGGCCGGAGCCACGCGCCGGCGACTGAGGGGTGGCAGAGGAAAGAGATTGGGGAAGAAGAAGCTGCTGACATGTGGGGCCCACGAGTCAGTGAGTGCAAGGTGGAGGTGGAGCAAGGGCATTTTTGTCCATACAAAAGCAACAGAGCCTGCACGTGGGTCCAAGAGAATAAATACGTAGAGAATGGCACATCTCAAGCAAAGAAGAAATTGTAATGGCATATCTCCGAATAGGTGAATTGTAATGGCATATCTTCAAACCGTGAAAATTGTAATGGTATGGATCCAAATAACCCAAAAAAGAAAAGGGAGGGAGGCGCATTAGGCGGAGAGGCAGGAGACGGGAGGAAAACGGTGGGCAAGGACGTGGCGGGGCCACAGGGGCAACTGGCGCATGCGGGCGTTAGGACGCGTGCGTCCGGGCACGCGTCATATTAGCTTTGCGGCTGATTCGGCTCAACTGCGTAGATTTTTTAACGAGCGAGCTACATTTTTTACTCGTGTTGTTAACGAGCCGACTTGAGCCAGCTCGTGAGTGGCTCACGAGCCAAACAAAGTCAAAATGCTAAAGACTCAACATAAAAACTAAGCAACATGAGTAGCTTACATGGCTCAACTACTCATTAGTTATGACTTTTGTGGTGCATGTTCAATAGATGGTGTGTTGAGTGTTAATATTAGGGATACCTGAGAGTGTGAATTAAGGGTATGAAACCCCCGAACAACCCAACTATAAGGGGACGTGCCCCTCGGGAGCGACTCCATCTCGACCAACCCCGATTGCACGGGGTCGGACACCGCCCGACCCTCGGGCACTACTTTCGCTTCGCCCGACCCTGGTTGCATGGTGTCGGATGCCGCTTAACCCTCGGGCATGACTTTTGCTTCGTCCAACCCCAATTGTATGTCTCGGATATCAAAATTAGGGGTACTCGAGAGTACGGATCAAGAAAGCAAAGCGCTGACACCTTAGGTGACTAAAAATGAAACCCCTGGGCAAGGTTCCGCCTCACTCGACTGAAAGGACCGACACTAGGCCTAGAGGGGTGAATAGACGTTTCTAAAAAATCCTAAAAACTTTACGAAAATGTTAGATCTGTCGGATGTTTCGATGCAATGTCAGATCTTTCCGTGGACCGGACTTCCGACAGTGAGTAGGAACTTTCGACAGGGATGATAAACTTGTACGAGATTCAAAATCTATTTAGCTTTTGATGATTCCACTTGAATATAAAGTTCACAATGAATGTCCTGAGACCCCTAAGTATGATCTTTACAAGAGTAAACTCACAAACACATAGAGAAGAGTCGGATGAACCGGCAGAGAAGAAAAACCTAGTATGAAATTTAAATTCTACTTATCTTATGAAGAATCCCTTTGAATGAAAAGTTGACAATAGAAGTAAATAGGCATGTAAATATGATCTGCACAACAGGACACACAACTAACAAGTAGATCGGGTCAAATTAAGCACAAAAACAATATGAACAAGAATAAGCACACAGAGACACAAGATTTGTTCCCGAAATATTGGGTATGGAACTTGTCCGTGTTTTACCGGCAGTCCTACCGAGGGGTATCCCAAGGTACTAGAGTTTCGGTGGAGTGACAGTAAAATCAGGAACTCGATGATTACGTGACACGAGATTTATACAGGTTCGGGTCGCCAAATAGGCGTAACACTCTACGTCCTGTTGCTAATCTTGTATTACATAGGATGAATATGAGTACAAGCTTGTCTTGCTGATCGATGATCAGTAAGACTAGTCGAGATTCTCTCTATTCTGTGGATTTACATCCTATTGGATCGTATTGTGTGATCTCTTGGATCTGGATTGATTCGAGTTGAGAGGGGTCCCTACCCGGCCTTATATAGTGGGGGCAGGGTTACAAAGAGTGGAATCCTAGTCTAGTTTGAGTAGCAACTCGAGAAAGCCTCGCTATGCGAGTACTTTCCTAATGTCGATTAGTTTCCATATCTCGTAGAGTCCTGAGTTGCCTTGCACCTCAGTCTCTACTGGTTGCCATATCCTCCTTCGGAGTTAATCCCGCGTCCGTGTGGGCCCTGGGTCTCTATGTCTGACAGAGATGCCTGATTTGCCGGAGATTTGCTTTCAAGTCTTGATGACACGGCTACCTTTTTGGCTATAAATTGGTTTTTGGTGATGGTTAGCCTCCATGCTTCCAGAGTCATGGCTGCATTAGCATTCTTCTTAGCTTCTTCCTTTCTTCGTCCTCCCGAACAAGGTCGTCATCGTGCTTGAAGTCTTGATGCTAGAAGAGTAGTTGCAAAAGAGTGGTGGGAGGTAGTCACCAATGGCCAGACACGGTGTCCTCGTGCTGTGCTGGGTGTAGACAGTACGGTGTTGTCCTCTGCTTCCCTCCCAAAGGTCCTGTTGATCTTGGGATGGGAGTTCGTGGTGGCGCCGGCTACCGTCTGATCCAATGCGGCGACGCCGTGCTGCGTGTAGACGGTCTGGTCTTCCTGAGGCCGTGCTGCCGTGCACCCTACATTTGGGTCGAAGGCACGATGCTTACTTGTATGGCTGCTTTTGGTGGCCTGCAGTCTTTGTTCTTGTAAATGATGGCCTCCTTGCTGTCCTTGTTCTTGTAAACGTTGTTGATTTTTGACAGCTTTTATAATCAAGTCCTTTGAATAAAGTGTGGAATTTTTCACCGTGTGAATTTGTTTATCTTGCTGTATGGTTATCTAATCCTTTGGCTAGTGCCTCAAGGCTTCGACCTTCCATACAGAAAATTGAAAACCAAAAGCCCCCAGATTTGGTTATTTTAATGTTTAAAACCTTCCAAATCTGTGACGAGTGGTTTTTATAGACAAAGTAATCGAAGGACTGACGCAGAAAAGGGAATTTTTATGCGGAAACATGATCGATGATACTTTTATCAGTCTATTATAATGTGATCTCTGGTTACATATGTAGTAGTATCTCTAATTGAGAGGATAACTACTTAACGACTGGACTAGTCTGTATATGGAGTTCTAGTCTATTTGCTTAAGAACTACTCGATATTGCGACGTCCCTTTTTTGGCTAGGGTCTTTCGACACAAGTTGATGCGCTCCTTCTTGAAAAGAGTAGTCTTTACTCTTTTGGCCATATTTGCTTGATCGAAGGAGTGACCTTTCTGACAACTCCTTTATAACAGCAGTGACATTGTCCTAAGCTTTCTTGAAGTAATAGGACACCGTTTTGAGTAGGCATCTTGAGGACGAGATAGTTGTAGCTTGGGATAGCTTGGAATTTGACTAGTGCAGGTCTTCCAAATATTGCACTATATGGAGTGGTGAAGTCGATTACTTCGAAATTTACGTACTCTGTCCTCGACTTGTTGCCGTCGCTGAAGATTACTGGGAGGGTTATTAATCCAATTGGCATAGCTTCTATGCCTGTGATAATTCCGAAGAACGGAGCTGTTATGGGTACCATCCACTTTTTAGAATCAAAGTCATATCATGCAGAGATGAAACTGTTAGCAGATTGTCAGGTTACGAGAGCGACAGGACTGAAGCCTGAAGGAGCGAAAAATAGACTATGCCCTTGTTTAGTTCCCACCCGAAATCTTTTCAACTATCACATCAAAGGAGAATCTTTTATGCATAGAGTATTAAATGTAGATAAAAAAGGTAAAAAGTTACATGGATAGACTGTAAATCGCGAGACGAATCTAATGAGCCTACTTAATCCATGATTTGCAACAGTAATGCTACAATACCATTCGCTAATTATGGATTAATTACCCTCTAATTACCATCGTTAGATTCGTCTCGAGATTTTCAACCTATCCATATAACTTTCCACCTTTTTCGTCTACATTTACTACTCTTGAATCGGTAAAATCAAAACCCGAAATCTTTTAACTAAACACGGCCTATACTCCCGTCCACCCGAACGCCCGCCATCATGGCCATCGATCCTGTACCGGGATTCGTTCAATCTTGTCCTCTTCCGGCGTATTTCGTTTGTATTCCATTTTTTCTTCAATCGTATCTCTGCCACATCGTATCCTCTTTCTGCTGCAGCGTTCAGATCGAAAGACATTATCGTTTCCCGTGAAAAGCCGGCTGACCAGCTGTTTGCGGGAGCTTTATTGACTTTCGCTACCATCTGGATCATGACCTGCCGTTCGGTCCTGTCCCGTTTCGGAACAAAGATGCGGTTCTGTACAGAGGGAATGGGATGGATGTTCTTCCAGGACTTCTTCCACATCTCTCAATGTACCCACCGACGAAGACTGTGCCAGCTCGAAGGAAGTCACTAATCGCTGCTCACCAAAGGTAGTTTACTCCCTTGTCTCTAAGTTCAGTGAGTTCAAGCGGGAGTTGATTCGGCAGACTGGATTCGGCGGCTTGTTAGAAATCCCCTCAATCAACAAGGTAAATCTGAAGCTTTCCTCATGGCTCCTGACCAAGCTAGATACAGAAGAAAGTACTTTGGTCATATCTGAAAATAGGAAGATATATGTTCACGAGAAGGATGTCGGCATTGTGTTTGGAATCCCTACTGGTGACCTTGATATCTTTGGTACAGAGATTAGTACTGAGCAGATAGACATCATTAGATTCAACTGTGGTCTATCTGGTAAAGACCAACGCAGTTTCAGGGCATTGAATATGTTCTTGAGAAGCATATTGATGACAAGTCTACGCAATTGGAAATTGATACTTTCAAGATAGCATTTGTCATTTTTGTGATGGGTCATCTCTTGGCTCCTGCTGCTAAGCATGATCAAGTTAACTTAGATTTCTGGGGTGCTTTCAAGCATCCAGACATGATAGATAGGTTTAATTGGTGTCGTTACGTCTACTCTTATGTGTTTGAGGCAGCACAGAAGTCCAGGGATGAATTAATCAAGAAGGGTCGAGTTTGTTCTCTCAGTGGCTGCCATTTATTCCTGCAGGTTAGTGTCTTCAAATTTTCGTTACCATCGACATTCTCTGCTTTATCATATCTTCTCTGTTTATTCAGTCTAGTGCTTCTGTTTTAAAATATCTAAAAAATCCTTTGTTTACTATCACTTCCTTATACAGGTTCTTTTCCTTGACAATGTGAACATTCCGCATCATAACAAAAATCACAACATTCTACCTCGTATCAAGGTTTTCAATTCAGAAACTCTAGGCCGAATGGCTCTGATGTGTGCATCTAGAGGCGATTCAGACTTCTCGTCATTCATCGATGTTAGTTGCACAACTCAAATTCATATTATTGTTTCCTATAGTCCATATATTTTACATGAGGAATTGAACTCTTTATACCTTATCCGACGTCCTGTAGATCAGGCCAGCCAAAATTGTTGCCTACATGAGGAATACCTTTGAGTCTGAAGCTACATTTGGTCAACAGCACACTAAACCAGCAAGCCTTCATCGTCCGCTACCTCAACTCCCTCCTAACGTTCCGCTGGATCCAGAGACATACAACTTTTCAAGCCCCGGTGATCTGGGAAACTATGTTAGGGCTAAATATCCCTTCTTGGTAATTCATCTAAACCCCATATGCCCCATAACCATTATGTTCTTTTTGCTCCAACAACATGTACTAACTGTGGTTTTCGTTTTCCAGGTAGGCACATATGTTCTTGACTACTGCTTATTGAACAATGGTCTGATGCTGAAGGAGATCGCAAAGCTTCGTTCATCCTTCATGAAGCGCAATGCCCAAATGGTCGACTGGATGGTACAACATGTTGGTGCACAGCAGCTGCAGCTAATTCACCGTAAACCAACTCCTACTGCTAGTAACAACCAGCATACTGTTCCTCCCCAATTCTCTAGTAAGCCTTCAATATATTTGTCTTTTAACACTTTCTGCACCAGATTACTCTTACATTCAGATTGCATCATTTACTTCTGATCCAGCATTATTAAATTTACATTGTACTTATTACTCTATGTTTCTCAGTAACGCCAAGGCACACATCTAAAAGGCCATTAATCCCTGATCCTACTGATCTCAAGAATAAGAAGAAGTTCCATATAGGTACGTACCATTCCAAACACCAAGACTTCGATTCAGTTCAATATTCGAATAATTTACCAAGTCTTGTTTCATTAACATCAGAACCTCCTTCATTCGATCTCGGCACTGAAGATTCCCCAGCTCCCAGCTCCTACATGACACCTAAATCACAAGTACTGCCAAATAAGTCTATGATTTCGCCTGTCCCATTATGCACCAATAAACCACCAGAACCACAGCATTCATCATCCTCCAATAACATGTCTCCCAGAACCGCAACAATACAGCATGCTCGAAATGTTTTGTTTGAACACCTAGCATGCCTTGAGGATGCATCGAGCCAGCCAAACATCGTGCTGTACGGTCAACAAATTGTTACACCAGTAACCAAACTAGACAACCCACCAACCCAAGAACATGATCCACAACCTATACTGGTACAAATGCATCCAGATCCTGACCATGAATTTGCTAGCATGCTTCATTTATGGATAACAGCTGCAAAGGGCATAGATCCAACTAGGTACTTCATCCCCAAACTATTCCAGTAAAGTTTAACCTGTCACCATAGCCAATTATTCCAATATACATCCATACATACCAACATCACTCACTAGTGTGCAAATATTAATTATGCAATAGCCTGCGATATCTTGCTTACCTGGAACTCATTGGTGTGGTAGGTATTGGCCCTTTGTCAGCACAGCCCTCAAGTTGGACAGATTCTTGTACAGAAGCCGACGCCGAAACAGAACTGAACGAGAAACCAAAGTACTATTACTATTACTAAACCCAACAAAATTCATAAATCAGAAACGACATAAAGAAAACTAACCGAGCAGAGAGATTCAAATCGACCAAGAATGCTTCTTCACCAGTATCAGCCCTTTTTTGTAAACTGAAACATAGTTCACATTGCATAAAACATGAGCGCATCATGTGCATCGTTTAATAGCCTGCTTCAGTTCAGTTACCTTGCTGTTTTTGCTGTGTCACATTCAGCTTCTTCTACAGGGAAGCCCACAAATCGAACTGGCCGCGCTGCTCTTGAACGCTCCTCCGGAACAGAACTGAACAGAAAGAAAACTCAGATGCAGCATTCCTAAAACCAATATAGATCCTTTAACCGAAACGCAGGAAAACAACTAACCAAGCAGAATGATTCAAATCCACTGACAAGGCTCCTTCCGAAGAAGCATTTGTGACCTGAAACCTGAAACATAGATCGAATCGAGTCAAACCCTAGAACATCCAGATCTGTTCCCCCCGCAAACAAGGACCACTGCTCGGATCGATTCCCTACGGAAATAAGATACCAATGCGCTAATAAAACATGCACAAAATCAACTGCATTTGCTGCTTTCCAGCTACATTTACGGAGTACTGACCTTTCGATGCTCTCGCTTTCCTTCCACGGCGAGAAGACGCCTGCTCTTCCAGGCCCCATAGTCTGCAAGGTGGGGGGAATGCGCCTCGCTTCAAATCGACCGTCTTCAAACGGAACAGGGCCTTCTACTCCAACAAACCCACCTCCGGCGGGGGCATCGACTACGACGCGCGTCGCCGCCGGCCGGAAAACGGGGTTCTCCACTCCGGGCATCCCATTGCCGCAAGCCGGCGAAGTACAGGACCAACCTGTACCCGGACAGGAAGAACACAACTGCACAAAGGAGGAAGGAGCTCTGTTTCAAAATTCGAAACATCTGGGGATATTTAACTTTTTACCATTGTAACAGATGACCACTCTTCGGATATCACCCTAACGAACGACGATACTTATTTACCACGCACCGAACAAAACCGATACAAAATTACCACATTTGCACTCGTGACACGCCACATACTCATTCCACGTTGGATGTCTGCCAGCTATGCCCATGACATTTACGCAAACCCCCCCCCCCCCCCCAACTTCTGTCTTCTTTTCACCTGCGCTCCTTCCCGCCCACCTGCGCCTGCCCGCTCCTCGTCGCTCTGTCCTCACCCGCATCGGCCGTGCCCGAGGTCGTCCAGATTCCCAGAACAGGCGGGGCCGCACATGGGTGGAATTTGTCCCGGCTGTTAGAACGAGATCGGCGGCCAGAAATTTTAGTCTGTTTGATTTACTTGACTAGCGAAACGGGCATCAGTGCCATGTTCCGCACCAATCGATTACTCCGTAGATCCTAGCTCTCACGCATAGACCACACCAATTCGATCGCCATCGATTCACGAGCCTGATATACTTGGTCAATTCGATCCAATCTGAAAGCCAAAACAAGAGCACGAGCCTACAAGTTCCAAGGCCAGCCCATGCGCCCGCCGCGAGGAATGCCCTCGCGGCATCTCGTTGCCCGGCGTCCGCCGCCAACCGAAGCAAAGTCTTGGGTTCTGCCCGTGCCTGCGTGCGTGCGACTGATGACATGGTGACCGCTCGAGGTACAACTGTAGGAAGCGATGCCGGGGACGGGACGGGGACGGGGGCGCCGGCACCGGAGCCTGCGGCAATAGCGGCTCCGGCCCCGGCCCGGGGTCGAGCGCCGACGGTCCGCGCCGCTCGACACGGGCGACCCGCCGGCTCCTCCGACGGGGAGATCAGATGGGAACGGATGGGAATGGGGAGCTGCCGGTGTGGACTGGCATGTGAGAAGGAAATAGAAGTCAAGGGTTTCCGTGTAAATGTTAAGGGCGTAGCTGGCAGGCGTCCAACGTGGCGTGCGTAGCTGGCGTGCCACGCCAGCAAAAGTGATAAATATGTTAACTTTTTCGCATAGTGATGGTAAAGATGTATCGGCAACCGTGAAGATGATATCTGAGGAGTCACCGCTCGTTATAATGGTAAAATGTTAAATATCCCAAACATCTGCCGCAGCGGTCCACGAATACCCCCTTTTATAGCGTACAGAACCAAATCGCGATACCCAACAATGCGTATGAATACGCCCTGACAAAGAAGTACAGTACACGCCCAGGGAAAAATTCCAGCTGGACCACCCGGGCACACCTTTCCTCTATCCTATGTGTCGGTATCCCATTGGTCCTAACCAACCGGCCTCCGGGTACCCAGGTCTTCTAGTTCCTGAAGGAGAGCGAGGGAAGCGCTCCCCGATCCATTTGGATTCGCGCCGGCCAGCGGCGAGAGATGTCGTTCTTCTTCAGGGGCGGGTCGCGGCAGCGCCCGACGCCGCAGGAGATCGTCCGCTCCATCAAGGACTCCCTCGTTGCCCTCGACACCAAGACCGGCGCCAAGGTATGCCGCCCTCAGCGTCTTGCTCCCACATTTCCATCCGCTCCCTGCTTGATCCGCGCGCGCACGCTCGCTCGCTGCTAGCATCTCGTCCGTCCATGAGATTGAGTTGCGTTGCGTTGTTTCTTGAGTTGTACAGGCTCGCTGGATCTGTCGCTATGTCTGTACAGTAATTTCGATTCCCGGATCTTGGTGACACACTGACGGTGCTCCAGTTCTCTGTAGAAGCAGTAAAGACTGTGCTGCTATCTGTCGGGGGCATTGCCTGATAACTGGACAGATTTCTGCAGATCAGGAAACGTGGTAGGGAAAGTAACTGAGAGTGGTTTTTCTGTCTCTTCAGTTTGTTGCTCAAAGCGTCAGAAAATTGCTGAATTTTTGTATTGTAATGGGATCTGGTGATGTTGCGGCTACTATTGGATTGCACATTTTGGTCTTCTTGTTGGGGGCAGGAAAGGCATTTGTGGATGAATTAAATTGAAAAATGTTAGTTGACATGAAGTTGGTCTCTACCTAATCGGGAAATAACTCATTGTGTCATGGGTTCCTGATGTTAAACAAAAATGTTTTCCTCTAGTTGTATTACTAACTTAGGTTGATTGAGCGGATTTTAGTAATTTTAGGTTACATAGTTATCAAGTAAAGTAAGTATTCATGACACTGAGAGGACACTTTTCTTACTTGTTCATTGAATGTATGTAACTTAACAGTTGGGATCTATTTGCATGCTAGTGTTGTGCTTTGACATAAAAAAAGGGCCACATCACATGTAAACACACCACCTGCTGTTCATGTTCTTTTTAACAATGTCCACACACAAGTGGAGATGCATGTCGAGCCTTGTTTAAGCGAGTGCCTGTTTATTTCTTTGATTTATTGTCTGATTGGTGTGCTGTCACCATTTACAACTATTGTTCACACTGAACAGTAAACGCCATGATATAGAAAGCATGTTGCTCATAAATTTGTGTATGCCCTTATTAGGCTCTTGAGGATGCAGAGAAAAACATACTTACGTTGAGGCATACGCTTTCTGGTGATGGAGAAGTAGAACCAAATCAAGAGCAGGTTCTGCAGATAGCCCTTGAGATCTGCAAGGAGGGTGTTCTTTCCCTCTTTGTTCAGAATCTTCCCTCCTTGGGTTGGGAGGTATGCTATATTCACGTACTGAATGTGATACATTTTTTTCGCTGAGTTTATTAGCCTTATTGATTTTGTATTATTGCAGGGTAGAAAGGATCTTGTCCATTGCTGGTGTATTTTATTGAGACAGAAGGTTGATGAAAGCTATTGCTGCGTGCAGTATATTGAAAACCATGTTGACCTTTTGGATTTCCTTGTTGTTTGGTAAGGCCAGTTTTTCTCAAGTTATGAATTGGTGGCAATGCAATTGCAGAAATATATAGATGTCCATTTACTTCCTATACTTTTTAGTATATGACACTGATACTCATGTGACTGTTTGATTTAACTATGTTCTACCAGCTACAAGAACTTGGAAGTTGCGTTGAACTGTGGGAACATGTTGCGAGAATGCATAAAATATCCTACACTTGCAAAGTAAGGCTTCAGAGTCCTCATTCAACTGTATTTCGTTTTTCTTAGTGGCTACTAGAATTTAGCGGTTATTTGAAACTGCTGTCTGCATAGCATATAGTTTCCGGCACATATGCCTTTGTATGTTTTTTTAGAACCTCTGTATATGCATGAACAGATAAAGTATGTAACACCACGACCTATACAAGCAGACATGCAAATATACGTTACATCTGTTAGATTTTGCAATGAGACGAAAGCAAACAAGCAAATAGATGATTTAACTAATTTTACAATCGATTAATTTTCCATACATTTGATTTTGTAGTGCTCTTTCAGATATATACTGGAGTCAAGTAGCTTTGAGTTATTTTTCCAGTACGTTGAATTGCCAAACTTTGATATTGCTTCTGATGCCCTGAACACGTTCAAGGTAAATTTAATCTTGTGAATTTGATTTTTTTTTAAAAAAAGAATGTTGGCTTTATACTTGTTCGTTCAGGATTGATGTTTGCTGTTGACAAGATGTTTGCAGGATTTGCTAACCAAACATGAAGATGCAGTCTCTGAATTTCTGAGCTCCCATTATGAACAGGTCAGCTCAGCGATATCTGTGTGAAATGATTGAAAACCACAATTTTATGCCAAAAGAAGTAAGAGGATCACTGGTTTTCCTCCACCCTGGTCCTTGTATCTTCTTCCATGCCATCTTTTGCATATGTTATTTTTTATTTTTTGTATTGATAAAAGCTTTAAACACTGATCTGATGTAATCATCTGCAGTTTTTTGGACTCTACACAAGGCTTCTATCTTCAGCTAATTATGTGACAAGAAGACAATCAGTGAAGGTTAGACTATTTAGATTGCAATTTTGTAGAGTACTAAAATGGAATGCTTAAAAGTGCTTTGCTGCATGCCAGTTTCTTTCGGAATTTCTGTTGGAGGCCCCAAATGCTCAAATAATGAAGCGGTACATTTTGGATGTTCATTACTTAAACATCATGATTGGTCTGCTGAAGGTATTAGAATGTTATATATACATTTCCTGCCTCTATTCAAAGGAATCAGAAATGATATTGATCGTCCTTCTCATGTCCCCTACTTGTATTTCCAAAAAGAAAAGGAAAGAATATTGCACGTATTACTTTCAGTCTATCTAGACTACTCACTACTTTTTCTCGATGATCTCTGATATTAGGGACACATAATTGCCACTCTGTTTTTCATCTGAGTAGTTAGGACATACTAGTATCAGTATCAAGTCAAAGCGATGGTGGATTTTGCACTAGTACAATACATGACAAATCCTGCGTTTTTACTGGCTTTCAGATATTATATTATCTTGCCAAGAAAATGTTGTTATATACAAAAACTATACTTTTGATATTGTTCTTTGGTGACTACCAGCGATCCAGCCAAGGCAAAAATGCATAGCACCATTATTCACGCCAAACACTGTAACTATCATTTTATTTGTCCCAGCCATTTATATACTGTTTGGATGCCAGTTTGGACTGTCTCTAAAAGTGAGGATTTGAGCAGTCATCTTAGTTTCGAATACAACAGTGGTTCAAATATACACACTTGCAAGAAAACACTGTTACAAATTTTAACCGTGAAGCCAGCTGAGTGATGAAAACAACACAGATTAGTTGCAGATAGTTTGTTTTTCTCTTTGTAAGTAGTGGACACCTTTTCATGCCTATACACTCCCTTTGTAAATGCTTCCACTAACTGATGCTTTTTTTTTGGTAGGATTCAAGCAAAAATATCAGGATATGTGCCTTCCACATTTTTAAGGTAACAAGTTTCATGCTTCAAAGTTTCATATGTTTAGCCTTTCAGTGGCTTCACACACTCGATCAGGCCTTTTACCATTTTTCCAAGGTTCATTTTTACCGCATGGAAGCAGGTGTTTGTTGCCAATCCAAACAAGCCTCGTGAGATCGTTCAAGTTTTGGTTGCCAATCACAGAGAACTGTTGAAGCTACTCCACAATCTACCCACAAGCAAAGGTACTAATCTAGTAATGTATTGCCTACTTCCTACTTAACCCTAGCCCTATTCTCCAGCTGAGCAATTGATGCGAGCAGTAGAGTAACCAAACATCATAGCTGCATCACCTTAAAAAAATAAACATCATAGCTGGATGTCAATATCAATGGAATTTTCCTTGTTACTTGTTAGATTGCTAAGAGATGCAAATTGGGGGCACTAACAATGCATTTGGTTTGATAGGCGAAGATGAACAACTTGACGAGGAGAGAGATTTAATTATCAAAGAAATTGAGAAGCTTGTGCGCTTATCAGTATAATAAACCCTCAGGAACTTCAAGCATCCTAGGGGCCAGGACAAGGCAACCCCTTGCTCCCATTAATATTTTGAAGACATCCTGTGTAATATGCTGGCCTGTATAGAGGTTGTTTTTTATAGGAAAAAGTTTGGCCACGAATTTCATTCTACGCAAGAAGACTGGTAAATGAAAATCGCAACAGATTCCATGTCTGGAATAATTTGCATTATGGTGTGTTACCATTAGGAACTGGAGAGAACGTCTGGCATCTGATGATTTGGAATTGTGTTCGCTTATATTTGATGTCTGCTGTTTGCAAATTCTTCACAACGTTTGCATGAGATTCTGGTCACCTACTGAAGATTGAGCTGCTGAAAGCACACTAGTCGATTCAAATTCTCAAAGAGATATATGCATAAGTACAGCTAGAAAAGTTTCTTTTCTTTTGCTATCGATCCTTTATATATCTGATGCCTATCATGTATGGTATACTTTTACATATTTGCAATTGGCAATGGCGGGATAATTTACAGGAAGGAATTAATTGAATCCTACTGGGATCTCTGTCCGAGCTGCTGCAAGATCATAGCGGGTCATCACAAGGGCCGGAAGATGACCGGCGCGCCGTGCTGCGGGTTGAGTATCATGAGCACCCTGGGCGCGTGCACGTACGCCGGCGACAGCCGGAACTCGCACCGCTGCAGCACGAGCGCCAGCGCGACCTTGGCCTCGATGAGCGCCAGGTTCTGGCCGATGCACACCCTTCCGCCGCCGCCGAACGGCATGAACGCCGCCACCTGCTGCCTCGGCCGGTCGCCGTCGTCCGCGAACCTCCCGGGGTTGAACTCCGCCGCGTCGTCGCCCCACACGGCGGCGTCGTGGTGCACGGCCATGATGGGCATCATGATCTCCGTGCCCGCCGGCACCGCGCACCCGCCGAGCTCCACGTCCCGTGTCGCCTTCCGGATCATCGCCACCGCCGGCGGGTACAGCCGCAGCGTCTCGTTCACGACGTTCCCCAGTGTCTTGAGCCTCGGGAGGTGGTCCTTGGTGGGCATGCCACGGCGGCCGCAGACGTCGACGACCTCCCGGCGAGCACGGTCCTGCCAGTCCGGGTGCATGGCGAGCGCGACGGTGGCCCAGGTCAGGAGGCTGGTCAGCGTCTCCTTGCCGGCGAAGAAGAAGTTCTTGGACTCCTCGATGATCTCGTCAGCCGTCATGGCCGGCGCCATGAAGCTCATGAAGTCCCTCATGCCGTCGCCGGCGCGGCCGTGGTCTCGGCCGCCGGAGCTCCGGTGATCGTTGCCGCCGCTCTGAAGGCCGGTGACGAACTTGCCGAGGAGCCTCCTGATCTCCCTGTCGAGGTGCCACACGCGCCTGTTCTTCCTCGTGGGGAGGAACCTGTACCCTGGGATGAACACCTTGCTGTGGGCCTCGGTGGCGTGGCTGGCGTGCTCGCCCTGGAGCCGGAACACGACGCTGCCCTCGTCGTAGTTGCGGCCGAACGTGGCGAGCGGTGATCACGTCCTGCGGCAGCCGCTGGTACCACTCAGGCGACGTCCACCTCCACCTCACCGGCGGAGGAGGAGAGGAGGACGCGCTCGTCCAGCATGCCGCAGCACGGTGTCGGCGACGAAGGGGACGAGGAGCCTGAGGTTCTCGACGTGGAAGGCGGGGGTGAGGATCTTGCGGCGGCGGGCCCACTCGTCGCCGTGGAGGTTGCTGAGGCCGAGGCCCTCGAACTCGCGGATCAGCGGGTGCGCCTCGTACCGGTCGAAGTGCTCCGCCCGCGACAGCAGCACCTCCCGGATCAGCTCTGGCTCGCTCACGATCAGCCGCGGCGTGCTCCCGAACCAGATCAGGTGCATTGGACCTGCATGATATGCAACCCACCACAAATTATGTTATTTTAGCACAAAAACAGGTAAAAATCATCAAGCGACAACGGGAATTTTAATTTCCAGGAAGCTGTAAAAAATATTGGCATTATTGTCATGCATTTCATCATGCTATTTTAATCTGACCGCGCCCGATGGAAAATTGGACGGCCAAGATTGGCGCCAGCGGGAAGCACATGATTTGTGTGTGCAAATGTGCCGTCATTTCGACAGAATCAGACACAGACACTTCGAGCTGGCATTGATTACATTTTTCCAATCAAATAAACAAGTTGACTTGTACAACGAATCAAGCATTAGTGCATGTGACGCCATGGTCATGATCTACTGGGTTGCCATAGAGCGAAGCTAAGCCAGCACTTAGCTTCAGTGTTTTCATGTGGACAAATCACACAATTCCTTAACTGACCAACAACAAGATTCGTCACTTGGATCAAACGCAGATGCCCTGTAATAGGTCTCTAGGGCTCTACATATTATACTCCATAAGCCGTTGAAAAACAGCGGAATTATCATCGATCGCCGCAAAAGGCTAGCATAAATTAATCTCGATCAACAGCGAGTAACCAACTGGTGTGTGGATCCTGAACTGAAATGCTCTGGCAGTGTCATGCTGACCAATGTGCAGAGCAACTGAAGCACAATAGCAAGCATGAAGGCATGTGCTCTAGCTCTGAATTGCCGGAAGGAAGGATAGATGGATCTACATGGCTGTGAGTTATTAGCTACATATGCAGAGCTAATAATCTTAATCTACTGCCCTGTTGTTAATTCGCTTGCATTATCATTGACCTGCATTGACAGCCTGGTGGAGAGATCGATGGACCGTGGAGGCAACACAAGATGGTTTGACTTGGGAGGTTGCATAGATGAATTTGTTAGCCTGACGAAGAGCTTGCTAGCTTGCTGTCATCACGACTAAAGTGATGGAGGCAGCTAGTGGCGGTAGGATTATAGTACCAAAGTGAAATGGAGCTCACCTAATCAAGCATACTTTAGAGTCTGTGCTCTTGTTTCTATTTGCAAAAGCATGGAAGCATGTCCCCTCCTTTCCTGGGGGGTTTACGCGTGAGCGTCTACTCTTTAATTGCTTCTACATAATTTTGTATATATACGTGCAGCAAATGCGCTTTTTTTTAAAGTTTCATATATGAAGTTGGAATAAGCAAACACCGTAAAGTTGCACCGTTCTTTATTCTTTAAGATGATGCCATCATTCAAATTGAATTTAATTTGTCGTCCCCCATAAACCAAAGATTAGAAATCAAGCTATGAAGATAGAATTTGTTTGATGATCAATTTGTCAAGTTCGTTCCTGTAAGAGATGAGCTGGACTGAAGATATTTAGAAAAGGGCTAGCAAATGGCAATGCAAGGAACTGAAGCATCTCGGTGTTGCTGGCCAGTGAGTTACCGTAGAGCTTCCTCCAATGGTGGTAGAAGGCGAGCACCCTGGGGAGCACGTCGTGGGGCGCCTCGGGCGGCGCGGGGCGGGAGGACGCGTCGACCATGAGCCGGATGAGCTCAAGGGAGCTCCCGAAGAAGAAGCGGTACCCCGGCCCGCGCACGCCGTGGCACGCGAAGTGCCGCTCCAGCCGCCGCGGCCGCCACCACAGCGCCTCCATGACCCGCGCCACCGCCACGTGCAGGCACAGCCACGCCGCGGCGGTGAGCGCCGTGCCTTGCCACGACCACGGCCATGGCCACGGCCACCACATCCCGCGTGCGTGGGTGTGGGTGCGCTCCGATCCGGCGGCGGCAGCACGACGCCGGCGACAACGACGACGACGACGTAGAAGAGAACGCCGCGCGCGCACCTGCCCCCGGCCCCGCCCTTTCGTGGTGGCAGAAGGCGGCAATGGCATATGGCGCCGCCGTCCCCATGCTTATATATATAGCTGCCTGCTTGGCAACAGAGGAGGGAATTCTTGGAAGGCTGCGAGCGAGCTTTTCGTATTTGAATATACCACACACTGTCCTGCAGGAGTGCAGGTTGCTACCATTTTTGTCGCCTTTAATTTTTTTCTTTTTTACATTTTGGAGAAAAAATATAGGATATGGTTTGATGAAGGGATTGGAAAGATTGTTCCTGGGTTGGTGAGGAAATGGCCACAAAGTTTGAATCGATTGAAAGCCAAACAAAAATGGTCAATGCGCTAGCTTTACACCATCCTAAGTTTCAAACATGGTTGAATCCCGGGGAAAAAGACCGTTCATACTTCCTAAATCCAGTTGACGCGCTTAGGGGGCCTTTTGAAATGTGTGGCTCCCTGGAAAGGTAGAACACAACAAATACAAATGTCCTTGCTTTACCGAACCGCATTGATCCTAAAAATCTTGTGAGAAAGGAGAGAGCGTGATCGAGCAAGCTAAGGCGGCAATCAAGACATGTTGGATCGTCCTTTCCTTTTCCTAAAAAACCAGAGACATGTTCTTGTGTTCAAGTGCTAGTAGCAGCCTAGCGTGCCTTTGAAAATGGCCACCCCTTTTGGCTGCCCATTTATATATTTATATATATGTATATATATAATTCTTGAGGGAGGCACAGGCACCCTGGGGGAGATCGGAGTGGGGGCGCAGCGGCGGAACAGGCGGCAAGCGGACGGAGGGGAGGAGGGTGGTGCCGCGCATTTGCGCCCACTCGGCTGCCCCTTGTTGTGTTGCTGTCCTGTCCCTCCGGGAAAAGCGTGGCGCGGGGGTTGCAGCGGTGTCGGGGCCCTGTCGCCGCCAGCCGCGCACAGTTTGGCTCGCCACAGCCTGGCTGCCCACGCACCGGTCGGTAGCTGCCCAGCTCGCTCCCTCTCTCTCTCTCTCCCTCGCGCGCCGCCGGCGCCTCCGCTATACCATACCATATATCCACGATCCATCATCCGTGCTGCACGCTAGTAGCGTAGCTGTAGCATACGATCTCATTTCGTCACAGCGCTGTCACTCTGGATCATTGAGAATTCGAGATGTACTGTTGGCATCTATCGTCTGAGTCATCTTCAGTTCAGCACTGGCACTGATTATTACCATAACCACCGTCGCCCTCCCAAAGTCGTCGTTTCGCTTCGCTTCCTTCATCCCGTGGCCGTTGAAGGCCGTTGAAGAAGAAGAAAAGCACAATTGCCCCGACAATAACCGAAGAACAGGCGGCCCGAGAGGTTTAGCTGATCTACGTGAGGCAAATGGCCCATCGGTTATCGTAGTTGTCATTTGTGTCAGTTATGCTTGGTTTAAGACTCTAGAACTTGATCTTGGCGGTTCATGTTGAGGTCCCAATCTAACCAACTTTTGTTGTCTTTTTGAGTTGAGTGGTGCTTTAAAGTTAGCTAGAGTTGGTTGAGTTGAGTAGAGTGGTGCGTGTTGATGTCCATTGATTTTTATCGTAGTCGTGTGGTCTGCAAACCAAAGTTGTATGGGGATTCTACCCCTCCAGTTGTACAGTTGACGTGGACGAAGTTGAGGGATGGTAATGATACCTCCCTAGTTATACGGTCTCTGGACCGAAGTTGTATGGTTTTTAGGCCCGGTTTTCCTTATAATTAAACTGGGTCAACCCTCTTTTTTTCTTCTAATAAAAATTCGGGAAAGCCTAAGCTTTCACCGTCCGTTCAAAAAAATAATATATTATCTCTCCCGAGTCGCCGACGAATCGCGATCACCCAAGCCGCACGCAAGAACTACTTACGCGCGCTCGGAGGTCGTCCCTCTCTCCCCGCTTCCTGCCGCAATTTTCCATCCCGCGCTGTCATTCGAGTCGTTAACAATCCGCCGGGCGGGTGGGTCGGCGCGCGTGATCCTCCGCGCGCGCGCTTATGTTAATCCCAAGCGATCCGTCGCTTATGTTAATCCCGGCGAGCCACCGGCCGCGCGCTGCCGTTGCGGCAGGCCGGCACCAGCTGGGCGCCTGAGCACTCGAGCAGTATACGCCAACGAAACCGCAACCGTTATTTTAGCAAGCCGTTGACACTGCAATGCTGATAGGGACGGGGGTTTCGTTTTCGTGTAGTAACCGAGCTGTCAGGTGTCCAGGTCAACGTTGCTGCACCTGCACCGCACTGTGTCATCGTCAGGCTGGCCGGGTCCCGGGGTGCAGGTGAAGCTGAGCCTCGAGTTCTCGGGTTTCTTTTTGGTTGGAGGATGGGAGATGGCGCAAGGTGAACAGATCAATGGAATGGCCCCCAGCCATGACAGTTGTTTACTGTGCAGCCACTGGGCTGTGACCAAGCGTTCATGACGGGCCTTCTTCAAGGGACACGGGAAACCGATGGTATTCTTTTGTGAGAATTATACTTACTACTCTATGTAAGATGTATGCAAATCTCATCCAAAATACTCCGCGGATACGATGGCCAGCAGACAATTGGGTTGTCGCTATCTAGTTCTGCCATCGTTTTCACGCTCAATTTTATGGTACTTCATTATTACGTTTGTAAAAAAATGGGGACGTCAACCATTTGCCACGGGGATGGGGCAAGTAGAAATGCTCAGGCAGTCAGGCGGGAACTTGCGCCAGAGAACAGTAAATTGTCTGACAGCACAGCACAGGCGACATGTCTGATTGCCTGAAGGCAGGCATCCTGCATAGCCTGGAACCTGGATGCACGATAATTACTCAAATAACAGCGCTCTATAAATTAAATCCAGCTAAGAAAGTAAAGCTATCCTATCCTTACGGCTCAAAGCCTGAAACAAGGAAGAAGAAATGGCAGGTGTACAATGAAAATGGCGACAGCTTGGCGCCCACAAAGCAAGAGGAATGTTCGGCAAAATGACAACCAATCACACGACAGTTTTGCATACATCACTACAACCAAAAGTCAACCAGAAATTGAAGCAAACATGCAGGAGCGCATCTGCATATGAATATCATGGTCCAAGTACCACAATTATCAACTGTGACGTACAATGCAACTGGCAACCAGACGTCTAAAACAAAGGGGGTACACTAGTTTTCCCTTGTGACAGCGTCACCTCATATGTAGCGTGAACTTTGTAGCTACATTGCACAGAGTCCTGATATCGGGTGATATGAAAACCCTTCCAAAGGGGCACCCCAAGGTAGTTCTAACAAAAGAGCGAACACATCACTGTATTTTCTGCTAATAAAATCACAAAGAAACTAAGAAAGAGATCAAAAATATATAGACTACCACTACGTCTATGTGTGTCTGAAGATCCTGTTAGATATCAGTTAGACTGGCGAAACAGGAGGCATGGGCAAAATTTATTGAAATCCCTTTTGTGCAACCAAAAGGCTTCGTTCAGCTCATTCAGGACGGACATGTCCTTGCCAAACATATACTATTACAGAGTAATCCTTCCACATACACGCCAATATGCTCCAGGATGAAAAAGTGATCTCTCAAACACCCATATGTCTTTCACAAGTATCTACAAAATATATGCGGATATCAGAATACTTCATGAGAATAACTTTAAATAATAAAAATTATCTAGAGTACCATAGAAAGCATACTTGCTTTCTCTCTACATTAACCGACCTTTTTTTATACAAGGGCTATCCTATCCACTTCATCTAATGGCTCAGATTGATCGTGCCCAGTATTTCCTTCTACAGTCAATAGCCATATTATTACATCTATTATGGCTTCTAACCACAGTAACATCACCTAGTTAAACCATGCATTGTATGTGCAGTTACGAGTAGTCTCAATATGGGACCAGTTCTCAGTGGATAGTGGTTAACATTGTATGGTAGAGAGTTCAACTGAAGCCCCACGATATTTGACTTCCTGATAAGCAACGGTAACCAGTTAGAACTGGTCATGGTAAACCAGCTATCTAAAACGACAAAACTGATTGTCCACTGTACTGTTGAATCATAACGCAGACAATCATTCTGATGGCAGGCCAATCTGGTATTGAATAGTTATATCTTAACTGTTACAACAAGGAATTCACCTAAAAAAGTATCAACCAGTTCTTTGCTTGTATTTGGCTAGAATGGCAGTTTTGCTCAGCACCTTTCTGAGCTATGCCTTCCTGCAACTAACTATATGTTACTGCCGGCAAGGCAACTGCCTAGCGGAGGATGACGAACCAGCAGGTGGGAAAAAGTTAGGTTCTAGTTATATCCAGACATGTGACATAGAACAAGCATAACAGAAAATACGTTCAACACTTGACCAAGTGTTGCTTGACAAGTTGAAATTAATGTAATGCTAGCATATATGTCATGCATAAACCAGTAAAACAATGTAGGTCAGCGAGAAAGACATCCTAAGAAAAATCTAAACAGGGAACTGACTTGTAAGCAATTTGAGGATTAGTTCATAGACTACTCATTCTGACTTGTTTTAAACTATAGTTTCAAATGTTCTGGCGTATATAATTTACCTCCTTTGACTTGTCCCCAGACACAACCTCACCCTTTGAATTATAGGCTTCAAATTTCTACAAACAATAATAATGAAGATTGGTCAGAAGATGTGCATGAAGACATGAAACAACAGATTACTACAGTTTAAGAATTGAGATATCCACTGGCTCTGATAGCAAACAGAGGGAATTATGGCATTGTGTTCCCGATGTAGAAAAGTTCTAGATGTTACAATTTTGATGCTTATTAGTTATATAGGGATGTGAACTTCGACGTCTTACTTTAACAATACACACATAAAGAATGAAGGTCAGAATTGGTTTTGGAAAAGAAAAGGTGCCGCGGCACTTAGACCAATCTAAACTGTAGAGTCAGTTAGACACATACAGCTATTTGCAAACACTGGCAAACAATTGAATGCTGCATACAAGTGCAACATGAAAGCAGCATATTTGGTACCAGTGACTATGAGATGTCCAAAGTAGATCTTAAAGTCAAGAACGAAAAAGCTCAACATCAAACAATAATGGATTGTGCAGTTTCATAAAAAAAAAGGATTGTACAGGGATCAATAAAACATGGATATTGAAAAGGTATACATCTCTCATGCTTGTTCTATATAGACAAAAGATATATTACATTTTAAAAATAAATATCAGGACTTAAAGTACAGTGCATTGATGAAAATACAAGTTTAGATTATGAACTTCGATGCATACAGGTAAAGACATAAAGAGAAAGAAATCAGTGAATCGTGTTCATCATCAAGCTAATGGTTCAAACACAGACTATGTGAACTGCATTTTACACACAAGGATTTAAAAGTCTGAGAGAATGAAACCTGTTTAGTGACAAACTCAAGTGTAAGCTGTATAAAAGCTTTATCAAGGTCCTTCTTATCGAGGCCAATCTGCGAGGCAAACAAAACTTCAATTGCATGGTCCAATCACAAAACATAGTACAACAAACACAAATTTACCAGACAGAAACTGTTAGAATTAAAACAATCTAGCATGTACATGATCTTATAATGTACATACCATGATATGGTGTTTTTTTTTCTATGGATCCTACAGGTATACAGTGTAAGAGCAACTCCAGCAAGGCCCCTACTCAAGCCCCTACTCAAAAAGTAGGAAAGGGCGTACCCAGGGCCGTAGGCTCCCGCACTATGCGGGGTCTGGGGGCAGGTTGTTTAGCGCACAGCCTTTCCCGCACATAAATGTGCAGAGGCTGAGAGAAAAAACTCAGCTCCAGCAAGGCCCCAACTCAAGCCCCTAGAGTAGGGAGGCACCCAAATTCCCCTCTCCAGCCCCATCTCCCACGGGTGGAGAGAGAAGCCCCTACCTTTTCTGTTTCTTCGGTTTCTCCTTCGCGCGCTCACGCTCCTGCGCGCTGCCGCAGCCAAGGCCAGCCCGAGCTCACGCTCCCGTCGGGCCGCCGCCGCCGCAACGCCGGGCCGGACCTCGCGCTCCCACGCGGCGCCTCGCTGCCTGGAGGAAGAGAAGAATGAGAGAGAGAAGATGGGGAAGAATGGGAGATGGAGGACTGCAGTGACCTCACCGTCGGGATTGGGTGTCGTGGCCTCACCGCCGCCGCCCCCAACCGCGAGGGCGACCCCGCCGTCCGGCCTGGCCGCCCACGGCCTCGCGAGCCGCCCCGCCTCCCGGCCTGGCCGGCGCCGCCTACGGCCGCGCGCGCCGTCCAGCCTGGCTAGCGCCGCCCCGCCGCACGGCCAGACATGCAACCCTCGGCCAAGAGGGCCGCCGTGCCCGGGTGGAGATCGCGTGGATCTCGTGCCGCACAGCACGGGGGAGGAGAGAAGAAGGTTGGGAGGAAGATGTGCGAGAAGAGAGAAGAGAGAAAATATCTAAGCCAATGGACAAGTAGGTCCCATCTGTCAGGTAAGAGTAGGGGCTGTAAAGTTGGGGCTATTGCTGGAGTTGAACATAAAATTAGAGCCCCAAAAAGTTAGGGCCGGCCCCTACTCAATAAAGTAAGGGCTCTAAATAGGGGCTATTGCTGGAGATGCTCTAACAGAAGTAGCTTACCATGCGAGCCCTCAAAGTTCTGATGCTCACAGCAGGTTCCACCAATTCCCAGTGTACAGAACTCCACTTTGATTGCCTTCTCTTTAGTTCATTTTTTATAGTCTGCAGCCAAAAAGAAAAGGAGAGGAAACAATAAATAGAAAAGTCCTTGTACATTATCTAACATGGATTGATGAAGTGTTGAAAACATACAGAATGCATCCTCTCTGTCAGAATTTTCCGGAGTGCTGACGTGTCTCCATGTGCCATCAGAGTGTTAACCTGAATCAAGTAGATTCAACAACATCAAGTCATCAACAGAACATTCCACATGGAATAATTTATAGTGTGCAATTGAACTATGCTTTTAGTATATATTATGCTGGGTTCTTGCACAAGCACTAGGGAAATGGCAACGATGCGACAATAGTGTTGCTTGACGACCATATTCTGTACGACCATGCTAAGAGGTACTAATATCTCTTAGAAATACATATTTTAGTTGTCGAGGGAGGATGCCAGAGGGACTGTATAAATTGCAATGGTAAAATTGACACAATCTAATGGCAAAATGAAAAAGGCTAAAATGACATGTTTAGTAAAAAGAGAGTAGGAGACATTCAGGGATCACTTAAAAATGTGTAATTCGGTTGGCATATAAACATTATTTTTTTTCGAACGCCATATGAACAACATTCATGGAGGACACCGTTTCTTCAGATAGTTGGAAGGGTAAAATTATATAATTTCATGCTTAGCAAATGATTAGACTGTCAATACAAGTCACATATGCCATTTGCTCAACAGATGAAAGATCATGATATAGCCTGTACAATAACTTAAGAAGAAAATCTGTATCTTGCAACTATTGCAGTCCAAAAGATTAAAAAGTAGACCAGACAAAAAGAGATTAAGGACATCATTGGACATAAATGTCAAATGGAACATGGTAAAATAAAAAGTGAAGGCCATGCGAGTCATCCACACTATGTGATCAGGAAAGTGTCTAATTCCTTACTGGCTATTACTACAATGTGTCTAGGTGGTTTATTAGATCTAGCAAATAAAAAGTCATAACTTTATTAGAACTTGAGAATAAAAATGATAGCCATAAATCATTTAGATCAATAATTTGGACTTATTCATGAAACTCTACTTGTCTGCACAAGTTAGGGATTATTTCTTATTCTACGGATTTAAACACTGCAACAAAACTAGAATCAGATCAACATACATGAAAGGAAATCTGAAACTCGCACAGTCGTTAAAGTATATGAGCTGTTTCCAACATATAAATAGGATGTACCTCCTTGTATATGTTTAATGCTTGATCATAGAATTGCTTTTTGGTATACCCAGTTTTCTTCCTCAACCTTGAAACGGCATATGCATTCTTCATCTGTCAAGGTACCCAACTACTAAGCACATATTTGGTGAAAGAAAATAGCATAAAGAAAAATAGCTAAACACGGGGGAAGTTAAATATCTGACATCCTCACATCTACATACATGAAAACCAAATCAAAAAATTTGAGTGGTGATGGGATTGGATCAAAAGTAGGGCATTTGCATCACTTTATCATATACATAAATCACTGTATGAGGCACATTTCACAGTTCGAAAGAACCCAGAGTTTTATAAGTCTAAATCAGTACACCCAAACAGCTATAGATTTCTGATAATATATTATGACATTTTATGTCATGTATATGAGCATTGTTTATAACTATTGAAAAATCATGCAATATTATTCACAGTATATACTAGGTCAGTTTCATCAGTGGCACACAAGAGCAATGTTCTACCAAGGATGAGAAAAGTAAGCGGTTGGATTCAAAATTCCTAAACTAAATGGTGGACAAAGATTAAAGAACAAATTGAAGTCAAAGCTAATCACTATAAACCAAAAAGTAGCTAATGAGGAAAAAAGCTTTTGCAGCAGCAGATTTTCTAAAGAGTGAGGACCTCCATAATGATATCCTCCTTAGTCCTTCTCCAGCCACTTAATGTAAACCATCTAATTCAGAAAAAAAAAAAAACAGAGTTAGAATGGTGAAGTTCTGTGTTTTATCAGACAAAAATGGCTGTAAGATCATATCACACCAAAAGGTTTGTACATTTTAGAACTAAGGCAGTGATATTGAGCATTTAACGCAGGAATAGACAGAAAAATAATGCTGCTCACACTTTTTTAATCATCCCTGATATTAATATGAACATTTGAAAACATCGAAAGGAAGTGTCTAGAATGCCCCTGCTCAATGCAGGTGCCTGCTTAGTCAAAGAATGTTACCTTTTATGTTTCCTCCAATAAAGAAAAAAAACTGTATCCTACAATACTTGGAGTCAAACTATGCCATTTTAACCGATGATATATTTATAAATGCTTAATCAGACATATGAAATGGAGAGTGTATATTCATAAGATTGACAGATTGTAATAGTAAATATTTTTGTCACTATATTATAACTTTAATACAAAACAACGACAAAGCCTTGTAGTCTGAAGCAGAAATGCTACAATTTTAATATATTCTCAAATACATTGCAATACAAGTTAGGGATCGATCATTACATGCCCCATGCATATAGCAAATAGATGCTGTTCCAATACCCCTGTTCACTAGCAGAAACTGTCAAAACATAGTTCCAATTTTTTTAGGCAAGGTGAACTATTACTAGCTTAATGGTAGCTATGTACCGAGCAATAGCAGATGTTTCTCGCTACAACCAGATCAGTAAGAATATGCATTGAATACCATATACTGATTTCTTTAAGAAGAATGTCAAGATGTATACTGAAACATCAAACCTTTTCCAGAAGGGAATGCGTTCCCGTGGGCTGTACGGCTCATATACAAAACCAGGACTCGTCATGACAAGCTTCAGACTAACCTGCACAAATGAAATAAATATAACTATATACTTAACATGGTACTCTTCCAAGTGAAGAAAACAACATAAGTAAATCAGAATGTCTTCACACCTTCCGGGCACCAGCAGACACCTTTGACGCTGTTGCTGTAGACATCAGCCTAGTATGATCCAGATGGACAACAATATCCAGAACCTGCACAAACACAAACTTGTAGCCAAAATTGAGTAAGAATTACTAAAAATTCCTAAATGCAGAACACTCAATAACTCGAACCTTCACAATATGGACTGGCGATGCCCCCCTGAGCTTGTGGCCAATCACGCTGCTGGGAATGTATGTCAAGCTTGCCAAACCTAATTACCCAATATCCATCAGATAGACTGATTGAACTAAAGTTCATGCAGGACTGAAACAGGAATAGACAAACAATGAAGCAAGCCATCGCCCGACCACCTCTTAAGCATGCGCCTGAATGGGTCAGAGCGAAGGATCGAGAAAATGCGGCATGGTAATCCCTGAAACAGGAAATGGAAACGGATGTAAGAACCACCGCGCCCGCGTTGCAGAAGCCAATCGAGATCTAGGACGAGTGGATAAGGAAGAAAGGGGTTACACGGGCGGCGGCAACGGCGGCGGCGGGAGGTAAAGAGGGCGGTGGAGGCGGCGGGCAAGAGACTGCCCGAGTCGAACCAAAGCCATCAGTGAGGTGTCTTCCCGGCGCCGGCGCCGGCGACGGAGGTGGGAACCGTAGGCAAGACGGCGAGGGTTTAGGGGATGGAAGGGGGAGGAAATGAACAGACAAAAACCACCTTGTCATGGTCTCTGTTGATTTCGGCCCTTTATTTTCTCAGTGGACGGATGAGATCGATCGTGGATTCTAAACCTTTATTAGTCTTTGTAATGCATAAATTTGATAAATCCATATTTGCTTGATTAGTGCACATTAATCAAGCAATATTAATTTTTATACAACGGATGGATTTTTATTCTATCCGACAACAGGCTTAAGACATACACGTCTTTTTATTCTAGAACAGTACTATGAAAACAACGTCACATTAATCTTACTTGACATGATAATTTGATGGTATATGCTCACCCATCCAAAAGCTATTGTGCTTTGAGAATTTTATTAGCTTTTTTTATTTTGTTACTAATAGTTGCTGAATTCAAGATGGCTCATGTCCATTTCCTCTTTCCTATACACATATACATATGCTTTACCAGCTTCTAGCTGAAAATATTAAAATTCGAGAACAATAGTATGAATATGCAGTGGATGTTCCGATGAAGCGATATGTAGCTATATCATGAACAAAATTTTATCAATGAATGTCGTGTGAGAAAAAGGTTTGTGTTCAGCATCATTTAAAATCGTCCTACTGAAATTCACTCCAATTAAAACAAAAAGTATTGAAGATGCTTGGTTTCGACTTTGAAATTTGCGTGAACAAAAAGAGGAAGCTTTGCACGAGCCGCTCAGCTGTCCAGCACACGGCAGGAATGCGTCTGTTGCAGGCTTCCCGGCCCTCCGGCAATCATCCAACCCCGTCGTGCACATCAAGCGAAAGCCCCTCAACACGAACGAAATTGAAGCGACTTTGCCTTTGTCGAGACTGCTCTCCACGGCCAAACCCACCCACGACCTGACGCACACTCCCCTCCCCCGTCTCTCCGATCCGATCCAAAGGCCCCCATGGATTTCTTCAAGTCCATCCTCGCCGAGCCCGATCCGGACCCGGCCTCCCCGCCGCCGGAGCAGGAGCCCGAGTCCGCGCCCGCCGGATCCGCCTCCTCCACGCCCGCCGCTCCCGCTGGCGGCGGCGGCGGCGGGTGGGGCTTCGGCGGGCTGCTCAAGACGCTCACCTCGCAGTCCGAGACCGTGCTCGAGGCCTACCGCCGCGACCTCGCCGAGTTCGGCACCGGCCTGCGCCGCGAGACCGAGGTGATCCGCGAGGCCGCCGCCCGCGCCGCGCGGGACCTCCCGTCCTCCGCGCACGCGCTCGACGGGCTCGCGGACATCGTCGCGCAGGGCAAGGACGCGCTCTCCCAGGTCGCCGCCGCGGCGGCGGCCCCGGTCTCCGACGGCGGTGAGTCGGAGCCAAGCTCCGCCTCCGGGGGGCCCGTCCGGTACAGCCGCTTCGAGGCGCAGCTGCGGGCGCTCCAGGCGGATCCGGCCACCTTCACTGCCGATCCCGAGGATGCTGATGACTTCGCGGCTTGGAGCAAGGGGTTTAGTTTGGATGAGAGGAACGACGAGATCGAGGCCTTGTGTTACGATAATGACGCTCTGGAAGCCATGGTGGACAGGCTAGTGCCGGGCACCGTGGAGAGCGAGGTGTTCTGGGTGAGGTACTTTTACCGTGTCCATAAGCTGAAGCAGCAGGAGGACGCGAGGGCGAAGCTCGTGCAGCGTGTGATTGCGCAGGAGGAAGATGAGGATTTGAGCTGGGAAGTGGATGATGAGGATGAGGAGGAAGAGCAGCAGAAAGAGGATGCAAAAGAGCTAGTAGCAAGGGAAGAGCCGATCAAAGAAGAAGTCAAACATGAAGTGGAAGCCAAGGGAAATGAGAGCATGGTGGAAGAACGAAAGATCTCGGCAGTGGAAGAACCAGCTGCATTGGAGGAGGAACAGAAGAATGCTGGTGAACCCCAACCAGTGGTTTTAGATAGCTCTTTGGTGGTAGTGGATGGTGATGAGGAACAGAAGAATGGTGATGAGCCACAACCAGTGGTTTTTGGTAGCTCTTTGGTAGTAGTGGATGAGGAAGAGAAGGAAGGACACTCCAAGTCGAATGTTGAAGAATCGGGTGACAAGAAAGAAGCGGTGAAGCATGAGGCTAGCGATTCAAGCAAGGATAGTGATTACTCCATAGTGTCTAGACAGCGGACAATGGAGGAAGAGGATCTTGAATGGGATGAGATTGAGGATCTAGGGGATCATGAAGAAAAGAAGGGCAGCACCCACGAGTCAAGCCCTGCTCTAAAGGAGGAATTGCGAAAGAGGCTGAGTGTGGCTGAGGATGACGAGGATTTGAGCTGGGATATCGAGGATGATGATGATAAGTCTTGAATACTCATGCATGCTGGTATGGAAGCGTCAATTGTATTTCTACATTTCTTACCTTTCATTACTCACGAAGATACTGTGGTTCGGCCAATAAATATTGGTTAATTGTGCTACTTATGCTACGGATATGTGTGTAAACTGTAAACTATCTAGTTCAATGATATCAAGTGGCAATTGGCCAAGTACCAATCTACTCTGTGTCCCTGTGGTGTTGTAAATATGTTGAGTTTATTTGACTTATTTGGTATACTGTTGTTTGGTAATGCAAATTGTCCTTGCCATAATTTGGACCGGGCTTTGGACAGTTTCTTTCAGAAAGAGCTACCAGTTATGTTTCATTGTTTATATTCGCTGGCAGTTAGTAATGTGATGTCATATTGGAGATGACCTCTCCCTGGTGTTGGTTCATGCCTAAGTCATTAATATCTATTCAGTAGCTGCAGATACTGGACATAAATAATGTCTGTCTTGAGAGTACCTTGACATTTCATATTGACTTTTAATCAATGAGTAGTGAAAAGAACAAACATTGGCATCTTCATACTGATTCGTTTACAAAATGTGAAGTTACATGTGATTCTGAAATACTCCCTCTGTCCCAAACTATAAGTCATTTTGGCTTTTGTAGATTCATAGATTTTGCTGTGCACCTAGATAGATGCATATTATGTCTAGATGCATAATGAAAGGTATGAATCTAGAAAAGTCAAAACGACTAAGAATTTGGGACGGAGGGCATCATTTTGCGTAGTGAAGCAACAAACATTGCCTTTCAACTGGGTCATATCATTCTGATTATCCATTACCATTTACCACTGTCACTCCGAGGTTGCTTTTGTCAGATCGCTTATGATTTCTGCATACAGCATAAGACTTGTGTGTGCCTGTTATGTCTTTGTCTCTGCCTCTACTGCACTATAATTTCCAACCAATTCGCTGCCTGGCTGAGTCACTGTTTAGTTGGTTTGCTTGATGGTATTGGACTATTGGTATCTGTGGAATTGTGGGGAAAAGAAGCAGAGAAGGTAATCTTGTCTTGAGAGCTCCAGCTCCAGTATGTATGTACCTCGCTATAGAATGCTATCTGAAGTTGTCAATGTCAGCAGAGCGAACTGTTCTTTTTTATGGTCCTGCACGTCTGTGCGCACCTTGATCCTTGCAGTTCTGCACCGGTTTGCCACCGTGTCTTGACTTCATATTTTGATTAGCGTTTTTTATAACTATAATAATGGGATAATTTCTTGGAACCATTGGATCTAACGGGAGCATCCACGTTTTTGGCAAAATTTCATAACGCTGTGTATTTCTGCATCGGAATATGTAGTATTACACCCATACGTGTGCATTTTCGTTTCTTTCTTTGAACCTTTTTTTTACATGAAGCGAACTTGATCATGGTTTGCCAATAAACGATGGTGAAAAGCAGGTATTGCTAATAAAAGCGAGAAATTGACGAAAAAAGATTTTAGATTATTTTTTTAATAGGAAAACCGATCCGGTAACATTTCCATTTGACCATTTCCATCTGGGCTTCTGATCCGGTCTTGTAAGGGCCCATAAATGGTTAGCCCATTCAGCCCACGAACGAAACCACAAAAGCCGCGACCTCCTCCAGTCGTTCCATTCCTCGGTCAGGTCAGCAGCCTCCCCACGCATCCCAGCCTCTCGCAGATCCCCACCATCTCCGCCGCCGGCCACCGCGTCGCGACCCTCAGCCGCCAGGTACGCGTCAATCCCTCCCTCCTTCCCTCCTCTCTGAACCTATCCTGCGTCCCCGTGCAGCCGATTGGTCCCGGAATCCCTAGCGGGCGAAGGACGCGTAGTTTCGTTCCTCTGATTAAGTCGCACCGAATGGATCGCCTGCGTAGTTAGGGCCCTTCGTGAGTCCGATTTGCGCTGGCGCTCCTGTTCTTTTTCTTAATCCCCGGCTGTCTACGTGATGCGTTAATCGGTTGGAGAGGGTGGCTTTTCGGCGGGCTCTGTGCCCGCGATCTGGCATGGTTGCTGATGTAGGGTTCTCCGAATTTTGTGTTTGTTGGATCTGCTGTCTATCTTGCCTATTCGTGTGATTGGATTGAACGGTTCAAATTCTGGTTTCTGGAATTGTGCTGCGTGGTGTCAATAGTTAGCTATATGTCGTGGAACGGTAGTACCTTGCCTATTCGTGTGATTGGATTGAACGTTTCTTTGGTTTATTCCGTTACTGAACGCGTACAATATGTAGATATAGTTTGTTCTCGTATGGTTGGTTGATGCTATGGCTATGGATAGGAACATCTTAGTGATTTGGCATTTAGCAAATGGTAGAAGAAAAGTGCATAATATGCTTGCAAATTCTTTCAAATGTGGTTGCGTGTGTGTGTTTTCGTTGCCCATGTCATTTTTCTTAGACATGAAAATTATACATATCATGCTTGGGAATTCGGTCTGGTTGCAAAGTTCAAATAACTTTAGTGTATTGCACTACACTGTTGTGGTCATTACCAACCATGAAATGTTGGCCAAGTAGTTACCTTTGCCCCTTAACTCTATCCATAATAATAGCCTTTTGCTGCTTACAATCTACATGTTAGTCTTGGGTGATTGCTTGCTGACTTGCATTATTTGTTTCATTGTAGTACAAATAAACCATCACTGTAGAATGGGAAAGTTGTGTTTAACCCTAAACCGGATTTTATTTTGATGTTTCGAAGGGAATTCCTAGGTGCTTTTTGGATTAAAGTGTCCCTGGAATTTGTTTAAGGTTAAACTGTACTGAATTTCCGATTGTTATTTTTTTTGTGATAGGTGCTAATGGGAATAGCCAAACAACTAAAAGCATCCGTAATTAAATAATCTTCAGGAGGATATAACGCTATTGTGCTGTTTATTTTCCTGTTGCTGCTTGCAGTTGTTACAATCGGTGATTACACTATTGTGCTGTTTATTTTTCCTGTTGCTGCTTGCAGTTGTTACAATCAGTGATTACACTATATCTGTCAGGAGACATACTGTACAATATTAGTATTAGTGCATTAGAGGCTTAGTTTTTGTCATTGTGTTATGCTGTTATTAAGCTGTTTTGGTTTCTTTTCTTTCTTTCAATACAGGATGACGGAAGCTCCATTTCTGCCACGGGAGAGGCTCTTCAAGCAGCAGCATTACTTCCAGAACTTGACCAAGCACACCTACCTGAAAGGACGCTTCGATGTTATTACCTCCGTTGCCATCCCCCTTGCACTTGCTGGCACCAGCATGTTCATGATTGTAAGTTTTAGCTTTAAGGCCATTGTTACTTGTCTTCTTTTTCTTGTTCCCACTCACCTGATGGTTTGTTTCTCTGTCTAATAAACAGGGTCGTGGAGTTTACAATATGTCTCACGGGATTGGGAAAAAGGAGTGAACATCAGTGGGTTAACTAGTGTCTCTGTACTTGGGCATGGAAGTAATACCATCCAGCAGGCTATGAAGTCTTCTTTGATTGCAAAATAATACTGTCAAAGAACAATTCAACTACATTTCTGTTTTATTTTCTGTTTGTATTTGTGGATATCTAATGCCAGCAACTTGAAGGCCAGCGTTGTCGCTGTTTTGGTTAATTGCACCCATTCATTTCGTCTATGTTTCCTGTCTGTTGGAGCTGGCTTCGTATATTTTCCCAGGTGAATTGTTGAGATCATGTTATGTTTAAGTTAATGTTGGATTTAACGGTAGCTCAGCTGCTCCATCTCATGCACCAAACCTGGATGAAGCCTTTGCGCCAGGAGATTGGCTTCTAATCTTATATCTGAGCATTATTTTGCTTGATTGGGAGAACTGTTGATAATTATTGTCGGGTTGAGTTTGTGCCTGTGTATGTAAAACGGCTTATAGCAGGAAAATACGGGTAATGGCTTTGAATCGAAATGGCTTATAGCGGAAAAATATAGCAAACTGCTATCTGTTACGGCGTACATTTCACATTTGTTGAAAAAAAAAATCACGCCTCGATTCATTTGGCTGGTTATGTTTTTTTCCCCCCGAGGACAACACCGCTAGCCTTGTTATTAAGCTGTCAGAAGTTTCATCTTTCAGCTTCAGCTGCTGGAGTGACTTGCAGAGCAACTACTGATTATGTTACGTCCTGGCTAAACTCTTTATCTAACGAGAACCTGCCTTGAATTCTTGGCAACCTTTTGTCTTAGGATTTGGAATAGAATGACAGTAGCATAAGGAATGCTTGGATCAAGAATGGACCAGGATTGGGAGGGCAACTGTTTCGTTGGAGCAAAGGATTTAGATGAAGTTACAAGTTTTTTTTTTTTTGGCAAAAAAGCTACAGGTACTCCTTTTTTTTGCAATAAAGTTACACAATTCTTCCATCACTAAGAAGCTAAGTTAGAATAATCTTGACGCACGTACGGACATAATTAGAAAATTGGAAACACATGGAAAGGACCACCTCGCTATGAGTGTAGTAATAGTTTGACACATTCTAACACGCTACATCAGTAATTGAAAGCACATGGACAGGGCACTAGACGATTGTCACATGATAACTGTTTACAAATCTCTAGCCAGCTGTTCTCAAGAATACCGACTAACCAACTGAATATTGGATAGATTGCCCATCTGAAACAATAGGAAATGTAGCACAAGTTAGCTTCATTTGACATCAAAAGTTCAGCTCATTTATTCCCGTCTAGGCAGCAACAAGCAACCAACTGTCCCAAATACATCTACTGCAGGATAAATGTCTTAGTTTTCGAACAGAGAAAGCATTGCATATTTGCAACCACTTCTCGACAAGCATATAAAGACTGGCAAACAAAATTGGTTTGCACTATCGCTCCTTCAACAGCTGCTAGCCGAGGACCCAGCTGGTGCTCCAAGATGTTGCCGAGCAAGCAACCCTTTGGGTCATGGCCGGAGCTAAGGAGCTAGGGAGCGTACTAGGCTGAGGCTAATTAGCAGTGCAGCTATTTTTAATCAGGCGTGCATGTAACAAAAAACTAACTCAGGCCATGGATTCAGCATGTAAATGGACAGCTTTCTGTCTACAATGGCATGCAGTTCTCCTGCGTGTTCAAGAAAAAAAATGATTTGCATTTTACCATAAAAGGGATGAGCATAAACAAATACATAATTAAATACAATGTTCTTGCATATAGGATTACAAAGTTGTAATGCAAACCAACAAACCAGAAATGTCACGAATGGTTATGATTATCCTCGAGTCCATTACAGAGGTGCTTATAAAATCATCAACAAGTGAATAATTATCTATTCTCACATGCACATAACTTATATGCTACATGAGGGAAGCAAGCAGCAACCAACTACTTATAACTACAGCAGACCAAACGTGTGGCAGGGGATCAGGTTCTTGAGTGCACAGTCAACTAAAGATGGTATATGCAGATAGCACCATCTGTTAATGCTCCAAAACTGTACAATTTGCGCATGTTGCACACCTAGGAGAAGCAACCTGAAGACTTACGTGCATAAACTAAGTTATATACATCAGAAAGTCGAAACCTCTAGCAAATGCTAATGCTAGACTTAAAAGCAAATATGCTAAATGAACCTTTAGAGCCATAAAGTTCAAACTAAGTGAGATGCAAATTATAAAGAATCTGAGAATCATATGGCATACCACTGAGCATCTGGAGTATGTAATCCTTCTTATAGATTTCTGGCAGTGCTAAAAACATGTCCATTTGGTTCGGTTCCTTTGCAAAAATGCTTGCGGCAGTTACCACTTCAATTCCAGTAAAGCCAAGGTTTTGTACTTCAGCAATGGCTGTTACTTTGGCCTTCCTTTGGGGCTCTTCACACAATGACTTCTCCTGCATATCAGTACCATACTCCACTGCTGCAATCAGCCTGCCATTCTGAGTGATACTCTGGAAATGATCAAGAGCATTCTTGAACTGTTCCATTGCTGCTGGTGTGGTGCTGACATGCTGAACAACACTCTCAAAGCGGTTATGTGCATCCTTGAACTGCTCCATTGCTGTGGCCATTGCACCAGCATGTTGAACGACACTTTGAAAGTGATCATGTACATCCTTGAATAGCTCCATTGCTGCTGCCATCGTACTAACATGCTGAATGGCACTCTGAAACTGACCATGCAGATCCTTGAACTTGTCCAGGGATGGGCAATTTGATTCAATCCTATTCCTTTTCTCACCATGCTTGTAGCCAAGGAAGGACGGGCAATTTGATTCAGTCCTATTCCTTTTCTGACTCTTACAGCTTAAGGTTGCATCCAAGGAGCGACCAGATACTCCTGTGGACATCCCATCCTCCTCTACTTCGTCATCTCCAACTTCATTTGTATTGTCATCATTCTCCAAGTTAGCAATTGCTTCTTCAGACCCTTCCAACCCTTCTCCGGCATATCTGTCCTTGCCATATATTGCATCAAATGTATCAAAATATACAAATGGGACGCCATACATACCCTTGGCTCTAGGATGATCCTGCAGCAAATAAACAAGTCAAAACAGAAACATACTACGACGAAAGATATACAAATACCAAAATACTAAAAATAACGTACTCTGCAATATTCATCATATCGTTGTTTTTCACATTGGATCATCTTTCTTGCATCGTCCCAAGAGAAGACTGGTGATGCTAACATATCCTTGATTGAATAGTACTTACGCTTCATCACTTTCAACCGAGAATCAACATGAGGGCTGGCTTTAATACCACGGCCAGGTAGCTTTTGTGCAAGAATGCTCTGTATGCCTTGCGAGTAGCAGTTCTTGAAGCCACCTCCTTCGACCTTATATCTAGGATCAGCAGATACCTCGCACAAGGCTTTGACAAGCTCTTCATCTTCTTCTGCTGTCCACTTCCTTTTATTTCTGCCTCTGCCACGAATAATTTTGGGGCTTTGAGTATGATTCATCCCTAAAACCAAAAAGAAAAGCATATAAACAAAACCAATTCAGTAGGTGTGCATAATACAACGGAGCACAATCAGATTAGCACATTGACATTACTGAATCGCTTCAGACCTGAATACCTCACTATAAAATACTATACAGACAGAAGATAGAGTAGAGGACCTCAAACAAAGCATATGGCATGACGAATTGGAGAGAGCGATAAAACGGACCTGCGAAGACCAAATTTCGCCCTGCAACTGCAGCTGGCTGACACGGCGAGCGTACTGTAGACAAAATCGGCGCTTGAGCACCTGAAAGTAAAAAATAGAAGTAAAAACCTCGCTTGAATCTGATATTTAGGCGTCGCCATCTAGAACATAGAGGAGCGCACGGAGCCTCACCCCACGAGCGGCGGAGGCCAAGGCCGGGGAACGTCGGCGGCGAGCCGGGGGTGGCAGGATTGGGAATGGGAATCCTGTGCCGGAAGGGGATTGCCGGATTAGGGTTTCCGCGGGAGGGCTGGATCCGGAGATTGCGATTCCCGTTGCCCGTTGGAGCGGACCTCAGCGGTTCAGCGTTCGTTTCAGGGAATGGGTATGGTTTTGGATTAGGATTAGGACTTCCAGGTGATAACAGTCCGGGCGTAGAAAATGAAGATCAGAGCTGCCAGGCACCCGAACTCCTGAAGATGCCCAAGGTTCCACGTGTCCGGGTAGCCGAGGACACGAATTAGAGACGACGTCGCGCTGCTCATTTGACGCGAAATATTACTCGATTCCATGCTAGCCATTGGTAACAAAATCGTAGTTAGCCAACAATTTTGGAAAGTGCAACAATCTTGTAAATTGACGGTTGCAAAATCAGGCGGCACGCGTGCATTATTTTGTCCACAAAGCCCTTTATAATCCTTCCTTCGAAAAAAAAGCCCTTTATAATCCCGACAGTATATATTATTGCACGTTTGACGAGCAGGCATATATGGGCTGAAAAGCAATGCGGCAACAAGCATGTTCCGCTGGCGAAAATTTGACTAGCTGTGGCTGATTTTTGACTGTTTCAATAAATTCTGTGAGGGAGAAAAAAATAAAATAAGACAGAATCAAAAGCTCACTGCTGGCTAAAGAGTTTTACATGTTTCAAAATGAGCCGTAAAGAATCCTGCCAAACAAACTGGGCACAGAAGAATCATAGTTGGCGTTACATTCTCATTCACGAGAAAAACTGATTACAAAGCGAACTTTGTTATTCCTCTGCACAGCTGCCAATTGGGTGGCGATAAATGTTACCAGCATCCATATTATCAATAAACTCACTGCTAGCCTACGTGCATTTACACAAGAACGTTCTGTACACAATTCTAGTACATTACAGGCAAGAGCACCCATTGGCTATGAGCTTGCATCAGTCGCTGTTCTGCTAGCAAACTCCTTGAAGAAGCCTCAGCCCAGTATTGCAGTTCATGTCCTTGGTTGACCAACTGGTTTCAAAGAAGCAATTCCCTGTGGCGGTACCATGCCAGTTTTTGCATCATATATTAGTGTCAATGGCGGAAAGTTCTGACGGCTTGGTCTATTCTTCTCCGGCAAAGTGGGCAGTTAGTTAGATGGGAAGAGCAGGTCATACAGCAACACATGTGTCCGCACCTGTATAATAATTTATTAATTACTGAGTTGCTCAAGCGAAAAAAATTAGGGGTGATACAATGATAACAGAACTAGCGACGAGCAGTGCTCAAAATGTTAAGGAAACTTGTATTTCTGCAGTTCCACTCTTTGCTCAGTCTTCAACCCAAATGAAGCATCGCAAATAGCAATGCTAATTGAGTTGTCTAACCCCTTTTATTCAAGTGATTGTCAAGTTAGGCAATCTGTTAAGAGAGAAACTGAGAAACTAGTAGGCATGAAACCATAATGTTACCTAGTGTATTTGGGATTATGGAAAAAAGAAAGAAAAGGAACAGTCATGCCCTGGAAGATGTATGATACTTACGGCACAAAAACAGCATTGTATTCTTGCTCAAGGCATATAACGCATATATCCAGCACCAATTGATCTTTTTTACTGTTAGGCTCTGTGTCCGATGTACCATTGCCCCCTGAACAAAATAATACAAGACAATACTTAAACATGGCCATTATTAATATAAAGCACAGCCAATCTATAACAAAATACAAAATCACCTTCAGCTTCTCTAGCTTGCCTTTGTGCTGCTGCATTAAGAACCCTATACAAATAAAATAGTATCAGAATCTTCTGTGCCCAATAAACCTTAGTATGCAATCACATGCATGAGTATTGGTCCACGGTAACACTACTATGCAAATAGAATATCTTAGCACTTTAGTTTTACGTTTTGGTTGCATTTAACCAAGCACAAGTGCACAACACTAGTTGCAGGGTTAAGAAAATATATTCACTCTTTCTTTAGTACTTCTTACAATCACAAATATAAGCCCATCCAAATATATCCTAAGTCAAACTTTAAAATTTGACTAGCAATATCTATTAAAAAAAATTATCTCAAATGACAAGAGTTGTATATAATGACAGTATATTTCATAATGAATATAATAATGTCGATCTTATGCTGTCAATCTATACAAAATTTAGATATTGATGGCCAAAGCTAGAACTAGAAGGGTTCGACTACAGACAGACTTATATTTATAATCAGAGGAAGTATTGTATTAGTATTGTCTTTTTTTTTCATTTTCATGTAACCTCTACAAAAGTTTAATGTTTAACATTAGCTACAGGTTGCACATCTGGGGTTCATTTCAATAGATAGGCATACGTAAAAGGTAACACAATAACAATGTAAAATGATGCAGGTCACTTGCATTCATGCCATGGCCAGAAAAGAAAGAATGCTGCTACTTTTTCTTAAAGAACCTTTTCTGCAGTTCGTGACGGCGCTTCCTTTCTAGAAAATGCTGTATTGCACGCTTTGCAAGGAGGAAGACACCAAATGTTGCAAAGCCCATGGAAGCAAGCCGGTATAACCTGTCACAAACATGCTTTTAGCATCATGAAAACCCTAACTAAGACAGAATGTTCTAACGAATTTCCTACTTGGCCCATTTTCCGAGATTCAAGATAAGTTGATCAATGCTTTTCGGAGATACATAAAATGGTCCTTTGTGCGGTCGCTGAATTCGAATAGTTCCAACATCATCTTTAATGGCCTGTTCATACAAAACAAGAATAACGAACAAAAGGAAGAGATAAAAACAACACATTAGACATGTCAATAAGAACTAATGCAACATAATACATAACACAAACCAATTAGTGATGCAAATACTACCTCACCAACAACCGTCAATGAGGTTCCAGTTGGAAGAACCCTTTCAGTTCGCTTTACTCCGAGCATCTATAGGATTATTGCTTAATCATCAATCATGTTTCTTTATAAGCATTGCCACTGTTAAAGATGCATTTAGACAAACCTTCAATCCTTGTAAATAATCTAGAGTTCCACGTACAAGTGTCCGCCCTGACTCCTCAAAAACCTCACTGGCAATAGTTAAAATTAAACCAGCTGCAGCACGAGCACCAACCACATAGACACGTCCGGTTCCATCATCCTAGTGACATTTAAAGGTTAGAGAAGCATCTCACTTGCAAACTGTGGATAAGATACTTTTTTTTGCCTGAAGGATCCATATAGTGAATATGGAGTAGTCCATTTTCATTTTCATCCCGAACTGCAATAATTAATGCTGAAATACCCATTTAGCATACCTTAGGCTCAAAATTATTATTATTATTTTGGAGAAGAAGCTCATGTAAGTTGTTGGACAAGAAGCTCATGTATGATATCAGCAATGCCTAAGCTAGTGGCTAATTTTGGGCTTAAATTTGGCCTCCAACAAGAATCCAGGGCTAGTAAGGCTGGTCTTTGGAGCTTAAAAGCTGACTTTAACCACATAGCAAGCTAAAACAATACTCGTACGATCACGAGAAAAGCTTAAGGTAATCCAAACAGAGACCAGGAGCTTAGTTGACTCACTACTATAAACCCAAGAGCATAAATTAACTTATTCGTAAATCCAATTTCAGGCACATAATATGCTAGTTCCATCCCAGGATAAATTGAAAGTCATATTTGAAAAAGAAAACAAAAGAAGCTATAGCCAATTACCAGATACCATGGAACCTCTTTGCTAACGGAAAGCATCACTGCAGAGTCTTGAATCCAGGATCCAGCATCATTGTGCTTCAGGAAGTGTTGCTCTGCCTACAAATTTAAGCAGAAATAGTATTTATTGCAGACCATCTACTCATCATCACAAACAAAGGAATGAATAAAACCAGTAGTTACCGTTTCCTCAACGATTACACCTCTCATGCCACTTTGTTGGCATATAAGTGGAGTGTCTGAACCAACTCTTCCAGAAACAGCAACTACAAGCGGTAGGACTTTACTTGCAGTGTCCAAGATAGCAGCTGTTCAAGGCAGTGTAGACATGTCAAAAATGATACCATATCTATACTTAAATAATAAAAATGGCTGGTAACTTCTCAAAATATACACCCAATCTAAATTCGTTTCATACATTTAACCAATCAAAACACGGAAAGGGTAGAGTTCTTTAAAACAACCATATACTGAGAAAATCTGCAAAGCCGAATCTGAGCAAGTTGATTAACCTAGAGCATTAATAAGCGTCCTGGTTCCAGGACACTACTGCACTAAAAATCAACATATAGAAGTATAATATGTCTAAAAAGAGAGTGATGACTCAAGAAACAACTGAGCAACCATATCAAAATGAACAGCTAAAAATGAGTAAATCATACCATCACAATCAGGTCAGCTTAGTGTAAACCTGAATACCTGACACAATTCTACCACAAAACAAAACCCGGATACTAACCTAATTAGCAGGAGTACTAATCTAAACTCATCTCAACTGATATAATCAACCCGTGCAACTATAAGCTTCTGTTGATTTCCCCCCCTCGCACATACACACTTCAGTTTCACTATCCTTTAGTAGGAAACACAAAAACAGGACCAGACTAAACCAAACAATGAACACTCCTACGTGCTGAACACATCAACCACAAATACAGTAACCAAACGTCCAAACCCTAACCCGTCACTTACTGACCTAAATCCTTCATGCTGCCAGCCCTCGCCACCGACCGCAGCACCTCCGCATCTCTGAGAACCAAACAACCATTACCAAAATCACATGGATCTTACAGAAATAGCACTCGAAAAGGATGGAAATAAGACACGAGGGATCGGCACCTTCCGCTGCTCCTCCCGAGGAGATACAGCGCCGCGGCACTGAGGCAGCACCCTACCCCTCCCCACGGGATCATCATCGGGGCGAATCGAGCACGAGAATTGCGCGCGCGAATGGAGGGGGAGATTTGCGCGCGGAATTATTTCTTCCTCCCCTTCCTACGGGCGCTGCTGTGCGAAGGGGCGGGGGAGGGGGCCAAGCAAAGAACTGGATACCAGAAGAGGAAACGAACGCCACGTCATCGAGAGAAGGTGGGCCCCGGCTGTCAGTTAAGCTGATTTGTGGGGTCTATGGGTGACCGCCTCCGCAGTCTGCTAGTCACACGAGCGTTGGTCCCACACTACTCCCACGTGGAATGGGGAGGGCGAGCTCCGTCTCTGCGTCGTGGGGCCCGGCCAACTCTACTTGTCCTCTCACTGCAGGTAGGCCCCGCAGCAATCACAGAGAGAAGCAGGGTTGCCTAGGGTTTTAGAAGAGGAAGGGGCCAAAGCCGCCAGGTGTTCTCCGCGGCGGCGACGGCGACGGCGAGTCATGGAGACCTCGAAGCTCTCGTCGTCGCTCTTCGCCGGCACCCACTTCAACCGCAAGCGCTTCGCCTCGGACTTTGCGCGGTTCCATCAAGGTCAGACTCCCTCACCCGCCGCCCCCTCCGTGCCGTCCCCGGAGAAGAAGCGGAAGCGCAAGAGCGGCAAGGCGAAGGACAAAGAAGAATAAAAAGAAGCGAGCGGAAGCGGCTGCCGCCTCGTCGTCAGGTGAGGCTCGGTTCCGGTTGGTTCGCCTCGGGAGGTTGCCGCTTGGTACTTGATTGTTGGTAATTTCATTCTGCTCCGTGTGTTGTACTATGCAGATGTTGTGGAGGGGTTCAATGTGTTCAAGGGATTGGAGGGTAAAAATGATGAGCTGCCTTCTGAGAAGGTGGAGATAAGGAAGGATGAGGATTTGGTGGCTGTGAGGCGGCGGAAGGAGGTTGAGAGGGAAATTGAGGTAATTGAAGTTTTGCAATGCACTGGTGTTGGTGTGTTTCTGCCATGCTTATCCCACTTATGTAAGCATGTGGCCATTTTTTGTTGAACAGAACTCATGAACAATTGATTGTTAGAAGTTACAACTTGTGTGTCCCAAAATTGGTTATGACCCCTTAAGTATCCTGCTTGAATTGAAAGTAGTGCCAAAGCTTGGAGTTTAGATGCATTAATATTTGCAATTGCAATTTCCAAAGTTTCTGACCACTTTGTCATCTGGATGGCTGGAGTTTTAAATGTATTATGTTTGCAATTGCAATTTCCAAAGTCTCTTACCACTTCGTCACCTGGATGGCTGGAGTATTATAGTTTCATTCTGGTTTTCACTTTGCAGAGAGCTGCAGTTCTTCGGAAGAGGTTTGACCTTCACATTGCTGGACAAAATGTACCAGCACCACTTGAGAGCTTTGAGGAACTGATTTCAAGGTTAGTGTTTTCAACTACAATAGACGTTTCAGGTACAGTGGAATTGTTTGAGGTGGTTACTGACTTAATTTTTGCACTAGGTATGGTTGTGATTCCTATCTGGTTGGGAACTTGTCAAAACTTGGGTTCAAAGAACCTACACCGATACAAAGGCAGGCCATTCCCATTCTTCTTTCGGTGAGTGAGTTTGAACTCTGTTTGAATTTAGCCCTTTTGCCTTGGAAACTCTTAGTTGCTTTAGCCATTAGAAGGTGATTTAACGTTTATTCCATGCCTCAGGGGAGGGAATGCTTTGCTTGTGCACCCACTGGTTCTGGCAAGACACTGGCTTTCTTGTTTCCACTTCTTATGAAAATTAAGGTATGTCTTTATAGTATTGCATTGTGCTGTTCAGATTGGTTGATGTTCCTCTTTATGAGTATTGTTCTAATAGCCAGGGTCTAAAGGTGGTGTTAAAGCCGTGATTCTTTGCCCAACGAGGGAATTGGCTGCACAAACTGTCAGAGAATGCAAGAAGTTTGCTAAGGGAAGGAAATACTTTATTAAATTGATGACCAAAGATCTCTCCAAATCAGGGAATTTCAAAGATATGCACTGTGATATCCTTGTTTCCACCCCGCTTCGTTTGGACCATGCTGTAAAGAAAAGAGACCTTGATTTAAGTAGGTCTGTGATCATAGCTTGAACGTTTTGTTGTTTTCTTTTCCACCGTAATTGGTTTCCATAAGCAATGTAGTTATGGCCACTTCTGCCAAGTTTTATATTTGATCATGGATGTTAACTTTCAGTTCCATTTTCTAACATTTTATGTACACTTAATGCTTGTTTTTTTTTTTTTTGAAAGCTTCTTAATGCTTGTTCCAGTTGTGCTTTTCGCAGCATTTCATGCAAAAATGATAACTTGTAGGTGACTATAGTTCTTCATGCATCATTTGTAAAATTTACCAGTCAGTGTTCTATTTGTTAGAAATAGTACAAAGCTTATGGTTCCTGTATTCTTATTCAATAATTCAGGAATAAAAATTAATAATACCAATTAGCTACCCTTATGTGAGTTTCCAACTCATTTGTGTTTTCTTGTTATTTAGGGATGAACTTTTTTTTCAGCATCATAAGGCATTATCTAAATAACAGAGAACTTCCCTTTTGCAGTGTGGAATACCTTGTCTTGGATGAATCTGATAAACTTTTTGAGCTTGGATTTGTTGAAGTGATTGATTCAGTTGTTGAAGCCTGTTCCAATCCTTCAATAATCCGGTCTCTGTTCAGTGCCACATTGCCCGATTCAATTGAGGCTCTTGCTCGCACTATAATGCATGATGCCATTCGAGTCATTGTTGGAAGAAAGTGAGTACCTTTCTGACTTCCTTCTAAATATGAACCTAAATGAGGCCTGTTTCATTTGTTATTTTCGTTCAACTTAACAGGAATTCAGCTTCGTCACTGATTAAGCAAAAGTTGATTTTCGCTGGAACTGAGAGGGGGAAGTTGCTAGCTCTTCGCCAAAGCTTTCAAGAGGTACTTATTACTGGTTCTGTCTCTGCTGTTTCCAGATATCAATATTTTTGGGTTCCAAATCACGGACAATTAAGACCAAGAGAGGTGGAATTGTATTTGCACAGAATTTCACATATAGATTGCAGTTATTGGAAGTGTAACATACTGATGCTGCACGGATTCAATTGCTAAGGCAGGGGGGCCGTTTCCATCTGACGGCCCGAGCTTGCGCTCGTGAGCGCAGCACAGGGCTGAGTGCTGGCTGCTGGATGCGCCCAGTCCCTCTGCCTTTACTGCAGAGGAGCATCGCCCGTTCTATGTACCATTTATGCACTAACAACACACACACATGAATAAAAAGTCAGGCTTGGACCTAGTCTGCTGCTTGTAGTAATCATTTGAACAAAATATGAAAGTTTCGTTTTTATTGCTGATCAACATTTTATTGAATTGTAGTCTCTCAATCCACCAGTATTGATCTTTGTTCAAAGCAAAGAGAGGGCAAAAGAGCTTTACAAAGAACTGGCATTTGACGACGTTAGGGCTGATGTAATTCATGCAGACCTCAATGAGCAGCAGGTATTGCTTTGCATAAGATTGTTACAGCTAGTTCATAAATGTCAGCGCTATTTTGTTTATAGTTGTAAATACTGTTGTCTATGTCAAATCTCACATGCTGTCTATTTATATTTCCTTTAATGCAGCGTCAGGATGCTGTTGACAATTTGAGAGCTGGAAAGACCTGGGTACTGATAGCAACAGAAGTCATTGCTCGGGGGATGGACTTCAAAGGTGTAAACTGCGTGATAAATTATGATTTTCCAGAGTCAGCTGCTGCCTATATTCACAGGATAGGTAAGGCTTTGGTTGACCTGCACATTCACTATATAGATGTATGAACTATGATGTACATTTGATTGGCTCCATGTGGGTTTGAGATTATGGATTTATAATATAAAATTGTATATTTGTTTCCTTTAAAATTTACCTCATCATCTTGCCTGTTTTGCTCCTTTTAGTGAACTCTGACCTGGTGTAAATGTGCCCAGTTATGCTTGTTTGCAGTCACATTAGTTTTGGATTCAGTAGGCACCTCAGTCTGCATTGTGCATCTGATGCAGGCACCATGATACTGAAAGACCTTATCTATTTTTCCCTGTATAGGACGATGTGGAAGAGCTGGCAGATCTGGGGAGGCCATCACGTTTTTCACAGAGGAGGACAAGCCATTCTTGAGGAATATTGCAAATGTGCTGGTATCTTCAGGGTGTGAGGTTCCTTCCTGGATAATGGCATTGCCAAAGCTCAAGCGAAAGAAACACAGGGTGGATAGGGATCCAATCTCCACTTTACCAAATGAAGATTAAGAATGGCCTTGTAACCATAGCATTTTTGAGATAATACATTGGCTCCAGTTATCCATGTTTGCATGCCCAGAGTGGTATTGCAACATATCGATTTTGAGATGGCACGTTGGCTTCAGTTTTCCCTGTTTGAATGCCCGGTGTATCAATCAGTTTGTCAACTGGGCCCCAAACTAGCATGTGCACATCTTTTTCGTATATGCAGTTTTTGTGATCGATTAGTGAGTCCTCAGGTAGATGGGTTAGGAATTTAGATGCATGATCTCTCTACAAACAGTTTTATACTGGGATCATTGACGCCATCCCCTTCATTCAGATGTCAGTTAAATACGGCTGGTGCTTTGAAAATCTAAGTACCGTACACTTCAAACAAACAGAATAATATGCAAGAGCCTTTTCAGATGTGAGTTAAATATAACAGGTGCTTTGGTATAATGTCACTATGGATGTATGAGCATGCCGTGAAATTAAGATATAAATGCAAATTCAACAGCTCTTCAGATCAGGCAACACCATGTAAAATACTCCCTCCGTCCTTAAATATGTTGTTTAGGACAAGCCATTTAGTTCAAAAATGAACTAACTTGCTTGTCCTAAACGACATATATTCGAGAACGGAGGGAGTATACTTGCAAGCAAGGATAGAAAGTGAACAGCCATGGGCAGCACAGGTTCATAACGGTACACGTTGAAACCACGGTGCCAAATGGCACCGGCATCAGAGCATCAAGCATTAACGTCAAAGGACACATTGACCATGTCTCGGCACTACAGAGCAAACTACTGACTGAAGAGTTAGTTCTAACACATCAGATCCACACATCCATCCACCATCTATCGAACAATGTACATCAGAACCACATTTAGCCTGTGGAAGCAGTTCACAGCGGCCCAAGAAAGTCACCAGCGATTGTAGCAAGGAGCTGGAACTGGCGGTCAGCTTCCATCCAGCGGAACCCCATGACCTTGAAACGCACAGCGGTGTCCTTCTCCAGCTTCGAGTGGTCATTCATGAACATAGGGTTCTCCCCTCCAATGTACTTGTAATCACTCATCGACTTCTCGGCCATGAAGATGCTCTCAGTAGGCCCAGATTTGAGAAACACACCGTGCTTCAGGATCCTATCCACATATCCAACCAAGATCTCACCCTTCATAGGTTTCTGCGTGATGCAGGTGAATGTGATTGGGAACAGAACGTCTCCAGTTAGCTCACGCACTTTCCCTTCAGATATTGCCTTCAGCTGATTGACGGCAATGTAGTAGCCATGCTCCTTTGAAGCCCTCTTGTTAGTAACATCCTCCAGAAGACGCACGATGATAGCCTTGCGGAGCAGGAGGCCCTTGCGGTCCAGCTGGCTAGGGGAAATCAACACATTCCATGACATCTCTGCCTCAAGAAAAACCATGGCCGAGTACCTGCCAAAAGATATATCTAACTTAGTGGCTTGGTAACTTTCAGCTGAAATAAGGGCATGGTTATTAGCGCATTTCAGGGTAAAATCAGAGTGACCCATTCTTTCATAGAAGACATGCAATTGTGCGTGCAGTATCATTACGCAAGTAATAGGTTACAAGAATATGAAACAAAACTCTGTTAGAGACAACATTAACTAAAATTGCAATGTCAAGACATAGTTATGGAGCATGATTTCAGTTATGGACTGTAGGAAATAGCCAAAGGTTGGAGGATGGAGGACGCTTGCCCTTGTGCAGCTGTTTTGGGGCTCATTCCATATCAACACGACAAGAGTTTGATGCCAGAGAAAGGGAAGGCTTTCTACACCTTCGTAGCGTTATTGTCTAATGCGATTCTCCTCGTTATGGTTATATAAAGGCAGTCTCCTAACTAGTAATAACAGCTTACAGATACTAACTACTGGAATGGAACCTTGACACTATAATCTGAACAAACATGGCATCAAATTCTCATGAAAAATGAGTTTAATATAAAGAAATGCCTCTAATAAGATTAAATTCTCTGGGATGGGATCATAAGTAGGTGATGTTCTTGTTTTTCACTTCACATTTCAATCAGAAACACAGTGATGCTGAATTTTAAGCATATAATGCAGTAGTGCGTACTCCCTCCGTCCCAAAAAACAAGTCATTCTAGATGTTTTAGGACAGATTAACAAAAATGTAAAATGACCTTGATTGCCCCTATCTTTTAGCCAGATTTGATGCTAACCGACTGTTGCATGCCTACATGCACATGCAAACTTACCAAATCAGGTAAAACGACTTGTTTTTTGGAGACAAATTTTAAATCTCTAAACGACTTGTTTTTTTGGACCGGAGGGAGTAACAAAGTATGCGGCGGCAGCAAGGAAAGATTAGGTGGGGTGGTTTCCCTGATGCCCAAGGCCCAACAATACCTGGAGTACAAAAAATCACATTCTATTATAGTAATTAAACCCTCTCAGTGCAATACACGAGATATTTCTTTCCAATTACAGCAATAACAGTACAAAGCAATAAAACAACCGAACAAATTAAACTGGAAAAATTCAGCAGTACGACTGCACGAGTATGTTATCATTTCTAGTTTAAATTGTAGTTGCACTCACGGGCAAACCGACATGGGTGTACACATGTAAACCCCGATAGTTTTTGCAGATAAAATGGAAGTGTATATTGCAACTGGGTCAGATCATAATACGAATAGCTTACATTAGGGTTTGGGGTGCTCTCTTCCGCACAGCAGGAAGGGAAGAGAAGGGGAGAGCATACCTGGTGGGTGAGCGAGGAAGGCGTGGCGAATCGCGCCGCCGCTCGCCCTATCGTCGCCACCAGGAAAGGAATACCGAGAAGACACAGACTGGGGAGCGCCGGAGGGGTGAACGCCCAACCAAAACCAACAGCAGCACTACAGCAAACAGCAAACAGAGTAGCATCTCTGGTTCTCATTAGCGTTTCGTCTTAATTCTTTACCGGTTATCAAATCGTCCTGCTCTGCATTCTACTACTATATTTTCAGTGTAATAATATAGTCAGATAATAAATTATATGATTTTTTAGATATAACAACTAAATCCATTCTGAATTTTTAATATTAATGAGGTCTGTTTATCTGGTTTCCCTATTGGCATGGAGTTAGGCTTTGAATATCGACTACTTTGTTTTTGCCTCCGTTGTACAGTGGAGTGGTTCGACCACGTTGACGTGTCATCCTCATGCCACACCTGCTCAGTTGTCGATACCCCGGCCACAGCCTCGCGTTGACAGAAGCTGAAAGAGAGCTAACCACAACACCACGAAACAAACACACAAGTCTTGTCTCTCCGATACAACTTCAACGCGTGGGGGCCTCGCCACATCCATTGCCTCACATCACAGAAGCAATCACCATAAAGCGACACTCCGCCGCTGGACTCTGCATCGCCAAGACTTGCTTCGTCGCCGTCGTCCACTGCAACTTATCCACTCGAAGAGTTTCACCTTCACCTTGCTTCGTCGGGATCACCACAACACTACAGGCGCCGACAAGGCTTTCAGCAACCATGGGCCCTCAGCACCTCCCAATCCAACTGGTCGGAACTTGTTTATTTTTATTTCTTTTTCTGGCTATGGCTTTTCAGGGCTGTAGTCTTGTATTTTTTCTGTTATATCACTGAAACACGCAATATCTTGTGCGGTTCGTTCGAAATTTTAAATATTAATGACCTTTTTTTGCAAAATCTCGTATTTTCTTATTATTTCTATCAAGCGAGAGCGAAGGTATGTGTTCAAACGCAAACGACCACACACATGTAAAGAATTGGGTGACGAGGCGCAGCTGGGAATGATGTCATGGAGCAGCTAGCTGCAGTGTCGTCGGCATCACCAATGCCAAGACATGGCTTCGACAGCGATGGCAGCACCAGCCGTGCTACAGCAGGTCGCCGTCCCCTAGGCGAAGCAGCGAGACTGGCACGCGGCGGACGAATTGAACTTGAACCGCGCCGTTCCCGTACACGGGTGGGTGTGTTCATGTCCAAGGACGCCGGGCGGGCGGCCTGCGTGCAGCTCAACTTCGTATAGGTGCTTTCGTCGGTCGCCTTCGTCCTGCTGTTCAAATCCTTGCATTGGCCGCGAGGTCGTGCCCAAGCTCGTCGGCTAGAGCCCGCGCCGCGTGGCCGGCATCCATGGCTCGCAGTCATCAGCTGAACTGGACATAAATGGGAACGTAACGTGCTGGTGCCAATTTTGGAACGAGAGGGCCTGTCCTCTGTGCTGGTGAATGGTGATCAAGGTGGTGGTGGTCTTCTGGCAGCGAAACTTGTGTGTGGCCTCAAGCCCTGAAATCCTGAATGACAAACATTCTCCTACTTGGATGCCATCTCGGATCCCCTTCATTCAGATTCTTAACCCCAGACACAAGAAGTAATTCTGCACAGTACACTCGAGGCTGTCCTGCTCGATTGGAACGATTTCTTCAATCTCGAATTTTTCGAGGTCTGAATCTGATGCTGATCTGTGTTCTGGGTTGCTTACCCACCCCTCGCTCACCTCATGATGGAGAAGGGGAGGAACTCGATAGAGTAGTCGGCGCGTGATGGAATGCTATTTTCAGGTGACGTGGCAGTGTTTTAAACTTGATGGTATTTTCTAGATCTTGTGATCTTTTGATGCTATTGGATCAATATCCCCATAGTTTAATCTTCCATTTCAACCCCTTTTTGCAATCTCGAAAAACAATCAATACGGTTGATGAAATATTTTTGTTTATATATTTATTAGACAGCGTATATCGGAAAACAATGGGCATGTTTGAATGGTGGGTAAATGGGACAAATTTGCCCCAATTTACCCTAAAAGTGTCAAACATGTAGAGGTAAATGGGTTGGGGCAAATGTTTACCCCTCAAATTTCATTAGCCCTTAAAAAGTGTCAAATTGGAGCAACTATTTACCCTTCAATCCAAACACCCCATAGGGCAAATAAAAGAGCCAAAACATTTGTCTTGAGGTAAATATTTACCCTCTCGATCTAAACAGGGCCAATGTTTTGCATGCTCCTTTCAGTGTACTGATGAAAAAATTCGATTCCCGTAGCGACGTATGGTCACTAGTCTTCCACCTATTTCTAGACTTTTAAGAAGAAAAAAACTTATTCACCACGATTCACAAAGTTTACTTTTGTTTTGTGCGTAACATTCTTTTATGCCAAACATTGCGATTTCAAAAAAAGAATATCAAACAATGCGAGTGTTTGTTTTTGACGAATATTGTAAATCTGATAGGCTTTTACAGATTTATGAAGCCTATTGCTCCCGATCCCGATCGCATAAAGTTTTTTTTATTTATAATGTAGTATATCTGTAAAAGTTTCATTTGGTTCCTTTATTTTGTGGGGAGGCACTGAAAACTCGAAAACAAACACGCCAACCGGATTGATAATGCGGTGCGAGTAAAAAACAGCCATCCGTCCAGACGCCCCGACCGGCAGCGGCGGCGCTGCGCTGCGTGCTTTACCCCTCCTTTTTCTTTCTCCACTCCGCCCATCCCGTTCCTTGCGGCGACGATTGGGCGATCCGCCGTCCTTGTTCTTTTTTCCACAACGGGCAAGGCCCGAATTTCATTACCAGAAGAAACGAAATTACAGGGTTTAACACGTTCACACAGCTCCAAGCGTACTGAAACGAAACAAATCTACATCTTCCTGTGGGCTCAGAGGGCATCACAGAAAAGATGAGCAGGAACTAGCAATCAACTGTTACAGAACCTGAAACGACTCAAAAGCAAGCACAAAAGCAAGACAGCGCTCAACATTACAACGCTGCAAACTTGACCATCCTCTTGTCAATTTGTTCATTGGAGAAGCACCATGCCTGTGTCGTCCTGAGGTGCTTCTGTGGGGTGAAAGGCAATAGCTGTTGCCTTCAAAGCTTCCGCACCCTGCTCCAGCTGCTTCTTCATGTCCGGCTTCTGGAGACCTGCTCAATATACAATTATTGATGATGCAAGACAAATAATCTCTGTAGGAGATTTAATAATTTTTTTCTCGAAGCAAGCCGCGTTTCTAGTTTTCCAAATGGCCCAGCATACTGCTGACAGGCCTACCATGTGAATTTGTTTCATCTCTTGCATATACATATTTGCCCAAATCCAGAATTGGTCGAAAGAGGAGGGCCTGCAATTGGCCCCAATTACCATAGACACCAAACTCCACACATACCTAGCTACAGAGCACTCAAAGAAGAGTTGATCAACTGTTTCATTCTGATTACAGAAGCTACATCTCTTGTCACCCTGCCACTTCCTTTGACAAGATTGTCCTTAGTCAAAATAGCATTCTTCCGAATGAGCCACATGAAAATTTTGATTTTGAGTGGAAGTTTGGATTTCCATATGTCATTATTATGGTCTTGTGGTTCATCTCTGCACAACTGCCAGTATGTTGATTTTACTGAAAAACTACCTGATTTCTCCCAAACCCAATGAGGGCAGTCCTCATCTTGTGATAAAGCAGTGGAAAAGAGTATATCTCCCAACCTCTTATATTGTTGCTGGGCATTAACATTTAGCCAGCGTCTAAAAGTGAGTCTCCAATTTTTGGCTGCCATTTCAGCAACTGTTTTTTGTTTTCATTGCAAATCTCAAACGGATCAGGAAATTTATCTCTTAGAGAGACACCTCCACACCATGGATCCTCCCAAAAATCAGTCTTTTTGCCATTACCAATTTTGATTATTCTTCCTTCTCTATATAAATCTTTCACTTTAAATAAATCATTCCAGACTGGGGAATTTTTTGGATTGGCTTTTAACTGAGCAATAGTTTTCTGCTTCACATATTTTTGTTTCACTATCCTTTGCCATATTCCTTCTCCAGACTCCAATTTCCACCACCATCTGCACAAAAGACTGAGATTCATTTTCCTCAAGTTTTTAATACCCAAACCTCCCTTCTTCTTTGGTTTCATGATATCAACCCACTTAACCAAATAGTACTTCCTTTTGAGCCCACCTCCTTGCCAGAAGAAGGATTTCCTTGTTTTATCCATCCTTTTTATAATGGTTTTTGGAAGTAGATACATAGACATACAGTAGATAGGAATACTACTAAGGCAAGCATTAATCAAAGTCAACCTTCCTCCTAAAGATAACACACTTTCTTGCCAGCCATCTAACCTTTTAGCTAATTTTTCATCCAGTAAGATCCATGTTTGACACGAAATAAATAAACGACGAGTGCGGGGCGTGCCAGTGTACTAAGTACACAAATAAATAAAAGACAAAGATAGGGAAACGAGTATTTCATTAATTCTTTGATCAACAAAATTACAAGTTCCCTTTATATAATGCGCGCCATAGCCTCATGCGAGGGCCATCCAACTCAAGCGATGTGGTCTCCTGATTCCCGGGGCTTTAGGAAGCTCCCGGTTAATTACTCCCGCGAATTAACTTCACGGGACACCTCCGATTAAGCTGCGCGTGGTCGTCGTCTTCGTCTTCGCTTCACTTCTCCCATGCATAGTGTGTAGATGGATGATGGAGTTGATGTAGGTGTCGGCGTTGGCGTGATCCACGGCCTCGTCGGTCCGTGGTGCCGTGATAGCGTAGCCATCGCTTAGCTACGCCCGCCTTGTCGTCCGGCCTCGTTGGTCACGGGCGACGTGTGAGACATGGTTGGTTAGTAGCATATGCATGGAGAAGAGCAGCTCGGCATCGACGACGTCGTATCACAGCTTTACGGTAGATGAATAAACTAGAAACATGTACGTATACTGTGACGTTTGTATAAATTGTCGAGCATTCCGATGTGCAGGTCCAGTAATTAAACGAGCAGCAGCAGTGGGCGGCAAGATGGCCACGGCCCACACGGTTGCACCAGCGGCCGGCGAGCTCACTTGGGCGTTGATTGCAGTTACTGTAATCTTCATTGTTTGAGCAATACAAGCACGCAGTACGTATACATGCTTGCGTGTTACCACTCCCGTGTGCATGGCCCATGCACGTATGTACACTAGCTGGATAACCACACTTGCACATGGTGGTCTTTGACGGCCGTGCAGCTAGCTCTTGTAGCTCACTCGTCAATTCCGCAGCGGCGCGACGAACTCTCAGCAGCCACCGTAGACGTCACAAGGGGCCTGTGGGTAATGACTTGAAGTGACGCTCGCGGTCGAGAGCTTCCATCCATGGCGCACGTACAGCTCCCTAGCTCGTCGACCTTGCTCGACGGCGCGATGAACTCGTAGCAGCCGCCGTCGCGATCGCGGTCGTCGGAAACAGCGCAGCGGCCTCAGTGCGCGCCGCAGCCGTCATAGTAGCTCGCCGCGACCTCCATGGGCAGTGCAAGGGTTGAGCCGGTCGTCGGGCATGGTGACGTCCGCCTACTTCCCAAACGGCTCCGGTGACGAGGGCGGTCGGGTGCGCTAGGCCGCGACAACGAGATGCTCGTCTCGTCGAGCCGAGGCCGCGGGCAGCGATCATGGAGCCGAGCGAGGTCGTCGAACTTGGAAATGAGTGAAGGCACCACGGCATCCATCGGCGGCATCATTCTTCGGCATGCAGGCCGCACAGACGGAAGTCGTCCCTGCATATGCCTCCCTGTCCATGCATGAAACGGAGAGAAAAGAGAGAAGAGGGGTTAGTGTATATAACCACCTGTGCCGGCCATGGTCCTCGCCTCCGCCCGGCAGCGGCGTCCTGCCCCCGGCGTCCTTCTCGTACGCCGACGTGCACCGGAGCTGGTGGCAGGTGCGTCTTGTCTTCTTTTCTTCTTCGTGCTTGCAAGTGTGTGGGGTGGGTGGCTAAAGAGAGAGCAGCAGCAGTGCGGCGAGAAAACGATGAGCGGTCTCTCCTTGCCTCTCTCCCCCTTGTCCTCCTGTGTGAATGGGCGCCCCTTTTATAGGCCAGTGGAGGGGCGATACATGGCAGGCAAATGGTCGAGCGCATCGCACGGCCATCAGGCGCCAGCCATCTTTCCTTGCACGCACAGCCGGGTCCTGCCGTCGTCAAACGCAGGCTGTATTGCCTTATATGCACGTACATGTCCAACGCCGGTTTGATCGTTGCCTTGCATGTTTTGCTTCTTTTTCCTTCTTTATAATTTCTTTCCTAAACCAGAGATCAATCAGCACGGTGCTTGCCATTTACTCGTGCTTGCTTCCATCGATAGAGAGGCGGCAGGTACATTATTTAGGAAATCTTTCCATTTGATGGCAGGCGGTTGGTGTGGCGCAGTGGCGGCCGGGTAGGCCCTCCCATCTATCTCCAGGCTGATCTGGTGATCTTCTTGTCTCTGGTATTTGAACGTGGATGAATACAATTTGCAGGGAAGCAACCTTGCTTTCACGTGCATACGCTTTTGCATGCATGCTAGCTCTTTGTTATCGAGCTAATCATTCTCCAAACAAATGGTGCACAAAAATCCGTCAAACAAATGTGACGGAGGGAGGTGTGGCGTGAGCTGTTTAGGAAGGTCGACGGGCGCGAGAGCTCCAGCTGCTAGGCAGGCCCTTCGTCGTCAGGTCCATTTGAAAGGAAGGAAATACACTCTTGCTTATACACTTGCGTCAGCATGACCAAAGTAGTAGGGATACGTGACCATTCCCAGGCGCACGTACGTGTATGCGCCCAACAACTTTTATCTCTGACTTTAAACATATGGATCTTGAACACGTACAGATTATTGTGGAGGCAGCTAGCTTGTGAAGGCAAACGCATATACTTCTACATGCTAGCTAGCTTCTTGCCATTACGTTAACCGTGCACCTCGTTTATATGAGGTACAAAAATCCATCAAACAATCCAATCAGCTATGTGTAACTTGGAACCAGATACAGAGACTCCCAAGTACTTAATTGGCCATGTGCCTGTGGCACAATTCATCATGTCAGCATACTCAATTGTCTTTCGATCATCTTGCGAAACCATAATGACTTCACTTTTGTTGAAGTTAATCTTTAAGCCAGACATCTTTTCATAAATGTAAAGAAGTAGTTTCATATTTTGCGCACATTCTTCTTCATCTTTCAAACATAAAATAGTATCATCCCGCCGTCGTCCATGGGAAAGACGGAGCTCACGCCGTCGGCCATGGGAGGAGGGAGAGGAGCTCACTGTCTCTATGAGGAAAATGACCTCGCTCCTTTTTTCATGGGAGATCTCGCGTCGCCGGCTATGGGAGGAGAGGGAAGGGAGCTGTGATAGGCCGGGGGGGAAGAGGAAGAGAGCCGCCGACTGTGGGAAAGAGGGCTGCTGGTGTCGTGGACGGCACCGCGACGTCGGCGACATCCAGCAGCAGGCGAGGCTGGGCACGGACGGCAGCGGCGGCGAAGCTATGCCCTGCGGAGGGGATTTTAGCGGAGCCTAGGAGTCGGAGGGAGTCGGAGCCTGGGAGTTGGCGTCCGACGCATAAGATGTCCGACTCCCAGCATTACCGTATTTTCTTTGGTTGAAAAGCATGACAAAGAAAAAGAAAAGAACGTGTTCCAAACGGTCTCGAAATGATGAGAATCGAGAGCAGAGCTTCCGTAAGCCTCTACACTTTTGACCAGAAATAATGAGAGTTAATTGAAATAATGAAATGATGTTAAGGCATTTTCCGGTCGGAGAAAAGTGTTCTGTTCACTTTTTTATTCTGTTCTACGTACCGTAGTGAACTGACTTGCAGATTATATTCGAAGCATCATATAATGTTTACCGGATGATGCATGCTCTATGATATCGAAGCATCATATAATGCTTTGGGATGATGCAGTGTGAACCAATCAGGGTTTTTTTACCGTTCGTAATCGGTCCGGTTTGACCGGTTACCGGTCAAACCGGTCCGGTCCGGTAGCATAATAGGGCCGGTTACCGCTCAAAACCGACACTACCAAACCGCTCCTACTGGTTAACCGGCCGGTTTGACCGGTTTACCGGCCCGGTTTTTATTCCCGAAAAAACCGCTACTGTAGCGAAAAATTTAACCCTGGAACCAATACGGCATGATGGAAGCACCTCTTACCGATCTTGTGGGTGCAGCGAAAGAAGTGTTGTGCGGCCAATGGGTTGAAAGCATCAGCAATGTCGATCGAAAAGTGCATGTAGGTAGGTCTTACTTCTGTGACCTGTATGTAATATATAAGCACGCCCAGCTCAATGACCATATCATGTTGTTCTTCATCTGCCTTGTAATAACATAAGCCTTTGCTGATGACCAACCAAACAACCAATGTGGTTCTTATACGTGCTTTTAGCCATTAGTTTCTTAAGAGAACCCTAATTCACCTCGCTCTTAGGGTGTCACGGTCCTTTCAAGTTCAATTGTGTGATCCCAGAGCTGGCTCTACGCGTCCGATGGGTGACGAACTGAAGGAGCGGCTTCGCCTCGCCGCCTCACTCACTGACGGCAGACCAACGATATGTACATACAGGGAAAAAAATATTTTTTTTCTCAACTCTGATCCTAATCACAGGATCCGCCATATGGCTGCCGACAATAACAGGGCATCAATTCTATCCTACCGATGCTCCATTTCACTTTCACGGCCGGAGTTTGCCACAATAAGTTAGTCAAGGAAACCTCCTGATAATGAGAGCGTAGAGGAGCTCGTTCCACGCGTCCGGCACGCCTGGCAGGCACCAGTGGCTGCAGTCCGCCCTCCTCTGCCCCGCCGCCGCCGGCTCGGCGTTGTACACCGACGGGTGCCCGTCTCTCCTCTGCGCCGTCATCAGGGTCACGTTCAGCACGTGCAACTCCTGATGCTCGGCTGTGTAAATTCTTCTTCGGTGCTTCAAAATTCGGGTTCAGTATGCCCGGCCACTGGTGCAGCGCGATCCTTGATGTGTTCAGCTCCGGCACCGTCTCCCTCGCACACCCTCCACTGTCTCCGACCCTGTTGGGTAGTATAGCTTGGCCGGATGTCACGTCTGCATATTAATTAGTTGAACTTTGAACAAAACAAAAGTGTGCTCTGCCTAGCTAATCGGTCGGTGTGTCGTGCAAAAGCTGCGTGCTGACCTTACGTGTGCCGGTGAGTACGTTCGGAGCACCACGAGTGTTCTTGTGGCGTTCACTTCCTTCTGGATCCATTTCTGCAGTGTCCCAATCGCTCTTTGGTAGGCGTCCTCGACGCTCATGTTCAGCCGCAGCTTCTTGCCGTCCTGGAAGTAGCATCCTCTTTACAAAACAGGAAACAACGTATAAAATGCCCGGTACACAAACGTTTTCTTTTCACGAATGCGCCTGAGCACGTTTCTCATTAAGAAGCCTAGTATAAAAAATTGCACATATGACAGATTTTAGGCACTCCAAATAATCATGAACGACTGTTTGTTATGACTTGATCTGCTGGATGATATTTTTCTTACTCCAAATAGCAGCAATTATTATGTGCTTGTATCAATGGATTTTTGAAAATTCGGGTATGTGAATCGTAGATTATTCGTAAAGAAACCACATAATTTTTTTGAGATTTAAAAAGATCCATCAAGGTGCAAAAATTAATTCTGAGTTGATTTAAATGTATACTAATGATGACCTCTCTATGATTGGATTGCATGCATAGCTATCTTTTGAAAACATTAATTGTGTTGTTAATGATTTCCTGTTTACCTTTATATATGTATTAATTGGTAAGATATAATGATTTTTACTATATAAAATAAACAGTAATTGAAGAGAATTTGCGCAGTTGTGTGAACAATTTAGTGTTCCATTTCAACTAAATTTCTGTTTAAAAATGGTTTCTGTGGTAAATAGAAACGAAGTGATGGATCGCATTCTGTAGATAAAGCTATGCATGCAGTTTAGCTATGCGTACTTACAGTCCCTGCAGCCTCTCCTGGTTCCACCAGTGTCCCGTGTTGAACACCAAGATATCCGCGTCCTTCCACCGTGCCGCCCTGGAATCCATGGCGCCCAGCTGGAGCGTGCCGGCGACGCGCCTCGGCGACCGGCGCGGCGGTCGGCCTCGCCGGACAAGGTACGGCGACCGGTAGTGCTCCACCGTGCAGTTATAGTCCCGGAACCGGAACGAGAGGAACCCCTTGTGCTTCGTGATGGGGCTCCCGTTCTCCTCGTATATGGCGCCGCCGTCGCCGGCGCCGACCGCCGAGGCGAGCATGCAGAGCATGGACTCCCACTGGTTCCGCCCGATGGAGTCGCCGACGAACACTAGCCGCCGGTTCCGGAGCGTCCCCAGCAGCCTCGCCGCGTCGAACCGTGGCAGCGCGCATCGCCTCGGCCGCCACCGCCACTCCGCGTACGCGCCGTCGGGACGCCCGTTCTCGCGGCACCGGAACCCGTCGTCCACGAACGGGCACTGCCCCGGCGCGTACAGCGCGCGGCGAGCGGCGGCGTCGGCGTCGCGCACCCACTCCCCATCCACGGACATGGTGCGGAGCAGCTCGTCGTCGTCGCTGCAGTACCTGATGCCAAAGCCGGCGTCGCTACCCGTGGCGTGAACGACGGCGCCGCTCGTGGGCGTGGTGGTGGCCCTGACGAGCGCGCCAACCTCCCGGGCGGTCACGGTGAGCCTTGCGGCGCCGAGCCCCGAGGAGAAGGCGGCGGCGAGAAGCGAGAGGGAGGAGAGGAGAACGCAGGCGCTCCACAGCGCGATCTGGTTGTCGCCGCCGCCGCTGCCCGGCGGCTTGTTCGCCCTCCTCCGGGCGCTCGCCATCTCCATCGCTATCGCTAGCTCCTCCTTGCTGCTTCAGGTCCTTGTTGTCTCCGATCTTGTGTCTGAGGGACGGCCGTTTTTGTCCCACGTTCTTGGATTACGCGGGATGGGTCGAAGGAGAAGAGCTGGCGGATTCATTGATGCATAAAGAAATCATGCATTATTCCGGTGAGCCCGAGGAAATTTTGTTGCAGTTGTTGCATACTCGGGCGTCAGGCACTCAAGAACGTGGAACCGCTTGGCATTTGGCAGCATCCTGCTGCTCTGCTACTTCGCGCGCGCGCGCGCAAATAATAATAAGACAAATGTGTTGGAAAAAATAAAAAGGCTAAGCACAACATGTAGCGTGCAAGTAATACAAGTTGTTCATAGAGAGTTTGAATTGCTGACCCCGCTTACCACGAGGTGTATTAAAGATCGTGGAGGATGGGTTATCAGCATGTTTAGATTTGTTCACGTGAGCAATGTGGTATAAATCTCAAAACAAATGCAGAATTTCTCAAAGGTTATCTCAGTCTTGGGCCTTATGTACAACGGACCGGGCGACCGGCCTATGTACTATTGGCTCCCTTTCACGATTTCCGGCCCACTAAATACTGGGATCCTACGGCGCACGCGCCAAATCTGTCGGTGCCACGACGGCATCCCTTCTTCCATAGCAGAATGAAGCAAGCAGGTTTGACTAAAGTGTATTACAAAAACCCAAAAAATTGTGCACTCAGGTACAGCTATGCTAGCGCATGTCTTAGCACACTGTTTGACTATGACTATAGGTCGCGCTTGTTAATTGTTACAGGATGTAGCGTTCGATTAGCTATCGTACGCGAATCACAGTAGCGACAGATGTACATGACCCAACTGCACAAGCAGAGCCAGCACCTCATGGCTGAGAGCGGCCAACGGTTTTCCGCAAAAACGATCAACACCGTCGTCATGGGAGGCAGACAAATACGGGCACACGTCCGCAAACTTTCTTGATTGCACTAAGCGCGTGTTCAGCTGGAAATTTCTATATTCGCGCAATCCTACCAATGTATGCTTAACAAGTCCACAAAGTCCACCTGAAGGTTCAGTGAACAAAAAACACTGAATACACTTCAATTGCCTTTTCAAAGGTAAGGTATAGCACGTGGATTTAAACAGTATATACTGTATTACTATTACCTATCGGTCAAAAAGATCCTGGTTCTCTCTTTTTGGGGTTTGCTTTTACCCTTTCACTGCCCCCAATGACCTCAAACAAGAGCTATGTGTATATATAGTGCTACAGATTTAACAGCCAAAGAATGTACATCTGAAGTGGTAAACAAACACTTTTACTTCTCATGATCTTCATTTGATGTGTCAATCTTGATTACAAGAGGTTGCTGTAGATCTGATGGGGAGGCTACAATAGGAAGCTGTGAGGTTCCGACATCAACCTCTCCATTCTCAGCCAATGCCTTCTCCAGAGATGATTTTGCAACTTTTGTGACGCAGATAATCAATACAACTGCAAGACCACAGTGAAAACAGTCAGTATATACATGATCAAGGAGAACCTTGCAGTTAAGGTAATAAAGCAGCAATCATTGACAGAAATTCCTCAAATTTGGTTTAAAGAAAAGGGATTGGACATATAGTGCTGCAAAGCCCCACATAAATTCCACTAAGCTGAACAGAAGGCCTAGAGTTGAAGGCCAGCTCTGTTTGTTATCTGGCTATCTAAGGAGCATAAGGGTGGAAATTCATTTCTGCCAAGTACCAAAGACCTTCTAGAATTGCAATTAAGTCCGTTAAAATATCAATTTATGTGCTCCTCGAGGCCTGAAGCTATACCAACATGACATCCCATTAGTCATCCATCCATAATCAGGGAATCCCCTGCCTTGGCAATCGACCAGTGACAAAGCAAATGACCCAAAAATATAAGTGCACTTACCAAATTCTGATGCATTGAAAAGCCAAGATTAAAAAAAAACATGACTTTAAGTGAACTGGCTTGATTATGTTCAGGACATCAAAGATTTTGATTAAAAATTGAATGCTAGTTTTGGATTTACATATTAGATACAACTAAAGGGGAAAAATGCATATTATCAGAATCTTCAGGGAAGAAAATGGCACTTACCAGATAATACAAAGCCAGATATGATCAGAATCTGAAAAGAAACAAGAATAGGTGTCAACATAAGTTACTACGAAGTTGTGCACAAAATTGAATCTACTTTTGAAATGCAAACGAGGAACAACTTAAAAGACCAATATTTGATTTGTGGTGATGAGATGTTTCCATAACCCCATTCATACATGATACTACATAATAAAACTTTCTGTAGAACATGTCTACTTGTCCATATCGGATGCTCAATGTTTTCCTCACACATATCCGCTAAAACTAAGACAGAATTCGAGACATAACAATTCCATCTACTTCCAGTGCAAACCCACAAAATCAAACATGAACTAATCAACCATTAATATAGCACTGCAACATTCAAGAACAGGGCAATCAGTCACCTTCAAAACTTTGTCCTCAAGTTCAAATCACACATCCCATGCTGAAATTACTCATTTAAGTGTACAAGTGAAAACGAACCACATAATTGCATATTTTCCCCAAGGATTCAATGATGAAAACTTTTGTTAAGTCAGATGCGCAGCAGGCGTGGATGGACAAACTTTATCAATATTCAATAGATCTCAGTTATCATTAAATGTATCATAAACAACAAATAGAGTATGTGGAAAAACAAAACAATAATGTATCATTGTTTTCTCAAACATGCAGCAGAATAATGTATCATTACTCACCCATCGAGTCGTTGAAATCTCACTCCACCCATGCGTCACATCCGATAGATCTTTTAGTGTTGTTCCAACATATACCAAAGCGAGGGTGATTGGCTGCAAAACAAGAATGGTTAGCAAAGAAAGATGAACTGTAGCATTGCCTTGATGGGCTAAGATAAATGAAAAAGGTAATCTAAAACTGCAAGTTAGTGAGTATCTTCAATGAGCCAGTTAATATGCCAGCAGCCTCTTGCCATGATGCAAGAACAAAGTTTTTTTTTTTTCTTTGCAATCATTTGGGGTAGTCTAGAGATGAAACACAACACGAGCCACCAATAAAGAGTAGGTAAAAGGGTAACAAGCTGAAGCATACCATCATTCCTAGCCAAGAAGCCAACATGTATTCTCCAATACCAACAGGAGTAACAGACAATAGGTAGTTCAACATGTTGAATGGAAGTAAAGGTACAAGCCTCAGAAGCAACACGATCTGCACATATATCAGAAGCCTTAGTAAAAAAAATGAGTATATGAATTAAACAAGTTCACAATATGGTCACATGTCAATCCCAAATAGCGAACATCAGTCAAATTTATATTCAGCCAATTGCATGTCTAAAACCTACTGAATGCAAGAAGTTACCTTGAAACCAGACCTTTCGATGGCAATAGCTACTGCTTGAAACTTGGGGTAGTCTTTGCATTTGGAGAGAACATAAGGCCTCCCAATCTGCAGCAATATTATAAACTATTAATATATCAGAAAAGTAATAATGCAACTACACAGTGATAACTAAAAGAGGCAAACTACTGAACTCAATACTGCATGACGATCTACACAGCATACATAATGATTCACAGAAATAAGGTACATAACTTGTACGTACCAAATTATTTTTAATGTAACTGCAGTTGAAACACAGGACAAAAATGGCATGCACATAACAATACACACTTTAAAACATGAATGAGAACAGTAGCTGGATGACCACAGATGCAATGAATTTCTTTAGCACCTGGCAATTTATCTCTCTCTCTAGCAATATGCAGTTGGGAACTTAGATTATTTTTTAAAATAAAAGAAATCATTTAAACAATACATACCGTTCTGCCAAGAACAAATGCGGCAGTTGCACCAATTGTTGCTCCAATGGAATCAGCAACAAACCCAACAGGCAAGCCGAAAAGATAGCCCCCTCCAAGCTGGAAAATAGAATTAAAGTAACTTAATAAAAAGGTGAACACCCAAAAGGCTCTTACCAAAAAGGGCAAAGCTCGTAACAAGGGAAATGACAATTATACGCACTGTAAGAATTGATGCTGGAACAGCTAAGACCGTCAGAGGGATGTAAGCAAGGGCCCTGTAGAATACACAGGCACACAGCATGAATAGTCAGAATTTAAAAAGTAACAAGGGAGACAATATAGAACAATGATACTTGTAACTGCAAGTGCAAGCCAAACACCAGACATGATAAATCAAAATTATCTTGCATTAGGTGGGCTATGGGTTTATTTACAGGGTGGATATGTTGTCTATGAAAAACTTTATAGTGGAGTGTAGCACTCAATCTTCTGCAAAAGGTGGTCGCAAAAGGTGGCCACCAATTATGATTTATGAGCAAAGGAGTTCAATACTTACAGCACCAAAGGACCCCATGGACCCAGGTTCTCCTTGATCCAAACCAGGAAGTCCTTTAAAATCTGTCAATGTAACTTAAACACATAAGTACCTGATGCAAAACTTAAACACTTAAGTACCTTTGATTTTGGCAGCTAGAAAGTGAAGAGGAGAAGGGGAAGTATGAACTTCTCATACTTTGGACTACTCTAGTAAATAGAATTATCACCACATTGCAGTAACACGATCTAATGAGGTAAAAAAGAATCAGTTGACACAATTTTATCAGAAACACAGCACTTAGCTTCGATTAACACTAAAATTTTATTTAAAAAAGCAAGTACTGAAAATAGAACCAAATAAAGAAGGAAACATCCCAACCCTGAATAGTTTATTATACCTCCCATAGTATATACTGTCTACAAATATAAAAAAAATAACAACACCAACTGGGTACTAGCAGTTAAGAAAGGTGAGCTGCAGATATTAATTGAATACTAGATACAAATTGAAACAGGAAACAGTATATAGGTCCCACTTCGAATAGTTCTATCCGCCATTCCTCCTAGCATACCATAACTGGGTACAGCACTTACTGCCAAAGGCAGCAAGTGCTTGACAATACATTAAGGATGTACTCAGATTCAGATTATAATAAGGCATGAACCTATGATAAACTATTAACTAGCATGGCTAAATGACAATAGCAATTCTGTGGATAGATAACTTCTAGCAGCAATTGATCCCCCAATTCATGCACCCTATTACCCTGACCTAGCACACACAACAGTGGATACCAAAACATATTTTTAATTATATGTTTCTCACTAGACAGGAAATGCATTTCAATATGAGAATCCATGACTTCATGACAACATATAAGTTACTAATGCCATATCAGCACTACATTTCCTAATAGTGAAACATTAACTGCACATTCGGTGTGCAGCAAACAACTAGTTCCACTGAAACAGAAATTTCAAGTTGTAGATTAAGGGTACCCATGGGCAGCTTGGACCAATCAAGAGGGCAAACAAAGCTACATTTCAGCAATCGGATGGCCAAGCATACAGCCAGGCTGAGCTGCACAGATTACTAAGTGCCCTTCGCATGATCGCTCACATCAGGGAGGTTCCCAGCCCCCCGTCATGGCAGCAGACCCGGAATCACAAACGAGGTCGATTCGCAACGAGAGGAGGGGAGAGAGAGGCTCGCACCTTCTCGACGGGGAGCGTAAATAGCGCAAAGCCGACGGCGACGAGAAGGACGGCGGCGACGGCGAGGCGGACAGCCGAGGGCCACGAGAGCGCCATGGACGCGAGCAGCCTCCTGCGCCAGGGCCTGAGCCTGCCGCAGTCCTCCCCTCCCTCCCCGCCCTCCGCGCCGTCCGCCCAGCCCCCCGCCCTCCCCCGCGCCCGCAGCCCCACCGCGGCGCCTGCCAGATTTGCCGCCCCCCGGATCTGCACCCCCTCCTCCCTTCCTCCTCCCTCACCCTCCGCCTCCGCCCTCTCGCGCACCGCTCCCTGGCTACCACGCGCGCCCGCCGCGGCAGCACATGGTGGATTTGGCGCCGGATCTGGAGGCGTCCCGACGCGTCGAGCACGCGTTGCGTTGCGTTGCGTGCGGGTTCGATTTTTTTGTTCCCCTTTTCCCGGTGGGAGGACGCAAGGAGGGAGCACGGACGACGCAGGGAGCCAGGGAGGCTTGGCTTCGCAGTTCGCTCGCTCGCACGCTTCGCCTTGCTTTGCTTTCACCTACCGTCCTCCCCCGGCGAGCGCGCCAGCACCGACAGATGCGACGCGGCGTGATCCGGTCGGCTCTGGCTGGGGACGGTGGACTCTCAGCCGCTGGCGGGTGGGCCCTTACGCAACCCCGTGGATAATGTATCTATTTTTAATTCATCGATAAAGTACGTTTATATTCAAGGAGAGGAGACAACTTTGGCTATCACCATCACCATCTCGTAGACCCTATCAAATGTCATAAACAGCCTATTTTATAAAGGCTTTTGTATCTGCTCCCTTTGAAATTGTCGTGAGGCTGAAATTGAACATGAGCAGAATCAGACGAGTTGTAGGTCAACCCAAGCTCGGCAAGATTGGAGGGAGTCTATCGGCCTGAAAACAGAAATTTCAAGTTGTCTCCACTGAAACAGAAATTTCAAGTTGTAGATTAAGGGTACCCATGGGCAGCTTGGACCAATCAAGAGGGCAAACAAAGCTACATTTCAGCAATCGGATGGCCAAGCATACAGCCAGGCTTGAGCTGCACAGATTACTAAGTGCCCTTCGCATGATCGCTCACATCAGGGAGGTTCCCAGCCCCCCGTCATGGCAGCAGACCCGGAATCACAAACGAGGTCGATTCGCAACGAGAGGAGGGGAGAGAGAGGCTCGCACCTTCTCGACGGGGAGCGTAAATAGCGCAAAGCCGACGGCGACGAGAAGGACGGCGGCGACGGCGAGGCGGACAGCCGAGGGCCACGAGAGCGCCATGGACGCGAGCAGCCTCCTGCGCCAGGGCCTGAGCCTGCCGCAGTCCTCCCCTCCCTCCCCGCCCTCCGCGCCGTCCGCCCAGCCCCCCGCCCTCCCCCGCGCCCGCAGCCCCACCGCGGCGCCTGCCAGATTTGCCGCCCCCCGGATCTGCACCCCCTCCTCCCTTCCTCCTCCCTCACCCTCCGCCTCCGCCCTCTCGCGCACCGCTCCCTGGCTACCACGCGCGCCCGCCGCGGCAGCTCATGGTGGATTTGGCGCCGGATCTGGAGGCGTCCCGACGCGTCGAGCACGCGTTGCGTTGCGTTGCGTGCGGGTTCGATTTTTTTGTTCCCCTTTTCCCGGTGGGAGGACGCAAGGAGGGAGCACGGACGACGCAGGGAGGCTTGGCTTCGCAGTTCCAGTTCGCTCGCTCGCACGCTTCGCTTGCTTTGCTTTCACCTACCGTCCTCCCCCGGCGAGCGCGCCAGCACCGACAGATGCGACGCGGCGTGATCCGGTCGGCTCTGGCTGGGGACGGTGGACTCTCAGCCAGCTGGCGGGTGGGCCCTTACGCAACCCCGTGGATAATGTATCTATTTTTAATTCATCGATAAAGTACGTTTATATTCAAGGAGAGGAGACAACTTTGGCTATCACCATCACCATCTCGCAGACCCTATCAAATGCCATAAACAGCTTATTTTATAAAGGCTTTTGTATCTGCTCCCTTTGAAATTGTCGTGAGGCTGAAATTGAACATTTATCCCTTTTCAAAAAAATTGAACATTTATTTAAGTCAGAGCAGACTCAGACGAGTTGTAGGTCAACCCAAGCTCGGCAAGATTGGAGGGAGTCTATCGGCCTGAAAAGTTAGAGAGATTTTTGTTTAAATGCCGTGCTTCTCTCAAGCGATGTACCATCTCAATGTTTCTCCGACACAAAAATGTCTCATTAAACAAATTGATAGAACAAAGGAATTTCTTTCGTAAAGGATTTGGGACAAGTAAGGAATTCAAGAATATGTGTATACCAGGCTTTCCATTAACCAGGCTCGTCCATGGGCCTAACTGGGACGGTCCAAAATTTTCAAGATTGGTTTCCCACAAGTTCTCCCGGCCCATGGACGAGCCAAAGCAAAGAGGGTTTGGCTGGGCCGGATTGGGCCTAATATGCTCATATCTTGCAATTATACGCATGCTAATTGAACACATTACATAATCACCATTACACATCTGCTTATTGCTTTTTTCTGTCAAACCTATACCGGTACTAAACACACATTGTCTCCAGCAGGTACAGAGATTTTGTTCTTTGAAACGTCATGGGCTGTAGCCAGTCATTCACTGACACACCAGCTGACCAGCATCTAGCCCACATTAAGCCAGTACATAACACTCGCATACATTATACTATTACAAATTTGCAACTACTGTGTATACATATAATGACCGATTACATAATATAAGCCAAACTCTTTGGTTGTTCTTTCTTAGCTGATAATAACAACACAAACTTGATGGTGATTATACGACTGATGGATACATACGACACGTATAGTATAGTATGTAGCACGGGAAAAGGCCGGACCTGCTCGATCATTTCGCTCTCACTTACTGTCTCGCCATGGTCCATGGATGCAGCTTGGTCAGTCAGTGGATCTAAGTTCCTCCGCACCTGTAGGTGAACTTGCAGCTATGGCCGACCTTGACGGTGTACTTGTGCTGCGGCTTCACGAGGAAGGACGGCAAGCGGAGCAGCGCCTGGCACACGCAGTCCGGCTCCACCTCCTTGAGCCACCGGCAGCAATCCCTGTACGCGCGGTGGCCGTCGTCGTCATCGTCGTCGTCGTCGTCGTCTTCGTCCTCGTCCTCGTCCTCATCGTCGTCGTTCTCCTCGTCGTTGTCCTCGTCCTCGTCCTCGTCCTCGTCCCCGTCCTCGCCGCCGTCCTCCCCGTCGCGCAGCCTCCCGCGCCGGTGGCGGCGCCGGTGCCTCCTGGATCCGTGGCGGCGCCGGCGTCGGCGATGGCCGCTCCCGCTCCCTCCACCGCCCCCGCTCCCGCCGCCGCCGCCGCTGGTGTGGTTCCCCACGGCGGGGGTGGCCGCGGTGCCGTTGCGCTGCGCGTCGTCGTCGGCGTCCACCTCGTCCGCCGCCTCGACGGTGATCATCGACGACGACAACGCGGGCTTGCCGGCGACCGACGACGCGGGCTTGCTGACGACGCCGCCGCTCTTCTTGTCATGCTGGTCGCGATCGCGCCGGCGACGCCGGTCGCCGCCACCGCCACCGCCACCGCCGCCGCCGGAGTCGTCGGCGTCCTCGTCGCTGTCCTCGTCTTCGTCCTCGTCGCTGTCCTCGTCTTCGTCGTCGTCGTCGTCGTCGTCGCGGTGCTCGGGGCTGGTGGGCGGCAGGATGGCGCAGGCCTGGCTGGCGATGGCGAACTGGGTGAGGCAGAACTTCTTGGTCTGCGCCTCCGCCGGCACGCTCAGGAACGGGACCAGGAGCATCGCGGCGAGGATCGCCACGTGGAGCGCCGGGGCAGCCATGGCGGCTGAACCGGCCTGATGCTCGCTGCAGAGAGCGAGCTAGAGACGGGTATTAATTCTTCAAGAAATCTAGTTGATGTTGGATGCATGGTAGATGCGTGCTGCTGTTTATATATATGCATCCATCGATACACCCAACATTCTGTATGTGGCATTGAGGCTGTGACAGAGCGTCGATCGTGTTGCTACTCTTTGCATGGTTGCTGGATTTGTGCGGGGAATGGGAGTAGGGGAGAAGGTGATGAGTTGTAGGTGTCTCATGCTCGCCGTGTGACGGCTCCATGCATCGGCCTCCCTGATTGTTTACTTTGTGTGCAATGCAACTGGTAGGGTGGAGCTTTGCAGCTACATCGATGATCTTTGTGTGACCCGCTTAGTATATTGCCTGCCTGTCTCCACAAGGCCATTTTTTTTTTATAATGAAATAGAATTCAGCCTTGGCCTTCAAAGAAGGCTACGGCCCACGAGAACAAGGCCATGGTGATGACAGGCCCAATTTATATGGGTATTACGAAATGATGATGGGCCATGCACGTTTATTTTCGGAGAAGAGAACGTGAACGTGTGCCGGTTTAATCCACGTGTTGTCTGCAAGCTAGGAGCAAGCCCAATAAGCTAGGTTCGCATCGCAGTGTACTAAAGCATGGCAAAAATCTTCGTCACAGTCTCACAAACGAGCGCGTTCGTACGGATGACGACTGTGCTGTGCACGTGTGCGTAAGTTAGCGTTAGTATTTGTGATTAAGAAAATGCTAAAAGAACAAAAAAAAATATTTCAAATAATGTGTGTCATCAGATAAGCACTTAAGCTATGGCTGTGCTGACAGCCAGCCGTCATCAATGAATTTGATGTCTACAAATCTTTTCAGTTCCTCATCACTCAGATGCTTCTCCCAACTCTCCCTTCTACTCATAACCGATCCCGGCCCGGAGCATCCAACTTCTGCAAACGTAACCTGTGACCTGAAAATAAACCGAAAAATTTTCTCTTAAACAAGTAGCTAGCACAACAGATAGACAATACATATGGATGGCAATGTTAGCAGCAGCTTACACGTCGTTGCCAGCGTTCCATGCCTGCCACCCCTGCGGCACGACGACGTCATCCATGCGCGTCCCGTAGAACACGGCGGTGGCGAAGCCGTTCCAAGCTAGCGCGGCCGAGGTAGATGCGGCCCGTGCCGACCACCGCGCCGCCCTTGAACACCAGCCCGCCGGGGCTCCCGGGGCCGAGGCGCGCGTGCGCGGTGACCCACCCCGGCTGCGGCCCCGGGGGCATGGTGGACATGAGCACGCAGTCCTCGTAGATGGACTGGCCGTAGCCGAAGACGAAGTCGACGCCGCCCTTGACGAGGCAGTGCCGGAAGTAGTGCCGCCCCAGGAAGTCGCAGAGCGTGTCCTGGAACCCGTGGAACTCGCACCCGTAGTCCGTAGAACGCGCTCTTGTCCCCGCCCACCAGCGCCGCCACCGCCTGGTTCTCCTCTCGCTCATGTCCCGAGCTTTGTACGTGTTCTAAGTTTATTTGCAATTTTATTTGCAGGCACGCCAATGAACAATTTTGCAGGCAGCTCGTAACAAAGAAGTACTCGTACGGTCGTACCTTGAAGGAGATGTCCCGGGCGACGAAGTTGTCGGCGAGAGCGGTGAAGGTGGCGCTGCGGAACGTGGGAGACTGCCGGGCGACTCCGACTTTGGGTTGGCGCATGATCTGGTCGATGCCGGCGTGAGCGGTGGCGTCGAAGCGCGCTGATGTCCGTCGTCGACGAGCCGTCCCCCTCCAGCAAGATGAAGCCTTTACTCTGTGGGATGGTGACCTTCTCCCTGCACGTACGCACGTACGTACCGACAAAATGCTAGCTCTTCGATCATCACTTCATCAGCAAACACAATATACAGTGAACTAATTAAGCACTCCTTAAATAATCGTTTTTTTCCAGCTATACATGCGTTGCATTGGACCTGTCGATATGATTACTATTAATCACTATACGACAAGCATCAATTAAAAATGTAGAAATGTTAATGCAAACCATTTTCTAAGCAATAAAACCGTGTGTTGAAATCTTGAGGCTTCTATCTTCAAGATTGCAAATCTACTCATCATACAGAAAAATGAGCAAAATCTAGCAGCTATCCATTTTCTATCCATCTTGGAGAGGAAAGGAGCTGCAAAATCTAGCTGTACATCTGTGTTGTAAGTTTATGATTGCAAAAGGTGCCACACGTTGTGCGATCTCTAGCACGATAGAAATTTTTTTTGCCGTAGAGGTATTTTGCTACAACACGAACAAGATGGAATATTGAAGAGTAGCACGGACCAGTAGCTCCCTGCATTCACATGGATCTTGATCCAGTCCCGGTTGCCGTCCGGCACGGCGTCGACCGCCGACTGCACCGTCGAGAAATCGCCTCGCCCTTGCCTATCCACACGGTGATGGTCCGGGACACCGGCGCCCATGCCAAGCTCGGCGTGGACAGCCAGAGCAGCAGCAGGAGTAAGAGGACGACTGGGAGTGACGATAGCGAACTGGAGAAGCCAAATGGCGGCTGCATTGTGCGTATTTTGGCGTGGAAAGACGATTGTTCTGAGAGCACTGTATGCTGTTTTGGTATATGTATACATGTTTATATCTGGTGCTACACTGCTACTGTGGCCTTTTCTTCCAAGTAGTAACTTCGGTTCCGCGCGAGCCCGTGTGGCCGGGGGATTCTAGAGATCGTGCATTAATCGAATATATCTTGGGAGATCGACATGGATGCACACGTCGCCGCGAGTTGCAATCAAAGTGAGAGTTGGCAAAGGCGCCAAAAAGGTCAAAGAAATGCTTAGAGAGATTTTTTCTGGGTGAATATTTGCGATGGGATACTCCCGGAAATCCTATCTACAGTATCATTTACTACTATAAAAGCTGGATTTCCCCTTAAGCCACGTCACCCGCAACGATCTCTACCGCCTTACTGTATCCATCCATTATTCTTAGTTCTTACTTTCTCCTTCCAAATTTTGGCTTATCTAGGTTTATACATTTTGCTATGAATCTAGACATAGCGTTTATCTAGGTGCATAACAAAGATGATAAACTAAAAAAGACAAAACGATCTATAATTTGAAACGGATGTAGTATGCTACATTAGCCACCAAGGTCAAACACTACCCAATCCTAATTCCTAAGTGGCTCGTCGATCCGATCGATAGTTTATGAATCCCATATATCCACTTCGGTTTGTTTGTTGGGCTAATTTGCTTATAAAAAGAACATAGAGGAAGGGTGATTCAAATATAATTTTAAATGGAAGATCCCATCGGTGAACCACCACTTTTGGGTTGTAGCTTGCTTACAGTACGTCAAATGACTCGAGTCACATAATTGTAGGAAAATCGTACACAATCATTGTACACCCCCAAACCCATAACCCCAAGACAAGCAAAATGTTTCGCCGTGTGACGACTTAGCTGCACTCGCCGGAAGAGCGTTAAGCATGGCATCGAAAGTCGAAACCAGATGCCCCATAGTCTACAAGTACAAAATTATTTAAATTTTGGCTATATGCGCTGCTGTCAATTGTCAAACTACAAACTAAATTATCTTACAAAAGGGTTGGATGGCAACTGGGTTACAGGAACAATTTACAGACTTCAGCAAAGATATATGTAATGTTAGGTTAACAACACAATCCTATGGTTCACTCTTTCCACAGGATTGACCTAGCTTCCGTTTCTGCATTTGCAGAACACTACTAGCTTGGGCCGGAACTCGAATATCCCAGAGTCCATCCATCCGCCACGGCCCAGCTACGTGCCCTCCTTCAACGAACAAACCTCAAATAGTCGAATCGCATCGCATCTGACGGTATCCGAAGAAACCCCTCCTCGCCTTCGCCGCCGCTCCACCAAACCACCGCCTACGTCTCGCCGCCGCCGCCGCCCCTCCACCAACCACCACCTACTGACCTACGTCTCGCCGCCGAAAGGAAAAGATGGACTACGAAAGGATCTGCTGCTACAGCAGCGCCGACGTCCAAGCCCTGCAGGTCCGCTCCAATTTGTTTGTGGACCTTGTCTCGCTGGAGTCCGTGCGCGTAGCGCGCGAGACGTATGCACTCCTCGGCGAGATGGTGGGGCTGAGGTCCTGCCTATGCGCCAAGCTGGATCTCCTCTCGCTCGTGGCAGGCGTGGCGCTGGAGCTCCACAAGGTCGGGCATGATCTGTTTCCCCGGTTCCTGGTTCAGGATGCCAAGCTGGACGGGGCCGTCCTGGAAGCCCTCCTAGTCCTGAAGACCTCAGCAATTGCGCTCTTAGACCTGGCGAGAGCCATGAAGGACGAAGTCGACGATGTGAACGACGATGTGATCTCCCACCAAGTCAAACTGCTGGGCATGTCGCTAAAGCATACCGCTAATCAGGTACTAATGTGGGGTGCCAACATTGACTCGCTTCAGGCGCGTGTCAGGGCCGTGGTCGGGCCGATCGACGCTCTGTTGGCGGCCCAGGTTGTTTTTCATTCTTAGTAGACTATCATCTGTTTCTTACCAGCTCGTGACTGTTGCGATGAGTATATTTTAGAGGCGTGGCAAACAGCTTAGAACTGTAGGGGTAGTTTGCACAGCTCTCAAATGTTGCGATGTGTATTTCTTGGAGTGCCAACACCCTTTATGTTTGGATGGTGTTAATGGATTTTAAATGATATATATCTTGTGTGCTATTTTCTCATTTTGTGCTAGGGTACAACTTGCAATTACTTCCAGTTAGGATGATTCTGTGGAATGGCAGCGCCACCACCATTATGTGGAGTGGCAGCTCCACATATATTACGGAATATATGCCGATAGAATATATGTTAGAAATGGACTACTACTAAGTACAGCCTATCTGTGAGTGTCCATGATTTTTCGTAATGCCAAACAGTCCGGTTGTAAAGTCATTCTCTGCTATCCCAATCTCCATGATGATTAAAACTTTGCAAATACCATCTTATCAAATATTTCAATCTTCAACAATTTCTCTGCTATCCCAATCTCCATGATAATTAAAGCTTTGCAAATACCATCTTATCAAATATTTCAATCTTCAACAATTTCTCTGCTATCCCAATCTCCATGATGATTAAAGCTTTGCAAACACCATCTTATCGCCAGGCGAGGTGTTAACTGGCCCACTGCCCTTTATCTTTTATACCTGCTTTTACTCCAAATATATCTTGTTTGGTGTGGCACATTCTGCTAAGTAGAGATGTTCTATACTTCTATGGCTGGCTGCTCCCTGTTCTAACTTGAGCAGTATTTCTTCACGGCGACAAGCACCATTTTGGAGCTTGTTCCATGCATAATCAAATACTCTCAGCAGCTGTGCCTCAGCCTTCTCAGCTTCTTGTTTGTTATTGCCCTAAAAAAAACTTGTTTGTTATCCATCTGTTTCTTTCCAATAATAGAAAAGACGTATTCAGTAATATGCTTTCCTTGATTGTTCTGCAAAAATAGCAGAAGTGTGTAGGAAAACAGAAATAACAGAGGATTCGTGAAAAGCTTGTTCGTTATCCATCTGTTTGTTTCCAATAATAGAAAAGATGTATTCAGTAATATGCTTCGTTGGATTGTTCTGCAAAAATAGCAGAAGTGTGTAGGAAAACAGAAATAACAGAGGATTCGTGGAAGTAGGCAATGGAAGCTAATATACCAGATGGAGTAGATGTCATCTTGTATTGCTCGTAGATGTCATCTTCAGATGTAACCTCACCTGCTCACTAGGCTTGACAGCACCAACACCGAGGTTATCCTTCTTCACATCTCAGCCATAATGGGATTTGTGCGGCCTCTTCTCTCGCTTCCAAGACCCTCACCTGCAGAGTAAACTATGTTTAACACCTGCAAGTGGAATGGTGTATATTATTGCTAATCGCCTGACAAAGCGCCTGACAAAAAGGTTCCACTGTACTGACAAACAAAACAAGATGGAGTAGCAGCACGGACCAGTAGCTCCCTGCATTCACATGGATCTTGATCCAGTCCCGGTTGCCGTCCGCGGCACGGAGTCCACCGCCGACTGCACCGTCGAGAAATCGCCTCGCCCTTGCTTATCCACGGTGATGGTCCGGGACACCGGCGCCTATGCCAAGCTCGGCGTGGACAGCCGGAGCAGCAGCAGCGGCTGCATTCTGTGCGTATTTTGGCGTGGAAAGATGTTCTGAGAATACTGTATGTGGTTTGGGGTATAGTACATACATATTTATATCTTGGTCTTTGGTGCTACTAGCCTTTAGTGCTCTTAAAAAAAAATCTTGGTCTTTGGTGCTACTAGCCTTTAGTTTCTTCCCGGCCACGTAAAACATTCTTCGGCTCCGCGTGCTCGTGTGACCGCAGGATTTTAGAGATCGTGCATTAAAAGATATTGGACGTGCAGGATTTTGCAATCCATTGATATTGCAATAGTTTATATTTAAAAGATGAAGTTTGTTCCTTGTTTGTTGGGCTACGTCGTTCGCTCATAAACATATTGAACTTCTAGTAATGCAATGGCTTTCCTAATGGAAGTCGGAGAGGCTTGCCCGAAATAAATAATAATGCATACAAAAAGGGAAAGGTGATTCAATTGTAATTTCAAATGGTAGATCCCATCGGTGTAGAGCATCACTTTTGGGCAGTAGCTTATTTACCAAGTTACAAGATAAATGACTCATAGTTGCAACAAAAACGTACAGAGTCATTGTACACTCCCAAACTCAGAACCCCAAGAAGATAGGCAAAATGTTTTGCAGTGTGACGGCTCAGCTGCATTCGCCGGAAGTGCGTTAAGCCATATGCATGGCATCTAGATGCCCGACAGTCTACAAGTACAAAATTATTTAAATTTTGGCTATGCTCTGCTGTCAAACTACAAACTAAATTATCTTAGAAAAGGGTTGGATGGCAACTGGGTTACAGGAACAAATACAGACTTCAACAAGATGGAATGTTAGGTTAACAACACAATCTATGGCTCTCTCTTCACAAGATTGGCCGCTTCCGTTTCTGCATTTGCAGAACCCTGCTACGACTACATATATACAGTGGAGGGTGGGTCCCATCTGTTATTTCAGTAGATTCCAGATTAAGCAAGCCAGCGAATAGAGACATCGATGAACGCTTCACGATTCACCAATTACAAGGAAAACCTAAATAAAGAATATACATGTAAGCAGAAAAACCATGTGCCAGATCAATAAACACAACAAAAATAAGTGACAAGTAAGAAATTACCGTTAACATGGTTTCTAAAGGAGTAAATGCGTACCGTTAAATATTGTCAGAAATTACCCATCCCTGGTAACCAACCACTATCAACCAGCCATAATCAGGGTCAAGGAGGCATTCTGCAATAGTGAAAAGGGGAAATATGTAGGAAACTTAAGCAGCAGGGAATGCTCTTATTCCACACTTTACAAGTACCTTATCGCAACTAAATCATGTAACCTTGAAGTCACAGTTGTAAAGGTAACATGTAAGAACAGTAGTTCAAGTACAAGTCATCAATTGTATCTATCATAATCACGCCTTCCATGCCTCCTCCAACCTGATTTAACAACGGGGATAACATTCAGCTTTAAGCGCGCGAAGAACAGAAAACAGTGGCTCAGACCATATTATGAATATGTGACGGTGCAAAATAACAACACTAAGGGCAGAAGCAAATATGAAATAGCATACCTCCTGCATTGGAAACTGGTGGCCCCAATGCCTGTCTGGAATCAGGAGGGTACTTGGATCTCCTATGTGGCATAGACCACCCAGAACATGGACCTGGTGGAGGCTCCAGTGGTCGCCCACAATGAAATTGGTTGGGCGGCGCTTCAAAGTGATCTGGAAATGGAGGACCTGAATGATTGTAAAGGTTAGTGCAGTCAGTGATAAATAGTGTCAACTGGACATGGCTTGAGAAAAGTAGGGTTAACCGGACATCATTTGAAAACTGGCTAAGCATAAAAACTTAATTCATGAAAAAGAAACACTCAACTAATCATGTCTACAGCGCAAAACTTCAATGCGGGATAGAAAAAGAAAAAGGAAAATACCTGGTGGAAAGAAGGGAGGAAACCTTCCACCATCCATAACTTCATGGTGCATCTGCCCCCTATCATGAAAGTGGTGCCATCTATCATCCAAGTGATTCATCCCATCATCAAAGTAATGCCCTCCACCATCAAAGCGATGACCCCTATTATCAAAGTGATGCCCTCGATCATCAAAATGAGGCCTATTGTATCCATGGTGTCCTCTGTCATGTCCACCATACTGACAACCCTCAGGATACGGAGGGCCATAGTTCCAAGGTTGTGTTCTCTGTTCTGGTTCAGGTGGATATGGGAACTGATTTGGACCCAGTGGATGTGGTGGTGGCTGTATATGATATGCACTGTTAGGTAGCGGTGCTGATGGTGGTTGGTGATAGTTACTTCCAGGTACTGAGGGCCCACAAAAACTGCCATGTGGCCCAGATGGATGGAATGTTGCAATAGGCTGTGGTGGTGGTGGCGGAGGTGGCGGCAGCGGTGGTGGTTGAAATATCTGATTATTATGTCCTGCATATCCAGAATTGTAGTGTACTGGAGGCTGTGAAGAAGCTACACATGCATCCATGTTGCCTCGGTTGTTTGCAGCAGAATAAGGCTGTTGGCGTTCAACATTCTGCAAAGAACATCAGCGAGTAATTATAGGAGCTGACTCACCAAAAAATAAATTTCAGAGAAGTCTTTATGCACAAACAAAAGAGCAGCTACATACATAGTTGGCTCCTGGATGCTGCTGCTCAACACAATCAGCTGCCACAAGCAATGCTCCTTGCAACTGTGAACCTTGAGAGGCAGGACAGGGTGGGCGCGGTTGAGGTGGCGGTGATGATGGCAATGGAGGAGGAGATGGAGCTCTGACATCAGGTAGGGGCGGAACGGAACTGGGCTGTTGAGAAATTATTGTACAGCTAGCATTTGTTAGATCTTCTTGGCATGTGGAGCTGGCTTCAGCTCCAGTTGATGGGGCTGCATCCTCCATCTCAAGTTCACCATCCACTTCTTCCAAGATGAGTTGATGTTTTGTCACAGGCAATTGGGATGCCTCTTGCTCACTAGCACCAGTGACCTCATGTTCAGGAGTAAGACCTTCAAAGCTCCTCTCCTCAGAGGACCTTCCATCCTCATCTTCAAGCACTTTTGTGCAAATTAAATTTGGAAGATGAAAACCAGCATTGCTGCGAAGAATGGACCATAGTGAACAGATCTTTAGTACAAAGATGATACAGAAATTCAGCATGAGTAAATGCAGTTTGTTACATATACAAAATAAGCCTGCTGCACTCTTGATATACAAAAACTAATGTTTAGAAAATTAATATTTTTCATATTTTTGCTCAGTCCCCTAAGCAACATTGCTAGACAGTAGTCAAATAGAGAAAATTATTTGAAATTGAGGCAGTAAATTTACATTTAGCATTATAAACACCCTTTCAGTGTCATCAGAATCATGAATACAATTTGTCCTCAAAACTTTTTGAACATTTCAATATTTCCTTGATACATCTGAATTGGCCCCCGAACATATAACAAGCACTTAAAACCACATAGCTGACGGTTTCAATAATGCCAGTCTGGTATTGAAGCAAAAAGAAAAAAAAGGTCCACACGGATACTAACCGGTGGTACCAGCCCATTCATACTGTGAATCTAAATCTCTTTACAGATATTTCCATGAACCATCCAGTATCTATCAACTAAGGTGGTGTATATCCAGGCTTTTCATGCAGAAATGCCTTGGTCCTGCTGGTGCATAGTCAAGCACATTTACAACACAGGAAGCAGAGAGGACCATCTAGCACTATCTACTTTTCTAGTCCAGTTGTATAATACTAATCTCATGGAACCGGGTTCTATCAGCACCAAACTCATGTACTGATGATTTTTCCTTTTTATAATTATATGCAAAGATTAACAAAAACCAATCCAAAACTGATGAAAGACTATGCAAAATATTTTGCAATAGGAACAAACAAGCCTCGGCAGTACAATCATTGAACCTTAGAAATGTCCTTATTGGAAAAGTAGAGCCCTACCTTCCATACTCATCAACAAGAAAAGCCTCATCATCCCGCAATGGGTCATTGAGAGCTCTCTCTGTACCTGAAGGACGGTGAGAGCTTCCAAATGATGCCTCATTAAGAGCTTCAAGCTCTTTAATATGGTGGCGAATGATGTATTCTGAAAGGGTTTTTCTCTCAAGCCAGAGCCTCAAAACCTAATCATCAAGTAACTGAAGTTTGTGAAGCAAATGTGAAAGAGTGTTAAACACATGCTTCAATCAATTACTGAAATCACTTGCCTTGAGACATTGCCTCCGATTCTCCCAAGCAGAATTTCCAGGTGGTGCAGAAGCATATATAATTCGTGGCAAGACTGCCTGGATCAGAGAAGGATAGGCATCACCTGGTCCACCTACATGGCTCATGGCAGTAGCTAGCTTCAAATATACCCATTCCAAACTATGAAACAAATATAAGAATATGCATGTACCTTTCTGATTGCGACAGTACCGGATTATTGAATCGACAAGGAAGAACAGATCGACTCTTTTATATAAATTAGTTTCCTTTTCCAGGTGTTCAATAATGATATCCATTACCTAGAAGATTACAAAAAAAGAACAGAATCAAATCAATCCACATCGTACACCTTGAAAGTGATTGATAGATCCAATGGCTATAAAATGCTTTTTATTTAATAACACTGAAGGCAGCAGAAGCTGTTACTATGCTCGAACAGAAAATAATGGTAAAAACACAGCGAGCCCACTAACTTTTCGCTTGTGAATAGCACCCCATGTCAAATTGAAGAACATACAAAGGCCCATGAGATGGTATATGGGAAACTATGGTGACCGCATTTTTATGGTGGGCAAAATCAACATTTCAAATGAAAAATGATCTCTACATGGGAAACTAGCCACGAGTTTATCATCGCAATTAGGGGGGAAGCTACTAATAAATAATCAAAAACAAGCAAACAAATGGTAGTAATAAAACCATGTGGAGTTATGCAAAATAGAACCACAATGAACTAGCACACCTCTAAAATTAAGGAAGAGTTTGCATAGCCTAACCTCACCAGCAATGCCATGCTTGGCACAGTCCAGTGCAAGACGTGTTGCACGAGATATACTTTCCTTCGTCCGTGTTAGTGTGCCAACAAAAGCTTCAAATGCCCTCCGTGATGAATTGGCTTCACCTGCTAATTTGTTCAAGCCCTCCGGTTCCAGATTATCAAAAGGAACCGTACCACTATCTTCTTCAGCATGAACCCTATCTGATGCAGACCCTATGGTCTGATTTGAAGGTGAACACCGGTCACTTGATCCTTCCTTGAGTGAAGATACCAAAGGTTCAGAAATAAGTTTTGAATCTAGAGAACTGTTCATGAATGGATTGGACTGAGAAAATCCACGAGGATGTCCACCAGCAACTAGTTCTTTTGTAGGCATTGAATCTGGAGACAGGCTCTTATCTTTTGGGTTTAATCCGTGGTCGAGGTCTCCTGGTGCAATTGCTGAAGAATTATGGCTGCAAGATCGAAGATAGAAACTATTATTAACCCCAACTACATGATTACGAACATAAAAGACCTAAGAAGAACTGAGTAAGTTACATATTCTTAGTGGCACCAGAGAATAGATAGAAAAAAATAGAACAAATAAGGGATGCCAAGAAATACAAGCAGCTGTATTATGTATCTATAACTATAAGTCTATAACAAGCCTTTCCATCTGATACTTCTAGGCCATTGATAGAGTTGTAGGTTGGAACATAATAGCTGAACTTACTTAAATCCAAATGCAAGTCAAATACACAATTAAATCCATCTTTGCTAATGCCTAGCCCAACTTGCCTGGGACTGAAGGCTTTGTTGTTGTTGTTTGTTACAAAAGAACTAACACCATTATACAAAGTTCTAAACACCCAGCCGCCAGAAGAAAAGAAAGTGCTTATCACCACCTGGTATAGCTACTAAAAGCATCAAACCATCCAAGGTTGGGCCCACCTGCAATTACCTTCTAGCTCCGCCACTAATTCTTTTATACTGTACACACTTACAGGCAAGAATATGCTGAAATGCAAAGGGGTGTGTGTGTGTGTGTGTGGGGGGGGGGGGGGGGGGGGGGGTACACATTGCTATGGCTACATAATAAATAAATCGAAGGTTTGCCTTTTCCATGAAATAGAGGACTTACTCTTCAAATGTCCTGGTGCTTGTGTCAGAATGAATACATGGAAGTTTAGAAACCAAAGAAGTGGTTCTGTCACACACATTAACTGTTGATTCAGCTAAAACAGTGTCATCATGCAGAACAGGGTCACAAGTGCCATTAGTATATGAGACAACAGCATTTGCTTGGATAACTGGCTCAGCAGATACATCAACAGTTACGCCACAAGCATTTTTAGAGCCTTCAATTGATTCCATAGGCTCATTTCCGCTTGCTTTATGTGACGGTAGTTGATCAAACTTAGATACAAAGGCTGGCTCTTCCAATTTCACGGAACAGGTTGGAGTTTTTCCACAGTCATCGCCATCAGCCCCAGTATGAACAACCAAATTAGGTACATTTTCACTGTCCATGCAGGCTTCTTCAGAAACTCTGCCCTTTTTTATACTGTCACTGACATCATCATTACTCAAATCCAAAGAAACAGGAGAGAGGGTAACCTTGTTCGACATGACATCTTGTGTGATATGCTTTAGGCCAGTTGACGCATCTAAAGAATGTGCATTTAAAGATACCTTAGGGCTTTTAGCCATTGAAGATTCTGGACTTTTAACAAGTGCATCTGCAGAGCTGTGAGGAGAGGATCTTTCTATTGAAGCAGTGCAGCCTTTTAGGATAACTTCCTTTGACTTTGTATCTTCAGGCAGGTTACTAAATGTTTCAGATGTATTTGCAGACATAGCTTCTAAGGCACGATGAAGGCGTTTTGATGGAGGCAAAGCAGCTTCTACATCCAATATCAAAACCTTTGGTTGGTATTCTTTATTATCATTACAAGAATCCAGAACTTCTCCTGATGACACAGAGAGGTTTATTTTGGGTGACGCATCTACGGTAGGAGGTATGTCGTCGGCTGGTTGATCATTTCCAGATATTGCAGACATAGCATGCTTATAACATGGATCTTCATGTTTAGCTGGCTCTGTTATGTCATAAGAACGGTCAGGTTCAATAGATGTGGCATCCTCCAATGTAGGCCTTTCCATTCGTACTCTTGCCCTTTTGACCAATGGCAAGTGCTCATCTCCATCTGATTTGTTAATTTCATTCCTTGAGTTTGGAGAATATACAATATCTCCATTTGACTTAGGCTGCAATTCACTATCCATATTTGTTACCTCACTACTGACATTATTAGCACGACTAGAGTTTGTCCTCCTTTTTCTTTTAAAAGTTCGGGTTGTGCTCATGGGAAGATCAACCATTCCATTCAGTTTGACTTCTTTATCCCTAACTCCAGTTTGGGATACTTCGTTACTACAAGTACTTTGTACATTATCTTTGGCAGTACTCGGTTTATCATCATTACTAGCACCAGAGGGTGCAAGTTGACTGCAGGTTCCTTGATTTGAATGTGACAAGGCAGCTTCCTTTGTAGTAGAAGGGGAACACGGACTAGGTTTGTCATCCTCAATGCACTTATGCCGATCAGAATCTTCCTGCTTGTCACCAGGAATCAAATCAACAGAAAGCAGATTGGTACCATTCATCAGGCCACCAGATTCCTGACTTGTTATTAACTCAGCACCTAATGAACTTCCTGATCTCCATTCTAATGCAAAATTACCATGTGTGCAAGAATCTTGTTGCTGTGAATCTTCTTGTCTCTTTGAACATGAACTAGCATGCAAAGGAGATTGTCTGCTCTCGTGAAGGGTAGGTGACCTTTCAATAGAATCACCATGTGCAGAATCCACAACACAGCAGTCACCCGCCATTGTATTGATGTTAGACTCACAAGTATTGTCCATGTTGTGATCTATGGAAGAGGTGGGACAATCCTCCATCTTATTGTCATTGGCCAGATCAGAACCACCATCAAGACCTCTGGTATCCAAACTGCTACTGTTATTGACATGATTTTCAACATCCGCCCTCAAATTATTTTCAGTCAAGACACTCTTATTATTTTCATTATTACTCTCTTTCTTTAAAGAATCATAAATCTCAACTATTTCCTTAACTGCTCGGACAAAATCTGCCCCTTTCCCATGTCGCTTAACAAGTAGAGATCTTTTCTTCTCTTCAGTGAATGCCTCAAGGTCAGCATAGCTACAAAAGGCACTACAATTAAAAAAAACTGATGTCAGAAAAAAAATGAATCTTCAAGGATTGGGATTTAGTGAATTGAGAAGTAAATATCCAAATCTGACAATTGCCATGAGGTGCGAACAGTGAGAGTTCACATATCTTTAAGCTAACTCTCTTCAATGTCATAAATTGGTAGGATGCTAGTATAGAACTGAACATAAGTAAGAAAACTGATCACTTTCAGCAAGTTTCGTAACATTGAGTAACACAAGATTCCTAAGGGCATGCAGAACTACTTCAAAGAGGAACTAAGAGATGCTAGATACTCCAAACCTGAAGCCAGCCCATTGCACATCGAGGCGATATTTTCTAAGAAATGTTGGAACTGGAGCAAGTGCATGATCCAGAGAGAATGATCTAAGGCAATAAAAAAGTTGTGCAGAGTGGATGTGGACTGCAGCAAGGGCTTGAGCAATTGCTAGACAGAACTGGGAACACTTGGCGTCGCTGGCATTCATTTATTTGATCGTGGGTCTCACTCCAGGTGGAGAGGAGCTTCTCTATCTGCGGCAGAAAGAGAAAAACTTTTATCCTTGCTGGACTGCCTATGCTCTAGAAGGGCATCTCTTTAGCTGGCCCTGACTTTGCTGGCACATTAAATTATTCTTCCAGACATTTCGAGTTGCCTGGAAGTAAGATACTCTAAATAAAAGTCATTCTGATTCATGGTATGAGATGAAAGCATGCTAAGACGGTAAGACCACCACACTACAAAAGGGATTCCACAAAAGTCCATTGAATATGGCATTCATATAGCATGGAGCACATTTCACAAACCAATAGACAGCTAATTTCTGATTTACGACACTAGCGTTGAGTATACTGGCATCATATCACATGAATAATTTTGTCTGAGAACCATTTCACAGACTATTGTTCATTTCTACTTTCCATAGATCCCTTCATAAACTATCATTATTTGGGATACTAATTTGATGGCACATGAACATTACCTAGTCTTCTTTGATACATGCCTTAAATTTTGTAAAATTGCACATATATGTTTCGTAAAAGTTGAAGATTTGTAAGATTGCATTTGAATTTCTCTTAAAAATCCAACTAAAAATCTTGAAAAGGATAAAATAATTCACTAGGATCCTACGGACATTAGTCATTAATTCATTATCTCATCTAAAATTAAAGAAATCCCAAGACATTTGCCACTGTCATACCCATATTATAACGCTAGAGGAGGTGCTCATGGACATAGTGCTCCACAATAACAAGGAAAAAAAAACTTTTTTATCAGCTAAGATTATGGAAATCCAACTGGCAACTACAATGATCTTGAGTGACCATAAGGTGACCGCTTAAATCCTTATTATGCCTAGGATGGAATTATGCAGCAAAAGACATGGTCAACTTGCATATTGAACAAGCAAACATAGAGATGCTACTTGTGTTCATTAACATGAGGGGATAAGTGAAAATATATTGGAATGTGTGCATATCGCTATGTCACATCCAGTTTCATGTAACGACAGGGTCGACAGTCAAATTATTTCCGAATAATACATCTTAGGAAAACAGCTATCTGGTCCAAGCAAAAAAATGTATAGATGGGACAAATAGGCATATATAGAGAGAAAGTATCAATCGGAACGGAAGATCTTAAATTCAAAGTCATACTCACACTTGTTTAGTTCCATAAAAGTAGACCAGCAACTTCTTTTTGGATGCAGGAGGAGGAAGGTTCCATTGCTCTGGTTCACTTATCTGTAACAGTATGGGTATTCATGAACTGAGACACTTTATGAAGATATTTTCCAATTACTCAACAACAATGTGCATGATGCATAAATAGAAGCAGAAAGTACAAGAATCAACTTCGCCCAGGAACTCCCGATTTAATGGCAAGGATTATGAAATTAGCCTCATGAACACGCCATAGAAATAAGAAAAAAATAGTGGTTCATTGATAATAGCACCAAAGAATTCTGGAAGAATAGAGACATTATTAAAAGAAACCTTTGGAGACCAAAGGCAAAGAAATATGTTGTGGCGATCACTTATGAGTATGACCCATGAGATCTAATGGGTACCTCCAGAATCCAGATCCTAGATATCATTTAAATGTAAGAAATCCACAAACATACTGCAGGAAAATGAGAAGCAAGTTTATTGAGTTGCATGCTCCAACCAGTTCAACCCAAAAGCTTAAGCTGATGGGAAGAGGTGGGCAATTCACTTATACTCCAACACTCCCCCTCACGTGCAGGCTCCCCCAGGCCACATACGTGGAAATTGGAGTGGGCTGCAATTATTTTATTTAATCGCGCCTGCCAGGATTCGAACTCGAGACCTCTGGCTTTGATACCATATTGAGTTGCATGCTCCAACCAGTTCAACCCAAAAGCTTAAGCTGATGGGAAGAGGTGGGCAATTCACTTATACTCCAACAAAGTTACTGACAGAAAAGAAAATATCTAGAGAAATTCCTATTTACAATAGTGGCCCCAGTTAAGTGTGGGGCAATATGCATAAAATTCTAGACAGATGTGTCCAATACTAGAGAGATCTATATGTCTCATTTCATTATTGATAGTGCTTATTTCCTTATCACCTACGGACTCATTTACAAAATAAAGGTAAATGAACAAGCAGTATTAACTATTAAGTCAAGACTATATCCAACCTCACTAGTTAATGCTCCGAATACTAACCGATTGGTAAAATTGACTGTATACCTAGTCCTTCAATGCTACAGGCTCTGAAAAGGATCTTACAGTACCACCACCTCAACTATGCCTCGAGATCTATAATTGTTAGCATGGACTAAATATTTGAACTGATAAATTTCTACCCCCACACTCATGAGAGAGGAAACAAGAATATAATCAAACCAACTCATGTCGCCCAGTCTTATACCAAAATCACCGAGGGGCTAAACTATGCCACGAGAAACTTCAAATCTTCAAATAAACCAAGTGAGAGTATTGCAAGGTTGGCCCACCTTCAGACGCGGAGAGAGTACAAGGATTGACACAATGACAAATCATCTATAAAACTATTGTTTTTCCATAAATGAAAATATCAATGGTTGCCTTCCAAATCTTCACAGTTAAGTACATATATAATTGTTAGAGGACCAAACTGACGGGATACAGAACGCATCAAAAATAACAAAGCCAACTATCAAAGAACCATTTGGAACTTCATAGTTTCATACGCACAAGTTAACTGGATAAGTTTATTGCACATATGCCATCTGCCGTAAGGGTTACTAGGTGAGAATTAGCTAAGGCCTTGTGAGTATTCTGAAGAGACATCATAGTAAATGGAACCAAACAGCTAATAACCATGTTCCATCAAACTACCCAGCCTAAATCATCCAGAAACCACTGAAGCTCATATATGTTGGTACTAACAAGCCAAACTTTAACAACTCCACATTCACCTAAAAGGATCAAGATTTAACCTAAAATATAGCATATAACACTTGGGGTTGAGGACATATGGCACGAGGAAGCAACATTTGCGCCAACAAACATCATTGGTCTACTACATCTTCATTAACAACAAAGTTAAACAAGCTCCCATATACCACCCAATCTAATTGCACGACCTTGCTTGCCAGAAGGAAAGAGATCTCGATTGCAGTAACCATTCACTTATCAAGGCAATCAATATTTGTGAAATACGTCAAATTGCATAGAGAAATCATGCTAGGGCATGGAAGATGCAGAAACTTCTAAGTGTTCAGAACTTCTATTCATTGGCGAGCACCACTAATCTCAGATGCCGAGCAAACCTAAACATGGCAAGCCTCACTAAACACACCACCAAAACCACAAAAACTAGCACAGATTAATAAAAGGCTGCCAAATCACAAAGAGCGGCGCGTAGAAAACCAACTTTTAGTCTGGATCAAAGCAGTACAGCAAAAAAAGTCTACTTGCATAAAACAATGAACCCTAGGCAAGCTCTCCAACTACAGTTACGATCCCCAAACTGCGTGGCAACGCCTAAACTAATGCGAAGGGTGCCGGATCAGAGTGAACAAGAGGCCGGTGCCACTCACCGTGGCAGGCCACGCCGGGAAGCCCTTCATCTTAGCGAGTACGAGGTCGCCCACCTTCCACTGCGACGCCGCGGCAGCTGCGGCCGCGGCCGCGGCCGCGGCCGCACCGCGCTTCTTACGGGCCGGCGGCATCGCTGACCCTCCCGCCCACCCGCCACCGGCGGTCAGAGGGCACCTCCGTTTCGTCTAGTGCCAGGGGCGGCAGCGCCGCCGGATGCTGGGGCTGAAGCGGGTCCAGACTTCGTAGCGGCGGCGGCGGCGACGAGAGAGGCAGGAGGCATGTGGCGCCGGAGTAGAGATGCGGAGTCCGGTTAGGCTTCCAGAATTCTCCCTTCCGATTTGATTTTACTGGCGCTCTTTCCCAATTTTTTTGTTGGTGCCTTTTTGGAATTATTGGTTGCGCTCGGCAGGAAAAAGAGCAGGACCCTATAATTATCTTGAATGCTAGGGTGCTTAATAGTTAATAGTCACCTTGTAATTTTAATTTCCTTTCTTCGATGACTTGCTAGGATTGTGATTATGGTTCTAAATTAACCTTTTTATCTTGTTGCGAAGGAAAAAACTAAAGATTTTAGATAGTTTGATATATATCTAATTTCAGCCATTTTTTTTTGTAAATTTCAGTCATATTTTTCTTCACAAAACAACTGAATTTGCTTTTCTCACCACCCTATATTTTAGATAGCTTGATAGTTTGGAGCGGAGATGAGTGGCGACTGGCGGCAATTGTAAATTTCAGTCATATTTTTTTGTTGCCTCTCCTCAAAATCAACTGAATTTGCTTTTCTCATCACCCAAATTCTCTTCACAAAAACATTCCTACGTGGCATGATTCTATTTGTTGGAAATTTGATTGAAAATGAGAAAGCTGCGAGTAAAAACTCTTGATCACTATACTTGTTGCCTTGTTGGAGGATAAAACTACTAGACGGAAGTCGACCGCATTGAGTAGAGCATAAAATTCCTCGTCAATTCGTGCAAACCTACATAAGGTGAAGACTGCAGTTCTCTTTGAGCTTAAAAATGACATACAAAGCTTAAAAAAAAGGATCCGTACATGATTTGGTTCCTGTTAACTGCAAACAGAATAATATAGAAGGGTACTTATCCTACAGAACATTGCATTCTCCAGGCACCATGGCCATGCTTGGTACACTGCTTAGTGCTTCATTGGTTGATTACAGAGAAACCATGGGGAAAATGGAGCACAATTCTTCAGTACTAAATTACTGACTATAAAAACCACGGTGAGGCCTGGGCTGCTGAAGGTAAGTACATGTTCGTTCTTCCTGTCCTTCAGGGAGTCACATGGACACGCATCACCAAGAATTCACAAACTGCACAACTCGTTGCATAGAGGACTCAAACCTTATCAGCAGCATCCAGGGATGTGCCCTCAGAACTTCTGACAGCAGCCAGCTTCTCGGCTAATCTTTGCTCCAGTGCCCGTTGACCCCTCTCCCTGCAATGAGAAAACAGTATTTAGCCAAACCGGATAGAGACACAGATGCATCCCACCCAACCCCCCCCCCCCCCCCCCCCCAAAAAAAAAAAACAAGTAAAGAAACGCAGATGCATGAAACAAGCAGCTCGGGACAGAGCTTTGTCGTATTAAACCAACAACAGGGGATACTAGATACTGCAACAATAGTGTTAGAACTAAAAACATGATAGCAGGAACAAATGGTGACTCCACTCTAGCTCATGAACTTTGACAACTTCAACTATGTACTGCATAGCTGCATAGAATCCATGAGGTAGAAGTAGAATGCAGTATCACAAAAAAGCATAGCAATGGAAGCAATACAATCATGTTGCTTGTACCAAAGGATTGTATATGGACAACATCATATAAGCAGGAAACTAATTGGTGAAAAATGCTAGTTAGTAAAAAACATAGCAATGGAAGCAGTACAATGGTGTTGCTTGTACCAAAGAATTGTATATGGACAAAATCGTATGAGCAGGAAAAAATTACACACTGATAAAAGTGAAAAGAGAACAGGGAAAAATTAATGCACTGATAAAACTGAAAAGAGCACAAAAACTAACCTCCTCCTATTTGCCTCAATCGAATCTGAACCAGGCAATGGCGAGGTATCTAATGTTTGTCCCCTGGCATCAGATCTTTCGGATCTTCCACAAAGGAGCCTATGGAATATAGATGCTATTGGGTCTAGAACTGGTCTGCATGTTTCAATAAATTTGTCAGGAGATACTTCGGTGAACTGCAAAATTGTTTAGAGCTTCTATAAAGGGAAAACGAACTACCTTAGCACTTCAGGGAAAAAGCTTGAGAAAGTGAACTCCTCACTTGGGTCTCCTTTCAGGCCTGTCTCAAGTCTCCTTTGGAAGTAACGCAGGTAAATCCAACTCATATAAATGCCAAACAACACAACTGGGAGATAAGACATCAAATCCTTAACAAAGAAGCTTACAAAAACTGAGATCACTGCAACAAGAGATGGAATCCACTGAATAGCCAGGAAAAAAAAGATTGTCAGCGAACAATAATAGAACCATGAAAATTAGAGTTATTTAACATTAAGGATTGAAGAAACAGACCTTTGCCTTGACCTTTAGCACAAAAAGATTAAGCTCTTGATCTGGTAAAAGCTGTTTAATGCCCACTAGCAATCCTGAAAGAACTCCATAGAATCCAGAAAGAGGAGTATAGCTGAAAAAAATCAGACAGTAAGAATACCAAAGAAGGAATAACAGAATGGAGCATCAAACAACATGCCCATAAAGCTTGTACTGAAATACAATACTTACAGGTAGATCTCTTGCTGGGTTATATAGTATAGCACAATAGCAGTTATGAAGACGCATGCCGAAGTTGAAAAGTTGACAATAAAGATGAACTTCGATAATTCTTTTGAACCCCACAAAGGTTCTAACAGCTTCCCAAATAAAAGAAGACCAATGATGCTGACAATCACCTGGAAGAGTTTTGACCATGTGAGTTTCGAGGGACCTCTGATATGTAATTGACAAAATGACATAGTTGTCAAAAAGTTTATAATACTTGAAAATTACGAGCAGTAAATAGTTGAATCCACACATGGTGATGATATACTTCATTTACCACACAAACATCAAATGCAGATCAAATACTCAAAGGCACAACAGCTATAAAATAGAACAGCAGTATCTCCATTCCCTAAGATAACATTCAAGTTTCCAATGGACATCTAGAAGAATTTTCAGTAACAACAAACAAATTCTATATGTCCACCTCCATAACAACATAAAGCTGGAAGCAAACTACGTCAGTGTTTCTCCTGCTTTGAGTGCAACTGATTCAATGATGTAAGTTACATCCAAGCAAGCAGACACTAGCAAACTGTGCTATACTCTACTGCCCTACCTTATTTCCGTCCAACTCATTACAAGATTTTGAGCTAGCTACTTGTTGATAGCCAACTATGAACTATCTGAAAGCATCATTAGCTCATCTATGTAATTTGGATGTATTCACCTTTCACATAAAAGTGAAACATGGCCATGGAAACAATATTGTTTCAGGTGAATTTAGTTCCATTAGACATCTTTAGATAAAAAGAAAAGGACTGAGCGTAGTTATGTGGTAACTAAATTCAGAATTAAGTTCTCTGGCCTCTGAATAAATGATAGAGTGAAAATAATTACCCCTGGAATTGTTTGCTCCACATAGCCAGCAGTAATCAGGTTCCAAGCAAAAGGGATTGTCCTGAAGAGAAAATCAAGTAGTTTTGAAAAAATGAAACTGCTGAGTAACTGGCATTCACATTTACTTATTGGTTCTTTCTTTTAGAGAATATCTGGTAATTTTATTTCATAGGCTAAAACATTTTCTGAATAAAATGAGATGCAATGCTGAATAAAATCTAGTGGTGAGACCTTGAGACCAAAGTGTCTTTAATCTAACACGCTAATTATTACAATAACTCAGCATTTGAGACCTGCATTATAAATGGATGTGCTGGTTACCAGTATTAGTAGCTCTCCTTAACAGCCAGTAGTAGCAGAAGATTTCACCTCAGAGAGTAACTATTGAAACAACTTAGCCAGCCAGTGGCAACTCAAAACAGTTGTAACAACGAAACGAAACAACTATTGGGAAAACTAGGAGACAAGCTACTAGTAAAAGATCTTGGTGGATACAGAATTCCAACACACTGGAGATCTGAGCTTACCTTCCAGGAATAAGCGCAAGATAGGTTACAGCCGACGGGAACAGCTGGACTACAAGGTGCACAAGGAGCAATATGACGGCGAGGCCCTTGCATAGCTTCGTGTATCCTCTGAAGAAGAAGCTCCCACTCTGCATCTGTGAAACACGCCACATCTAATCAGTGACGAACACGAAGGGCATTCGGTAAGTTTCGACCATAATTCCGTCGCTAGCCATCATCTAGCAGGCAACAAATCTATATATGACAGAATTAATCTTATATATCACAGAATACTATCAGATCAGACTGCACGCAGGGGGCGCCCGGCTTGAAGGGCCCAACACCGACAGGCATATCCCGGATCTTGAGAAAGGAGAGTTGGGATGTCGAAGAGGGGTACCCCAGCTGGAAGCGAGGGCGGCGGAGGGGAGCTGCCGCTCATCATGGTGGCGGCCGCTTCACGACGAGATCCGCCGCGCCGCTCCTAAACCCGCAGCAGCGATTTCCCGCCCCGGACGCGGGAGACTATTTGGCTGTTGGATTCCTCGCTCCGGCGCCGGAATCAGAGAGTCGGGAGACGACTACCTAGCTGCTGGATTTCTCGCTCAGGATCGCAGCGGAAGGATCTGCGCAGCGGAGAATTGGCGGTGGCGGAGACGCGGAGTGCAGAGCAAGCAAAGCAGTTTGTTGGCTTCGGGGTTTGGAGACGCGGAGCGCTTCCGGACTGCGAGGTGCGAACGGCGAGTCCGTTGCCCCGAGTCTCAACGGCGCATGGCTTCTCTCTGCGAGCTTAATTGCATGTGGTTTTATTATTTGGTCGTTGTTTACCACCGTATCAAGGATGTATAACAAGAACAACACAAATCAAGCATCCAGGGTTAGAAAGAATGAGCGAATGACAAGCTAAAAGACACAAACCAAGGATGCCAGTATTTTTGTCACCCGTCACAAATCACATGGATACTGCACTATTTAGATTTCGCGGTATCAGAGGAGAAACAAATCAAAGCAGTTCAGAGTATGCGAGTGAAAGTCCAAGCATGACTCCACAGATACATTTCACCATTTCAATTGAATACAGTCAATAGAGTCAAATACAGACCACTATGAACCGACAAATCTGGCCTAGCACAAGGTGAAAACTTCTGTAAAAAGGAACATTCTGCACCGTCATTCCCACTTGATCAAACCTTGCGCCAACCCGTGTTTGCCGTGCCACCTGTGTGCACTTATGACCACAGGCTGCAAAGCAACCATGCTTCGCAGCAATGCAATTGGAGTACACTAGTCAGTAGGATATATATCAGCCACAGTTGCAGCAATAGGCTAGGAAGAGAGGGATCGAAGTCACAACACACACAACAAAAACACACGCTACGACATTCATGATATGGCACCACAAAAGCACCGATATAGGAGAAACACTTTACAACGAAAAAAACACAAGGGACTCCTCCTCTAGGCTCGTCTGAGCACCCGTTAGATTCTTGGTTTCACTCGTCTTCCATTGGCATCGCCACCATCAAGGACTTCAGTCGAATACAAGGAGGGTGTGACAGAGTGCTCTCCTACCTTGGCCACATACTCGAGAAGCTCAGTCAGAAGTGATGGGCAGCTTTGCTGCAAATAATCAAACCCATCGGTTTGCATGACAGCTGCAAAAGAAAAAAAACATGGTTAAACCAATGTTGACATATGAAATCAGGTATCTATATATGACCCATAAATGCCTGTAAACAATCATAGCATAACGTGCATCTATCAGATACTTCCTCCGTTCCAAATTATAGGTCATTTTGGCTTTTCTAGATTCATAGCAAAATCTATGAATCTAGACATAATGTTTATCTAGGCGCATAACAAAGACGATGAATCTAGAAAAAACAAAATGACCTATAATTTGGAACGGAGGTAGTACTAGAATATCAGTGTACAAGATGCCATTACTGCATTCACACTTCAAAGCAACTAAGCAACACAAAAAATAGTTGGAACAAAGTGCGCTAAAACATATGATGCAGGAAGAACAGCTAAAATTAGTATTTCGCGGCTAGCGTTGCACGTAACATTGTATGATCAGCAACTATCCAGCCAAAAATAGGTAATGAGATGTTTTCTCACAAGCTGTCCTCAAAATGTCTTAAAATCAACCGGTCCACGCACTTTTCCAAAAACCCCAAGATTTACGAGATAACCAAAATTGGCTGACTGGATATTAATGTTAGAACTGTAAACAATGGACCATGGTCTCCTATTTTCCACAGCAGGGGCCTGTCATGTGGGGCCAGAAGTACTCCAGGTGCATCAAGGGACCCAAGCCGGTGCAACATGAAGCATAGGCATTATAGTTATCTTAGATTCAGTTTATTAGTTCAGATATTTGGTTAGCCGTGGTTGAGGACTTTGGTTAGATTTGGTTGTTAGGAATTCAAATCTAGAATTTGTTGAACGCTTCAACAAGGTGCAAGGATCAGCCTATATATACTCCCAACTCTTCTTCTATCCAGCACAGAGCAGGGAGGACTTGATCCTCTCCCTCCGTCCTCAGATACCTAGCCAGATTGATCTGGTCACTACAGGACCACACCCAAATTTCATTACTCCCTCTGTTCGTTTATACATGACGGTGATTAGCTCGATTTTGAGCTAACAGGCATATATAAACGAACAGAGGGAGTACTTAACAAAGCAATGAAATTACAAATATGGTCCAGAAGTAGCATTTAACATGTGCCAGAACTACTACCTTAACAACAAGTCACTAAACTAGCATACCAGATTAAAATATTTAGAGACTATAAAAGGCCATCCTATTAGCAAGTAAATGTGTTCCTGAGCTTAATGCACAAAAGCAATGAGAGAATAGCTAAAAAAGGAGTCTTAAAAAGGTGCTGTGGCAGTGGGACTCCTGCAGGTAACAAGAAACTAGAAAAATGAAGCCCAATTTACAGCCTTAGCAAATTATAATCAAACTTTTGTACTCATTGGAAGTGTGATGCATGCCCGCCATATCTTTGCATTTATCGCCTCATCAACATTAAACTAAGAAGAATTAGATGTGCCCATGCGGCAAAGGCACCTAATGCTGAAAACAGTGTAACAATTTAGGTAAATTACACAGAATATAACCAGGCTTTGATGCATCATAGGCCTCTCCACTTTCCAATATATATGCCTTAAAGTTACATTCCAAGACCAGTGAAGTGAAACAATTTATTGCTACAGTTTAGTTTAGTTTTTCAGCACACCATATGAATGTCATCCTCAATTTCATGTTCATAAAACTGTTCATACGCTCATATAACTACATGGCAACCAAAACAACTGCATCCTCAATTTCACTTTCTAGAGCTAACAACTTCCATGAGAAATCAATATAAAATCAAGTCAAAATTTGCAATAATTGATACTTACCTTTCAAATTCTCAGGCAGAGCCACGAATTTCAAGCAAACAGTTTTTAGCTGATAACAGTGGTGCTGTTCAGCCAGCGCCAAAGTGTTTGCAACTGTGTTTATTGCAACATCTTCACACAGCTTAAGTTCACAGAGCAATTTTAATCTCTCCAACGCATAACGGTCCGCAGCAGCAAGTAAATGCTGAGCCATCAATGTGGACACCCAAGTTGTATTTACACCAGTAAGCTCTTCAATATCTGGCAACTCATCCCAGTACATGAAATGGAGTAAAGCCTGCAAAATTCAATGTGTATAAACTCAAATTGAATAAGTTGCTAGATATTGACAAGCCAGGAAAACGAGTATAACATGCTCTGCGGAACAAGGGAATGTAATGTCCCCAGTAACAACGTATCACACAATGGAACCAGACACTAGATGAACTTGACCCCTTCGCTATTAAGGTTAAACTGAGAAACGCTTGCTTGTGGCATACTATATCGCATCGCTGAGATATCATAAAAATGGCGCACGCCATGCAATATCAGTAAGTAACCATAAAACAGATCGGCAGTGTGTTCTGCTTTATTTCCTTCATCGGACATTCTAAAGGCATTATATGGAAAGCCTTTGCTTGCTTGTGTACCAATGTAAGAATTTTACAAGGTATATGCGTAGTTAAACCATGCCTATGTTCTGGTTGATACTATATTATATGCTGTTAATAGCAATACGAGTACTAATTTAAGAATTTTACAAGGTAGGCATACTATATTATATGCAGTTAATAGCAATGTGTGATTTTTTGTTAACGAATATAAGGCAGTGATACAAGCAAGAAGAGATTGCTTTGGGACAGGACAATAACAAAACCAAAGAAAATGGACGGCACAAAAAAAATGGGGGTACCTTGAATACTGGAGCCTCCATGTCTTCAATCTTTATGCACTTCATATTCTTATCCTTCATGGGACCAAAAAGTTGTGCCCTAAAAACTGGAGACCGAGCTGAAAGAACAACCTTGTGGGCAGGAAACATCTCTCCATCAACCTGGAATGTAATGTCAGTTCTCTTCCCACCTGTCAGCAGCTGACCAATATGTTGAGCCATGTTGGATGGTGGAACTGGTATTGTGTATATCTTTGGGCCTTCAGTATGTGATTGAACAACACCAACAGTGCAGTTCACGATAAGGCGATCGTCTTTAAGATAATCTGATAATTCCAGGGCAGATCGTTTGAAGAAACGCTTGTAGCCCCTGCATGCACAGAAACATGAATTACTTCCAATAACTAGTGAACATAAAGAATAATCGAGAAAAGAAGCCACAAAATAACTATTCAGCCAGTCAAATAAGATAATAGGTGAAATAATGTGCAGTCGAGGAACAACCATGAGACCAATGATCAACACGTATATAAAAAAACTGAAATAAAAGTAATGCCTAATGTGCTGTCTCAATTCATTATCGCCTTATTGACACAGATTATCAAGGCAAAAAACAGATAATAGGTTGTGCATCTAAAGCACTTAAAACACTTGCTGCACATCCACAAACCAAAAGTGTAACAGAAGCAAGCGCCCTCATCGAGTCAATCAACTCATGAGTCCTGTGGTATTTAACCTTTTAGCTGTATCCATGCATGGTTGTGCGTGTCTATTGTTGGTTTGGAATTCGTTTTGTTATGCATGCAATTACTTGGATAGTGCTAGTTGCTAGTTGGCTTCATGTCATGTCTCAATAGACTGAATCCCACACAATTGCCCTAGTGAACCAAACAACTAAGCCATTTATCTGAATGAACAAAAGTAACTGAAACAGGTAGTATTAGCATTAGCTATTCTTTAGCAGACAGCAACCTCGGTTTGGAACTTTGTGTCATTAAAATTGACTCACATAAGAACATGCTTTAAACACAAAGTGAGCGGTAAACCTAGTAAATAGAAGAGCTACTCAGACACTACATATAGCATAAACACGAATTGACTGATAAACCTAGAAGGGCTACCATGTTATCTCTCGAATTTCCAACATAAAACCCAGTTTCACCAACATACACATGTATCTTAGCGCATATAGCAGTTCCTACCCAAGAGAATTGTCAATTAACTAATTCTATTCAACAGGCCAGTTCAATTCCACATACACCACAAAACTATGCGGCATGCAGCCCCATCTAACACATGTACATGCTTCGGAAGACTCACCACATGCTGCCGCGGTACTTGAGGGTGTAGGGGCCGCTCTCGAGGGACCTCCCGAAGTGGGTGTGCACCTTATCCTGCCCCTTGCCGCTCTGGTCGACGAGCGTGAGCTCGAAGAGCGCGCGCACATCTGTGCCCTCGCTAGCGAGGGCTATGAAGAGCGAGACGTAGGCGGCGCCGTCCTCCCCGCTCTTGCCGTCGGGGTAGAAGTAGACCGCCCAGTCGAATCCCCCCACGGAGAATGTCTCGGAGGCGATGTACTTCCCCACCCCCATCCCCTTGGAGAGGGAGTAGCCGTCGATCTTGAAGTGGTGCGACCCGTTCACCGTCTTGGTGACCGACGTGGAGGCCGTCTCGGAGGGGGGCGAGGAAGGCGAGGCGGAGGAGGAGGACGCGGCGAGCGGCGGGAACGGCCGCCCCGCGGCGGCGCCGGCGGGGGAGGAGGACGGGCCGCCGCGGCAGACACGGCCGGCGCCCATCGGCGGGGGTGTCAAAATCAGGGTAGGGTTACGCCCCGAGCGGCGGCGATTCTGCGCGGATCGGACGGATCGGGGCGGGGGGCGCCGGATTCCGACGCGGCGGCGTGGGAATTCGGGGTGCGGGGGAGATCGATTTGGGGGAATTCGGGGGAGGAAACGATGGCGATGACGAGACGGAGGAAGAGGAGGAGGTGGTGGTGTTTGGTTTTGTTTGGTCCGGGTTGGGTTTGGGACCTTGGGTGGGTTAGTGGGTAATTAAAGCCGCTCGGGGCCGTTGCCTTGCGACTTTGCGAGACTTGCCGACTCGGGCCGGGGACGGTGCGCCGACCTGGCGCAAACAAAGGTTGATCAGAGGGCAATTGACGGACATATATCTATAAATTATGACATATTACGTACCATTTTATCGTGACATGTAACCTTTGATTAGGATGAAACGCTTGCTTTTTTGGGCGAGTTGGCCTTGTGCCCTTGTGTATACGAAGCGATTAGACATTTGTCGCCGTCAGACGGGGGCGGCCGAACATGAGCCCGAGCATTTGGCATTGTGCCCTTGTGTATACGACTTGCTCGCGTGCATGAAGGGGGTTAGGCCATGTGTTAGAGCGTGTTTTTTTTACCACCAATTCCTCTCAGTGCGTATGAATTGGTGAGAACTATGAAGTATGCAATCAAAAACTAAGTTACAATCAAAGCTCTCTAGAAAAAATACATGAAAAACGCGTAGGGCAGCTTGATTATATTCGAAGCAACGGTAACACTAGCCTCCACTTTATTTACAATTAATTATTATATAGCTTATACCTTCCATGTACATTGCATGTCTTTAAAAAATATGTCAAATTATTGATTCTAAAACTAAAAACTTTCAGAATTGCTAGCACCCTAACGTAATTTTTTTTATCGCACACTCAATTGAAACATTACAAATCAACTACTGCAATACTTTTTTAAAAAGTTAACTGCTACAATATTTTAAAAACATATATAAAAACCGACTACATCATCGGCTATGAATGTAAAAAATCCCGCCATGACATGGACCTCATGTTTAATGCAACATTTATCTTGAAACATGAAGAAATAATAGTTGTAACATTGACCCGCATCTATTGCAACATGCCGTGACCGTTCGATTTTTTTGTTACTTGTAGGGAGTTCTATGTCTAGCATTTCTTTTTTTGAAAAATAATATATGTAATACATATAACAATAATTCTAGAATATTTGAGTTTTGAAAGTCGGCGCAACCATTACGAGTTTACGACTTCCGACCCGGTGTGATTTGCCGAAACCGAGCGTGCGCAACCCGTTTGAGCGGCGGGGCCAAGCTGCACCGCAATCACCTGCTTGCTCCCCTACGTTCACTATTGCTTCGTTAACCTCTCGAGTCCGCCATTCCCCAACTTCACAACCTCGAGGCGGAGCGGATCTACATTGAGCTGACCCGCGAGGCGGTGGAGCGCTACGCTGCCGAGTGGGCGGCTGCCGCTGCTAACAAGGCAGCGGCCTCGGTCCCCGTACCTGGCATCGCCGCCGCCGTGGACGAGGACAAGTTCGGGGGGTCGCTGCACAAGGGCGCGGCGGACGCTGCCGTCGCCGAGGGGGTCGACGACGACGAGTACAAGGAGGAGGAGGACGAGGGCGGGGACAACACGGAGGACGTCTTCGTCGCCGTGAACGCGCGGTCTCCGAATCCACCCTGGGCGAGAGCGCCACCGGAGTCGCCAAGCGCGCCGGTGACGCTGCGGGCGTCCTCGTCGCCGTCAACGCGGCCGCCGTCTCCGCCCTGGCCAAGGAGGACGGCGAGGAAGAGGCGAAGCGCGCCTCCGCCGTGGGCGAGATCAACGATGACGAAGAGGTCGTCGACGACTACGCTGGCGCCGCCTTCGTCAGGGATGCGGTGGCCGCCTCCGCCGTGGGTGAGATCAACGACGACAACTCTAGCGTCGCCTTCGCCAGGGACGCGGTGGCCACCTCCGCCGTGGGCGGGGACAAGGAGGAGGAGGAGCACGGCACGGGCAAAGCGGCGGGCGTCGCTGTGGCCGTGGACGCGGCCTTCGCGCCTTGCTGATACCAAATCAAATCAGGTAATGTCATTTTCCAGTACAAACACGTACTGCCTGGGCTCTCTTTAGATGTTTCGCGAAATTTTTTTCGAGTATGTTCTCTCGCATACATGGTATATTAAATGTAGTCGAAAAAAATAACCCATTATATGGATGGAGTGTACTTCGCGAGACGAATCTAATGAGCCTAGTTAGGTCGTGATTAGACAATAAATTGCTACAGTAAACATGTGCTAATGACGGATTAATTAGATTCATTAGGTTCGTCTTGCGATTTACTGACAGAATCTGTAATTAGTTTTGTAATTAGTCTATATTTAATATTTCAAATGTGTGCCCGACATACTGTAAATTTTTTTCGGGAAACATCTAAACGCGTCCCTGATGAACAATGTCAACGGGGTGGCCAGTGGGCAGTGGTCATCAATCTGATGATATCTCCTCGGCCTGCCGCGAGAATTCGACTGCAACACTGCGTGAGCATGGGCAAACTTTCCAAAGATTCTGTAACCCTCCTCCAAACTTTCTCAGCTGCCTAGGCTGATCCTTTGAAAATAATCGGGTGAGTTGTGAGTCGTATGTGTTTACATAAGTAGAGTTACATGCGGGGAGGATTCGCTGCCTCCCAGCGTCTCGCAGCTCTGCGCCTCCGACGTTCCGCCGCGTGGCCGTTCCCCCAAATTGCAGATCACCCTGTTTCCTATGCTCCATCGGCCTGCTTTTCGGATTTCTGGGCCTCCCTTGCATGTTCGGCCCATACGGCCATCGCTTTCCACGCACCGCTTACGCCGACAAAAAAAAAAAAAAAACAAACAGAGGCCACCGCTTCCTCCTCTACTCCTTCCTGCCGGCGGCGGCGTTCCGACCTTCCGGTCCCGGCTCCTTGGCTCTCTCGCAGTCTCGCCTCTGTCTTCCTTCCGCGACAAGCCCTGGCGATTTTTTCGGATCCCTTCTCAGGTCCAACCCTCCCGTTCCCCGGCGCCTACAGTTTCCTCCGTAGCTCTATTTCGCATGTGTTCCAATTTCTCCCTTGCGATGTTATGACTCTTCTTGCACTGTTATTGCTTCTGCTTCCTCGGCTCCCCGTCCCTCTCTTGCGTTCATCGTTTCTTTGCGAATGTGCTCTCCTATTCAATCCACTTTTGTACACCTTAACGTTATGTGTTTACCCCTATGGTTGGCAGGAACTCTGGATTGCTACGCGGGTGCACTTGGCTGTACCAGCACTTCCGGATCTTTCGCGCCCCCCCGGCCAAATTGATATGGTTCTTTACTGCTCCTCTACTGGTGCCACTTTGCTAATTGCCCTCTCCTATGCCCCTCAAACGTTTTGATTTCAATTAGTGGTGTTGTTATTGCGTTTGTTACTCACACTACATGGCTCCGTTGCTTTGTCTATTTGGCCTGTTATCAAATGCATCACACCGCAGCGGCCTTCTAGGTTCTGTCTCTGTGTGATGCTTGCTGTATTGCTGCTGTTGGTTTCAGTATGATTCCGCATTTGCCGAGATATGAGCATGTTACCATACTGCCTTCCTATGTATATTTCAAGAGGTGCTATGGTTATGCATTGATTATATTGACTATTTTCCATATTCTATATCAACCATGTTACTATCAGTTCTTTTTAGTGTTCCTTCAATTGCCTTGGGCATACTTAACCTACTAAATATGCTGAAAAAAATTGTCGTGCACCATTAAGGTCCATTCACGCAAACAACCGGAATCCTTCATTACAGTGTCCATCGCATTTTTCTAAAGTTTAATGACAAAAAAAGAAACGAAAAGTAGCGTGCAATATTTCTTTTCGCTGGGCATGCAAAAAGAGTTTTATCCTTTATGTTGCTCTTATAAGATTGGTTGCTTTTCTCCGTTACTCATGTTTACAGATTACTCCTACATTCTATTTTCAGTTTGGTTACATGTAACATCGTGTTTTAAGATGGGAAGTCAACGCATAAGCCTGAACTTGGTGGGAGGCAACTTGGAGCACGCTTCTAACGCATATATGTACTCCCTCCGTGGCCAGATTTGAAAAAAAAAAATCCCACAAAGAGTGCAATCCTAAAAATTGGATCACAACTACCTTCCTAATTAGGTGGCCAGATTTGATTTGCCTATAAAAACTAACCACTTTTCGCACCACTACTAGAATTGCACTCATTATGAGACGGAGGTAGTACATGTACAGGTTGTACATGTATAGGGGTGTGTCGTTTCTAAATTTATAAAAAGTATCTGTGACTAATCGTGACAGTACTAGATGATCCAACATATCTAAGGTATTTGTATTTCCTCCTTTAAAGAAAATTTATGTGTATTTTCGAGCTGGGTTAAGTTAAAGCAGCCAATAGTATTTAGCGTCTGTTATGCCACACAGAGAGCATGGCACACGTCAGGACCAAACCCATTAATTCCTCACGCCACACAAAATAACAGTCAGTGTATTACTTAAAACTTGAAATGTATTTCAGTCCTAATACATTACGCAAACAACAGCAGGTACCCAAGCAAGCAAGTTCTACAGGCGCGACGCAGTGCGCCCATCTTCCTAGTGTGATATTATGGTGAAAGTGTAGCTCGTGTAGTCGTGTGGGTTGTGACTTGTGACTACACTACACCTAGCCGCCACTGGGCAATTTGTGGCGGCTGAAGCATATTTGGGCGCCAGAGGAGGAGCACCGGCATCTGAGATTATTCACCACCATCTCCTGTTCATCCTCGTTGCTCGGGAACCTGCTTTCGCCTGAAGTAATTGGGGTGCTGACTGCACTGCATTTCTTACAGTACTGTTCTTTCAGAACAACGCCCCGCAAGTTTGTTCTTCTGTTGCATTGAAACCAGAGAGTTTGAGCTCTTTGAGAGGCAAAGACTTGGACGAGTGAGTAAACTCGGACACATCCCATGGCGCATTAGTTCTTTCTCCAAACAACTGTTTCTCCAGGTCATCATCGCCGCATAGATGGTCATATACCTGCATACATGTAACGTATAATTATGTTCTCTAAATCGAAAGTGAACTAATATTTTCTTTTTAAGTCAGAAACAGACAAGCGCAGAACATTGTGATTATCCTTTTGTCTACTTGCTTCTGATTGTAGGACCCGAGGTACATCTTAGGCCAGTCCCAGTGGTGAGTTTTATGAGGTTTCATGCATATTAAATAGGTACCACATCAGCAATTTTGGTGATGTGGTAAGGAGTTAATGAGGAAAGAGATGAAATGAGTTTCATGGGGATGAAATCATGTATGCACGGTTTCCAACTAATTTGAGTCTTGCATGGGTTGCCTATGAAACACCACCATGAAACAATGCATTGTGGAGCCTATTTCATCCATCAATTTAATACATTGTTGCTTATGTGGCATTCTTGGAAACACAAAAATGAAACCTCCCACTGGGACTAGCCTTAGCATATACTCCCAAAGCCAAAGAATAACTCAGTATTACAGCCATAAATGACGCTAGATTATTCTCTTTCCAAAAAACAAAGCTGCGTTAAACTAAAGATCAAGGATATAAACAGAACGTACCTTAAGGTCAAGCGTCTCGAGGGATGGCGCAGCTTCAAGAAGGGCTGTTGTCCACAATAGGCCAAAACCAACAAAGATATCATGGAGCAATAATTCCCTCAAGTTGCTAAATGCTGAGCGAAGTTGATATTTTTCCGGTTGTAACCAAATCTGACGTGATGAAAAAGAATATAAACAGTAAGTGGTGTATCAAAACTAGTATGTCAAAGAAGCATCACTTGGCTTGATTACCTTTTGTCCAAGGAAATCCAATGTTAGAGTAGTTATGCATGTTGCACCACTTAGAAGCTCACTTAGCTTGATTGCTTGAATGGTTGTTCCTGGTAACACACCGCTGCATGATAGATATCTACTCCCTTGAGGCTTGGGACACATCCCAAAGTCAAGGGCAGATATGGTGATGACCAATGGCCCAGTATTAGATGCTCTAGCTTTGGTAGGCAAACTACCTCAACTAGTATCTATCCAAGAACAATAGGCAAATTCTAGAACATTGAGTTTTGAGTTTGGTGCATTTATCTTGAAGAACATGCTAATCCCAGTATCACACTGGGAGAGATAAAGATATTGCAGCTCCGTGCATGTATTTGCTAGGAGGTTATGCAGATCTGATTCGCGAAAGGTTGCATTGTAAAGGACAAGGCTTCGGAGGCAACACGATATTTTAGGATAGTTACTGAAGAAACCATTAATACCATCTGCATGTTTTACCATTTCATCATTAGGAACATCAAAAGGAAGCCTCTCAACCCCACTTATGAGCTCTATATCTTTTACCATTCCATTCTCAACTGCTTCATTAACAATACCTCCAATTTCGTTTGAATACATATTGGTTAAGAAGAGCGAAATGCTGAGCTTTGCGATAGTGGCCTTTCTGCGGGTAGGAGCTATCATGCTCCTAGCTGCTTCTGTTAGAGATAACATTGCTTTGTGAATGTGACCATCAACTTCGGGGTCCGCACACCGTTCATGGAAAAAATCCTTTATATCTATGTTGAGTTGAGTCAGCAACCAAGGGAAGTTTCTCCAGGTTTTGGATAGGACGTACACTGGCCTTCACTGCTGTTGGCAAGTTGACTTTTTCCAAGATCAAGAGTAAGACATCATCAGTTAACCTGCTTATCATGTCTTCCTCCGTTTGCTGCAAGATAACGAACATGATTTAATTTAATATGATATCTGTCTAAGTACTACACAGACACACATATTATAATTACATGTTTCTAGCGCATCTCCTTTTTATTGTATAGATATAATAGTTGGGTTTGTCACTAACCATATGGCAAACAGTGTTGAAATATTGAAGCTAAACAAGTTCTGTTGAGCAATTGCTAATCTAGTCTTTTGTTCCAAATCTAACTAGAGAAAACCAAGCTGTATTTACCTTTTTTTATATATCCTGGTTAAAACGATTTTCTGTTTTAGAAGGAACCCACTAAAAGAAAGAGGTGACAGAATGCAAATGACATCTAAAACTGAACTGCAGAATCCATCACACATAACAAGTGGCACTAGCAGAGGAAAGTTTCTAATTTAACTAGACGTAGAAGCAGATGCAGATTTCTGGGATCGCCTCAGAAAGAAGAAGAATATAGCCTTAGCCCTTATAGCAAAATAAAGTAGCACATATGTTTCAAGTGAAATACTACCTCCGTATCAAAATACTCGTCGTCATTGACTTTTTTCGCAACGTTTGACCATTCGTCTTATTAAAAAATATCATTTATTTTATTTGTGACCTACTTTATCATCAAATGAATTTTGAGTTTGACTTATCTTTTTGTATATTTACAATAATTTTTTGAATAAGACGAATGGTCAAAGTTTGCAAAAAAAGGTCAACGGCGACAAGTATTTCGATACGGAGGGAGTAATAGCTTACTTGTGTATGTTCTGGCGCCATCACCAACACAAGCTAAGTCTTTGGAGCTCCGACGAAATAATTATGTAAACTTGTGTTTATTCACATATGATGAGCATGAGTAGACCCCAGCCTCCTAATACCAAACGGACCAGCCTCCAACAGGTAGATGGACTTGATTTCCTTCGAGATTGGTTCGAAATAGAGCTAGAAAACGATCGTTGTACTACCAGTAGAGGGTGTGGTGAAAGACTGAAAGGGGAAGTGAACGAGCGTGACGCAGCTCGACGAGACACGACCATGCATGGAGGGCGCTAGCTAGGCCTCTGTGCCCCGTCGGCCGTCGGCCGGTTGCCGACGACGAGGTCCTCAACCCCTCAGTTACGAGGACGGCAGATTGTAGGTGGAGGCAGGGAAGAACGGAGAGCGCAAGGGAGAGACACCGGATTGCGAAAATCATCTTATGCTACTAAAAAAGGAGACACATGATATTATACAACTTTTTAATTCCCAAAAATTATCTGAACATTGCAGTCAGGCATGTCTCTAACCAGTTGCTCAACAGTTGTTTCCTGCTCACCCTTTCCCTTCGGGAACACACAGTTCTGGTGGCAACCTTTCGCAACGAGGAAGTGCACCTATCTCCTCACAGTAATCACAAGGCTGGTAATCGTTTAGGACAATGGTTCGTAAGTTGGAAGCTCGCTGCATCACAGCCCTTATAAGGGTCATCTGTTGCTCCATTGGACTAAAGCCAGTAATCTGAAACTCTTTCAATAGCCATTCCTTACAACTTTTGAACTCAGCCACCTTCCATGACGGATTTGTTCTTTCACCAAAAGTTTGCCTTCTTCCTTCGGTGTCTACAATGCAAGGATGTTCCCATATCTATATTCAAAAGAAAACAGAATGTTAGATAAAAAAATTATCTTTAAAAGAAGAACATATATATGTGGAGCTTTTGGTTAAAAGAATCACCCCACCATTTGCCAAATTCCCTGCCCCACGAGAAAAAAAATGCTTAACTAGTGGATGATTTCAAGTAATTTTAGGAACAACTCGCGTGCAGGTTGAGGCCACTAGCCAACACATAGGGGATGGCCTTGAGCACGTGAAATGTCTGGAGCCAACACCGCTAGTGCTTGCTTCATTTCCAATCCAACTGTGCTCGTGCAAAGAGTGGCTTGAAAGTCAAACAGAGGCTAGTCACAACAGCCATTGAGTAGGGGGTAGCAATTTTCTATCAATGATAAAGCCACCAAAGCCAGCCTGGCTTGTGATTAACAGAAATAGGATGATGTGGAACTAAAATGCTTGCTTTTTAACAGACTGGGATTTTGTAACTTGAGGAAACCAATGGTCATGCACTACAGACCACAGATGACTTGGTACAGTTACCCTGTATACTCAGATTAATAGGATGTATAAATGATGGTGGAAGCATTTATTATAATTGAGGGGGAAACAGAATGGTTTGAGCCAACCTCATCTTGTAAAGAAACACATTCAATAAAAGGAAAATAAGCAAACAGAAGTACCTCAATATCAAATATCTCAACGGATGGCGCAGCTTCAAGAAGAACCATCATCCATAACAGGTCAAATTCAACAAAAATCCCATGTAGAGACAACTTTCTTAGTTTGTTGAATGCAGTGCAGAGCTGTTCCCCTTCTGGTTTTATCCAAATCTGAAAGGCAGATACTGCAAAGAACATGATGTTTAGCTGATTACTATGTTTTTCAGATCATGCTTCTATTAAAATAGTTGCAGACAAAATGAAGAACTCAACTAGTTATAGTGTTAATTTAAAAATAAAGTAGCACACAAAAATAACATTGTACAAAAATGAATATGGGCTGTTTACCCTTTCTCCTTGGAAATTCAATATTAAGCTATGTATAGCTGTTGTATCCCTTAGAATTTCACTTAACATAAATCCTTGATGATCAATTGTTGCACCACATACGAGGTTTAATTCCTTAAGGGACTGGAACAACATCAAATGACAGGGGCCTTTTTGGAGTAATCCAAGTATCCCAACAGAGTCGCTCTAGCTTTGGAAGACAGAGCACCCCAAGTTTCCCCAAGCAACAGAAGTTAAGTTCAAGAACACGAAGTTTCGAATCTGGTGCTTGTATCTCCCATGCTGAGAGTCCACCTGCATCACAGTTGAAGAGACAGAGATGCTGCAATTGCTTGCAACAATCAAATAAGATGTGATGCAAGTCCCATTTTGCAAAACAAACATTATATAATGAAAGTTTTGTGAGGCAATGGAGCACGCTAGGATAGGCACTGAAAAAGCTATCCACAGTACGAGCTTGTTGAATCACGTCCTCATCAGAACAGTCATCAGGCTCCTTCTCATCCACAATGGCCAGGTCTAAATCTTCTACACTCCCGGTGTCAATTGCTTGACTAACTATAGGGCCAATGACATCTGAGTAACTGTTGACCAAATAGAGCTTGAGTTGCAGCCTTTTGATGGTAGCTTCGCATCGGGGAGTAGCCAAGAAGCTAGTAATTGCTTTGGTTAAGGAGGCCATTGCTTCATCCATATGTTCAAGTTCAATGGGGTTTGAAGAAGGAACAGATAGGAATCTTTTGACATCAATGGTGAGCTCACGGAGCAACCATGGCAGATGCTTCCAACGTGTTGATAAGACACTTGTCCTTGCAGCCATAGTTATGTCAAGTCTCCCAAGGATGGACAATAAAATATCATCAGTCAGCATGCTGAACCTATCTTCATCATCTGAATTCTGAAAAGGAAGAAGAGAAAACAGATGACCCGCTGTGCTGCTGCTGGGCTACTGGGTGATAGTAAACATGCCAAAATAGATCAACTATGTTACTGGGAGAAAAGAAAGAGAACTCACATGAACATATCCTTTATTTTGCTCCATGAATAATTTGTCAGGACTTCAGCACACCTGAAGGCTGAATCTATATAACGTAGTGTCAATAATCCGATGCAAGTTTGTTTGTAAACTCCCGAGTCCTCGAGGGAAAAATATTATTCTTCCCGAGACTCAATGCTGGGACTATTTATGAAAGTATAAGTTGCCCCCGTCCCAAATGAGGACGGGGAATCTAGTCTGACTCGAAAATTATTTCGAAATCGAATCATACACGAAAAGAAAACCTTCTTGTTTTCTCCATGCCAATTCCAACGGAGTTATCCACCTCCGTATCCCAAGCCCTCGTCAGGGCCTCCGGCGGGCTTCCATGGGATTTAGTTGAACTTTGTCCTAGAAAAACGGCAACCGCACCGAGGATGGTGAATTTTTGCGCGCTGGAAACCTAACTGGGGCGGACCCATTCCAATTTTTGCAAAAAAAAACAATGATGTTATTAGGTAAATACATGACCAGATCCGAATAAAAATCATATGATATGGGTTTGGCTGTTCGATTTCGCGCAGCAGAGGTTAGGGAAGGGAAGGAAATTGGCGGGCATACCCCTGTCGGATTCTCGCCGCCGACTAAGCTCCCGAACTAAGAACCGGACAAGGGCGGCGCCACTCACCCTGTCGTTCAGGACCGAGAGAGGGGAGGGGAGAAGGCGTCGTGTGGGTGGGTGTGGTGGGTGAGGGACCTGAGGGCTGAGGGGCCGAGGGGACGACGACGGCGGATGTTGGGAGAACATGAGGAGTTTGTTTCCACGTAGTAGAACAGGCCCACGGTTCGTCCGTGTACACAGCAAAGCAGGAGCAGAAGGTCAAGTTTGGCCCAGCGCGCGAGAAAGGCCAGCCTAGTTTGTTTTCCCTTCTCCCATTTTTCCTTTCTTCCTTTATTTTATTTTATATAAATATGTACCTTTAAACAATTTTGAATGCTTGATCCAACATTTTGTGGGATCTATTCGAAAAAAATTAACATAAGCTCTACATTTCATGTTCAAAACCTTTGTCGATTTTTTTTAACATAACTACATAAGCTCAACATTTCTGACGACAAATGTTTCTTAAGCTCCTGCGCTGCTAAGAGTTTTCAGCTTTCCACTCACGTGCCCTGACCTTGCATGTGTCTTGCCAAGCTCAAACCTTTGTCGTCTGAATGTCTGATGCTGCCTGTGTGAATCTAAAACTGGCGAGCATGGGAGATATGATCAATTACAGTATTTTGATGATGAATAATATACTGATATCTTGGTCTTAATGTAATGTTTGTACATAACATTCAAAACTCAAAATTGATAAGTTAAGTAACCCACGCATTAAAACGACTCACGATTCACATCAAGAAAGTGTGCATTTACATATGTATATCCATTAAATATATATGGCGGAATAGCCAAAATGGTCCCTAAACTATCAGCCAAGGCTCAATTTCGTCCCTGAACTACAAAAACGACCGTTTTCATCCTCGAACTATCGGATTCGGCTCAATTTAGTCCTTGCGCCGACGTGGAGCACCACGTTGTCGTCCTCGTCAGCGTCCAAGTCAGCTAGGGTTTCGTGGCATCTTTGTGTGACCGTTTTACCCCTCCTTTCTTTCAATACAAGCTGGAGGGATAACAGACTCCTCTCTTTTCCTCCTCCCCCATGGCGGCTGCTCTTGAGGGCTAGGGTTTGGAGGACGAGGAGGCGATATTCTGGAGGGGAAAAGTGTTGCCTACTCTGGATTGTTTGGTGATTCCGTGAAGCAGCGAAGGTCTTGTGCCGTGGAGGTGCATCGTCAGTTGAGGTGAGTTCGAGTTCTACTCGTAGGTCTGAGTTTGATTTCGTTTTTGGGTGAAATTTGACCATGTAGTGAATCTGTAGGGCGGAATTAATATGGGAGATGAAGAGGTATTGATTGTTAGATTTCATTTCAATGGGGATTTTGTTCTTGATGGGTCACAGATGCAGTATTGTAATGGGGATATGGGAGTATCACACATCGAGAAGGACAAACTATCAATCCCAGAGCTCAATGGCCATCTTTTGGATCACACAACCTTTCGTAGATCTGTTAGGATGTACTGGTTGCCCGTGGGTGCAAAGTTAAATAGTGGAATGAGACTTCTTGTAGATGACAAATCTTGTATGGACATGGTTAATGAGATAGGTTGTAGTGGGGCTGTGGACATATACACTGAAACAATTGAGTTGGACATGAGTGGCAATGAAGGTACAGAGATACAGTATGGAGATGATGATGTATTTAACCTGTTCGAGATGAAAACATAATGGATTTGGATGCTCCAGTAGCTCCTATGGATGGCTGTAATGCTATAACTAGTATTGCAGATGCTCAGAATGCACAGAATGGGGACCAACATGTAGAGAAAGAGGGAGTGGAGGAGGAGGAGGAGGAGGAAGAGGAAGACAGTGATTTTGATGCCACAGGATTTACAAGTGATGAAGATGATGAAGTAAGAGAGATAAGAACCAAATACAAAGAGTTTATGGCAGAAGCAAGGAAGAGAGGAGATATTCCATTGGATGAGGACACCCCAGTTACTTCAAATATGCCTGAAGGGAGTGCTGCAAACAATAATATTCAATTCAATGAATCTGGAGATGGCATTGCATATTTTGATTCAGACCATGAGGCGTCATATGATGAGGACAGTGATGGTGTTTCTAGGAGAAGGAACTGCAGGTTCCCAATATTTGACAGTCATGATGAGACTCCACACTTTGCTGTCGACATGTGCTTCAGAGGAAGAGATGAATTGAAAGATGCAATAGAGAGGTATGCCTTGAAAATGAAGGTGAATATCAAATTTCCCAAGAATGACAAGCAAAGGCTTAGGGCTATTTGCGGGTGGAAAGGGTGTCCCTGGGTTCTACATGCTTCATACAACTCAAGGTCAGATTGGTTTCAGATTGTGACATATAATGACAATCATGCATGCTGTCCAGAATTAAAGAATAAAAGGTTGTCTACCAAAAGAATTTGTGACAAGTATGAAAGTACTATCAAGGCAAATCCAGCATGGAAGGCCAGAGCAATGAAGGAGACAGTACAAGAAGATATGGGTGTAGATGTGTCAATCACAATGATAAAGAGGGCAAAGGCAAGGGTTGTTAAGAAGATAATGGATCGTCAAGTCGGTGAGTACTCAAAACTGTATGACTATGCATTGGAGCTGAAGCGAAGTAATCCTGGAAGCAGTGTACATGTTGCTTTAGATCCTGAAGAGACGGACCATGTTTTTCAAAGAATCTATATCTGTTTGGATGCATGTCGAAGGGGATTTTTAAATGGATGCAGGAGAGTAATTGGGCTTGATGGTTGCTTTCTCAAAGGGCCAATGAAAGGTGAGTTACTATCAGCTGTTGGAAGGGATGCAAATAATCAGATTTACCCAATTGCATGGGCTGTTGTTGAATATGAGAATAAAGATTCATGGGATTGGTTTCTTGGACATCTTCAAAAAGATATCCATATCCCAATTGGTGCTGAAGGCTGGGTATTCATAACTGACAAACAAAAGGTATTTTTTTACTTAGAATTGTTTTGTACCAATTAACTGACAAAAGGTAATATATATTGAGTGCTAATATTGTTTCTGACATTTATGCAGGGGCTTCTAAGTGTTGTCAGCAAGCTGTTTCCATTAGCCGAGCATAGAATGTGTGCACGACACATTTATGCCAACTGGAGGAAAAAACATAGGCTACAGGAATATCAAAAGAGATTCTGGAAAATTGCCAAGGCATCAAACCTAATCCAGTTTAATCACTACAAGAACAAGCTTGCCGGCAAAACTTCTGATGGATGGAGGGATTTGCAGAATACAGACCGAAGACATTGGTCTCGAGCTTGGTTCAAGACTGGGTCCAATTGTGAATCTGTTGACAATAACATGAGTGAATCATTTAATAGTTGGATTATAGAAGCCAGGTTCAAGCCTATCCTATCTATGTTAGAGGAAATCAGGGTCCTAGTGACTAGAAGAATCCAAGAGAATAGAAGCAACAGTGAGAGGTGGTTAATGGCTATATGCCCCAACATTATCAGGAAGTTTCGTAAGATCAGGCATAGAACCCAATATTGTCATGTACTATGGAATGGTGAAGCTGGTTTTGAAGTCAGAGACAAAAAATGGAAGTTCACAGTTGATCTCAAGGCTAATACATGCTCCTGCAGATATTGGCAAATTTCTGGAATTCCCTGTTCACATGCATGTGCTGCCCTGTTCAAGATGTCCGAAGAGCCAAACAATTATGTGCAAAAGTGTTTTTCTATTGAGGCATACAAGATGACATATCAACATGTTCTGCAACCAGTAGAACATGAATCAGCATGGCCTGTGTCTGAAAATCCTAAACCATTGCCTCCTAGAGTGAAAAAAATGCCAGGTCGACCAGCAAAAAATAGAAGGAAAGATGCTTCAGAGCCAGTTAAATCAAGCACCAAAGCAAGCAGAGTTGGCACTAAAATTAAATGTAGTCGTTGCAAAGGGTCTGATCACAACATTAGGAGATGCCCTATGCTAATGGTGTCTATCTTGTCAAGTTGTTAGCCTATATAATTTTATATTTGACTTGAGATCACTAACTTTGGGTGTCTAACTGCAGGGAGCTTCAGGGTCACAAAATTCCTCACAACAGCAGGCACGCAATGCAATAAGTCAGGGAAGTACCACACCTTTGCCAATAGAACCTGCACCATACAAGCAATCTAAAAGAAAGCGTGCTGCCTCATCTTCAAGTCAGAGCAGGTTGCTGCCAAGTGAAAGGACTGATTCATCCCACCTTCAGGTTAGTAAACTTAGTCAATTGGTACAGCAAAGACAAGTCAAGTTTCAGATAAGTAATTTCAAATCTTTTTGTGCAGTCTCGCAATAAGAGAAAAATGGTCTCATTTGCAAACTCAAAGTCCATTGCTCAAGCATCAGCAAAGGCTCCTGCTGGTGGGAGTGCATCTGTTATAATTGAGACAAGAGCCGGCATAGCTACTGGATCATCTGCAAAGGCAACCATCAATGTGTCAGGTGGAACTGGTTCAGCCACCATCCGGTCCTCTTCAGCTGGACATGGAGGACAAAGCAGCTCCTCTAGGAAAAGACTAGGAAAGCATGTAGTGTCATCAGAGAAGAGCATCATGTAACTTGAGAATGCAGTGCATGTCACTTGTATCATTTGTATTAAAGACTCCCATGGTCTGTCACTTTGAACTTCCAACTAGAACCTTTGAATGAATAACTACTTTTATTATATGAATTGGAGACATGCTTACATTTCACAACATTACAATATCAGCCATAGGCCTCCACTAATTACAATACAGAAACACAACAACAGCATATTGCAACTATGCTGTTCACTAACTTTTGATTTCAGTTCACGAATTTCTTTTCGTGCTCTCTGTCGTTCAGCATACATGACATCCCATTGTTCAGAAGAATTCACAAATAACTCTGTCATACTACTTCTCATAGACACCAATTCTTCAATCACCCTTCTTGCTCTACCAGAAAACTCTTGGTCGATCCAGTACTTGAACTCACAAGGTTGCTCAACTTGGGAGCATGAAAGGAACCTACGACCTACATTTGGACCTGACTAGCTGCAGCACAAAATCGGGTACAACCCATGGTGGCACCTCAATCCAGTCCTGACCACCATCCCTTCTCTATGCTCATCAAGTAGTCGTTCAAGCTGCAAATTGGAAAAACAAAGTATTCTCATCACAAATTGAATCTTACATCCCTCAATTTCAATTGAAGCGCATGCCCTGACCATGACTCACAAAAATGTTACCTCCAAATCCATGCCAGCCGAATCAGAAGCTTGAGCGCCGGGTGCTCTTTCTTCCTCAACCACACCACGCACTACTCTTCTCCTTGCCTGCGTTGGCCCTCTCGGTTGGCCTGCAGCAGATCCGCGCGGCATTCTTGGGGTGGGGGCGAGCTGGGCGCTTGAGCAGTTAAGGCTTGAGGCCGCAAAGCTAGACGGGATTAAAGATGGGAAGCAGGCCTGGGGCTGTGTTGGAGAGCTTCAACAGGCGGCGCGTTGTTGGGGACGGCGGCGAAGTGGAGACGGCGGCGAAGTGGAGCAGGTGTGGTGGTCTCCTTCGCCTGGAGCTGAGCGAAATAGATGCGCACGGGGGTTCCGGGAGGCATTTGGTCCTGGAGAAAGGGATGGCCAAGAGGTAAGGGCAAAATCGACATTTTACATGAGATAATGACCTGGACGCTGACGAGGACGACAACGTGGTGCTCCACGTCGGCGCAAGGACTAAATTGAGCCGAATCCGATAGTTCGAGGATGAAAACGGTCGTTTTTGTAGTTCAGGGACGAAATTGAGCCTTGGCTGATAGTTTAGGGACCATTTTGGCTATTCCGCCAATATATATCATTGTCAAACTATGACTAAAAAGTCAACGGGAACAGAGGGAGTGGTATATCAGCAACATAAGGTATCTCTTACAAAAAAAATGTAAAAGATGATCATTTACAATTAGTATTTTGCGTAGACAAAGTTATCGCATAAAGCCAACTTTTAAGATAAGAGGGAAAAGCACATTTATATGCAAGTGATGCAATAAAATAAAATTTCTGCCGTGGGCCATGGCATTGCTTACCAGTTAACATTGCCATATACTAAATGGTTTCCCTATCTTATAGAACTTGCTTGCAAAGTGAGCTTTTCTTATTCACTATCGAAATAGCTATGTTTGGAAAAATAGCGATCGTAGCCTCAATTTCAATAGCATGGGTCGGTGGTTTGAACGAAAAAAAATGGGACCGATGCTCATTTGTGTGAACCTGCATGAATTGTCACATTTTTCATTGAACTGGCACCAAACGGATAAGTTCAGCCTTTGCTGAGGCTAAACGAGTGTCACGTCTGGTCATTTTTCTTTCTTCCACTCCAAGCCTTGACACGGGAGGAGTAGAGGGCCTCCCGCTGTCAAGCACCCAACAAAACCGGAGGAACACTGTGTCTAAATCACACCCCCACTGATATGCGGGTCCCCACTCTTGTGGATCCACTCCACGTGAGACAGAGCAGCGAGAAACCCGCGCACCCTGCCAGGCGGAAGCGGAACCACTCTTCTAGCTCATCGTATAGACTTAGGGCATGTTTGGTTTGTGCCCCAACTCGCCCCACCAAATTTTGGTCATGACCAAATCATGGGCATAGCCAAATTATTGGTAAAGATGTGTTTGGATTGGTTCCTGTACCAAATTTTGGTAAGCCAACTCAACTTCTTAGTATGACATGTGGGACCCACAATATTATTATTTATTTTACATCAAAATATAGTCTAATGACATCTTGTTAGGTAGATTTAATTGTCCGGAGTATTAATCTGCAAACGGATTTGAAATTAGATAAAGCATTAGAAAGATATTAGCATATAAGCGTAGCTAATCTAGCATTTGGATTTCCGTGCAGCCTCTTTTCTTTTGCCACGTCGCTGTCCATTCTTGACGTTGGCTGCCAATTCAAGGGCGAGACTTTTGCCCGCCCAGAAACTGCCCGCGCGGCTAGTTGTTTTTGCTTTGGCGCATGTTGGCGAGCCAATTAGCGGCTACCAAGCAAACAAACGCCAAATATCCAGGGCGAGCCAAAAAATTGGATTGGCCAGCATTGGCACTGAACCAAACGTGCCCTTAGCTCACATAGACCAAGTGTAAGTGTATGCATCCGTTGGTAACACTGCAGTATGAACGCAGTGTACATTGAGACAAGGGACAATCAAACTCCGCTTAATAACCAAGGAAACTGGGAAAGGCTCTCCAGTCTCTAAACCTACCATCAAAACCCTCTTCGTCCTCCTCGCCGGCTCCGCCCCCTTCTCCCCCCCGGCGAATCCAAAGCCCCATCCCCCCTCCTCGCCAGAGATGGACCGGTAATGTCTCACCGTGTTCGATTGGGTGTGCTGTTGCGGCGTTGCTCTTGTTATTGTCCTGATCTATTTGTGTATTTACTGTTTAGCCGCACCGTCCTGCAACCTGGAGAGGACACAAGGGATTCGCCTGAAGCAGAAGCGGAATTTGTTTCTGCAGTCGAACTTCTACGACGAGGAGGCGGATGTGGCCGTTTGGAATGCGAATCAAGCACCTGTTCGCGCCAAAATCCACCACGCCTGCCCCCCAGCCCCTCCCGCCGCCCAGGACGCGGCTGCAGGAGCAGCGGATGCTGGCGTCCACGCTCCACCCCAAGGTCCGTGGTTTGCATCTCTAATATGATCCGAAACTGCAGTAATTACTTTCGTGCCTGCGTGAACCCCCCCCCCCCCCCTGCAGTAGGATTATGCCCATTATGCTCTTTAATTTGTGACTGATTTTAATGATGCAGTTCATGGTTCTACAAGTAATAAGTTTGTTCATACATTTGCCCTCCTTGTTGTGGAATCGGTTGTTGTTTGGGAGCCATGTGTACAATCTATTCTCTGTAATGGACGTTTCATAGATGCAGTGAGATGTTTCACAGTACATATTAGATGCTTGTCATGGTCATAAAAGGAAAATCACACCTTTTTCTAGGGATTGCTTATGCAACATTTCATTGTGCTCGGAACTATCGTGTTAAGAATGTGATTTGTTTGGGAGCCATACGTTTATTCATACATTTGCTCTCATTTTATAGAATGTGATTTGTTTGGGAGCCATACGTACAATCTGTTCTCTGTAATGGATGTTTCATAAATACAGTGAGACATTTCAAAGTACAGTAAATGCTAGATGCTTGTCATCATGGTAATAAAATGAAAATCACACCTTTTTTCTGGGATTTCTTATACACCATTCATTGCGTTCGGAACGGTTATCCTAAGTACTATACTATGGTTCAGGCATAACATAGTTGTAGTAAGATTATTACTATCGAGTAAAGGCTTGTTTGATGTCTGGGTTGTATTACCAGTGTATATCCGCAACCCACCATGTCCTTTAAGTACTATAAGTGAGTTTCCACAAGCATTTGCTGTTTTTCATCGAATTTGTTTGTTTGCAAACCATAGTTTTGGAGAACTGATTGTTTGTTACAGGATCTGCATGCATGTCGTGTATTTTCGGTGATTGAATAAATTGACTAAGATGTTGAGCTGTACGGTTTACATGATTGTCATGGTAATAAAAATAAACAACACAGAGCTTTCTCTAGGGGATTTTGTTATTTTCCATTGAATTTGTTTGCTTATGAACCACGCATATAGCTTTGGAGAATTGATTGTTTGCTACCAGGATTTGCATGCTTGTTATGTATTTTCCGTGATAGAATAAATTGACTGACATGACTGTCATGGTAATAAAAGGAAAAAAACACAGAGCTTTATCTAGGGATCTTAATTTACTACATTTCATCGTGGGCCAGATACTTGTCATGAATGCTGTATTATGGTTCAGGCATGCCATATTTGTAGTATCGTGCTATTAGCAAATGATAATGAACACATTTTTGTACAATAGATTGTTGTTAATGAATTACATGTTGTATGCGGAACAAAGTTCTTGGTCTCCTTTGATGATTTATACGTGGAACCTATATGATCATGTTCTGGTTTGATGATTTTTTGTATATGTGATGAAATACATATGATACAAACTACCTATTGGACCTAAACCTGTTTTTCTTCCTCCTTTTGCTCTTTACTAGATTATTAAGGCAAAATAGGCATATCAGAGTGCCTACTTAGGCATATCAGAGTGTGCCTACTTATCTTGTTACTTTTATTTAACCTGTCATTGGATTTCTGCAGAGTGAAAGGTGATACCGGAGGTGGTGGATTCTTCTTCTTCAGGATCTGGACCCCTGAAGTTCAAGAAGATCCAAGGCCAAAAAAATCAGTTTTCATTTTTGCCAGACATTAGGCTCCCAAATCCTGTTCGCGACCTTAAGTTCTGATATGGTCGGTCCTTAAGAGGCTAAGGCCCTCTACCCTTAAACATATTGTTGTACTGAACATATTGCGACTTTGTTACGGTTGCGTGCCTGAGTTAGAGGGAATGATATCTGGTGACAAGGTTCCTGTTCTTTTAGCTGAAAATTTTGAAGCACAGGTCTCGTTGACCTGAGTTTTTGGAAAGCAAAGAAATTACGGTGAGAGTGCAATGATATTGTCTCGCGAATATAGCCAATTCCAGCACTCGATTTCTGTGGCAATAAAAAACTGGGTATGGGTGTTTGATTCGAGGCGAACCACTTAACGAGCAGGGAAGGGTGTTGTTCTTCTTGGTGGTTATCATTTTGCTAGAACCTCACGGCCTCAATGCTCTGATTCTTAGTATTTCTGACGATGAGCGGTTGAAGAGCGAGCCCAAGCAGGCAGGCGCTTGCCGAGGTTAGCGCGCTGGAAGCTGAACAGGAAGTTGACCGCACCGATCGTTGACACGAACCCAGCCGTCATCAGGCAAGCAACCGGGGCCGTTCAGCCCGCGGAACTTGTCCTCCGGCTGCACCGCACGCTCCAACACCCGCGCGCGCGGCGCCGAAACATGGACCAGAGGATGATGCACCCGCCACCGCCTTCTGCCACGCAAGACCAGCACGATGTTGAGCGCAACCGCGGGCTCCATGGGTGTGTCGTTTCATCAAACACTTGTCGGATCAACAATACACAATGTTGATAACTAATGGCCCTGTTTGGATACCCTGTATTAGTGTTAGTTTGTGTTAGATTGGAGCAAACTAACATGAAATCATCCAAACATGTGTGTTAGTTTGTGTTAGTTGCAACTAACACCTCTAAAAAAACTAGCACCTCTAAGGGGTGTTTTTTGTGTTAGTTTTGGTGAGGCCCACAAAAGAAAGGGAAAAGATTCCTCTCCCTCAACCTCCCTGGATCTATCTGCGCCACATCTCTCTTTTCTCTTGTTCTTTTCTCTTGTTCGTCTTCCGCCTGCCCGCCCCACCCGCCGCCGCTGCCGCCGGCCGCATCCACCCGCGCCGGCCGGCCGGCCTGATCCATCCGCGCCACCACCCGCCCGCCCGATCTCCTCTTCCGCCCTATCTCCTTGTCCGCCCGGCCGCCGGCCCGCCCCTGCCGCCACCGCCGGCCCGCATCCACCTGCGGCGGCCGACCACATCCCCCGTCCAAACCCGTCAGGAGGTTCCCTTCAATCCGACGTCAGGAGGTTCCCTTCGATCCGACGCCAGGAGGTTTCCAAGTACGGTGTCGATCCGGTCGGTAGTCATCAAGCTGAGCAGAACCCCCTTACGTTCCTTAGTTGAGAAGGCCTCAAAGTGGCCGGTCACAAAAAATCAGGATGCAAAGGTAGTTACATGAGTCAAATAATTGAAAATGGTGCTTTTATTGTCAAACTAACACAAGTATCCAAACAGCCCAAGTGCTAGTGTTAGCGTTAGTTTCGTGTTAGTTTGTGTTAGAAAACTAACACTAACATCTAACAGTGTTAGAGTATCCAAACAGGGCCAATCGTTCTGTCAATCGAACCTCGTTCTGTCAATCGAACCTCTGATAACTTCATACAAATCGGAAAATTGTTACCTTGTTAGCCATGTGCAAATATAGAATAACAGTTCCACCCACGATACTATTTTAAAATAAGACATGACATGTCCCACAGTTTTTTAATTCCCAAAGATTATCTTAACATTGCACTCTGGCATGTCCCTGATAAGTTGTTCAACTGCTAGGTCTTGGCGTCTTGCTCACACTTACCCTTCGGAAACACACGTTCTGCTGGTAGTCTCTCAGAACGAGGCAATGCGCCTATCTCGTCACAGTAATCACAAGTCTGGTAATCATTCAGGACAATCCTTCCTAAGTTGGGAGATCGACCCATCACAAAATACCATTTGTTGCTCCATTGGACTAAAGCCAGTAATCTGAACCTCTCTCAATAGCCATTCCTTACAACTTTTGAACTCAGACACCTTACATGAAGGACTTGTTCTGTCACCAAAAATCTGTTGCCTTTCCTCATCATCCACTATGCATGGATGTTCCCATATCTAATTCAAAAGTAAACACCTTGTTAATGTAAAAGGCAGATTATATTCAATTTATTTTCAAATTTTTATTTTAGCTCAAAAATAAAGTTCATACTATTCATGATTGAAAATAAAGTTCATACTGTTGTAAAATAAAGAACATGTTGTAAAAATTTAGTTTAGCTCACCCGTTGCAATTATGATACCTGCAGCTAAGGGAGGGTTTTGAGTAAATTCATGAATCATGAACAGTATGAACTTTCTCGGGCTGAAGGTATCATAATTGCAATGGGTAAGCTAAAATGCTAGATTTGGGTTTATTTGATTCAAATATGGGCATCCAAATTGGTTGGGGGCATTGATCTTGATCATTTATCTCAATATTTTATCCGCTTTCTACTATATTTGCATTGCTTTTACCTGCTCTTATTGTCTCTAACTTATAAGTTATAACTTATAAGAGCCTGATTTTAGTGAAATCATAGTGATATCCATTGAAGCTAATAATAGTGTGAGGTGGAGGTCCCTGGAAAAATGGGCATTGGTTCTTGTTCCTGCTCCTATTGTCTCTACTGTTATTCATTGAACCTAATAAAATAGGCAGCTCTTTTTATGCATTTTCTACCATTTTGATTTGTTTGAGATCTCTCATAACTGTTTTTATTGTCTCTGACTCATAAGAGCCCAAAAGCAGTTAGCCTCTACAAAATGGGCATGAATGGGTAGGATAGGTATGGTTCCAACAGCATTGATTTTGCTTCATCAATAAGCACAGCTGCGCTTGAACAAAGGGACGGGTGAAAGTCAGGAGAAGCAAGCAGCAAAGCCTAATGAGTAGCAGCAGTCTGTCAAACGTGAGGCAATAAGGCAGCACATGGAGAGTCAACCCCAGTCTAGCTCTTTATTCCCCCTTGAACATGTCAGACAACTGTGTGTCATCGCATTAAGGAGAAAAGATGTTTACATTCGCACTGACAGGCTACGCTAAGCTCTAGGCTCTAGCTGACACCACCACCAATAAACCCCTGCTTCGGCTCAGAGAAATAGGAGGATGAACGAGAAGGCATGTATTTTATGGTGCCAGGTTTCCATAACCTGGGGAAAACTATTGTCATGCACCATAGCCCACCTATGTCAGGTATTCTGCAAGTTTAATCACATGATCAGGGGTTTGCATCCTGATCAGCTATAATATTGAAAACATGTTAGGTAAACTGAGAACCTTTAGAGTACGTGCAGATGAAGGTGGAAGATTTCTTACAAGCACAAAAATGGGGACGGCTTGAAACCAAACTTCTTTAGTAAATTGAACACAAAATTCAATAAAAAGAAAATGACGAAAAGAAACAAATAGAAGTACCTCAATATCAAATACCCCAATAGTAGGTGCAGCTTCAAGGAGAACTATCATCCATAACAGGTCAAATTCAACAAATATACCGTGTATTGATAGCTTCCTTAGTTTGTTGAATGCAGTGCAGAGTTGCTTTCCTTCTGGTTTTATCCAAATCTAACAAAACAGAGATGCAGAAAACAAGAACATGAATGATTACTGCCTTCTGTACAGATCAAGTATGCTCAGTTAGGCCAATTGTACGGTCATTTATCTGATGCTTCTAGATAAAAAAATACATTCTAACATATTTTAAAGCAGTTAAACACAATGAAGGTATGGATCAGCTATAGTGTTCCTCAGAATTAATATTGAAAACTTATTTAAATCATAATATATAGAATAAGATGCACCTTCAGTAGACATATCATAATAACAGTGTGCACAAAATGAACATGGCTTTACCTTTTCTCCATGGAAATTTAATGTCAGATTCTCCACAGATGTGGTATCTCTTAGAACCTTACTTAACTTAAATCCTTGATGATCAACCATTGCAATACATATGAGGTTCAATTCTTTAAGCGATGGAACAACATCAAATGACAATGGGGTATACGGCCAAATCCAACTATCCCAACAAAGCCGCTCTAATTTTGGAAGGCACGACACTTGAAGTTTCCCCAAGCAGCAGAAGCGTAGTTCAAGAACACTAAGTTTTGAGTCTGGTGCACGTATCTTCCAATCTGATAGCCCCCCCCCCCCCCCCCCCCCCCCCCCCCCCCCGCATCACAGTTGGAGAGGTAGAGATGTTTCAGTTGCTTGCAACAATCAAATAAGAGGTGATGGATATCCCAATCAGAAAAACAAATATTATATAAATAGAGTTTTGTGAGGCAACGAAGCACACTAGGGTAGGCAATGAAGAAGCCATCCACAGAATGAGCTTGTTGAACCATTTCCTTGTTATAACAGTCATCTGGTAACTTCTCATCTATTATAGCAAGGTCTAAAGCTTCTACTGTTCCATATCATAGCTTGACTGACTAGAGGGCCAATGACATCTGAGTAATTGTTGACCAGATAAAGCTTAAGTTGCAGCCTTGTGATGGTAGCTTCAGTCCGCGGAACAGCCAAGAAGCTCCTTGCGGCTTTGGTTAGGGAGGCCATTGCTTTATCCATATGGTCAACTTCAATGGGGTTTGGGTGTGGGACGGATAAGAAATCTTTGCAATCAATGGTGAGCTCACGGAGTAACCATGGCAGATGTTTCCACCGCGTTGATAAGATACCAGTCCTTACAGCCGTAGTTGTGTCTACTGCTCCCAAGATGGACAGTAAAATATCATCAGTCAGCATGCTGAGCCTATCTTCATCCTCTGGTTTCTACAGCAAAACAGATTGCCCAACCATTAACGTATATCAAACTAGTAGAATAGTTTGTAATGTTCTGAACAAAGTTTACTGTTGCAATTATCGCACTGAATTATTTGTGACAGTAAATATATCAGAGTAGATCAGTAACAGTTTTAGAAGAAAAAAATGCAGTGCAGAAGGCTTACGAGATCGTCCCCGTTATTTAGCTCAATGACTAATTCACCTGGCCTTCAGCAAGCACACCTGTAAGTATTGCATAGAGAACCTAATGTTAGCTCGAATAGTCGAAATTATTTGCAATCGGCCGAGCTCCTCCGAAGTTACTCCCAGAGACTAGATGCTCGAACCCCTAATAACCGAAGTATACAAGCCCTAAACTAAACGGGGAGGCGTATCTAGTCCTCAATCGAATCATATTTACGGTGCTTGAAAGGAACTACTGGTTCCTCCACCGCATAAACACAGGTAGTTTAGCAATCTCTCAGGAAACAGAACTGAAAAGAAGAACAACCGGTCTTCACCCACCTGCTGCCGTAGCGTTGCTACCTGGAGGCCGCTGCTCGCATATCCCCCGACCGCCCATGCATTTGGGTTCCGTGGCACCGCTCCTAAGGTACCAAGCGTGGCTCGACGCCCAGGGCCTCGCTGCGGCAAGAGGGGGATGAGGGCACCGGCGGCACCGAGGGAACAGGCAGAGCCGGCAGTGATGGGATGGGGTGGCCGGAGTTGAGATACACCTGGCAGAAGCGATGCGGCGGCGCCAGAGGCTGTGTGATAGACGTAGATGGGCCTTGACGTCTGCAATGATTTGGGCCGATCGTCGTCACATAAGCACCCTTTGCTGGATTTGTTAGAAATAGTTCCTGACCCACAAAATATAGGTACCGGTTCACATGTTTGATTCCTTGTTCTTACTTTTTAACCGTTAGATCTGGATCTATAAACCATTGGATCTGGATCTATAAACGGCTCTTAAAAATTTTCAAGCACCCTAATATTTCTCACTCGAATACACGACGTTTTGCTTCCATTTCTCCGTGTCAACTCAAATCTCACAGAATTCTCTGTCCGCAAGCCGGGCCACTTGCCCACTTCAGCATTGACGAACCGGCGCACGGGCCCCGCACCGCGACAGAAAAGCACACAGCCCTATCCGCTCGCACCCGCCGAAGAGACACCGACCGGGGGCGTCACCTTCCAGACGAGCAAAGCTCCCCCCGTCGGCCCTCATGGCTTGGAAGTTGGAATCAAACATGATACGGAGTAATATCATGGATGCACACTGCTATCATAATCAGTGGAAGGTCCTGATCTGAAAAACGGGGAGGAGTGACGATTGACCAAGGACTTCCAATAGTAAATTCGCGGTTTGATGAGTTTTTAGAGCCGTGGCAAATTGCAAATGTTGGTCACAATTCCAGAACCTGTTATGTTTCTTTCATGATACTCTCAATTATAATATATTGGAGTCTGTCAGTTCTCGACGTTGCCCGATCAGCAGCCACGCTTCTTGAAACGAGATTGTGAAATTTAGAACCTGTGCTCTGTTTCTTTCATTATACAGCAGCACTCTTGATTGTCGTCAACTCCCCCCATCTTTACAGCTACCTCTTCTGAATACATCTTCTTCAGGGATCATCACTCTCTTCAGCCTTACTGTCAGAACTTCCTGTCTGATTCTTCATCACAGTAAAGTGTACCAAAGCATCAGGACTTGCACCAACCCTGGACAGTCAGGATTCAGATAGTGGTTTGCACCAGGGTTTTTTTTCCCGACCGGTCTGGCCAAACCGCCGCCCACCGGTAGCGGTTAGCCGGACCGGTTTGACCGGAAACCGGTAGAAACCGAACAAATTTAAAAATCAAATTAAACCGCAGTTCAACCGGTTTCGAACGGTTAGCCGACCTGTTTGAGCGGTTTGACAAATTTTCGAATTTTAATTAAAAAATAAAAGGAAATTTCTAAAAAATTCCTAAAAATAGTTTAAGGTGCGTAGAATCTAATGGTGTCAAAAGAGAACATTTTTAAGAAGTTTAAGTAGCGGTTTAAGGGCATTAGAAGTTTAACGTGTTGATTTAGTAGGCAGTTTGAACTTCTAATACAAACAAAAGATACTAAATGAACTAATATTTGAAAATTTTGACACCATTACAATCTACTCACCTTAAAGTATTTTTAAGATTTTTTTAATTTTTCAGTTTTTTAAATTTAAATTTGAAAATTTTAAATTTGGCCGGTTGGAAACCGACCCGTACCGCTACCGGTCCCGGACCGGTTTGACCGGTTACCGCGGTATCCGGACCGGTAGCGGTCGGGATTTTTAACCCTGGTTTGCACAGCTGGATTAAAGATACTGTTACCATAGTATATATGGGTTCTGTCATCAAAACCATTTTTCACTCCTAATACAACCACGATACTAGAACATTCTCGGGGTTTTACTATTTTTTTAAAAAAAACTGAAAGTAACAACCCATGTACACGACAAGTGAATAGGATACCAAGCTACCATCAAAAAAAAAAGAGAAGCAATATTTTAGATCCCAAAAATTATATCAACATGGCAGGAAGCCATATCTCCAATAAGCTGCATGACTACCATGTCTTGCTCTCCCTTGCCCTTGGGGAATACTCCTGATGCTGGTAATCTTTCAGATCGAGGCAGTGCACCTATGTGCTCACAGTCCTCACAAGGTGTGTAATCTTTCAGGATAAGAGTTTGTAAGTTGGAAGCTCGCTCCATCACAGCCCTTATAAATGTCATCTGTTGATCCATCGGACTAAATCCAGTAATCTGAACTTCTTTCAATAGCCACTCCTTACAGCTTGTGAACTCAGACGTCTTTCACAAAGGGTTTGTCCTTTCACCAAAAGTTCTCCCTCTTGACTCAGTACTACTCTCTGTGCATGGATGTTCCCATATCTATATTCAAAAGCAATGCATTCGGGACTCGGAGTAGGGGCGATTTGGGGGGAGCCGCGCGTGAAATCAACGCCAACGCGACGCACATCCCGGCCCGGCCGAAACGGCAGGTTTCTGATTCTGAAGATGTGGGGGGTGGGAAGAAGCCAAGAAGGAATGGTAGAAGCCGCGGAAGGACGTGATCGTTCCGAGATCCGTGCGGGACAGAGCGAAACCGTGAAGCGTGGGGTTGTCTGATGGGCTGTACTCATTTTAATTTTTCGGATAGGCCTCATATTTTTTTTTTCGGATAGGCCCCATTCCACTTCATATTTGTTCATGGCCGAATCCAGTGACTAAAAGTCACTAAAAAACAAGTTAAATATTCACATTGACTATCCAAGAATGGCTCTGTCTACACACCCGAAATATTGGGGATTCCTCATCTCTACCAATTAAAAAAAATGGATGGATTTACAAAAACAGGCACAATGCAGTATGGGCTCCGTTCCGTTTCTTCCACGCGACTGCAAAACGCCGCCGCCTCCGATCACCGGGGTCAAAAAAGAGCTGCGCAGACCGGCTCACGCCTGGAGAGAAGGGCACAAGGTGGACTTGACGAATGGACGAGTGGTGGACGGAGGAGAGCCGCCGGTCGGTCACGCGGCGGCGCGCTGCTGGCGCGGGAACCGCGGCGTGGGGAATCGCGGCGTGGGCACGACGAGCGGGTCGCGCCCCCCCTCCGGCACCTCCTGCATCTTTCGCAGCCGCTCCGGGATGGTGTCGTCGAAGAGCCTCGACCCCGGGTTCTCGGCGTAGCACACGTAGTAGCACCCGACGCAGGCCTGCGGCAGCGCCATGCCGATCCGTGTCATCAGGTACCCGACGAAGAAGGCCAGCAGCGACACGGTCGCCGTGTAGTGCCGGTGCGTGGCGAACGCCCAGGAGCCCGCCAGCGCCACGCACAGCGCGCCGCTGGTCACCCCCGTCAGGAAGCACACCGAGCTCGTGATGTCCGAGTCCACCAGCGCCGCCATCCCCGGCAGCGCCTCGAACTGGCCCCACGTGCTCCGCGACGCCTGCACGAAACCACGCCCGTACGCCGCGATCTGAAAGATCGTCTTGCTTGTCAGTGCCAATCTGCCAATCGCATCAACATTTGAAAGAAGGAAATGCGCGGGTACTCACATGGACGAAGGCCCAGCTGTTGCCGAAGCTGAAGATGCCGTTCATGACGTGGAGGCAGCAGTGCGCGCAGGAGAACATGAACTCGTCCTCGCCCTCCAGGAGGTTGAGCCCGCGCGCCACAATGCGCAGGGCCTCGATGGTGGGCACGAAAAGGGAGCCCAGGCAGGCGCTGCCGAGGTTGTAGGTCAGGGCGCGCTGGAAGCTGAACTGCACGCTCGACTGCATGCCGCGCAGGTAGTAGAGCGCGATCACCCGGCTCGCCGTCAGGTTCGCCACGTTCCGCATCACCTCCGCGGTCCACATCAGGCTCAGCACCAGCGCCAGGATCGTCAGCCCAGGGAACCGGAAGGTGACCGCGCCGATCACCGCCACGCACCACACCGAGATCCACACGAACCCGGCAGCTACCATCAGATACGCGGGGCCGTTCAGCCCGCGGAACTTGTCCACCGGCTGCACCGCACGATCGAACACCCGGGCGGTGAACCCCACGCGCCGCGTCACCCAGCACGCGTACAGCCCCGTGCCGATGGAGAACACCACCATGGCGACGCCGAGACCGACGGTGGCCAGCGTGGAGAAGCACATCAGCAGCGCGCCCACGCCCAGCGTGACGCCAAAGCTGGACCAGAGGATGACGCGCACCATGGCGCGAGGCCACGTGCGCACCGCCTTCTGCCACGCAAAGGCCAGCACGATGCTCAGCGCCACCGTGCCCTCCACGGGCAGCACCCAGTCGCGCAGCAGGCTGCGCTCACGCCGTGCATTGTGGGACCGCGGGTGCTGGGTGATGTCCTTGACGGTCTTAAACACGAAAAACCCCACGGCGAACCCAGCTGCGGCGAGATGGAGCAAGAAGAGGCACAGCGTTATGCCGTTGGTGTACTTGTGCGAGTTGAGGGATGGGAGCGGACCCTGCAACAACAGATCAGTTACTCAGCTTGTCAGCTCAACTGAATTCAGTAAGTCATTATATTAGCCGCTACAGCTTGTGAGTTTCTAGATTACCACGCCGTCACATTCAGATTCAGAGATTCGATTCCAATCAGTGGTACATTCTTGAGGATATTTTAAAAGAAATATTAGTGCCTAAGAAACCCATGAATCATCCATATAGCCAGTTAACCAAAGCTAGAAGCTAGGCAACATTGATTAATAAATCGTGCCAAACACTATACCACCTATGCTCCTTTTCTATTGTGGGAGGTTGAGCACCTTCAGTTATTATATGATAAAATTGCTTTTGGTGTTCGCCTAAGAAGAAAACACAGCTCGCTTGTAATGTTCAATATGCATTATTGTCTTGTTGCTGTGTGCTATACTGCTATGTGACGCTCCATAATTGAAGAGCCTAAGTCTAAAAGAGGCACACAAAGATTACCCTTTTTTGTCATTTTGGCATCTAACATACTAGTGAAGTTGCAATTATACTACTCCTTTCACCCGTTCTAGACGAAACCAAACTATCGGCATCAAACTATTCCCTAACCCTTTAAGAGCTATTTCTTCTGCAGTACTTTCAAATCCGTACTGTCAATTTAGTATAGTGATAGAATAATTCGGTGATTCTGTCAGTGCAGTGCTGTGGTAGAATAATTCAGCAAGCAAGCATGAACCCCAAAAGGTCAAAAGTACAGGACACCGCAAGCATAATAAACCTACTGATACCAAACAAAATTATTGTACTACCCTCCCGTGCCTACCAACCAGCCTAAAATGGTACAGTCGGATCACAATCAAGCACGCCCACATGTCCTAAAAGAGCCGAGCCAATCCCACTATTAAAACCGAAATTTCCTAAACAATTCGATCGAGATTTTAGTTAGAGGAAGAATCTAGACAATTGAGCTCGGAACATTTCTTCCTACCTGCTGTGGGCCCTGCGGGACGGGCTGGTACGCCGCCACCTGCGGCGGCGGCTCGACGGCGCCGGAGGCCACGGATATGGGCGGCGGCGGCGCCTGCGTGGTGACCTGCAGCGGCGCCAGCGGACGCTGCGCCTGCAGCCGCGACGCGGGCGGGGGCGGCGCCTGGTCCACGACGACGACCTTCTCCACCGCCTCCGGCGCCGGCGCCGATCCCCTGCCTCGCGCGACTTCCTGCCGCGGCGGCGCCTGCACGCGTCACACAGCAAAAGCCAATAAACCCATGAGCTGCGCTGACCACAAAACAAAACGGCGGCGAGAAGAAGCGAGCAACCGGCGCGTTACTCGAAAATAAAAGGGCCAATCTTTCCGGGGAGCGAAAGGAAGAAAGAAACCGTACGGCGTTCTCGGCGGCGCCCATGGCGCTCTGCTGCTCCGGGCTCCCTGGAGAGCGCAGCCGCGGCCTTGACGCCTTGTTCCTCTTGGCGGAATGGAGAAGCGGGGCAGGGAATGAAGCTTGGTATGGAGAACTGTAGGAGGTGGTGGTGGTGGGGAGCGAGCGGGGGGAGGATTTGGTTGGGGAAAACTTGGTGGCGTTGGCGTCTTGGAAAGTTGGAAGCGAGAGGAGAAGGAGACGAAACTGCGAGAGCCCAATCTGTGACCGTTGGTATGGCCTTTTCGCTCGTGCGGTGGCCTCGCCTCCTCACGCAGGGGCGTGGTGGGGCCGGCGTGGCAGTGGGCGTGACAATGGTGTGCCCCCTTCTCCTGTGGGCTGCTTTCTGTTCTGGCGTATACGTTTTTTTGTTTGGTTGGGGAGTTAAGCAATTTTTTAAAGCTTTGTCCTGTGTGTTTGTCTCTCTCCTCGTCAGCAACTTGGGAGAGTGGCTGCGCTGTGTGCTGGACAGCAAATTGACTTTTTATTTTTGTCCCCCTTTCTAGCATTGATGTTTTTTGGATTGGCCACACGTTGAGCACGCAGGGAAGAATGGTGATTTCCCCAGGGTTTTCTCTCTTTTTTTCCCTATTCACTCCGATCTCCAACAGTCCAACATGAGATAGACTTGCCTGCGTGTCTGGTCCACGTGGGCCTTGGGCTGCCTGCCACCTTCGCTCGAAGCATGCATGGGGCCACGGGGGCCGCGCCACATCGTCAGTGTGGCAATACTGTCCTCGGCTCCTCGCCCGCTGGCACCTTTCCGGCCATTTTTATTTTTTACCCAGGACGAAATGACGTGGGTGCGGATGCGGATCGTGCGCGATGACTCTCCTCTTTTTTACTGTACGTACTAGCCCGTAGGAATGACAGAAAGTGAAATCACCATCGTGTCCTCATCGTGCGGGAGGCTGTCACCAAAAGCATCGTCTCGTCATGTCTTGAACACTCGATTATTGGTGATCCGGTTATCATCATCACTTCATCAGCGTACCCTTCCTTTTCATCACCCGCGTGCTCTGCTCTGCACACTGTTGGTGTAATGGGGAAAAAAAAATGGTGTGCGCGTGTGGTGATTGGTGAAGGCCAATAAATAAAAATAAAAAATAAACGCGCCCTGCTTTTTTTCGAAAACAGGCGTGCCCAGCTTTTATAGAAAGCAATATAAGGTTTGGGTTACCACGAGGTCAAGGCAAAGTCAACGCTTAAAACACGTGCTGAAAGGAAGCATATGGTTTGGACTTTGGAGTAGGCAACCGACATCGCTGCAGAGCTCTGCACCCCAGAAGATCACGCTCGTCCGGCGAGCAGGCAAAGTTTTGCACCTGATGGAGTACGCGTCCAACTGTCAATCCGCCGTCTTGCTTGCGGATGGTTGGCGACGCTGCACGTTGCCATCGAATCGGCAGATGATGAGGTCTTGACGGCGACCGGGGATGGCTGCGTGTTCGCAACAGTCTGATCAATGTGATGCGATGCAACGCCGGAGATAAAAAGGAGGCATGAATGTTCCTGAATCCCCCTATTGGAGAATTGGCGATGCGTCTCGACGGGGACGACGGCGACGCGCACGCTCTTGGAGCCTGGTTGGTTGGATGCCAAAATCTTGGCATGCCCACATTTTGGCAAGGCAAAAGTTACCAATTTTTTGGACACTATTTGGTTTGCTACCAAAATGTTGGCACATCTCACATTTTTTTGGCCAAAATGTTGGCTACTTTTTTGCCCAAACTTTGGCATGCCAAAATGTTGGCACTTAACCAATCAGGCCCTTGGTCTTCGTCTTTGGCAAGCCTCCTACTGCCTCCCTTGTACAAGCAACATTTATTTGCGAAGATGAAATCTCGGCCGTATATGAGCAACACATACTAAATGGCGATGCGTCTCGGCGGGGACGACGGGGCCTCGGTCTTGGCCTTCGTGTCTGGCAAGCATTGCACCTTTGTACAAAGCGACATTTATGCGTTGCTAAGTAGTAAGATCAAATCTCGGCCGTACATGACACGCTTCTTCCCAGATCCATTCCCCGATCGTTATCCGCTTTTTTATTTGGGAGTGGTGTAATCCGTCTCCATTTTACAAGGAACCGTGGATGCTGAGACTTGTGATCACTGCCAAACATATGTCAAGTGCCAAGGGATTTGCTTCACGTTGGTGAGGTCCCGCTCTACTACCCCGCTGGCACCTTTCCGGCCTTTATTACCTAGGAGGCCAGGACGGCATCGCACCTTGTCCCGTGTTTGAAAACGTACGGAACAAATCGCCATCAAAAGTACTACCATGTTTTGATCACTCGATGATTCGCGATCCGGTGATCATCAGCGGAGCAATTTTTACTGGTAGTACTGTACTTTCTAGTGTTAAAAAAGTATGGCGTGCGTGCGATGAACGCTAAAGAATACGAGCCCTGCTTCCCGATACCACCACGAGGTCCCCTGCACCGGCAAGCACGTGCGCAAAAAGGAAAGGAGGCGGCTACCATGTTTTGCTTCTTTCAGAAAAAATCGCACGTTTGGAGTAGGCAACGGACATCGCTGCAGAGGCAGAGCTCGACCCGCCGGAAAGATCACGGATGAGCCTCGTGGACCGAGCATGCCAAGTTTTACTTTGACTCGACCTGTTATGGTTCCAACTTCCAACTGTCCGTCAGGCGTCATCCGCCGTTGGGCAGTGTTTAGGCCAGTCTCTGTGAGGTTTTATAAACAATAAATAAAACGTCACATAGGCTATTTTGATGACATGATACAATATTAACGAGGAAAGAGCGTTTCATCGCCACGACACGAGCCGGCTCCAGTTACCGAGACATGAAACAGGGGATGACACCGCATTAAGAGCATTCGTTTCATCCCCGACGCGACGGCGTCGATCCCGTGGGTTAAATTTACCGTTGGTAACCGGTCCGGTTTGACCGGTTACCGGTCAAACCGGTCCGGTCCGGTAGCATAATAGGGCCGGTTACCGCTCAAAACCGACACTACCAAACCGCTCCTACTGGTTAACCGGCCGGTTTGACCGGTTTACCGGCCCGGTTTTTATTCCCGAAAAAACCGCTACTGTAGCGAAAAATTTAACCCTGCGTGCGGCCCGCCCGCAGGCGATGATCTCCCACGCCGTGCAATTTTTCCGGCGCCAGTCTGCCGCCATCGCTGCCAAATTCCCAGCCATATATGGATTACTTTCCATCCTGTCTCCCTCATCCATTCCAATCTCAGCTCCTAGCACTCCAATCTCACCGGCGGATCTGCTCTTCTAGCTGGCGGGTCCACCGTTGGTTCCTTGCACAGAGGGAGGAGCCTCACTGATTGGCGACGCGGCACGTCGTCGTCGTCATCCTAATTCCTACTGTAATTCCTATCATCCTGTTGACAGAAATAATCAGCTGCTCGAAGTTACAGGCAATGTGGCACGCGCAAACTCGCCGCCGTTCGGCCGTCCGATGGGGCGTATCGGCAGTGCCCACATCGAATCGGACTATCGGAGAGCAAGAGCCTTGACAGCGACCGGGGATTTTTTTTTTCCCCCTTTCACGAGCCTGATGCAACGATGGAGATAAAAGAAGACTTTGGATGATCCACTGAATCCGTGATGGCGATGCGCGTCTAAAGAGACGACGGCGATGGGGGCTCACTACCGGGCCCCTTCTAGAGCCTTGACGCAGGTTTATGCCTAGTTCATTTTTTTTTTGGAGTAGAATGCCTAGTTCAAATCTGGGACGTACATTGGATGGTTGGAGATTACAGTTGATGGGCGGATTTTGGAGTGGTTCGATCGGGTCGTAATCCTTCTGAACTGTGGATGTCAAGTCCGGTCGTGACGTGAGATTGGAGGAGGCGTCACGGCCAGCTAAGGTCCGAGTTACGCTGGATTAATGGATGATGGCACCATTATTTCCCCTGACAGAGGGTTAGCTGGGTTCAGGCCGCCTTTCCTAATTGGTAAGTGGGCTGGGCCAAAATCGCCTGAAAAAAATGGCCTACAATACCTGACAAATCCTTAGATCCCGACACTGGAGTTGTTCGTTCGTTCTCTCTCGTCTCTTCCCCTTGCTACAGTTCAGACCGGCGGCGGAAGGGCGATTTCGTTCCCGGCGTCGGTTCCGCCGCCTCCTCTTCGCCTCCGGCGGCCGTTTTGGCGTCGGAGGTGGAGGGGAGACGGGGAATCGATGTCCGGTGTATATACCCTCTCCTATTAGTCTAGGTGTGTGTAGGTTAGGGTTAAGTTTACCGGTGGCGCTTGGATGGCTACCGGTTCTTTTGCTCCGTTGGTGCGGCGTCGAGAAGGGCGGCTGTGGCGGATCCGGTGATGGTGCTGGAGAAACTAGAGCTCCTTCTTCTCGCGACGATCCATGGAGAATAAAGTGTGCTCTCGTCGGATCTGGAGTCCTGGTAGGTGCTCAAGTTCTTGGCGAGAGGTATGTGTACCAACTTGAGAAATCGGGTTGGTCTTATACTACCATCTTTTCTGGTGGTTTTCTTCCCCTCCAGGGTGCTCTGCTGGCCGTCGTGCCGGGGATGTTGGTGTTGAGGCGCCAGGCTCCCTTGTGTTCGGCGAAGCGATGGCTGATGGCCATCTTGTCGGGCCTGTGCGTTCAGCGGTTAAAAAGCATGTTGGTGCTGTTGATATGCTGCTCGTGGTGCCGTTCTAAACCTGTGAAGTTTCTTCGTCGAGAGGGTGGTCGGCTTCAACGACCGTACCGGTCGCCGGCGATGAAGAACACCGGGAGAAGCTTGCTAGGACCTAAATGTAATTTTCAATTCTTTCAAGGGTGTCCGTGCAAGTGTTGGGTTGTAAATCATCAGAAATATTTATGAAATACATTCCCGGTTTCTCAAAAAAAAAAAAAGATCCCGACACTGACAATATGCCTTTCAGATACCCTCCTTAAAAAAAAAAAGATAATATGATACTTGATTATGCTTTTTTGCAAACCTTGTATCGATTACGCTAATGAATTCCTGAGAAAACAAAGCTGTACTGTGGTTCATCATCTCACGGCTTGCGCTCGCAACTTGCTTGTGCAGTGAGTTCATTTTTTCCATGCACATGATTAACATAATACTCCGTACGAAGTAATTAATATCATGAATCAGTTCATCCCGCTACAGTCGTCATAAGATGATTTCTAGTATCATAAATCATTCTATTTTACATGAGGTCCGCAACCGCGCGCAAAATTATATATATTTATAAAAAAAGAAATCCGCACGCAAAAGACGCTGCCCACGTTGTTCTTGACTTCTATGTGCCGCACGAGATGGCCGTTGCTTCGCAAATCGCAATATCCATGACATTCCCGACCGAGATCTCAAATCTATGCCATATAGAAGGACATTTCAATTTTTAAAGACCGAGATCCCGAGTCCTCGACCCCAAATATGTTATTATATCCACACAGTTCGTTTCATCGAAAGAAAGCTATTTATCAGCGTGTGTTTAGACAGAGAAAAAGAGGTAAAAAATATAAAAAAAATACTGTTTTTACAAAAACGTGCGTAGTAATAGAAATGAGCTAGTATACTACTATACTACTGTGCAGGTTAAAAAAACCCGCTTCAAACCGGTCTGGTAGCTAAATAAGGCCGGTTACCGTTCAAAACCGACCCTATCAAACCGCTTCTACTGGTTAACCGGCCGGTTTCACCAGTTTACGGACCGGTTTTTCATCTAAAAAAGTCGCTCCAACCGTGAAAAAAAAACCCTGCTACTGTGAGCACGTGGCCCTGTCCCATCCGGGGTCCCCTGTCACATGACCGCCACCAAGCACCGCAAGGCCGGGTGTCGGTGGCCGGCAGTGCCACGACAGCTTGGTCCTCCGCTGCGCGCTATAGACGCTACCCCGCTATCTCGTGGGCCGTGTTAATAGGTATTGAAAAGTTTTTGGGTAATAAATGCAGCTTTGACTAATAATTAGAGGTATTAATTAAAAGCAGTTTACAAAACTATCTCCACAACCCTAGGTAAATTATCGAGACGAATCTAATGAGGTCTTTGACCACACAATTAGAAGATGATTACTGTAGAGTTACTGTACCAAATCATAGATTAATTATGCTCATTAGATTCGTCGCGCAAAGTTGCACCCATCTGTGAAAAGGTTTTACAAATAAACTTCATTTAATGTTTCATGGATACAAGATTCTTTGCATTTAATGCTTTCGAAATTTTTTTCGAAGGGCATCTAAACACGGCCCAAAACCGATCGACGCGATATCCGCCAGATCGCGCGCGGCGTCTATCACCCGGTGTCCAGGCAGCCGAAGCGGCCGCAATGGCAGTTCGGTGACGCAGCCGTTGCAAGCCATTACGCCAAGACAGACATCGCCGCCGGCAAGAGACAGGAGGAGATAGCCCAAAGCTTGCTGCTGCTTGCACGCGAGCGCGAATGCGGCGAGGGGGCAAAGGGCTCTCGTTGATGTGCACGAGACATGTTTGTTGCTGCGGCCTGCGGGCACCCATAACGCTGTCTTGGCATTGGCAGGATTTTATCTTTCAGGTCTACTCCAGCCACGCAATAATCGGCGAGCAGTATCTAAACTGACACGCACAAAACCTCTGTCGGCTTCTCTCCAACTTGAGTTCGGGTTCACCATCTCCCCTCCCTTCCCTCTCTTTTTATAAGCCTTCGGAAGCCACGGCTTGTATCCCAGGTCCCAGGACTTCCTCCTCTCTCTCTCCGGGTCCATGCAGGGCACCATGAAGAAGCTCACGGCACAGGTGGTAGTGCTAGCGGCGGCAGCTCACGTCCTTCTGCTGACGCTGCCGGTGGCGCGGTGCTACTGGCTCAACCCGGAGATCTACGACGCCGGCGGGCTGAGCCGCCGCGCGTTCCCGGAGGGGTTCGTCTTCGGGACGGCCGCGTCGGCGTACCAGGTCGAGGGGATGGCCAAGCAGGGAGGCCGGGGGCCTAGCATATGGGACGCCTTCATCGACATACCAGGTAAGAAGTAGCAGAGTAGTAGTTTACAGCGTGTCCAGAAGAAAAGCATTCTAATCTTTTGGGATAGAGAAATGATAATGGTGATAATTGATATTGCTGTGTTCTTGTGTTGTCAAAAACCAAAAAGGGACAATCCCTGACAATGCCACCGCTGATGTGACGGTCGACGAGTATCATCGGTACAAGGTGTGTGTTTTTTTTGAACGGAACGGCAAAAGAATTGCCGTAATTTTTATTAGAAGAAGAAAAAGGCTCCAACAAAAAAAACCAGAAACAAAAAACCCAAAGGAAAAAAAAACACAACTATGGGAAAGGGCCAACTACTTAAGGCTCCAAAACCGACTCAGCTCAACTAAGCAAACAAAAAAAAAGCTACTCTAAGAACTAAGGCCCAAACAGATTCCAGTACCGTCAAAAAGCTACTCAGAGTTGGTGGTATGAACCGGGGATGAAGGATGTTTTGCCAAAGCAGCCTGGTGCAATTGTACGTCGTGTCTGATCATAGCCGCCACTTCACCTTCTTGCAAAGAGGCATGTTGAAAAACTCTTCTATTCCGTTCCTTCCAGATGTTCCACCAGAAATAAACAACTAGTCCATCGAAGACCGGTTTATCCTTCTCTTCGAACGCTCGGCGGGCTTGTTTCCACCAGCCATTAATTGTGTGTGCTGATGATGATTGCAGGTCTTGTCTTCCCATGCTCGTTGTTAAATGATTCCAAACATTCCTGGTGAACGGACAATCGAAACAGAGATGTACAGGGCTCTCCGGGTTGGAGTGGCAAAGTTGGCATTGAGGATCATGTGGCCAGCCGCGTTTGGCTAGGTTATTTGCAGTGAGGATCTTGTGTTGTAGTAGAATCCATGCAAAGATCTTGCATTTAGGTTCAGCCTTCGCCTTCCAGATTGGTGAGAAAGAATTTTTCTTGATCCTTCCTAGGAATTGTATACGATATGCACTGTGTGTGGTGTACTGGCCATCTTGTGTCCATTTCCACTTAATCTCATCTTCTTCGTCTGTTCTTCTTTGCACCATGCTCAACTCTTCCCATAGTGAGATGTATTCATGTAGTTCTTCCTCCGTGGAGATGGGAGTGATGTGGTTTACCCATCTGTTGTTTTCAGTAGCTTTCAATACCGAGATATTTTTTCTTTTGGCCTTCTGGAATAAGGCGGGGGCAACGTGTTTTGCGGCCCGGCCATTGATCCAATGTGAGTGCCAAAATGTAGCCTTGTCTCCTTTTCCCACCGTGACAATTGTTGAAGCGTTGAAAAGGTCCATGTCCGTGCTGTCGCATGGGATGTCCATTCTGGCCCACGGCCTATCAGATTGTTTCCATTTGAACCAGAGCCATCGAAGTCTCAATGCTCGTGCAAAGCGTTCAAGGTCAAGGATGCCGAGCCCCCCCATATTCTTAGGCGTACAGACCGTCGGCCAATTCACCAGGCAGTGACCACCACTAACTTTGTCAGGCTCCTCTCCTTTCCAAAGGAATGATCTCCGCATTCTATCAATTTGTTTCAGCAACCACTTCTGCATCGGAAACACTGTTATGTGATAAATTGGTTGAGATGTTAAGACACTCTTAACCAATGTCTCCCTGCCCGCCATGGATAGGAGTTTGCCTTTCCAACCTGGAATGCGGCTGCCAATTTTGTCGAGTAAAGGTTGAACCTCAACCCTTCGTAGTTTGCGTGTGTGTAGGGGGAGGCCTAAATATTTGCCAGGAAATTTTCCGAGCTTGCCAGGGAAGTCGACTAGTGCTGTCAAGATCATTGATTCATCGCATCTGATGGGGAAGATTTCTGTCTTATTCAGATTAACTTTTAACCCCGAGCAATTGCCAAAAAGATTTAATATATGGGTGATGTGGTGTAGCTCAGTGCGATCCGGGTTGGAAAAGATTGCCGCATCGTCTGCATAGAGAGAGCATCGTAGGAAAGCTGCCCTAGGTAGCACCGGTTGTAGTAATCCCCTATGGGATGCCAACTCAATTAATCGGTGTAGCGGATCAATTGCCAGAATAAACAACATCGGCGAAAGTGGGTCTCCCTGTCTTAAGCCCCGGGCGTGCTTAATTCTCTTCCCTGGAGTGCCGTTTAACAAGATTTTAGATGAGGAGGTAGCCAATAATGTTGCAATCCAATCGCGCCATCTCTGGCCAAACCCAAGTGCATGCAACACTTCGAGTAGAAAAGCCCAGCTTACTGAATCGAACGCCTTAGAGATGTCCAATTTTATAAAAAGGGATGGCCGTTTAGCTTTGTGAAGGGCCTTGATCACATTCTGCACGTAGACAAAATTGTCATGAATGCATCGCTTTTTGATGAATGCATTCTGACACCCCGACACTAGTTCGTTGAGTCTCGGCGCAAGTCGATCCGCTAGGATTTTAGTGATGATTTTGGCCAAGCTGTTTATGAGACTGATCGGTCGAAAATCGGTTATACTATCAGCTTCAGTCGTTTTTGGTAGTAAGACCACATTCGCTTCATTAATCAACTCCAATCGTTGTGTTCTAAGGGAATGGAATGCTTGTAGGGCCGCCATTAGGTCTGTTCGGATGATCGACCAACATTTTTTGTAGAACAAGCCTATGAATCCATCCGGGCCAGGCGCTTTCTCATTTGGAAGGTGCATGATTATATTCTTGATCTCGTCTTCCTCGAACAGGGCTTCAAGCTCATTGAGGCTGTGTGGCTCATAGCCTAAATTGGACCAATTGAGGCTGGCAGTTCGTTCTTGGGTTTGGCCTAGCAGGTTGACGAAGTGATTAAACACCACTTCTTCTTTTCGTTGTTGGCTGACTGCTATCCCGTTTTGTAGCTTGAGTGCCGGAATGAATAGCTTTCGCCGTCTGTTGCTTGCATGGATCATGAAAAGTCTGGTGCAGGCGTCCCCATTTCTTATCCAAGTGAGTCTGGAATGTTGTCGTGCCCGTGATCTGAGTATGGCTGCAAGGCTTACTGTTTTTGCTTTGAGATATCGGCGGAAGACTAATTCGTCTTGTGTGAGCTGCCTCTTCTCTTGTTCCGAATCCATTAGTAGTAGAAGTTGCTTAGCAATTTCTAAACGTAGCGGTAGGTTTCCCAGATTCTGTCTTCTCCACAACTTCAATGCTTTGGCCGTTCGAAGGAGTTTCACATGCATGCGGAGAATGGCGTCTTGTGTATCTACTGGTTGGTTCCAGGCGGCTTGGACGATGTCTGTGAATCCCGGCATCTTGATCCAAAATGACTCGAAGCGAAATCCTGAGTAATTTTGTCGGGCCACATCTCCAGTAAGCAGTAACGGTGCATGGTCTGATCCCATCGTCGGCAAGGCTTGCAAATCAATATTAGGGAAAAGGAGATGCCATTCCGGCGAGCAAAAAATGCGATCAATTCTGGTGAACGTTGGATCATTTTGTTCATTACTCCATGTGTATGCTCTACCCCTTAGATCCACTTCCATGAGTTGGGTTTCATCTAGAGTGTCTTTGAATTTGTTCATCAGGCGCCTGTTTAGCCGATTATTGCTTTTATCTTCTGCTTTGTAGATCAAGTTAAAGTCCCCTAAAACCATCCATTCATCTTTTCCCCTATTTTTTAAAAGTTTTAGTTCGTCAAGAAACTCTTCCTTGTCATTGTTCCCTTGAGGGCCATAGACTCCTGTGATCGTCCATGTAGTGTTATCCGCATGCATCACTACATCGGCAGTTTTAGGGGTATTCTGAATTTCTGATTACTGTGGTTTTCTGGTGTCCCTGTTTCATGCCTGATGGATGCTCTTTGAGGTGTACTTATAGGAAGATGTAAACATAATGAAGAACATGGGCTTTGACGCTTACCGGTTCTCGATCTCTTGGTCTAGAATTTTCCCAAGTAAGTGTGATCCATTTTTGGAATTTTCTTGGGTCAAAGGGAATTTGTGATGTAGAATTCTGTATGAAATTTAGATGGAACCGGTAAGGTGAACCAGGAAGGAGTGGATTACTACAACAGGCTCATAGATTACCTGATTCAGCAAGGTACATTTCTCAACCGGCTTGACTATAACCTTAAGCAAGAACACTATTTGTGTCAGATTACTGGCTATGATTCCTCAAAAAAGATGCCTGACCTACTCACCGACTTATGGTTCTGACGCTAAATCAGGCATCGCGCCATATGCAAACCTCTACCACTATGACCTCCCATTGGCACTCCATGAGCAGTACCTTGGCTGGCTTAGCCCAAAGATCGTGTAAGCTTTCAAACTAGGAACCGAGATCAAACTTTCCAATTGATTCAATCAAATGCCTGACACAGCTGTACATTGTATCAATGAAGGGAAGCGTTTGCAGACTATGCAGAATTCTGCTTCCAGATGTTTGGAGACAGGGTGAAGAACTGGTTTACCTTTAACGAGCCGAGGTGTGTCGCTGCCCTGGGCTATGACGATGGTTTACATGCACCAGGAAGGTGTTCTGGGTGCGCTGCTGGAGGCAACTCCACAACGGAGCCGTACCTTGTCGCGCACCATCTCATCCTCTCTCATGCAGCTGCGGTTAAGCGATATCGCGATAAATATCAGGTTAAAATGAAAAATCAGTTCAATGTTTACATAGCACTGCACAGTACAATTTTAGTTCAGTTAATAGTTTCAGTGTTTGCTTCAACTGAACAGCTCTACCAAAAGGGGAGGATTGGAATTCTTTTGGATTTTGTGTGGTATGAACCTTTCAGCGACAGCAATGCAGATCGAGCTGCAGCACAGCGAGCCAGGGATTTCCATCTCGGCTGGTAAAAACCTGAAAAGTACTTCATTCTGGGTCAAGCACCATTTCTCACATGATTTCAGTCTTCATTGTATCAGTGACATTGTTAGAGTGTTGGCAGCTAGCCACAAACTGATGCTATATTCTCTTGGAGGGAAACAAAAGCTAATACAGCTCGTTTCAAAGAATAAATGATGTTCGTCGGAAAAAAAAGGAACAAACTGATATTACAATCTTCTTACAGGTTCCTTGACCCCATTATTAATGGGAGGTACCCGTACACGATGCAAGAGATTGTCAAGGACAGGCTGCCATTGTTCAGTGATGAAGAGTCCAGGATGGTGAAAGGCTCCATAGACTATGTTGGTATCAATCACTACACTTCTTTCTACATGAAGGACCCTGGCACATGGAACCTGATACCGGTCAGCTATCAGGATGATTGGCATGTTGGTTTTGTCTGTAAGTCCTGACTCCATAACACCAAATTCCTGGATTGTGCAATGTGTATCACTTTCTGCCGTTTTTTTGTGCTGCTGTCAACTGTGACTAGATGCTCATTCAGTCATATTTATTTCACATGTTTCTGCAGATGAAAGAAATGGTGTTCCTATTGGCGCTCAAGTAAGTGTACTGTTAGAAGTCTACAATATCAAAGCAGGTTGAGCCGAAAGTTGGTTTACCTCTGATTATGCAACTGTGAATTGCTTGATTTGATACAGGCAAACTCCTACTGGCTGTACATTGTACCATGGGGAATCAAGAAGGCCGTCAACTATGTCAAGGAAACCTATGAAAATCCTACAATGATCCTTGCTGAAAATGGTACTCATGATTCAAAATTTAGTTTCCAAGGAAGAATAATCTATGGCTTGGTTTTTAATAGTGTTATGCTCTTGCAGGAATGGACCAACCTGGCAACATCAGTATTACTCAAGGTGTGCATGACACAATAAGAATCCATTATTACAGAGACTATATAACAGAGCTCAAGAAGGCAATAGATGATGGTGCCAGAGTCATTGGGTATTTTGCGTGGTCACTGCTTGACAACTTCGAGTGGAGGCTTGGGTACACTTCACGGTTCGGCCTGGTCTATGTGGACTACAAAACGCTGAAAAGGTACCCCAAGGATTCAGCTTTCTGGTTCAAGCACATGCTCTCCAAGAAGAGGAGCTAGGATTGCAGACAAGAGGGCCAATGGTTTCAGGTGTCACACAACAGTTCACCCTGCATATCTTCCTCTTAGATGTCACATTTAGCTTGAAGAAACCATGCAAATGATTGAGTTTCAAGACTTTCCATCTCTAGATTTGTTAATTATGACAGTACTAAGGTGATAAAGCGGTATCTTCAAACACTTTGAGCCTCAATAACAGAAGTAGTAGAAGCAGAATGACTGGATGACAGGCACATGACACGAAATTCAACATCTCCGCTCAAAAAATTCAACAACATCAATTGCGTAATTTGACAGCATCCAAGAGTCACAAACATGAACTCATGATATTCTATTATCCAAAATTATTATATTCGATTATATTATATCAGCTCAGCATATATGAACAAAGAAGCATGATAACTGCATCACTATACTTTCTACACAAAACTCATACTTAAGATCCTATATCTCTCTCTCTCCAAGAGCTTATCTTCATCGTGCTAACATGCTAACTTAACTTCTATCCTATACTTGTCTGTAATCTGTAGGAAGGCAAAACTGGGACATTATGACAACAGGTTGCAGAAATTATTAAATACTCTTCAGAAGATAACTTGGCCTCTCCGGTAGCCTTTCAGTAAACATCTCCATTACTGTAAACACAACTTAGTTAACTTCACCGGGTCAGCCTGCGACCTGAAATTTCATTCAGAAAGTTAGTATACATGATAAATCATTCAAGTCAATAACTATAATACATATTCTGCAAAATTAGAAAAACTCAGACATAGTTTAAACTGCTACTCGTGCTTACGACAAGTTCCTAAATCTCAATTTGATAACTGCACACTATGCTCCAACAACCACATCACTTTTACGGATCTACATTTCACCGATTTGACGGTCCTGGCTGTGCACTGGCTTTCAGTTGTTCAACTTTTTGATATGAAGTACAGAGCTGGTAATTCAAGCACTCAGAAATGGAAAACAGAGCTGATCACTCAATCTACAGAACTTTCGAAACTCTAAAAGTTGAAGTAAGATATTTGTAAACTAGGGTAAGCACAAATCAGGTTTAGCAATTCGTCTCAATTTTTCACATTTTAGTGTATATTGGGTCACCACAAAATGCTAATTGTGAACTGTCTCAATCCAAACTTTGCACACTGACTCAGGACATATTATAGACCCAGTATCTGAATCTCAGAATTCTAAGCTCTTATCTCACAACTAGTCATCTAGAAGCATTTTTACAAACTCCACAGTTCACCAAAAAGTCAAAATGTTAGTCCCTGGCTTTGCAGTTTTCAAGGTTTTCTGCTGGACCACAGTATCTCAGAAATCCGTAGAACATATAGTTTCCAGAAATACTAGAATTAAGAATGATCTGTGTACACTTAAATCATGTATAGCAATTCATCCCAACTTTCAAATGTTCATCCTATGCTGGGCCACTTAATACTAGCGAAGTATAGTATTCCCAAAATTGAATAGCTAATTGATCACTGTCTCCACCCAAAATTTGCCCAATAACACAGGGCCATACAGATCCAGTCCCAAATTAAAACCAACTAGCAATCTGTCATCAACCCAACATACATTACAATTTAAAAATTCAATTCCAACTACCATCTAATTCAAGTACTAGGCACGAATTTCACATACCATATAAACATAAGGATCTAAGGCGCCGCCAGTCCCTGCTCGCCGCAAGCCACCCTCCTGCTTCAGCAGCCTGCAGATTTCGCACGAGCAGAAGCAAGCAGATACACATGTTTAGACTCGATCAGGCAACCCGCAACCATTTTAAAACCGCTTCAAATGGGAGTTGGAGGCAGAGTCCTGCTCACCAGCGTATCGCCTTGCTCGTCCCGGAGTTGTCCCCGACGGCGGCGCGGATGTCGTTCTCCGTGGCCGGCCCAGGTTGCGCCCGCGAGAACCACTGCATGATCACATCCGCCCTCCTTGGCGCCTTCTCACCACCACCACTCGCCCGTGGAGGCCGGCGGCATCTCCCCGACGTGGCCGTGGAGCCCGCGGACGCGGCGGCCGTGACGGTGCTCCCCTCGCTGGCCACCGCGCTGCTCCTCTCGCTCTGGTCCTCGTCGTCGTCGTAGCTGTCAACCTCGATCCACACGCCCTTCCGCTTCTTCTCTGCCCCTGTATGGAACAGCGTGCTTGTGGCCTCGGCGAGCACCTGGAGCCAAAGAGCAGAGCCATCAGTGCGCAATTGCGGAAGAGACGGCTCGCAGTCGCAATTGGGCGCTGCTCAGTAATCCCCGAGGAATCTAATCGCTCACCTTAGGGTTGATGCGGCGGAGGGAGGCGACGACGGAGAGCACGCGGAGGGGGTCGATGGGGCGGCCGCGCCGCGCCGAGTCGGAGACGCACGACCTCGCCGACGCGCCGGAGTAGGAGGACGAGGAAGAGTAGCCCGAGTAACAGGAGAGCTCGTCGCTGCAACATGGAGAAACGCACCGCAACGGGAGGGCCGATTAAAATTGCGACGAGGAAGTGCGCGCGGGCACGCAATTCGGCGGTGCGGCGTGAGGCAGGCAGGCGAGGAGCGTACCTGAGAGCGGGATGAGGCGGAGGCGGGGACGGCGCGGGCGAGGAGTCGGCGAGGAAGAGGAGGGCGCGGGCCCCGGAGACGTCGGCGAAGGTCGGGTAGTCCGCCCCCATGTCGCCGCCGCGCCGGCAAAGGAGGAGGAGAGGGAGAGATCGCCGGGAGTGGAGGAGGCAGGAGCGGTTGCCCCCGGGCTGGGTGGGATTTTGTTGGGGGGTGGGGAATTTTCGAAAAGTTTCGGTGGTGTGGGGCGTGAGGCTGACAGGGAGGGTTCCAAAGGGGAGCAGCGCCATTTCGAATTTTCATGCGTCTCCTCGGCCGGCGGCGTACGGGCTTGGGATTTCGTGGTGGGCTGAATCGAGATACAAATCCGGCCCATTCCACGAAAGCGGATGGAGGCCCACTGTACACGAAAGAGGCCCGCACAGTTCGGTCCAAATCCACTTCCGTTGCAGCCTACTACTCCACACACACAGCCCACGCCTTCCGCGTTTTCTCTGGTCCCCACGCCGGCCGAAGTGCCGAACCACCTCACCGGCGACGGCGAGGCGCCGCGGCCGTCGCGATTGAGCCGGCGGCGTTGACTCCCCCGCCACCATCGCCCTAGCACATCATCTGGCCACCTCACCCTTTCTCTCGCCCGCCCAGCACCAACGCCGACCACGCCCAAATGCCACCGCGCGCCGCCCCCACCTCCGCCTCCAAGCGCGTGGTCTACGTGCTCCTCGCCGCGCTCGCCTCGGCGCCCTTCCTTCTCCTCCTCCTCTACGGCGGCGCCTCCCCCTCCTCGCTCTGCCCCGCCTCCTTCCGCGCCCCGCGCCGCCTCCCCTACCCGACCGTGCTCTGGTCCCGCGTGCCCCCAATCCCGGCGCTCCCCACCTCGCCGCACCCGGACCTCCGCGCCTCCCGCTGGATCGTCTTCTCCGCGTCGCCGCACGCCACGCGGCACCGCCCGCTGCGCGCGGTCCCCGGGTGGCAGCTCCTCGCCGTTGCCGACGAGGCGACCCCCGAGGATTGGACCCACCCGGGCGCCGAGCTGCTCACGCTCGCCGACCAGGCCCGCCTCGGCTTCCGCGCCGTCGCCTTCCTTCCCGCGCGGGGCCCGGCGCGGAAGGCCGCGGCGTACCTCTTCGCCGTGCAGCGCGGGGCGCGGGTCATCTACGACGCGGACGCGCGCAACGCCGTCCTGGGCGGGAACCTCACCAAGCACTTCGATGTCGATCTCGACCAGCGGCAGGGAGGCGCCGTGCTGCTGCAGTACAGCCACGCCGATCCTAACCGGACGGTCGTGAACCCTTTCGTGCACTTTGGACTGCCGTCGGTCTGGCCCCGGGGACTGCCACTGGAGAAGGTCGGGGAGGTGGACGCTGAGGAGTTCTACACTGAGGTATTCAGCGGTGGGCAGTTCATACAACAGGGGATGTGCAATGGCCTTCCAGATGTTGACGCACCGTTCTACTTCACTAGGAAGTCACTGGAGATGGAGGCATTTGATTTCCGGTTTGATACGGATGCGCCCAAGGTCGCACTGCCGCAGGGCATGATGACACCAGTCAACTCTATTAACACATTGTTCCACTCACCAGCGTTCTGGGGGCTTGCATTGCCGGTTTCAGTGAGTCCAATGGCATCAGACATCATACGTGGATACTTTGCGCAGAGGATACTATGGGAGATTGGAGGGTACCTAGTAGTCTATCCACCAACCGTGCACCGGGTCGATAATGTGCATGCTCACCCATTTGATGATGAGAGGGATATCCATGTCAATATAGGGAGGTTGATAAAATTCCTAATGGAGTGGCGATCCAGTAAGCGAACACTGTTCGAGCGTATTCTTGATTTGAGCTATGCAATGACAGAGGAAGGATTCTGGGGTGAAAAGGACTTGCATTTCATGGCTGCGTGGCTGCAAGATCTGGTTGCTATTGGGTACAGGCAACCACGGCTGCTGTCACTGGATATTGACCGGCCAAGGGCTACGATTGGACATGGGGACAAGAAGGAGTTTGTCCCCAAGAAGCTGCCTGCAGTGCATCTTGGGGTTGAGGAGATTGGAGAAGTGAGCACTGAGATTGACAATCTTATAAAATGGAGGAAACATTTTGGTGATATTGTGCTGATAGTGCATTGCACTGAACCTGTGGATCGAACTGCACTAGAGTGGAGGCTGCTTTACGGTCGGATTTTTCGGGCAGTTGTTATTCTTTCAGAGCAAAGCAATTCTGATCTTGCTGTAGAATTCAGCAACTTGGCACAAGCCTATAAGTGAGTGAAAATTGCTTCATTTCTTATCCTGATAAAAATCTCGCAACACTAAATAAATCTTACTGATCACTGTATCCAGTGAGATTTCATTCCCTTAGTATTTGTAAGTGCGTGCTGATATTTTTGTCGTTGCAGGTTCCTGCCGAAGGTGTTTGATCGATTTGCAGGTGCCCAAGGTTTTCTGTTCCTTCAGGATCATGTGGTCCTCAATTACTGGAACCTCTTGAGTGCTGATAAGGCTAAGCTCTGGATAACTAACCAGGTGCATATCCATGTCATGGTTTCTAGAGCCATATATATGAAATAAAGAACTTCTGAAGGTTTTGATTTGATCAAATTTGCCTTTCCCCAGGTGAAGGAATCTTGGTCGGATGTTCCTCTACAAGGTAACAACATTGAGTGGTTTGTGAACCAAGGAGATATGGTTAAGAAGGCAGTCGGCAATTTCCCACCCTATTATCAAACCAATTACAGAAGAAGTGTAGGTGAAAATAAGATAATTCATTGCAGCAGTGAGATATTTTACATACCTCAACAGCATATTGGTGACTTCTCATATCTTGTTAAAGCTATTGGAAGCTTAGACATTCACCACACTTTTGCAGTCCCCATGGTATTCCTCGCTATGGATTCACCAAGCAATTTTGAATCCAAAGCTTTGACAAAACTTGTCTATAGGGCAGATCTGCCATCAAATACCACTTTCGCATCAATTTATTCTGCTGAAGCACATGCAGTGTACCCATTGAAGGTTCGGAATGAGATGGAATTTGTAAAGCTAATCAGAGTAATGGCTTCAGGAGATCCATTTCTTATGGAATTAGTCTGATCAAGGGTTCCAACTTTTTTTTTTGGAAAAGGAAAGCCAATATTCAAGATACTGTTTTGTTCCCTGTTGTCCTCCCTTTCAGCTGTAAGTTCAATTTAACATCCATCTTACTAGTAATGATAATCTAGTTCTCTTGATCTCACTATACATGTACAATCAGGGAATAAAAACTTCCTTTCTTATGTTGAAATGTTCACAATCAGATCTAATTTCAGCTGAAATATTGGAACTGATCGATCTAATTAATTTAGCAATCCATTTCCTCTTCTCTTTCATGCTGAACGTCACAATCAGATGCATAGGATTCGCACTCGACCTGCTTCTCATATGTCCTTGTTGCCATATTTACATTGGACGCGTAAGATCCTGGTGTATTTGAGAAAACAAATCTCCTCTGCCTGCTCCTGGGGATGCTTGCACCTGCATCTTCACTGGCGGCAGGTTCACAAATCAGAAGGCACCTTTTTTTTTGAGGGGGTACCATCTTTATTTAACTCTCCCTGAAACAGGTACAAACTCCATGAGGAGGACTTAACAGCCAGACATGACATCCTGCTGGTTCATATACCGAGCTCCTTGCTAATCTGTGAGCTTCACCATTGGATCTTCTACTCTCGTGTACAATTCCTGCAGTCACAAAATTCGCCATCACCGCCCTGATCTCCTGGATGATATGGACATAGGGCCCCGTACCAAGACCTTGCAGTCGAGGTTGTTCGTAGGTTCCACGAGTTCAGCTATGGATCTCTCATTTCTCCTCTTCTATGCCAACTGCCAACTGCCAAGCACACAAGAATCAAAGGCAGTGGGCCTTACTGCAGTACGCATCGCTGCCGTGGTTGGGCCGGACTGGGCCTGGATAACACGCAGTTACGGAGGAGAGAGGAAGGGACGGCGGAATTGACGGCGACGTAGCGGATTTGTGTTTTCTTTTTGGAGAGGGTTTACGGAAGGGAAGAGAGTTGAGGTGGCAGCGCGGAGCACAGGGAAGCTCGGAGCCGGTAGTTTCGTGTCAGGCCGTTCGGGTCAGCCCGACAGGTAACTCGCGACTGCGAATCCGTTTCGGAATCCGACCCCTCTTCGAGATCAACACTGCTGCAGGGCGCTCTAAAAGGGTTTGCTTTGGATCGGCAGATCGATCAACAAGCAAGGAAGGGGACGCATCAACCCGCCATCGCAATTGCAATCACTGGTTGCCTGGTTGGTGCCGCGGCCAGCAACACTCGACTTGGAGGAAAGAGAGAGAGATGCCTAAGCGGCGGGGACAGGAGTACCAAGACCAGCGCCGCGGCGGCGACTTGACCGGCAAAAGGTCACAGCCAGCCCGGCGGCGCAAGCACCTCTATCTTGTTTTGGATGACTGGGAGAAGGGGTTCAGCGTCCACAAGATTGACACCGACAGTTTCGACTCAGACTCCGACTCCGACGACGACCGGGACGGCGGTGTTGCTGTTGCAGGGCACCTCCCGGATTCTCCGGCCCTGCGGTTGGAGTCACCAGGGGACGCGGACATGTCCTTCGCCGCAATGGGCAGCAAGATCTTCATTGTTACTGATGCACGCTACGGACAAACCCCCGTCCTCGTCTACGACGTGGAGACTGCCGGACTGGCGATTGGCCCTGCCGTTCCTGCTCAGCTGCGATGTGGCTTCAGCACTGTCGTTGCTGCCCGTGAAATGCTCTATGCATTTTCGCCTCCAGCCTGTAACAAGCAGCACTCCTTTTATGTGATGTCGTGCACACCCACTGGGTCGCATGATCCAGGCGGCGAGGGCTGGTCCTGGAGGAGCCTCCTGGCACCGCCTCCGCCGTTCGACATCTACGAGATCATCACCTCCTATGCTGTGCACTCGGACGGGCGCACCATCTTCATGACCACGTCCTACAGCGATCGCCCAGGTCTCCAGAAGAGCACCTACTCCTTCAACACTAAGTATTGCGTGTGGAGGTGGCATCCCTGGGTTCTGCCTTTCAGAGGCCAAGGTTACTTTGACAGCGAGCTAGATGCGTGGGTTGGGCTTCATAAGGATGGGTATATTTGTTCCTGCGAACTCCCCTCCGACATTGGCAGCGAAACTCCAATAGAGCTAGGGACAATGGAGTTGGATTGGCAAATGGCGGAGGACAAATTTTCTCGCAAGGAAACTGAGAGGCACTTGAGAGCTTCTCTCACCTACTTGGGCAGAAGCAAGTTTTGCCTTCTCCAGAGTGTGATGCGCAAGGGATCCAAGGCAAAGTACCCCTTGGGTGACGATTGTGGCTGTGTGCTCCATCTGACTATCTTTGGCCTCAAGTACAATAATAAAGGAGAGCTGCGCACCACGAATCACAAGTCCTCACGCTCCTACCGAGTAGCTAGGCATACAGATTTCTTTCCTCCTGTAGCATTCTGGGTATAGAAGCTGTTTGGCTCGTTGCAACATTAGAATCTACGATTTGTAAGTGTATCCAAGATCTCAGTCGGCTCTGAAATTCAATGTTACCTGATCAGTTAGTTTTCATATGTCAATTCTGGAAACAAATGTTACAGAGGGGAGATGCCTATAGTCCATGTTTCAACAATTAAGAATTATACCGATTTGCTCTTCGCAAAATTATCCTGTATATTTTGCCACAAGAGTTCAAATCTGATGTCTTGATTGTCACTCAAATTATTTATATCAACGCTAATGAATTAATGTAGTCAGAATTCAACTGAGTAAGAAAGCAAGCCTCTTGCTTTACAATCTTATATTCAGGGAAAACAACACATGATGGTTGCTCATTATAAAAAGAAAAGAGCCAGTAAAAGTGCAGTGTGGGTAGCAGGGATGACATCCGCGAGCCTTGATCCAAATGCACTAAAATTTTAGAGGGATTACAGAAGAGTTTTGCAAACAAAGAGCCAGTGAAAGTGCCGTGTGGGTAGCAGGGATGACAGCCAAAGGCGCCCTGGCGCCTGCTCCATGTTCACGTCATAGTGACTGTCATGGTCGGTCAGAATGTGGATCCTCTCCTCGACCAGGCCGATCACCTGAATTCTGTCCATCGGATTGCTCTAGATAGGTCTCAGTCAGAGCTGCTCGCTCTACTCTCTTGTGCAATGCATGTGATTTCCCTGCTTCAATTCAGATATACAGGAACTAGACCAAACATTTCCAACTGAAATTCAGGTACAGCCATACAGATATGCCAGAAATGAGAAAACTACCAGCTGCTATCCTGCAAACAAAAAGAGGCAGGGCGACAGAAGTGTCTTCGATCTCCCTGGTTGCTGCCGGCTCCATCCCTCCGTCTCCGTCAGGCACTCGGGCCTGGGAGCGCGACCTGCAGGCTGCAGCGCCATCTGAATGCGTTGAAGCTTCAAGCAACTGTTCGCCTGGTCTTCTACCGCCGCGGTCCGGGAGGAGACGAAGACGGTGCTTGCTAGTTGCTAGTACGAACCAAGCCGCCCCGCTTGAGCTTCAATGGCGCGGCTGCTCGCTCATCTCGAACTCTCGGTTCGTCCAATTGGACACGCGCCCCCTCCAACTCTTGCTGCGGGACGGGAGGCAGGGGAAAGCAGAGCTGGTGTTACGCCCTGGCCTGACCGTGATGACACTATCTAGCTCGCGGCTGGAACCGTGGAAAGGGCGGCGGCGGCCGGCGGCGAACGGGGAAGCAGGAGCCCATCCAAACCAGGGTCATATTTGAAAATATTAAAAGTTTAGGGGCCTTTTTATAAATATTCGGATCACGATTATTAATCACGATCCAAACTAGGGGCTGTATGAAAATATTAAAGGGGTCATTTGCAAATATTCGGATCGCGATTAATAATCGCGATCCGAATCAGGGGGTTTACTGCAATTATCCGTGGACGTCGACTAGGGGTCGCCGGCGGCGGCCAGCCCCGTAGCTATGCGTCCTGCCCGAGCGCGATCCTCCCTCAGATTCAGGATCCTCGGCACTGGCTGCGTATTGCCTGGCTCACCGCCGGCGGTAACGGCGGCAGCCACTCGGATCGTTCTCTTTTTCCCGATCTCGCAGGCTCAAAAAGCTCGGCTGCGCTCGTCGTCCCCTCGCTGCCCCGCGTGTGAAGTCCAAGTGCTCGACGATCTGCCCACGAGGAGCACCATGTGTTCTGTTCACCTTCTGTCCTTCGTCCCAAGGTGGTGAAGCCCCATGGTGTTGCCAAGGCACTCCCTCCTTCAGTTCTTTGGTCTGGAACTTGAGAGAGAGAGAGATAATGTACGGCGCATCGAGCTTTTCCGGCGCCGCGCTTGTCCTGGGGATGCTTTGAGTCGCTGTCCCGACAACAATGGAACTGATGGTTCGTCGTTGGTTCGCGGCTTTACTTGGCTCATCACAAAGTCACACTAGCCGCACCGCGCGGACGCGCGGGCCGGCGCTAGTCTTGCCAAGGCTACCTCCCGCCGCGGTAGGCTGCCGCGGCGTCCAGCCGTCCACCCCCGCGCCGGGGATACCTCTTCTCTCCGACGGCAAGTGCTCTGCGCTCCAGACCTCCAGTACAGTGAGTGTCTGTGTCTCACATGGATCTCGCGTCGCGTCCCTTCCGCGCGGAATGGGCCAGAGGAGCCTCTCCTGTCCACACCACAGTCGCGCTCGCGCTCACGCCGAGCCGTGTCATGTCTCGTGTGACACGGGCGGCGGCGATCGAGTGGTGTGTTCCACGCGCCGGAACAAACCAACAACTAGCTATCTGTGTGTGTGGGGACGCGCCCGACAGCGACGACGCGCGCTGCCAAGGGTATATCTCCCCGCTCCCGCTCTGCCCACCTCTCCCTTCAGATCACTCGCCTCGCTCCGCTCCAAGCCCACCGGCCCCGGCGTTGCACTGCAGCACGCAACGCAAGCCTCCGCGCGGCGGGGCGCAGCTCCAACCCCACCTGCACGTGCCAGAGCACAGAAGCAGCAGCCACACCGGTCGCGAGATGGCTCTCCTGCTGTGCGGCTGCGTCGCGCCGTCGGTCGCCGCCCGCGCGGGCCAGGCGCTCCGGCCGGCGGCGGGGCTGCTCCCACCGCGCCGGCGGCCGGCGCGGCCCCGGCTCGTGGCGGTCGCCTCGGCGTCGGCGTCGGCCTCCTCCGCGGCGTCCGGCGAGGCGGCGGTGGCGTCGCGGGCCCGCGACAACAACGGGGTCGCCGGCGGGAGCGGGACCAACGGCGCCGTCTCGCCCACCGCCAAGGCAACCGCCATCGAGACCACCGTCGAGAGGGTACGTTCTTTTCTTCCAAGATTCGCTTCGACCAGATCGATGATGATGTCGAGACGGGGCTGCTTCTTTTTCTTCCTCATGCTTGCATGCTGATGCTGTTCGTGGGGCTGCAGGTGATCTTCGATTTCAGGTTCCTGGCCCTCCTCGCCATCGCCGGGTCGCTGGCCGGCTCCGTGCTCTGCTTCCTCAACGTAAGCCATCTCGGATTCCTTGCCGTTGTTCCATGGCTGCTCCTGATTCTAATAAGCTGTCAGACCGCGTTAACATTCCTAAGCGTCATTGCTTAACTGCTACTGCTAGTATGTTTGTTGCTGGACACCGGTGTTTAATTTCCTGGATCTGCTTAATTATCTGACGTCAACTCGTGACCAGGGCTGCGTCTTCATCAAAGAGGCATACCAGGTTTATTGGTCGAGCTGTGTCAAGGGAATTCATTCGGGGCAGATGGTCCTCAAAGTCGTCGAGGCCATCGGTAAGGATGATGTTATTCCAGGCTTCCAGCCTAGTATCTGTTCTTGTTCAGTTAGTTATTAGAACGAGCAAATGGTCTTTAATTTGCCGCGGCAATGCGTGTCCGTGACGTCTCGCTAAATACTGTAATAAACTGCTGCTTTGCCGCATCGATATTTGATTTTGCAGATGTTTATCTTGCTGGAACGGTCATGCTGATCTTTGGGATGGGTCTTTACGGGCTCTTCATCAGTAACGCTTCCACTGATGTGCCTTCGGAATCGGACCGTGCCCTCAGGGGATCATCGTTGTTCGGGATGTTCGCTCTCAAGGTAACACCAGTGTTCAGGCTCAGACATTTTTACAAGTTTATTTTAGCTGAAATTTGTTCATTTTGGGCTATCACACTCATGTTTCCAATGGCGTTGCATTGCTTGTTCCGCTACCTATTCAGTCAAATGCGTGCTCAGTTCAGACTAACTACGCTACTGAAAAGAAACAGACTGACTATTTCTGAAAAGTAAAACAGATTGTACATTACTAGCACATAAGCATTTCCATTATTTCCTACTCATGTGATCCTGTCCTGGTTCGAAAACTGTTATTGTCATTTCAACAATTTAAAAACACAAAAGGACCATGCAAACTCCTGAAGAATACCCTTTGCTATTTTCTTCTTCATACAGGAACGGCCAAAGTGGATGAAGATCACATCCTTGGACGAGCTCAAGACGAAAGTCGGGCATGTCATCGTGATGATTCTGCTGGTGAAGATGTTCGAGAGGAGCAAGATGGTAAAGATAACCACAGGGCTGGACCTCCTCAGCTACTCCGTCTGCATCTTCTTGTCGTCGGCTTCTCTCTACATCCTGCACAATCTCCACAAGGGCGACCATGAGGAGGATGTAATGCCGCAGTTGTGAGACTGTTAAAATTGTAATGTGACCAAATCATATTTCTTCTAGCTAGCTAGTGAAGGAAGTACTGCTAGATAATTTTGTGCAGAATGTTTCTATCCTACTGCCACTATTTGCCTCAATTAAAAAATACAAAAAGATAATGGCCGCTTGTTCTCGCTGCATGCGGCCCCTGGACCCCACATCTCAGGCGCCCTCTCGTCTCCACAAAACGCCAAAACCTGCCGTCCCGGCTCCCTCCATCTGAAATGCGAAAAGCCCCCTTTCCCTTCCCCACTCCACTAGTCCCCACTACTCTCCACCTCGTGGTCTCCGGCAAGCAGGCCGGCAGCCGGCCAATCCCCTCCCTCCGCCGCCCATCGGGGCCCCAATGGGCGCCAAGCGCCGCGCCCGCCGGTCGCGCTCCGAAGATTCGGTGGAGCTGGACTTCAACGGGTTCATGAAGCCGAAGCCGGCCAAGACTGCTCCGCCTCCACCGTTGCCGGAGGGCGATGGTTCCGAGGAGGAGAAGCAGGACACTGAGACGGCGGCGGAGGAGATCGACAAGTCCGGCAATGCCCGGCCTGTGAGGCATTCGCCGGTCGCCGGGGCCTCGAAGCCCAAGGAGATGCCGAAGGGTGCCGTTATACCCTCGCCGCCGCCGACGCCGGAGGATGTTGGGGTCCGGGACTCCGGCGAGGCCTCCCCGGTGAGGGACGCTCCGATCCATGACATCGCCTTCGCCGCGCCTCCACCGCGCAAGAAGTTCAGGACCAAGAAGACGATGAAGCGGGTCAAGCGACCCCCGCCGCCATCCGAGGAGGAGCGCGCCCATAGTGAGGTGGAGGAGTCCGGCGATCCGTCGCCGGTGAGCAATGTGCCGGCCGACGGGGCCACCTCCGTGTCTCAGCGGCGCGAGATCGTCGCGTCCCCCGACCACAACAAGAGGGGCACCACACCTCCTTCGCCGAAGCGGGCCAAGAGGAGCGCTACGCCGCCGCAGTGGAGGAAGAGCAGGCGGAGAAGCGTCCTGCAAGAGCTGGTGGTGATGGAACCGGCGAGCCCCAGGCCGATACTGGCGCGCCGGCTGACAAGGTCAAACACAAAAAGAAGAAAAAGAAGAAGCATCGGAAGATGTTGGCTAAACCACCTCAGCCAGACCCCGCAGAGTTGGGGCTCACCGGGAAGGAGAAGGACAGCTTTCAGGAAGAGGAGCAGCAGGGGGAGGAAATGGTGGAGCGAGATCATGCCGGCAACATCTCACCGCCACAGCTGAATGGCACCCACGAAAAGGAACAACAGGGGAAGGTGTTGGGCAAATCACCTCAGCCCGATTCCGCAGAGTTGGAGCTTACTGGGAACATAGAGGAGGCGCCGGACACCCGCAACACCACATCTCCAAGGGAGAAGGACAGCGCTCAAGAAGAGGAACAGCATGGGGAGGAGATGGTGGAGCAAGATCATGCCCGCAACACCACATCTCCACAGGAGGACAGCGCTCAGGAAGAGGAACAGCAGGGGGAGGAGGTTGCAGAGCAAGAGCATGCAGATAATACCCCATTGCCTCAGGAGGACAGCATCCAGGATGACAACGATATGGGAGTTGATGTGTCTGGTGAGGCCTTGCCGGAGAGGAATGCTTCATTGCCCAAGCTGTGCACTTTTGATGGAGAGAAGAAACCAGCAGTAGAGCGATCATGGTCCCGGGAGGACGAGCTCAAAATTCTCACTGCTCTGGTTGAGCACGCCCAGTCCCACGGGGGTGCTCTGCCAGACTCGTCAGACCTCTTGGCCAACCTCACCTTCGATAAAACTGACGCCAATGCAGACAAGCTCGATGACAAGATCCGCAAGCTCAGGGCACGGTATCGCAGGTTGAGCTCAAAGCCGCAGGGCCGCCCTACTGATGACCTTGGTCATCGGCTGTTTGAGCTGTCTGAGGTTCTCTGGGGCCAGTTTGGTGATGATGTGCGGGCTGAGGCAGCATTTGTTACTGGGGATAGTGAATTCAGTCAACGATCAAGGTTGTATCCCTACCTGGCCCTGGAGGTCAAAGTTTATGCTGAAACGCACGGCTCTGGGAACTTGATCATGGAAGCATTCACTACCATAAGTGATGTTAAGGCCCGCCGTCTTGATGCTATGTGCAGGAAACAAAGAGTTGACATGTTTAACTTGGAGATGAGCCAGATAAACTTAACCAAGGCAGTGGTTTCTGAATTATCAAGTGAGATAAATTGACTGGTTTGGCATGTTCTGGTGTGGTAAATCTCTTCGTTACCTATTTTCTAGTGAGGTCAGTAGTCTCATTAGGTTTATGTGGTACAAGGAAGCTCCTCCTTTTGTTGTATCGCAAAGCTCCTGCCTGTTATGTAGTTAGTTACCAAGGGGTAGTTAGTTATTTCTAGTGAGGCCCGTAGTCTCATTGCTGGGTTTATGTGGCACAAGGAAGCTCCTCATTTTGTGGTATCTCAGAGCTCCTGCCTGTTATGTAGTTAGTTACCAAGGGGTAGTTACTTACTACTTAGCTTCAGCCAGTTTCTATGTACAGATGTAATGTTATGGATCGATGTTCAGTTCAATATTTAACTTCCAACATCTGTCTAGTGTTCCCATTGTTTCCTTACCATCCCCCAAGCATCCTGAAGTTACAACGAGTTCCAGCCTTATGGATACGTGAGATGTCTGATGCAGTAGATTAATACATTGTCATCATGTGGCAATCAGCGAGTTTAATCTGATGGTTGGTGAAGGATTTGAAACTGGAAGATAAAATCATTATCTGCAAATGTTTTCTGCATATTTTTGGCATGTTATTTCTTCCTAAGTTCCTATTTGTGGTGATCAGGTTCTTATCCTGTTGTATGGCCATATTATCAATTGCGGGTAGAAATGATTGAGGGGTACCATGCATATGCCTCCTTTAAAAATTACAATTTTCATGCTTACCTTGTTAAGCCTGGTTCCAGTTAGGGCTCGTTCGGTTTCTATGGATTGGTTCCACCCGGATTGAGATCAATATAGCATAAATTGTATGATGGTTACAATGAGAGACCGGGATTTATTCCAGGTGAAAACCAATTTACTCATGATAGGGACAACGAAAGACTGGGAATCAATCCACTGGTCAAGAGGTGGGGAACCAATCCCGGCCTTTTGTTGTCCCTATCATGAGTAAATTAGTTCCTCAACCGAAATAAATCCCGGTCTCTCACTGTAACTATCATAAAATTTATACTATATTGATTTCAATCCGGGTGGAACCAATCCACTTGAACCGAACGAGCCCTTAAGGTAATTCTGGTGCTAAAAGTTACCCCTTGTGAAGCTTATTTAGTAATTGAGTGTTACTTTTGATTGATCCATAGTTACATGCACACCCTATTACCTTTAATTTTCACTGAGCACTTTTCTTAATAGCAAGTGGGGTTAATTACTGTTTTTTAATCTGCTTATATGTATCTAGCAGCACTAGATGGATATGATTTATGACCTGATATCTACTGTTGCATATATTACATTCACTCCAATCCACTAATCTGTATCATGTTGTTTGTGACCAGCTGACCCCTTTGCTAAAAGTTCCCTGTATTGATGCATACTATATTTTTTTTTCACAGATTTGGATATCGATAACACGTGCATCATGCATGGATAGGGCAAAACAAAATTCTTAAATATGCTAAAACTTTTCGTTTGAAACATTTAAACTGGGCTACTTCTATAGATGGAACAGTATGCATATGATGGGAGTTCTTTTTATCTGAATATACGGAATATTGTTCTGCAGATGTAGTTGTTGACAAAGTCTACATTAGAGAGTAGAAATATTCCTTCGCCCAATTTTGTTTGGCAAGGCTGCTGACTGCTGACATGTTTTAGAGTGCATTGTCAGCTAAACTCTGCCTATGATTATGAGGTTTCAAGTATCTATCCCCAACTCTAATTTCTAAAGTAGTCCTACCCTATTAGGAATTTCTATGAGAAGCTAAAGCCCTACCTATTAGGCACTTTGACCCACAGCAAGGTCTGCATCAGACAGCATGATATGCCTGTGATTTATCTTATCAGGACAATACAGAAATCTGATATGTCTGGCAAACAAGGTGTTTGACATGTCCATTGAGGAAAACTTGCGGGCTCGTCCAAAGCCTGAAAGAGCTCTGGCTGAGTTTCAGAGCAACAGGGAGTACAGACAGTATTTCAGCCATTTGTTCTGAAAAGAACAGCACTTCAGGAAGATGCAGATTTCCAAAGACTGAGGATGAACAAGAGGCAGTTCAGAATTCGGTTCTCCTCCGGTGCCCACATAATTTTTAGGGGGATCAGAAATTCATTTTTACTGCTCGCTTCATGCAGTGCTGTTCATTTCAGAAAAATGGGGTCGTCATGTGTCACTGATCACAATCACAACCTCACAGCCTCTCCTGTACCCGAATAATTGTCAGAGAAGACAGATTGTATCGCGATCAAGGGCTTCGTCCGGTCTACAGTGAGCTGCTTGGTTCGAAACAGAAGTTTGGTTGGAGATGAAACGTGGTGTTTTGCAGCAAATGGGGCATGGTTACAGTCTTACAGAAGGCAACGCATGGGCTGAAGAGGGACCATAGGACCAGTTCGGTTGATCAGGCCCCGTGCCTTGCAGATCTTCCCGTGTGGCCCCAGAAGATCTCGCTCGCTGCGTGAATGATGATGCTATCTTCTGGCCCGCCCGGCACGTTCTTCAGAAGTTCAGTGCAAGGCGTTCGTTACAACTTACAAGCCGATGGTGCTCGTTAACCGTTATCGAGCTGGGGCCACCGTCCGTTGCAGTTGCAGCTAAAAGGCGGATGGTGGGGTTTTCATGGGATCTTAAAAAAAATGTTGTTAAAAAAATTTATGAGCCTATTTGGTGCACAAAATGCTCACAGTTTACTATTACAACAACTACCTTTTTTCATACAATAATTGAAATCCCCCCAACTTTGTCAGCAAAGAGCGATGATTTTTGCACAGTGAAGTGACCTTCCATCGCGAAGCTGTCACGACTCATGAGCGAGAGCTGCGTGCGCTTGGGCACGTCCACTGTCCACAGCGCCCACGTGCTGACACTTACGCCTGACAGTAACCCGCCCGTTAAAACGCTTGGAAAAAATGAGCAAAAAAATTTGGTAGGGACGGACGGGCAGTGGTGGAGAAACCGGAGCCACGGATTCACGCACGGTACCAACCAAAACGGAAGAAAAGAGACCGTGACGCCACATCCAAAGAAAAACAATTTCCTCGAAAAAATCAGGAAAATGATTTAAAATTGGAGGAAGCAACTGGGTAGCCGACGATGGCGACGTGCGGTGGCGGCTGGTCCCAAGCCCGGGGGCGGGCGGGCGCGAGCACCGCACCGATGCCGATGCTCCTCCCACCCCCAACTACTACCTTCCCTCTCCTCCCCAATCCCGCCCCAGTTGCAGCCCGCTCCCTCCCCCCTGCTCCTACTAGCTCCCGGCCTCCCCGCGCGCAGCGCTCGCGGCGATGTCGTCGTCGCCGCCGCCGCCCGACGACGGCGAGGGGGAGGGGAGCGACGGCAACGCCGGCGGGAAGTCGTTGAGCTACGGGGAGGCGGAGTATTGGGACGCGCGCTACGTCGAGGAGGGCGGCGCGCCGTACGACTGGTACCAGCGCTACGACGCGCTCCGCCCCTTCGTCCGCCGCTTCGTGCCGCCGGCGTCCCGCCTCCTCATGATTGGATGCGGCTCCGCGCGTACGCAATCCAGCTCGTCTCTTCCTCTCCTCCCTCTTATTGTAGTATCGGTTAATCCACCCATTGCTTGCTGCTTTGGGAAATTGCACTTGTTTGGGAGTAGGACTGCACGAAAGTGGAGTTACCGTTGGCCTCGCTTTCGAATTCCCCTCTTCCCAGAAGTAGAAAGCTAGTGTCCTTTTTGTTCTTCTCCTTTTGCTCATACAGCTGGGAATGGATGGTGATTCTATGTACTTATAGCTGCCTGTGTAGGCAGACTTTGCACCGGTAGAATAGAAATGGCAAAAATCTCTGTTTGGGTTTGGCCAGGCAATAGTTTGTGGAAAAGTGTCCTTGACTAGCTGCTGATTTGGCTGCCCTTCTTTTTGTATCTTTGCTTACATATCATCACGACAACCGGACAGGTCATTCTCTGCCTCCAGTTATTTTTTAGCAAGTCATTCTCTCAGTTAGTCCACGTGTTGGCATTGGTGTTAGGTCACTACCCTTGATAGCAAGCAGTTTACTCGGAATGGAATCTTTTTGCTATGAGCTGCTCTACAGCGAGGCCAGTTGTGAAGTACTGAAATAGTGAATGACATCTTTTGCTTGTTGTTGATGCTGCTTGTTCTAATTTTTCTTGTGTTAAGTGCATAGTCACTCATCTGGAACCAGTACTTGGATGTATAATTTGTTTCTAGGATAATGTAGAGCTATATAATTGATTATCTGAAACAACTCTCATCAGGCTAGTTCTGAAGGAGGGAGTTTGTTTTGTGCTTGCCGAGTTCTGGAGCAGTTTTTCCCCTTTAACTACATTTTCTGTCCAAGTTGGCTAATTCCGATTTCCATTCTTGCGCTGTTGTACGTAGTTATGTCAGAGGATATGGTCAGTGATGGCTATGTGGAGATCGTGAACATTGACATCTCTTCGGTTGTGATTGAGATGATGAGGAAGAAATATTTCGACATTCCGCAGCTGCAATGTATGCTTGATTGTTTTATCATTTTCCCTGTTGTTCGAAGATGCCATCTACCTTCGATTGATACCCTTATTACCTGCAGACTTGCGCGTGGATGTCAGAGATATGAGTATGTTTCCTGATGAATCGTTTGATTGTGCAATTGATAAAGGTATGCATTCTTCTGCGGTGTTATATTTCAGGCAATTGCAGGCATTCATTTGCAGTTTCACTTGATTAACTTTGTTAAATTCTTAGGTACTCTGGACTCATTGATGGTAAGTATATAACATTAGTCAATGTATTATTTTGCTTTGTTCTGGATTTCTTCAACAGTGAGGTCTTGCTGCTTTATAGTGTGGTGTGGATGCTCCTCTCAGTGCAGCTCAGATGGTTTTGGAAGTGGACAGGTTTTTTAGTGTCTTGCTGCTCCTCTGAAGTATCACTCTGCAGTCTCATCTGCACCAATATATCTCGTTAATTTCAATATTTCTTCAGTCTTATCGGTTGTACTTTTGACTGCAGGCTTATTAGACCTGGAGGTGTCTTTATTTTGGTAAGCACTATACATTTGCTCTAAGCAGTGCTGTCAAAGACAATTTTGGGACTGAATTCTAGATTATTTTCCATTCCTCTTCTTTTTAGTATATATATGTACACAGTTCAGCCTCGACAGTTGTTAATAAGTTAAAATGATAAAATCCTGATATTTATTCTGATTGACTTTCATTCCTCAACTTATAGATAACGTATGGTGATCCGTCAGTGCGAGTTCCTCATTTGAATCAACCAGGATGCAATTGGAAAATTGTACTTTACATTCTACGTACGTACGAAACTTAAATTTTATTTTTACCCTTTTGCTTTGCAGACATGTTGTCAGAGTGAAAGTAATTTTTGTACTTCGTGGAAATTTACCTTTTCCTTTTGTGTTGTAGTACAATGCTTAGGAGGACGATTCCATTTTTTTTACTAATGAAATTAAGAACCGATTTCTTCTTTCTGCTTGCTCATAAATATTCTTTTTTTTTGCGAAGATGCTCATAAATATTCTGTACTGTTACATGAAGTTACTAACACGTGTGATTCATTTCGTCAAATTATGGAGTGTTGCAAGAGTTATCGAAGTACAAATACTAGTTTTCCGTGTTCCTATTTTATCTGTTAAAGTGGTTTGGACCCAAGTAGTAGATTTGCGTTCCTGCTATCAGCCATACACCTTTATTGCCCCATGTAATATTCTTTTGAAGAACAAGATCTTTTTTTTTAACAAAAGAAAATCGCTACAGATTTGCTTCTATTAGTTTCCTTTCTGTGGTGCCACATTTAGTATTTTGATTCTGAATTAGTGGTCTATACTACCCACATTGAGTTTTGGAAGCATGATAAATATTAGCATGACAATTGACAAATGAAAACAGATAGCTGTGTAAATCCCTTGCTGAGTAAAAAAGAAAGTACTTTAATGCTGGCTTCATCATTGCTGTTTTGATGTATTACAGCAAGACCTGGGTTCACTGGAAAGATAAGGAGGCATGTATTGGATCCTGTTCCACTGACAGAGAGGGGTAGACTCCCTGATGGATTTGTTCCAGAGGATCCTGACTCACATTATGTCTATGTCTGTGAAAAGATGCAAGTATTGACCGGGGCAGGATCCCCAACCATAAACCACATAGAGAGGGAAGGGGAAGAATAAACTATAGGCTGATTCATCCCACAAGGTTTGTGGATTGTTGTGATTTTTACATGACCAGATACGCGATGTTGCCACCATTGTTATGGCCATCCAAACCTAGGAAGCATGCCATTGCATGCAGTATATTTAACAGACCTTGCAAGGATCAGGGAGTGAATGTATTGTGCAACCGCAGTTTACTTTCTCCTCATTTTTGTATTGTTTTGGAAAGCTCAACAGAATTGTTTGGTTGATTCGAGGGAGAAAAAATGTTATTAAGAGAAAGAATTGGCCTTTTTTCAAGGAATACTCTGTTTTGTTTCTGTGGAAGTGAAATTATTTGTTTCTGCAAGAACCGCTTTCACTGATGCCTGGGTGTGATTTCAGAGACTTCTCCATTCTGAGATGCTCTTTAATACTTCTGGCTCATGGAACATATGTTATATTATCTGCTGGCTGTACCAGTACATGTTTCCTCTGAACTGTAACACATGAAAGCAGCAGTTTTGCAGCATAACTTTCCGTTTCTGGTGGTTACTTTTCTGATTTGATAGGCTCAATTCCTGTAAAGATTTTTCTATACGACTATATAATTGCATTTGCAGACCTGCAGTTACATGATCTACGAGGTGCGTATATTTCTATTTTCTAACTTGATTTGCTTTCGCTTTCTTCTCTTGTGTTGAATGAAATGGATACATATTGTGATGCTGCTGAAGTGCTAATGCAATCTTATACTTCCGAATGCTAAGACTGTTCGCATTTCTTGCAGTCAGGGAGCGTTTTGCCTGCAAGGAAAGTCTGAACAAGCACAAGCGCTCGCTTCGGCTGGTAGCTGGGAACCTCATGGCCAGCTCCTCTCACGGTTGCCAGGCTGAGGCTGCCCTTCTCCTTGCCCTTGTACTGCACGACGTAGCCACCCACCTCTCCAGCACCCTGGGTTAAGAAGATTGAAAAGATCACCACAAAAAGCCTATTGCTCATGATATCAAAGCTCCAAAAAGGTTCATCATCCCCGTATTTCCATGCCCTTCTGCATGAATTGTGCTTATGTTTGGTTCTTGTTGCAGTGAACAGAGGGTAAGTGGTGAGCGGAGTGTGAGAGTATGAGCACCTGAGTGCTGCTGAACCATGGCCTCCATTTTGCAGCAACTGGGAGCTGGAGCTGGTTGACAGAGTATCTGCTGGAAGTGACAGGCACTCTCCCGTCGGTGTCTCCACTGCAAAACATCAGTGACATCGTGTACACAGTTCAATTTCCAGTTCGAATTGTTGCATTGGTGAAGCCGAAGCATTTGAAAGCTGTTTGTGCTTACCTGTACACCCAGACTCTGATGTCGTTCTTCAGGAGCTCCTGGATGATAGGCAGCACCGTTGTGGCGCTGTCAGTCCAGCGTGTCAAGACTTCACTGAAAAAGAGTAACATATTTTCTGTAAATATATACTATAAAGTATGTAATTATAAATACGCCACGGTTTGAAGATAATATTTAATCTCATTTATGTGCTCCTCCAGATGACTGCGTTTGCACATGGGCCCAATAATTTCTTGAAGGATGGGCAGGGAGCAAGTGGATCAATCATCATAGACTTCCATCCAAGATCCATCCGTAGTGCTGGAGTAAGGATTAAGGTCGATGTGGAGTACACTGCTCCATGTATTTCAAAAGAATCGAAATCCCAAAGAACGTGGAGAAAACGTTGGTTCGTCATGTGCACTAGATCACGGCATGGACGAATGAAAACTATGCAGGTAGTGATATCAGATCTTGTTAGGAATCATAAAGGTCAAATCTGAAACTCTAAACCATTTAAAAATAAAAAAATATGAAACTCTAAACTAGTGGTCATGCAATCCTTGTCTTCACATTTGTTAAACGAATAAGAAAACTTGCTGGGAACAATCTCTACAGGGAGCAGGAGCAGCAGGCCATTTCCGCACGCTTGGCCAACTCACTCAAACAAGTTTTGCAGTTGGTGGAAGTTTGAAGGCTTTGAGCATGCAACCACCTAACTTTTTTGCGCTGTTCCTGTGCTACACCTACCGTGCACAAACGCTACAGTTTTAATAGAGCCGCATTATCATACTGTTACGGACCAAAACTTGTACGCAGCAAATCATTCATGGTAGCTAGATGAACACTTTTTCGTGCATGTGTGTAGCACGCACCTAATCCCTATCATGAACGCCAAAAATCCAGCTCAAGCCTAACGTGAGAATTCGGCGTGCGCATTTCGTATGCCGTAAGCCAGGGCTTGTCGTCTGAACGAAACGAATGATTGACTCCAGGTTGTAATCAGTAATTAGTCAGGTTAAGACTTAGTTAAGAGTAGACTACTAGTGACCGGCCGATGAATGATCGGAAAAATATCTCCAGCAGTGGAGATGTCGTTTCGATCCATGGCGCCAATCATTTGCACGTGCCGGCTCTAGCTGTTGTGAACATTGAGATCGACCGGACCACTTCAATGGTTACGCTGTGTTTTGACAAAATCATGTGTAAAACTGATGAATAAATAGGCCACATTCGAAATGCAAAAAATCACAAATGGCTTTCCATGAAATTTCTGTGTTCCAAACATATCTTAGATGTAGGTACAAATTTAATTAAGTCTAGTTTGGTCAAGTAGGCGCAGAACGTGTACGTTTTCAGCATAATGCATGAAGTGGTACCTGCATGCCGACCAGGGGTGGTCGAGTCGGGTGACGTTGGCGTGGAGCGCCCTCTGCACGTCCGGGTGGTTGAGGTAGGCCTCCACGTAATTATCCGTGCACGGATCAAAGCTCTCGATCTGCAGCCACATTATTCGTTCATCTCACGTAAGATCCAAGCCACACATCAGTATTAGCAGATGCCTCCGCTACATGTTAGCTCAATTAATCAACCATGATTAGGTGAGCTCGATCGGCACTCACCGAGGGCGTGATCGGCGGCGCGACGAGGCCGGCGTTCTGGCAGTTGGGCGCGTAGATGTTGTAGATGTCGATGTCCTGCAGCGCCTCGTCCGCCTCCGACATCGCCGCGTCGCACTTGTCCGAGTCCGCCGCCCCGGCGCTGAAGTTGCAGTACCTGCTGATCCTCTCCGCCGCCTCGTCGGAGATGAGCGCGTGCGTCCAGAAGAAGTCGTACATGCCCTTGCTGTCCGTCCCGTCGTTGATCACCGCGTTCCCAATCTTTTTTTCCACCGTCACACACACGCATCAGTAACTACCCATCATCATCAAGGCATCAAGCAACCCACACGACACGACACGGCACGGTAACAATATATTAATTACTTTGACGACGTACGTACCATGATGCCCTTGAGGTTGATGGGCGAGGAGCCCTTGGCGGCGGCGGCGTGGCGGAGGATGGCGTGTGCGAGCTGGGGGACGTAGTGGCCGGCGTAGCTCTCGCCGGCGAGGTAGAACTCGCGGCCCTTGTACTCGGGGAACTTGTCCATCCACCCGAGCAGGAAGAGGAGCGCGTCGTCGGCGGTCTTGTTGTCGCCGCTCCGGCCGTAGTCCGCCGTCGTGTTGGAGTAGGAGAACCCCACGCCGGCGGGGCTCTCGAGGAAGAGCACGTTCGCCGGCGCCACGTTCCACGCGTACGGGTTCCGGTACAGCGTCCTCCCGTCGCTCTTCACGCGGAACGGGCCCAGCTCCTCCATCGCGCCGTACCCCAGCGACGAGCACCCGGGCCCGCCGTTCAGCCACAGGACCAGCGGCGCCGCCGCCGACGGCGACCCGGCGGCCTCGGCGAGGTAGTAGAAGAGGGCGCGCCCGGCGGCGGCGTCCACCGTCACGTACCCGGCGTACTGCGCGAAATCCACGCCCTCCGGCTGACCCGGGAGACGGTCCACACGGTCGTCCTCCTTGCGCCCGACCACTGGCGTCGGCGACGGCGACGACGCGTGCCGCTGCGCCGTCGACGGCGATGCGGCCGCCAGCGACGACTCGGCCTGCTGCCACGACAGGCGTGAGGACCCAGCCGGCGAACCGCGCAGGCGGTTCAGGTAGTCGCCCTGCCGCGGCCGGGGCTTGCTGGCGGCGGCGGGGAGCAGCACCGCCGCGAGGCAGAGCGCCGCCGCCAGCGTGGTCCTGGTGGTGGTGGTCCTCATGGCGCGTGCTCTGTTCTGTCCGGTGGTTACGACGCTGGACGTGGACGAGCACGTCGCACTGGGGGGCGTCCGGTATATATAGGCATGGATGGATTGCGAGCTGGAACCTAATATATTTTTTCTGTTTCTGAATCAATGATAAGTTGCTGAATTCGATGTGGGGGCGAGGCAGATGACAGGCAGGAATGGTGGCAGGATTCCCAGTTTCAATCAACAGGATCGCCCACTAGGCGTGTACCAGTATGATCATTCTGCCCACTGCTCTGTCCCAATGTCATTTCTGTCCAGTGCGCATTGCTGCTCTGTTCTTACCTGGAATGGAAAAGGGTAACCTGCTAAGAACTACCATTACTAGGTACCACCAAGCTGTTGGGTGTTGATTTGGTCGATGGGACGAAGTGCTGAGCAGATAGCTCTTCCACCAGATTTTACTGCTACAGTAAAACCAGTCATTAGTTGATAATTTTGATCGGGACCATTTCCAAGGGACATCTTCAGTGGTTTTATCAGCGGAATTTCTAGACTATGATATGGTATGATTTTGATTGATGAGCATGAAGTGTGAGGGGAACGGCATCAGCATAAGCTTAACACTGAAGGCTCAAACGCCAGAAAATGCTGTCTAGTAGATCTAGTCTCTAGATGACATCCAATCGGTTGACATGAAAATAAAAGGAGATCAAAATATCAGCTACAATCAGAGAATTGTCGTCAGTTGTTTCTATGTCATGTCAACATATGGGCGTGCAAGCAGAGAAACGTTGCATTTTGCCTTGGATATGGATTAGTTTCGACATAATCTACGTCAAAGGTCTCTGTCAAAATTTTGTAGTAGTTGAGATGACAGTGAATTCACCATCAACAAGCAATAAGATGACCCATTTTCCTCAAAAATAAGGTGACTCATTATCATCTAGAAGTTGATTTTTCAAGATAGAAAAGATGATCAGAAGCGATGTTTGGGCAACACGGCAACACCACCCGCGGTTCTTGAGGAATACTACCTTTGGGCTTAGGCATTGGGGTTCTTACTTCTTTTTGTAGTGTGGGGAGGCAGGTAGTGAAAAGTATCTTTTGGCCACTATATTCTGACTGCTCCAGCCTCTAACTATGTTATCCATAATCTGGTTTTTTGTAGTGTGGGGAGGCAGGTAGTGAAAAGCATCTTTTGGACACTATATTCTGACTGCTCCAGCCTCTAACTATGTTATCCATAATCTGGTTAGGCAAGTACACAATTAAGTACTAGCAATTACCACGTGATTGATAGCTAAGCTTGGTCAGCGTTTTAGGGCCTTCCACTAAAAAAATAAAGGCTTACCACTTTTGCAATTTGCGATCAAACTTCTTAAAAGCACGTTGGTTATCCCTTTCAATGGATATCCCGCGTGTGTGCAATACGCGTTCCAGATTAATTACTCTTTCCAGTCAAAAAAAGTGGTGTCATGAAGAATATGCAATGACCAACTTTTCATTTGAGAATTTGGTGTGTTCTAGATCAAATATATGTTTATTATATGAAATAATATGTATAATCCATTTTAAGTAACCTAAAAGTAACCTATTCAATTTGTCCACCAGATTTTACTGCTACAGTAAAACCAGCCATTAGTTGATAATTTTGATCGGGACCATTTCCAAGGGACATCTTCAGTGGTTTTATCAGCCCTAAAAGTAACCTATTCAATTTGTCCACTTAACCTTCCAAACAAAATTTAGAATCATTTTACTCCCCTGAACTATTTCAATTAGTCCAATCCTACCTCTAATTAGATATCTCTTTTTTATTTCTTCGTGTACAGGTAGAGTTTTAATTCCAAATTTTATTAGACAACTTATAACATGATGCACCACGTTAGAAAATAAATTAGGAATTTTCCGTGATTACTTTTCATATATTTTTGTGTATTTAAGATCAATTTCATTTTGAATATCCTAAAATATGAAAATAATCATGAAAAAAAATAGAATAGTTTTTTAACATAGAGCATCATGTTATGTATCTGCTTACAAAATTTAAACTTAAAATTCATCTCGTACATAGAGAAACAAAAATGCAAAAACACACTAGGGGGTAGATTGGACCAATCAAAATAGTTCGGGGGAGTAAATTGAGCCTAAATTTTACTTAGAGGGTTAAGCAGACAAATTGAATAGGTGAGTGGAGTAAAATGGACTTTTTCCATTTTGTTACCGAGCGCTTATCGTGCATATATCCATGGACCGTGTGGGCAGCCTGGCAGGTTCCATAGGGTGGTCCATAGGGGAAAAACAGAAACTGCCCAAATTGGGGTCTACACTCTGGAGTACATTTTAACTTCAAAAAAAAAACTCTGGAGTACATTGTAGATAGCTCCTGCCCCGTTAACGTACAATGGTAGATAGCGAGAGGGCGGGCGCAAGGAGCCAAGGAGAAGTGAACAAGTGTTGTAACAGATAAGTTGCCTCGCTAGCTACGCCGGGTTGCAAGAGTGTGTTTGTACAAGTCCCAACTTCCAAGCGATTTCATGGGTGCGAGACAGTACTCCATGCAGAAGTTTCGTCGAAGAAGAAACCGTACCGTCCTAATGTGCAGCTCAGCTGGAAGAGATCTAGCTGGAGACTCTGTACCCAGTACAGTATAACAAATCACTCTGAATCCATGGATGCACATGCACTCATGCATATACACATTACAGAGGCCAAGTCTCAGCAAAACTTAACCCAAAAAAGCCTCAGCAAAAGGAGCCTTTTCACAGTGCTCGGGTGTAAATAAAGACGTAAAGTTGCAACACGATGTAGTTTAATTTAAGATCCGGTAGATACGGCGGCATGCATGAGTCACGTTCACGTACGCGGACAAATGCGGCCAATTTGTGGACTGATGGGATTCCCATTTCGCAATGCGACAGGGACGCTGCAGTGGCGACCGGCCTGGCCTCAACCCGCGTCCAAATCCGGTCGCCGTCGGCCGCCGAATGGTGGGCGCGGCGCAGCCGCGCAGGTGTACAACGCGTCAGTGGAGGCCGTCGCATCACCGCGCATGAACCGGAGCAGATTATGCAGCCAGAGGCCGGCAGAATGATGCCGCTGCCCGGCCATTCGAGCGGACTAGGCCATATATGCACGAATACATCCAATTTTTCCGATTTCTTGGCAGTTGGCACCATTGCCCTCCCAATGCGTTTGTGTCCAGTGATTTTTAAAGATATTTTTTCTGAAAAAGGTGCTAAAAATTCCTTTAACTCTGAGTTAGGATTGGAGCCGGAGAAGACGACGAGGTCTTCGTCTTCCCTGAGCTCTGCTAAGATAGTGCCACCAGCCTAACTGGCTAACTGTAGTGCACGTTGGACTGGATGCGGAGACATGAATTTGACTGATTGGGATATTGCCATTATCATCACTATCTCTTAAGCATCGCCTTTCTCCGGCCGTGATAGCATCTGGGGCGGCCCTTGGGTCATTTTCGGTTGCAATGTAGACTGTGGCAGAACCATATATATCCTCTTGGAAGAATCCACACTAGTCAGTGGTCATTCACTACTCCAGCCACCACGCTCGGCCGGCGTTCGCCGTCGACGAGCCCAATCATTCTGCACGGGTCCGATCGAGCCGGCGACCGGTCCACCCGCCTACCGCGCGCACGCTTGTCCGCCCGTGCTCGTGCGCGCCGATCGCGACGCGACGGCCGCACCCAGCCTTGCTGGCCGCCCGTGTCTTTTGAGCTGGTGGAGTTATCTGGTGGAAGGATAACACCTGCAGATTCTGAATGGCACGGCCGTCGCGTCCACCGGTTACAATGTTCTTTCTCCCTTGCAGATGAGACGAGGACTGTTTCTACTCTCTCTCTCTTACAATGTTCTCTGTCAGAATTCGGAGATGTGGAAGAAGCATTCCACGGCCGTCGTGTAGCTGCTCGTTCAGCCTTGTCTGATCATCGGCTGTCCGTCCCACCCACTGACATTGGAAGCTTCCTGCACTCTGAACTTTATGGTTGTTACCAATACCAGAAGCATCTATTTTCGAGGCACGAGGCGGTAGGAGTTAGGCTAGGCGTATGATTTGCAAGAGGACAGGAGAAACGCTCAAGTTGCTGTTCGGCCGGCGCATGTCGATATGCGTCGTGATGAGCTGGAATTCCTGGACTGTTCCAAATCCACAGTCCCGACTCCTGATACTCCGACAGTAACCAGCTCATCACGCCGGAATAAATCCCGGTCTCTCATTGTAAGTATCATAAAGTTGGTACTATATTGATCTCAATCCGGGTGGAACCATTCCAATGAAACCGAATGAGCCCTTAGGCTGAACCAAATCCACAGCAAAACGCTTCTGTTCATTCCTGCAAATTGGACTGATTTCGCAAAAAACGGCGCCTAGAAATGGAAGGGGTTCCAACTTCCATCAAGGATTAGAGAGACCCTATGTGGATGGATAGCTCTGAACTTGCGAAGGAAACACAAGCAGAGGGTACCTTTCAGGTAAACAGAACACAGGATCGGAATTGTAGGCGCACAAATGGGACATAGAGGCGTCGAGGAGTACGCAAAGGCGCATGAAGATAAGATACGACGGCCGCAACTTGCAACCGATGAACTTGGACGTGAAACGAGGAATGTACGTTGTGGTTGTGAAGTAGAGAGCATCGAAAGAATAAGTGAATAACAGAAAAGCAAATAGCTAAGGAATGCCCCATGTCGCTGTTCCACCTTATCAAGATTTTATTATGCCATCGATGAGGTTTTGAGAATACCACCTAGCACCCTAGTTCAGGTGCCACCAAGTATAAAACGCACCACTAATATTGTTTAAAAAATTAACACAAATATGAACTAACAGAGCATGCAATCATCTAGATTCAAACTGAGTTTGAAGAAACAATATAATTTGTGAAAGTAAGTTAAAAAATTGAAATCAGCATGTAAATAGTGGCACATGCAACTGTTCACGAGTAGCAACATTTAATTGAGCTTGATCTGAAATATCGATCAATGAGATTTAAGAAAAAGGAGAAAGGAAAATAACAAAACTGCATGAAGAAGTTGAGGTATGTCTGTGTCTGCCCTAGCAGGCTGCTGCAACGCCTGTCTGACCTTCACTGATGATGTTACCAACCCGCAAACTGCTGCAGTTATAATTCACTGATGATGCTACCTAACCTCTCCTCGTTTGCTCAACAGCCGCTCTTCCTCTCAAATTCAGGCAGCAGCATCGTTCACACGAGATCGTCCAAGCCCCAAGTCTGCCATCCTGATCTGCATATGCTAATAATCGTTGGCATACGTGACTGCAACTAAGAACTAACCTACTATCGTTCCTCTGGTCTGGCGAGGACAACGTCAGTGGAGCGAGGTGTCTTGTCGCCTGGGAGCAGGTTTGCACTGATAAAGACCAGGGAGGGCTCGGCATTCGCGACTTGGAATTACAGAACACCTGTCTGCTGCTCAAGCTCATCCATCGTCTCCACCATCAAGCTTCCTCGTCTTGGGCATCATGGGTCCGTCGCTACGTTTGCATCGCGCACATGGAGGGCGAGCTCAGCGGGCACCACGGGGACTCGCTGAGGAGCCTCTTGCCGCTGTATCGAGCCATCACCACTGTGGAACTCGGTGATGGGTGCACCACTTCCTTCTGGTTCGACGCATGGTGCTCCGAGGACTCCCTTGCTGAACGCTACCCAGTGCTGCTCTCTCACTGCAAGCAGGCTTCCATCACTGTCCACGACGCAGTTAACACTGGTATTCAGCAGCTCCTCGTCCCGCGCCTAACAGCACAAGCTCAAGCAGAATTGTTGCAGGTGACGCACATCTTACAAGACACAGTGCTAGCGCACACACCTGATACCCGCCGCAGCCCTTTCGTTGATGAGAATGGCAAGCTTCAGACATCCATGCTATACAAGCTCCTGAAGTCAGCAGGCACTACCAGCAATGCTGCACCTGGGTGGAAGAGTTGTGCACCTCCGCGTGCGCAGTTCTTTGCATGGCTGCTGCACAGAACCAGGATACAGAGCAGAGCGCAGCTCCACCGGCGCGGCGTGGTCAGTGACAGTACCTGTGAAGTGTGTGGGCAGGCGGAGGAAACTGCTGACCACATTATGTTCCATTGCGCACCCGCAGTGGATCTCTGGAGGTCACTACAGATACAGCTGCCAGACAATCCGTCCACAACAGCTCTGAACAACGTTGCATGCCCCCAACACTTCCCTGCTCAGCACTTTGACGCCTTCACCCTCCTCACCTGCTGGCACCTCTGGAAGCGGCGAAATGCAATGGTCTTCCGGCAGGAACACACCACGCAGTGTGAACTCCTCATCAAGATGCGAGAAGATGCGCGCCTCTGGGGCTGCCGCATGAAGATTCAGTCGCGTCCAGTAGGTGACGCGTGGTGTCAGATCATTTCTTCGGCAATGTAAACCCATGCGTTTTTATGTACTCCCCCAAAAGTTGTAACTTCGAATGATCTTCCGGGCCGGTCAAGGGCCAAGTGCAATGAAATCAGGTGGGGGGCTCCCCCCGTTGACCCTCAAAAAAAAAAGGAACTAACCTACTACTAACAAGTATTGCATCTTCAGATCGAGAAGCATGACTCCATGTGAACAGACGACCTGAAATGCAAATGAATGCATTGCTATTTTCAGTTACAGGCTTGCAGCCATGCTGCTTCCAGCAACGGCAGCCAAGCGCTTGTGGCGCTCCACCGGCTGCAGAGACCTTTGTCGCGGTTGCAGAGAGATGACACTGACGCGGTGCGCCGTGCGCGCACGTACAGGCGGCGAGCAGAGGCTCACCGGCGCCGTTGTTGGCATTGGCATGACAGCTGTTCAGATTCATCTGGGAGCGCTCTGTGCTTCTTCGCCTAGCCAATCCTTAATCTTAATCCTCCGTAAGTGTGAGGAAAGGGAAGGCTGCAGGAGGCGGCTTGAACCTGCACTCGGCGGCGCGGCGGCCTGCAGCACGGCGGAGTTTGCGGCCCCGGCGGCGGCGGCGCGACCCGTGACGTGTCTGTGGAGGCGTGGCAGCCTCCTGCAGGGCTGGTCCCGTCGTCGTGAAGGAATGGAGCCAGCCGGAACGAACGCGCCGCGCGACGCTCGGGCGCGGCGAGGCATGCGTTCATTCCATCCGAGGGGTCTGGTCGTTGCTTCGAACAGCGTCTTCGTCAGGTCCGCGGCGGCGGCGGGAAAGGGAAGGACGGCATGGCCTGAGCGCGGTGGAGCTCCAGCGCGCCACGGCAGGGACCGGAGGTGGCGGCTGCCATCCCGGGGGTGGACGGTGTCTCAGATCCCGTCCGGGGGGTGGACGGTATTTGAAATACCGTCCACCCTTTGACCCCTAGGGTGCGTGAGGCCCGTCTGATCGGCCTCGTGCGGCACGGATCGGCTGGATCCGGCTCCAGGGGAGGCGCGCTGAGGCCCGTCCACCAGGCCACGCGGATCTTCATATAGTCAGATCGAGGAGCAGGGCGTGTCTATGACTCCATGTGAACAGACGTCCTGAAATGCAAATAATTGCATTGCTGTTTTCAGTTACAGGCTTGTAGAGAGATGAGCTGCTCCGTGTCCTCTACCTTTACCGCGATTGCAGACACCGGCGCGCTGCACGTAAGTAGAGGCGACGTGCAGAGGCTCACCGGCGCACCGCCGCTGTTGTTGGCAATGGCATGGCATTGCAGCTGTTCAAGTTCATCTGGGAGCTCTGTACTCCTCCTCCTAGACAATCCTTGTCCTCCGTAACAGTGTGGAAAGGGAAGGATGCAGGAGGCGGCGGTGGCCTGAACCTGAACGCGGCGGCGGCGCGGCGTGCAGCATGGCGGCGTTGGTTGCGACCCCGGCGACGCTGCAGGGAAATCCAGCGGCAGCGGAACGACCCGAGGCGCGCTTGTGGAGGTGTGTCAGCCTCCGGCAGGGCTGGTCGATCCAGTCGCCCAGAAGGAAATGGAGCTAGCACGAACGAACGCGCCGCGCGAAGCTCCGGCGCGGCGAGGCGAGGCGTGCGTTCATTCCACCCGAGGAGCAGGGAGCGCGGAGGTCCGCGATGGCGGATGGAGAGGGAAGGCCGGCATGGTCTGAGCGCGGAGGGAGCGCCGGCGCGCCACGGCGGGGACCGGAGGCAGCGGCGGCCGCGATCTCTGGGGCGGACGGTATTTCAGATCCCGTCCGGGGGAGGACGGTATTTGAAATACCGTCCACCCCTGGGTGCCTGAGGCCCGTCCGATCGGCTTCGGGCGGCTCGGATCGGGTGGATCCGGCTCCAGGGACTGGGAGGCGTGCGCCGCGCCCGCGCTGCCTCGGCGACGCGAGCTCGGACGCCGGGGGCCATGGCGCGCCACAGGCCTGCAACCCGCGCGGAACCATGGGACGTGCGCGACGTCCGCAGGGCCGCCGTCGCCTCGTCTGGTCGACTGGTCCCGACGCCGAAGGCCGCGGCAGGTGGCGGCCGTGGATGGACAGGCCATGGATGATCAGGTTCAGGCCGCAGCGGAGAGATTCTGCTTTCTGCACAGATGCGGCCCACAAGCCGCGCGGACGGACCGCCGACGGCGGGAGCTCACCGGGGAACGGACGCCGGCGCGGCCAGTAGTGACGTGTTTGTGGACGTGGCGGCGCGGGCTCAGCTTCCGGCAAGGCTGGTCCTCGAGGCCCGTGCGCATCCGCATGCGCCGCCCGGAAACGAGCTGAGCTGCAGGAGCATGCGTCAAGAACGTGCCTGGTTTAACCTGCAGGCGCAAGATTCTGGCTGCCTGATCAACCTGAAGTCCTGAACCTAGCTACGGAGCTAAACCGTGAGGAAAGAGAAGGATGCAAGGAGAGGAGGCGGCCTGAACCTGAACGCGGCGGCGCTGCGCCGCCGTGCAGCATGGCGGCGTTGGCTGCGATATCGACCCCCGCGACGCTGCAGCATGGTGGCAGGCTGGCAGCCTCTGGCAGGGCTGGTCCAGTCATCCAGAGGGCATGCAGCCAGCCGGAACGAACGCGCCGCCGCCGCGCGACGCTCCGACGCGGCGTGGCATGCGTTTGTTCCACCCGAGGAGTGGCCGTTGCTTCGAAGCGTGTTTCGTCATTTCTGCGACGGAGGCGGCGGGAAAGGGAAGGCCGGCATGACCTGAGAGCGGAGGAGCTCCGGCGCGGCACGGCGGGAACCGGAGGCGGCGGCGGTTGCGATCCCGGGTGTGGACGGTATTTCAGACACCGTCCGGGGTGGACGGCATTTGAAATACCGTCCACCCCTGGGTGCCTGAGGCCCGTCCGATCCGCTTCGAGCGGCTCGGATCGGGTGGATCCGGCTGCAGGAAGGCGGCGCGGCGCGCTGTCTGGCCGAGCTCGGAGTCTCGGACGCCGGGGGGCATGGCGCCACGGAGCCACCGCAGGCCTGCAACCAGCGCGAAACCATGCGACGTGCGTGAGCTCAAGAGAGAGCTGCGTCCGCACTGCCGCCGGCGCTTTGTCTAATTCGAACGCCGGAAGCCGCGGCATGTGGCGGCCGTGGATGGACAGGCCATGGGGTGAGCGAAGCGAGCTCGATTTCGGGGGAGATTCTGCACAGATGCGGCTTACGAGCCGCGCGGACCGGCGGCGGCGCGGAAGCTCACCGGGGCGCGGGCACCGGTGACCACTCCCGAGAAAGAATCTGCCGCGTCTGTCATGGGCATGGGCACATGGCAGCTGTTGAGGTTCGTCCGGGCGCTGAGCTGACTCCGTGCTTCTTCGCCTAGCCATTAGCCAATCCTTGGCCGGTCTCGCCATGTTCAGAACGGCAAAATGGTTACGAGGGCTTCGAGAGGAAAGTGGAGGATGCAGGAGGGGGCCCTGGACGCGGCGGCGCCACGTTGGCGGGCGGCGGTGATTGGGAATTGGGATAACCCCGGGTGTGGACTCTGCTCCCGTTCGATCGGACATTTTCGGTGCAGATTTCGCGAGTTTCATGAGTCGTCTCCCTCGTCTCTGTGGCTTCGGTTTGCCAGCAAGAATTTGGAAGGTTTATGAGACAACAACATTCTGCCGTTTTGTGATTCTTACACGTCAAAGCAAAGCAGCAGCCGGAAGAACCTTAAGACTACTGAGGAGTGAGGATTGCCAATACTGTAACTGTAACCCAGGGCAGTTGAGAAATACAAAAAAAAAACGCCAAAAAACAATTTGCCATATTTCATCAATCATCAATAATATAATTGCATTACACTCATTTATGTTTGTTATTAAGGGCATACAAGCTGCTAGTAGGTCAAGCTGGTATATGCCCCATGAGGCTGCTGCAACGTCTGTCTGAACTTCACTGATGATGCTACCAAACCGCAAAATGCTACAGTTCTAATTCACTGATGATGCTTCCAAACCTCTCCTCAGTTGCTCAACAACCGCTCTTCCTCTCAAGTTCAGGCAGCAGCAGTAGCGTTCACACGAGATCATGCAATCCCAAGCCTGCCATGCTGACAAGTATTGCATAATCCTCAGATCGAGAAGCAGGACTTTCTTTCAAAAAAAAGAAAAAGAAAAAAGGAGCAGGGCGTGTCCATGACTCCATGTGAACAGACGTCCTGAAATGCAAATAATTGCATTGCTGTTTTCAGTTACAGGCTTGCAGAGAGATGAGCTGCTCCGTGTCTGCGACCTTTACCGCGATTGCAGGCACCGGCGCGCTGCGCGTACGTACAGGCGGCGTGCAGAGGCTCACCGGCGCACCGCGCATGCACACCGCCGCTGTTGTTGGCATGGAAGCTGTTCAGGTTCATCTGGGAGCTCTGTGCTTCTTCGCCTAGCCAATCCTTGGCCTTGTCCTCCGCCGTAACCGTGAGGAAAGGGAAGGATGTTGGAGGCGTCCTGAACCTGAACGCGCCGGCGGCGTGGCGTGCGGCATGGCGGCGTTGGTTGCAACCCCGGCGGCGCTGCAAGGAAATCCAGCGGCGGCGCGACCCGATACGTGTTGGAGGAGGCCGGACTGCCGGAGGTGTGGCGCCCACGCTTAGCCTCCGGCAGGGCCAGCCAGTCGTCGAGAAGGCATGGAGCAAGCCAGAACGAACGCGCCGCGCGACGCTCCGGCGAGGCATGCGTTTATTGCACCCGAGGGGTGGTCGTTGCTTCGGATGCGTCTTCGTCAGGTCCGCGACGGCGGTGGGAAAGGGAAGGACGGCATGGCCTGAGCGCGGAGGAGCTCCAGCGCGCCACGGCGGGGACCGGAGGCGGCGGCCGCCGCGATCCCGGGGGTGGACCGTGTCTCGGATCACGTCTGGGGGTGGACGGTATTTCAAATACCGTCCACCCCTTGGGTGCCTGAGGCCCGTCCGATCGGCCTCGTGCGGCACGGATCGGCTGGATCCGGCTCCAGGGAGGCGCGCCTGAGGCCCGTCCCACCCCCGCGCGGAACCGAACCATGGGAACGTGCGCTGCGTCCGCACTGCCGCCGGCGCCTCTTCTGATTCGAACGCCGGAAGCCCCGGCAGGTGGCGGCCGTGGATGGACGAGACATGGATGAGCGAGCTCGATTGCGGAGAGATTCTGCACAGATGCGGGCATGCGGCCCACAAGCCGCCGCGGAGGCGCAGACAGGCGGCGGCGGGAGCTCACCGCGGAACGGGCGCCGGCGCCGCGAGCAGTGACGTGTTTGTGGACGTGGCCGCGCGGGCTCAGCCTCCGGCGAGGCTGGTCCTCGGGGCCCGTGTGCCGCCACCGCCAGGAAGCGAGCTGAGCTGCAGGAGCATCGGCAAGAACGTGCCTGGTTTAACCTGCAGGCGCAGGATTCTGGGGCGGTGGGGCCTTCTTTTTTTGAATCGAGGCCAAACCCCATTTCCATTACCAAAGCAACGAAAATTCAAAGTTCAAGGATTCAGGACAAGAGGAGATGGGGGGAAAGGGGTAGAAGTTTGTGCTCCTAACCCCCCTGTCTGCTTCAGACAGCGGCATTAGGAGCAACCTCGCATTACATACGCACGAAGGCGCTACAAAAGCATAGTAGTTGTTCAGGTCGATTACACGACGACACAAATCCTACTCGGAGCGCTACAGGCTTGCAGGTGGCCCTCCCTCAGGTTCTTCATCCTCACCACGGACCATGTCCTCCTCGACTTGGGGTGCCGGCAGAAGCATAACTGGAGCACCTCCCCTCTGACCGACCACCAGCTTTGTTGCAATGGAGAGCAGTGTGTTGATCCCTTCTGTCATCCTTTCCTGGAAGTCCTTCTTGTAGAGACCTGTCCAATATGTCATGAACGAACAGGCATATATGATTAATTCTCCTGGATGCTTTAGTTTCTTGCCTTCAAAGCAAGATTTGTTTCTTGTCTTCCAAATCGACCAACAAACCGACGCTAGGCAAAGTGTATGTATCATAGAACCATCGGGTACCCAATGCTCAATCCACAACCAGAACTGCTCAGGATTAGAAGGTACATTGTCAGCACCAATATAAATGGCGACAATACCCCACGCAGCTTTGACTACAGGACAAGAGAAGAATAAGTGGTTTCTTGTTTCAAGATCCCCACAAAACTGACAAGTGGAATCCCCTTGCCATTTCCTCCTGACCATGTTCTCTTTAGTCAGAATGGCATCCTGTTCCAACAACCATAAGAAGATCTTTATCTTATATGGCAGCTTTGCTTTCCAGATCTTCCTGTACGTCTTACCTCTTTCCTCACGAGTAAGTAGGTCATACATGGCTTTAACAGTGTATTTGTTTTGTTTCCCAAATTTCCAGCTAATTGAATCAGCATGGTCATTAATAGGTATAGATAGAATGTCTTGCTTCAAATTTTCCCACTGGTTGTTCATGATGGCTGGCAGCCATCTCCTAAAATTGATGTTGCCTTGTTTGTTATGAAATTCATTTACAGAAATCAGCTTATCTTCACACAGCTCAAACAACACAGGAAAGCAAGTGCATAATGGTTTGTTTTGCCACCAGGAATCCATCCAGAAGGAGGTGGAATTCCCATTATTTACTTTACATTCTCTACCCCTTAGATAGATGTCTTTGACTTTTAGCAAATCAGTCCATACAGGGGAATCATCAGCTTTGTGTTGGATATTAGAAATGGTGCAGGACCTCATATATTTTGCTTTTACTATATCCTGCCATAAGCCATTTTCATTGTCCAGTCTCCACCACCATTTGCATAACAGACTCATGTTCAGCTTCCTAATATCCTTCACCCCCAGGCCCCCTTTCTTTTTACTCTTGCAGATTATTTCCCATCTCACTAGATGATATTTTCTTTTCTGGCAACCCCCCTGCCAGAAAAAAGTTCTTCTTTGCTTATCAAGGTCATGGACCACCGTTACAGGGAACCAATATATGGACATATGGTATATGAAAGTACTAGTCAGGCTAGTGTTGATCAAAGTAGTTCTCCCAGCAATGGACATAGTGCCACCCTTCCAGATATCAAGTTTTTTCCGATTTTTCTCTTGCAGCCATACCCAGTCAGATATTTTAAGTCTGCTAGGACTGATAGGAACTCCCAAGTATCTTATTGGGAAATGTCCAACTTGACAGTTGAATATTTCTGCAAATTGTAGAGCCTTATTGTTATCCCCATTTATCATCACCACCTCACTTTTAAGGAAGTTTATTTTCAATCCTGACATGATTTCATATAGATACAGGAGCAATTTCATATTTCTAGCTCCCTCCATATCATCTTTCAAGCAGATTATTGTATCATCTGCATACTGCAGGATAGCTACCCCATTGGGGATTAGATTGCTAGCTAAACCAGTGAATGACTGGTTCAATTGAGCTTGTTTGACCATTTTTAAAAGACAGTCAGCTACAAAGTTGAATAAGATCGGGGATAGGGGGTCACCCTGGCGAACTCCCTTGTGACTCACAAAGTATGGACCTGTCTTATTGTTCAGCTTTACACTAACAGTACCACCCGAGATAACTTGTTTAATCCAGCTACACCACTGGTCATTGAATCCTCTCAATTTCAAGCATTCTAGTAGGAATTCCCAGCTTACTTTATCGTAAGCTTTTTCAAAATCTAGCTTGAGGACCACTCCACATTCTTTTTTCCTCTTAGTTTCATGAATGATCTCATGCATGGCCATGATCCCATTCATAATATTTCTACCTTTCATGAATGCAGTTTGTTCCTTTCCAATAAGTTTCTCAGCATGTGGAGAAATTCTAATAGTTAAAGTTTTGGTGATCCACTTGTACAAACAGTTCAGAAGACAGATTGGCCTATACTGTTGAATTTTTGTTGCATCTGCTAATTTTGGTATCAAAGTTATGATCCCATAATTCAGTCTACTCACATCAAGCTTTCCTTTATGGAAATCATCAAAAATTTCCATCACATCCTGTTTAATGATCTCCCAGCAATGCTGGTAGAACTCAATGGGAATACTATCCGGCCCGGCTGCTTTGTTACGTTCCATCTGGAACAAGGCATTCTTAATCTCGGCTTCGGAGAAAGGTCTACATAGGTCATTATTGTCAGCCTCAGATAATTGTTCATGTTCATCCCAAAGATGGGGGTCAAGGGGAATAACATTACTACGTGCTGGGCCAAACAAAGACTTGTAATATTCCGTAGCGTGTGACACTAGCTCATCATCTCCTTTGATGATATTTCCTTCGTTTTCAAAAGAGAAAATTGTATTTTTCCTCTTCCTCCCATTGGCTATCCTGTGAAAGTAATCAGTATTGTTGTCCCCCTTGAGGAGCCAGGTTTCATGTGACCTTTTATGCCAATATAATTCTTCCTCATCCAAAATTGCTAACTGTCTGCTGAGTAAAGCAGCTCTCATAATTAGTTGACTTTCACTTAATGGATTAGCTTCCTCAGATTGTTCCAACAACCATAGTTCACTTTGGATTTTTTGGGGCGGTGGGGCCTTCTGGCAGCCTGATCAACCAGAACCTAGGTACGGAGCTAACCGTAAGCAAGTAGCAAGTCTCTTTCACGGCATCGAGGCCAGCCGATCACCCTCGTCTGTGGCTTCGGCTTATCAGCAATCTCGGTCTCGGATCAACGCAAGAGTTTGGAAGGTTTATGAGACAACAGCATTCTACCGTTTTGTGATTCTTACACGTCAAAGCAAAAGCAGCAAGCGGAAGAACCTTAAGCTACTGCCTACTGAGGAGTGAGGATTGCCAATGCTGTAATCCAGAACGGCAGCTGAGGAATACAAAAAAATGCCACAAAAGAATTTGCTATATTTCGATAATATAATTGCGTTACGCTCATTATGTATGTTATTATGGGCATACAAACTGCTAGTAGGTAAAGCCTCTGCTTCCTCGCTAAGCCAGCCGTCGTCCGTCGAGATGGGGAAGTGGGGCGGGCGACTGGGCGAAAGCCACGAGGGGCGGCGTCGTCCCCGCTGCGCCGTCGCCGTGGAGCTCCTGCGGCGGCGCAATATATGTGGGCTGGTTTATTCGGCCTTTGGGAAGGACGGCCCGCGCAATGTATGTGGGCTAATGTCGTTAACGTAGCCCATCCAAGCAAAGCACATTAAACTCATATAATTTGCCCCCCTCGAATAAAACTCATGAAATTTGCACGATGATATATATATGTACTCAACTTTCCTATCCATGCTAAAAATCCATTTTCAAGGACAATATTAGACATTGACTATAGCTCTGGTCTTCTATGACAAGCATCTGAAGCTCCCCTCAAAATGGAAGCGTGCCAACGTTAATGCTGATGGGCCAGAGAATGCTTGTTAATTAGGAAAATGGCCGTCAGCATGAGCAAGCAGGCTATGGACCCCGGCTGACGACGGCTGTGCGTGTGCATACCGCATACGTGCGACGAGGTAATTTAAGTTCAAGCTATTGCTATTCGGAGCTCTGTTCGGCGCTCTAACTAGTTTCGCCAATCTTTCACGTGTTTGTCCTGTGTTTTGTATCTCTGCATTTTGAGGCTCTCCTAGAGTTGTTTCGTTGTAATTCTCTTCCGCTTAATGAAAAACGTGCTATGCACGTCTCAAAAAAGAAAATCTTTCACGTTGTAAGTGCAGATCACAATGATGGCGATTTCTCTCGTAGATCACCATGAAAAAATGAAACACTAATTCCTTAGTTAATCGGCAAAATGGCCACACGACGTCACTCACAAACTTTGCTACAACAGCAGGCATCTGTTTTCCTTTGTTATTCAACAAAATCATAATGAGTGCACTATCATTGATAATTTTTGCTCTGCAACTGCCAACACGTGTATTACATCAGTTTTCCTCGTACTATTTAGTAGCCGATCGCCCGATCTACGAGTCAAGAAACAATAATTACAGTACAGGGGCAGAGCCGATCGAGACGGCAAGAACACATATCAGAATTCAGAAACAGGTGACTCCTGCAGAAGAAACCGCGATCTTGTCCCTGAATCCGCCGTGTTCCACCTTTCCGACCTTGGCGCGACGATCGTCGTCGTCGGACGCCTCCGCAGCCGTTCGCTTCTTGCTCTTGGCCTCCTCCGCGGCGGCTTTATCGCCGGCCGCCATGTCGAGAAGATGACGCGCCTGCTCCATGACGGCGGCCAGCCCGGGGACGTGCTCCTCGAGCAGCTTCAGGGTGTCGGCGCCGCCGCCCTCAAGCGCGGCCACCATCTCCTGCAGCTCCCGCGGCGACCGCGCCGCCAGGAATCTCGTGACGGGGTCGGGCGGCGGCGGCGCCCCGGAGACGAGGGACGCGGCGTGGATGGCGTCCTCGAGGCCGACGGGGTCGTTGTCCCCCCGGGGCCCGCGGCGGCGGGCGAGGCGGACGCGGAGGTCGCGGCCGCGCAGCGTGTGGCCGCCGAGGTTGCGGAGGGCGCTGCGGGCCGTCTCGTCGTCGGGGTACTCGACGAAGGCGTAGCCCTTTCGCTTGCCGGTGGCCGGGTCGGCGGCGTGGCGCAGGGAGCGGACGGGGCCGATCAGCTCGCAGGCTTCGCGGAGCTCCGCCTCGGAGGCGTGGTAGGGGATGTTGCCCACGAACACCACGCGGCTGCAGCGGCAGTTGGCGGCGGCGGCGGCCAGGGACATGGACGGCATAGTTGTGGTTCCTTCCATAAGCGGATCGGATCGATCGGAGAGACTGCAGCTGCAATGGATGGCGCACGCCCTCGATCGGCTTTATAAAGCCCGGCGGTCGAATTCGAGGCGAAGTCGGGGTCCGAGTCCGACTGGGTATGGCGGTAATGGATGACGTAACTACTGTCAGCCTCGAACCGCCTCTTCCGACCCCTCAGAAGTCAGAACCGACCGGCCTAATCCAAAAAACATGGCACGAGTGGAAGCTGGCCGTTTTCAGACACAAAACGTAGGGAATTTACAAATAAGCAAAGCCCACGATAATGATTTCAGCATAGCAGGAAGCATGTTAGGGAGAATTTGACTCCATAGTCTAAATGTTACTTCATGCATGCTATATTCAGGGGGGAAAAGGTCACTTCATGCCGTTGTTTTACATGACGCATCTCACAGAAACAGCATTCATGTCTGTATTGCCGAGCTCCTTTCACTTGCAACTTTTGCAAGAAAACAGGTGTTCTCTCTCTTCTGGCTGATGTAGTTTTCTAACAGGAACTAGTGAGATGGCCCGCGCAAATTGCGCGGGAGCTAACATTTACATATTAATATTTAGTTTTTAATTTTAAATAATCACATATAAATATTTTGGCTTAACCAAATTACTATATATTTTTTCTAATGACCAGGATCAAGGTATCGTCTATTTTTTACCATCATATTATGTAACACGTGATCATATCTAACTTTCTTTCTTTTTCTACCCAGTCTCCAATTGATATAATCCTATCCATACATGCTCTCCTTTTCTTATGATTTATTTTTTCCCCACCATCAATTACGCATCGGGATCGACAAATTCACTTTTACGCTAGCAAGGTACATCCTCTTTCTAGCCAAAACTTGCTCCTTATGATACTGGATCTCATGCCTTATCAAGTGTCTTATCCCATCTTAAAATTAGTTCATTTGGCATAATGGCATAAGAAAATGGTACACATTATAGGGATTTTGGCAAAGCGAGTTTATTGCTAAGTAATTTAGTATTTAAGCAAATTTACTATGATTAGATGGAAACCACAACCTTGACACTTTGAAGCCATGTCTTGCTGTCAAATTCAGGCATATTCTTTTTCTTTCTCATTTCAATGTCTATGCATGTTGATGTGGGTGCACACCACCTCTCTCCAATATTTCGTCGCCACCAATTGGTAATCCTAACCTACTTTGTACGGGACAATGTCTCCTAAGCTCTCTCATACGCTGGCTCTCTCACCTCATTGCCCTACACACTCCTCTCCCAACTTCTCATTGTCACCTTGTTGATGTTCTTGAGTTGCTCCGTGTGCCAAATCAACTGCTTTCGCTCGACTACTACTCCATCCAATTGATGCGTTATATCTCCCACAGAAGCCAGCAATGACTACAATCACTCATTGGGTTTTTGGAGATAGATGACAATGGTCAAGTGCAAACTACCACACACTGGTCCTGCTTTGTAGCAGCGACAAAGGTCGACAACGACGCTTAATTAACAACTATATTTTGCAAGGTATGGATGAAATTAAATCATAAACGGTAGTGCGTTTTCTATGTTGGTCAAGGTGTTAGTCATTGTGGATGTGTGTTAACATATATATAGCTAGTTCAAATGATGATGTTTGTTGTGGCTGCAATCGTATGTGGTCATGTGTGGTGGCCCGCTACATCATTGGTTAGATTTGTCCCTAGCATTCTCCTTCTCACATGCTCTTTTTAAGGCCCTTCTCACATGCCCTTGTATATGGCCATATGGATGGTTCGTTACTGCTAGTGACAACTAATGTATATTTGATCCCATTGTAAAAGCTACATATGATTAGAACCATATGAATTAGGTTACACATGTTCTCTTCTGTAACACTATACAGTACAATAACAAAAATCAATTGATGTATATTCTTTTCTTTTCTTTTCTTATTAATTTGGTAATTTCTAGGCTATTGAATCATGCAAGGCAAAATAAAGAAAAAGTGTGTTGTGTTTTTATTTTATTTGTCTAAAAGAGAAAAGTGTTGGTATTTGGAAATAAAAACAAAGATATTAAAAATATGTTTGGTCGTTTCATATGATCCCTTCTCTAATAAACCCAATTTTATTTCCATCCCTACCATGTGATGTCACGTAAGATGGTAAAGGAAAAACTGTGTTGGGGTTACTCATATTTTATTTGTGTAAAATATAAATGTTTTGCAATTTGAAAATAAAAATATCTCTGGCATGAAAACACACGTCATGCAAGAATGCAAAAAAAGATGTTAAAAGATGAGTGTGGTTATCTCTACAAGATTCCTTTTGTAATTGATAAACAATATTTCTTTATTTCCATATCCTACCATATGACATGTTACGTAATATGGTGGAGTCCGTTTCAATGCCATAGCAAATATTATAGTTAGTTTTCTTTTACAACTTCAAATATTTATTAGTCGTATTTGATATAGACTCTTTAGATTGATAAATTTATATATTTATTAGTTGTATTAGACATGGACTCTTTAGATTAGTCTAGACCGTTAGATCTTCATAAAATCCAACGACCTATATTCTTCTCTTTTTTAGATTAACGTGGGATTTTCTAGGCCCTCTCGGTGAATCTGGTGGCTCCTTTTGCTTCTGTTTTAATAAGATAATAGATGTGTGACCGGCTGACAGCATCATGGTCAGCGCTTGAACGGTGCAAACACTACCACCGAATTGTGCCCGCCAAATCCAAACGAATTGGAGATACCTGTGTATGAGGATTAGCCAACGAAACGGAGCGTGTGAGAGAGGGGGAGGAGATCATCACTAATTGGAGGGATTTTGTATGCATTGTCAGTTTGTCACTCACCGACATTTACATAATGCCGCTGCTTCACATCACGCACCGTGTCAAATTGATCCACTGCCGGGTCAGGATTCTGCAGTTGATGGCATACATCACAGCTCTGTTTTAAATGTGCTTATTCATATGCCAAATTTGAGCAAACATCTGAGACGTGTACTTACAAATTGGTTTATAGTTGGATGCACCCAGCCGGTGGTTATAGCTTTGATGGTTGCAATGGCTTCCAAACCGCCGGCCGCGCCAAGGCAATGCCCTATCATGGACTGCAAGGAACAAAACAGAGGTTGCATGAAGCCGGCGGTATTATTCTGAAATGAAGTTACAGAAGGGAAAGGAAATGTACAGATCATCAAACGTGCAAGATGAAACACCTTGGTTGCATTCATCTTGATCAGGGACGTGTCCTTGAAGACTTGCTTCAAAGCCTTCAGTTCTGCCAGGTCCCCAGCACGCGAAGAGGTTGCGTTAGCGTTTATGTAGTTCACCTGCAGTGCAAATATGCATCCATCTGCTGGTTTATGATCTACTCTGTTAGGAGTTGCCAACACCATCGTGATCGAAATGAACCCAAGTTCACAAAAGACGAAAACAATTTGGTCACCTCCTCCGGTGCGACGCCGGCGTCTTCGAGACTCCGCTTGATGCACAGCGAAGCAGCATAACCATCTGGACTCGGGTTGGTCACATGGTACGCGTCGCAGCTCGCCGCACCGCCCAGGTACTCGACGAGGACCGGCGCGCCACGCCTCATGGCATGCTCAAGGCTCTCCATTACCTGTACCCAAAGGTTTTTTTTTTTCCATCAATTTGTTGCATTTGCCAATGCCACAAACGCAGGACACAGGTTACACTGAAGAACACAAGCGTGCGCCGTACCAGCACTCCGGCGCCCTCGCCCAAGACGAAGCCGTCGCGGTCTCTGTCCCACGGCCTGGACGCCGTCTCGGGGTCGGCGTTCCTCCGCGACAGCGCCCCCAGCGCCGCGAGCCCGCCGAGGGCGACGGGGGCGATGGCGGCCTCCGCGCCGCCGGCGAGCATGACGTCGGCGCGGCCCAGGCGGATCTGGTCCGCGGCGCTGTGGATGCAGTGGCTGCCCGTGGCGCCGGCCGCCGACACCGAGTAGTTCGGGCCCAGGAAGCCGATGCCGGCGTCGATGGCCACCAGTGCCGACGCCATGTTGGGTATCGCGAGCGGGACGGTGAAAGGGGAGACCTCGCTTGGCCCCTTGGTCACGAGGCTCTCCACGCCGGCGGCGAACTCCTTGACTCCGCCGATGCCGGAGCCCACCACCACGCCGGCGTGTTCCAAGTCAATCTGCAGGTCGTGTCGCAACGATTAGTTACTACGTACTGTACTATAGTAGTAGATGGGATCTGGAAGTCGTTAGCATGGCAACGGTGGGCGTGTGCACGTGCGGCGTGACCGACATTATCCATTGCTGTGGAGCCGAGGGCGAGGCCGGCGGACTCGAGGGCCTTCCTGGCGGCGACGAGGGCGTAGCGCTGGCAGTCGTCGAGGCGGCGGTCGCTCTCGCCGTCGATGTGGCCCTCGGAGGAGAAGCCGCGGATCTGGGCGGCGAAGCGGGTGGTGAACCCGGCGGGGTCGAACCGGTCGATGTGCCCCGCGCCGCTCTCGCCGGCGAGGAGCCGGTCGTAGAACGCGCCCGCGTCGTTGCCGAACACCGACACCACGCCCATCCCCGTCACCACCACGCGCTTCTTCGGGTCGGACTCCCGTCGGGGCGCGCGCGCCATCGACACCGAGACGCGGCGGGGCTGAGGCCGTGTGCGTGGGGTCACGTCCGCCGCCGCGACGGCGACGGCGTCCGGGAGGAGGAGGGTTTGCATGGCAGTCGAGGTTTTATGGGAACGAGGGATAGCAACGTTTGCGAGTTGCGACGAATGGTACAACCGCATGATTTGAGGCTAATTATGCGGACATTTATTGAGCCACGGAACTGCCAGCCGTTGCAAACTGCAGTGAAATTCAGCGATTTTCGCAGGAATACGTGGCCTCTATTCAAAATGATTTTCATACCCATATCAAACTTTAGGATCCGGTACAGTCACCAGAGTGTATTTTATGGGTTTTCAGAATAAACCAGCACTCGAATTGGAAATCATAGGATCAAAATCAAACGATTCAAAATTGAAATCAGGGTAATTATCCATGCACAGAGCCAGTACAGTTATTCTCACTGATAAACGTAACATCAGAGCACAAACATATTAGAAGGATGAGCATCAAGCAGCAACATCTTTGAATCAGGGATTTGAGCAGTCTGGCATATTTGACATATCAGAGTGTAGCAATCTGGCTAGTTGGTTTATTCATTGGCCAAATGAGGTGCCAGTATGAAACTCTTACCTACTCCGTATGTACAGTATGAACCTGCACGTCGAACAAGGAATGAACCACAGTGAACCCATCATCCCTCGATTCGAAACAAAGTACCCGGGACGCGGTACGTGGCACCGAACTGCGAACCGTGTGACACTTGCCGCAACCACGCCCGGCCTTGTGACGGCGGCATGTCCAAATGTTGCGTTCAGTCCTGCGGTGGAACGTCGAACCGGTGATGGCCGCGGACGAAGTAAAGATCGAGCTCCTCCTAATCGGTCTCCACGGCGTGCTTCTGAATCGCCAGTTGGGCTATTCTTCTAGTGCCAGCGGACGTCTGGTGCTGATTGCCTGGTTACGACGGCGCACCGGGCACCTCGGCTCAACTGCAGACGACGGTGGCCGCCGCGCCGATCATGTCGACCGCCTGGCGCTCATCGCGGGGACGGAAGGCCGCCTCAAGGCAGCGGGCTCAGCCACGCGCCACGCCGCGGCGGCGCCGTCGCCGCGTCGGACGGACGTCGCGACGAAGGGCTCGTCTGGAACCGTCTCGGCGAGGGGCCGAGGGTGCGGGCCTGCGGCGGGTGCTGCGCCTCCACGGATCGCCGGGCGGGCCCAGCCAATTGTTCGTCGGTGTTCCTCCGGGTCCAAGGGTCCCTCGTGTGGCGCTGCATGTCCATCAGAGGTTGTACCAGGAGATCAGGGTCGTGTGCGTCCCAGCTTCATGGGACATATTTGCACTTTTGCAGCGTATGGAATTGTCCTGTTGGAAACGTAACATCGTCCACTGATACAGCTATTCCATACGCACGCAACGGATATAAAATTCTGAGAGTTTATTAAAAGAGAAGCAAAAGAAGCCACCAGATTCACCGAGAGGCTTAGAAAATCTCACGTTAATCTAAAAAAGAGAAGGATTTAGACCGTCGGATTTTATGAAGACCTAACGGTTTAGGCTAGCCCAAAGAGTCCATGTCAAATACACATAATAAATTTAGCTAATAAAATTAGAAATAAAATAATAGGAAAGTGACGTCCAAGGTTGAACAGATTGTAGAGTCCTTTTTCTTTACGTGAACATATGTGGTAAATATTAAAAATAATATTTCTCCTTAAATTGTGCCCATATCAAATTCGGTTAATAATTAGATAAAATTAAAAAAAAATGACGCCCTTGCATTGAAAAGGTTGCAGTTCTTTTCCTTTACGTGACCATAAATCAAAATGATTGAAAAATACCTCTCCATATTATACGTGAACATATACATTAGTTTACGTGAAATTAAAGACATATAAGAATTAAACGGTGCAACAAATGAATAAAACCAATAATAAGAAATAAGAATTATTTACGTGAAGTTAAAAGACATATAAGAAAATGTTGATTTCTTTCTTAATTTCGCATCCACCTGATCAGCCCTTGCTTTCATTATAAAGAATAAAATATTTACTATTGTACAAGAACTATCCTGAATAAGATTAAAACAAGCAATCTTGCTCTGGTGCCACATATACATGATATTTTACGTAGATCTGACCATTAAAACTAACCCCCAAAATTCCATGTCAAATACAAGTAATAAATATATTTAAATTCAAAATTTTAAAATTAATACAAGGTTTTGCATAAGATAGAATCGACAACAGCGGGACTAAGAAACAATTTTGATCTGGAAAGTGATTGGAGCTAGTGCTCGATTTGTACAAGCCAACAATAATGGGCATAACGAAAGGGCCTTTAGCCTGGTGGTGAGAGCACCTGAATAGCATTCAGGTGACCCAAATTCGACTCCCTCTGTTAGTGAACTAAATGAGTCTAGAATAAAAAATATATATAATAGGTTGAGGCTTCTCTAATGACTTCGGCCAAAAACAATGGCATATATATTCAGGGTATGATAATAACAAGCTCGGTTATGCATCCATAACAAAACTACGATGCAATCCTATTATTATTAGAGCAAAATAACATAAAATAGTTTTTTTTATATTTTTTATCTAATTAGATAAAAGGGTAAGAGCAACTTAACAAGACCCCTACACAAAAATGGAGGGCAGAAGGCAAAAAAGATCTAGCAAGTACTTATTCAATCTCCGAGAGTAGAGAAGCACCCAAATCCTCCTCTATCCCTGTCTCCCATGGGTGGAAGGGAGGCTCCTACTCTAAAGTTTTTTTCTCTCTTCCCCCTCCTGCACATGCATAGAACTAGCTCCGTTGCCCCCTTCTTTGTCGCTTAGGCTCCCTATTGCCACTTATTCACCGCATAGAGATTCGCTTTGAGCGGCAAAGCGTCATCGCCGCCTCCATCCTTTCTCCTTTGTTGCTCCTTCTCCACGGGCATTGCTTGGGCTCCCCCACACATTGCTTGGATCCAGAGAGACCATAGGGGAAGGTAAGGGTAGGTACGAGAAAAGGAAGAAAACTGATCAACTCATAAACGAGTCCTGCATGTGTCATATAAAAAGTAGAGGCTATTGCTGGAGTTCTCGGTTAAATCTAAAGCCCTAGAAAGTAAAGGCACCCCCTACGTTGTAAAGTAAAGGTTTGAAGTAGAGACTATTGCCGGAATTGTTGTAAGGACCCGCTAATCACTAATTATGAGTATTCAGATTCACATACAGTTTAGATATTGAATAGCCAGATTTGGATACGAACTATCTATTTGAGTGACTGAACTTTATCTGTAATGCTATTTGAGGATAGAATTTACCAAAGTTGAGCAAAATGTACAGCTAAATAACATTTTGAGGCATGCCTGAATTTGTAGTATGGACATGGAAATGCACAATTTAGTATTAGCAGCTTGCAGGGAATAAATTTGATCAAAATAAGGAGAGAAGTTAAATAAATTAGCAGGGATCAGATTCGATGGTAATCACTACCACGAAGATAAAAAATGAGTTGCTCATGAAGAATTGTAGCCGAGCAACAGCATTTTTAGAAAGAAAAATGAGGATCCCAGGGCTAAAAAGCAATCCTGATCTACAAAACGATAAGCCATTGAGAGTTGCTAGACTTGAAAAGTATAAAAAAATTAGGAGTGAGGCAATGATAGCATGGCAGTGCAGCCATGTCGTGGCCACGATATGGTCTGAGCTTAACCGTTAGGTTGAGTATAATAGTTACAACAATAAGCATTATTAGTATTATGATTAGTTGATGAGCGAGAGCTGAAAAATTTAGGAGAGAAGGAATGAAATGATGCACTCACAGCTAAGTGAACATGCGATCTAGAATGAACAAAATAGGTATTTGACATGCACTCCCATCCATTGAAAGCCTCAAGTACCATTTGTCAAGAGAGAATAATATGTTGCCATGGATTCACCTTTGATTACCTTAATATGTTGCCATGGATTCACCTTTGATTACCGCTGTATGCAAGCATATATATATCCTTAGGAGCATAAGTAGAAGAGTAAGGATAAGCGCAAATGAGGACTATATCTAAGGTAATATAGGAGCTAGCATTCATAGGGCTATATTAGTAGGAGATTAGGGAATAAAAAAGAAAGGAGATTATTACTTTTGGTGGTATTTATTAAACCACTAATGCTCTGTAATTAAACTCTGAAACAAACTATACACCTCTGCACCTCATATACAAAGTTTTAAAATATATATTTATGTTAAAAATTTATAACTACTTATATTATTTTTAGTAAATATGCTAAAGATATTTTAGTAAATATGCTAAAGATGTTTCTATATAAGGTATTTCTTTTTCGGCCCATATTATGATGATGGAAAAAACAAAGAAACATATTGATCTAGGCTATTAAGGACAGAATAATTACCATGATATGACTAAACAAAACTATTATCGTCTATTTATTTTCAAGTAAAAATTAAGATATTACTGAAATGAGAGATTACTGAACGGTCAGAATAATAAGCAGGAGGAGAAACATCTGAACTGAAAACTCCGAACTCTCCATGCGAAACCTGCTTCAGAATTACTGAAGCAGCACAACGCCGCGCTATAGTCTACTAGCTACTACTACTAACTTGGTCGAGAATCGAGATTCTCTCGTGAGCACCGAGCTGTGGGCACGCCGGAACGCGCGAGCGGCATGGAACGGCCACGCCACGCCCCGGGCGTTTCCCTCCTACTCGCCGCCGCCATGGTTGACCATCCGGACAGGCGGGTTGTGGCGGTCGCGGGGGAGCCTGAGGCGACCGAGCGCGCCGGCGGGGACGAGCTCGAGGTTCTCGCAGTTGCAGATCTCGATCATGAAGCCGTCGGGGTCCTTGAAGAAGAGCTGGTCGATGGGGGAGCCTTCGTCCTCGTTGATGGTCCGCTTCATGTACCTGATCCGCATCTCCCTGAGCCGCCGCTCCATCATCCCCATGTCCTCGCACTGGAACGAGATGTGGTTGTCCATGGGGTCCAGCTCGCCGGGGTTCACGTCGGGGGCCTTCCGGGCGTCGTCGCGCTGGACCAGGTGGATCCCCACCCCGTAGTTGAACAGCCTGCAAGCAGAACGCGCAAGCAGGGTCACGGTAAGATTACACACAAGCCGTCGTCGGGTTTATTTTTGGTCTGATGAGTCTAGATGAACCAGCCGGCGGGCGGCGGCTACCATGCGCCGGAGAAGTCGAGCGCGGGCGGGCGGTGGATGAGGACGAAGCCGAGGGCCTTGACGTAGAACCGGACGGAGGCGTCGACGGACTTGCAGAGGCGGGAGATGTGGTTGAGCGCCATCAGCGGCATCGGCGGCACGTCCTCGTACAGCTTCGACGAGTCGGCCGGGTCGACGACGAGGCCCGCCTCCTCGGCATGACGGCCGCCGGCGCCGGCTTCCTTGCACTCTTCTCCCATGGTTTAGCTAGTTTCCTCTCTCGAGTCTGGACGACGACGGCAGCCGCAAAATCGGGTTTATTAATAGTCGCAGCTTTGCAGGGAAGAGCCGCGGCGCTGCTGCTTATAAATGCGGCGGGGGGGTCGGTGCACCGTGCTGGCGGGGGTACGCTCGACGCTCGTGCCGTCGCGCCGGCCTGCCACGTTTCTATGTAGTCTGCGTGTATGGGCGGCCTCGACCGATGTGTCGACCAACAGGCTCGCCACGGCGGTCTGGGGACTCGAAAGCGGCATGTCAGGTCGGCGCCGTGCGCGCAGTGGGATCTCGTTGCTGAGTGCTGACAGATACCAAGTGCTCAGGCAGCCGAGCGTGCATGTGAGCGCCTCGTGCAAGTCCTGTGCCACCGCCACGGTGCAAACGCCGCAACTGAGAGCACAGCATGGGCTGGGCTCGGTCGATGACGATTCTGCTTAGATCAGTGTCTTAATAATGGGCCGAGCTACGAGAGCAGGCCTAGTAGCGTGGGTTTCAATTTTATTGAGACTGAAACTCGGTTCTAATCCTCGTCCTTGGATCGAAATGGGCTCGATCGTTCTGGGTCTCCAAACAGTCCGTGTTTCTTTTCTTAGTTTTTCTTCAACAACAATGCTCGATCGAGGCCTTCCTCTCTTGAAGGCCGATCATAATAGGATTTTATAGGTATTTGATCTCATGACACGTCAGCATTTTTTTATGACGTGGCATACTCATTATGAAGAAAAAGAAAGGGAATGTTTCATCCCCACTGAAACCCACGATTTCCCGTGAAACATAATGAAACTTCCACTGAGGCTGATATGGTTTCAGCCCAAAAACACATTTGGTCACAAACATTATGTAAGAATTATTTGCTGTCACATGTATATGAAACCGTGCAATGAAACTTCGCACTGACTGAAAAGATGACGTGACAATTTAGGTATAAGTGAAGTGAAACTCTCCACTAAGACCGGCCTAATGAAAACGGAGTGCTAGAAATACTTGATTATCCATCTTTACACTAAATTTGTGCTGAGGCTTCATCTCTAGCCTTTTCAATGACACATTCCAACAGTTTCGAGTTTTCCCGAGACTTTAAACCAAGTCAACAAACTCGCGATTGAAGAACGTTGGGGGCTTGTACCCTTCAAAATGTTAGTACAATCAACACCAGTGGGGTTGCATTGAATCGAACATCAATAAGGAAAAGTGTAAAAATGTACTAAAAATATCTGGGTGATCAATATAGCATATTCTCAATTCAATTGCTAGTATCCCTAGAGTCCCCTCTCCCCGCATGCTATGAGTAGTGAGCTCCATAAGTGTTGATCGTACAACCGATGATTACATTTTTTGAAAGATTATTTTTGTAGCGTCATGTTGCTCTAGCATCCTGTGATATATTCACCTTCCTCTGTTGCAAATTTGTAGACATGCTTCTAGCCGAACAACATGTAGACACGTTTCAAATGCTGCAAGAGTTATCTCATTTACTGGTTTAATCTGTGGATCTTAAGACAAACTGAAACTGGATTAACATGATTTAGAAGTTTCAGATGGCAATATAGTCCCTAATGCATCTTCAATCTAACAATTTTCAATCTAACGGTACAAGCAACCCGTTCGATGAAACCAACGACGGTGATCACTCGTAATGACGCGGCCGAAGGCTTCCAAATCACGCGTGCCAGCACGCAGCAGGGCAAACGCAACGCAAACCCCCTCTTAACCCGATCAGATCCGCACCGGTTCGACCCAGGTCCCCCAACCCTCTCCCGCCGCACCACCACCTCTCTATTCTTCTCTCTCTCGCCTCCAGATCGCCCCCGCAATTCCCCCGTGCAACGCAACGCCCCTGCCCTGGGCGAGCTCGACAGCGCGGGCGCGCCCAGATCTGCGGGGTCTCGCCGGCGATGGCGTGCATCAAGAGCGCGCAGCGCGCGGCGCTGACGGCGCTGGCGCCGGACGCGCCGTACCTCGCCGCCGGCACCATGAGCGGCGCCGTCGACATGAGCTTCTCCGCGTCCGCCAACATCGAGATCTTCCGCCTCGACTTCCAGTCCGACTCCCCGGACCTCCCGCTCCTCGCCTCTGCGCCCTCCCCGGACCGCTTCAACCGCCTCTCGTGGTCGCGCCCGGGCGCCGTGGAGGGCGACTCCTACGCGCTCGGCCTCCTCGCCGGAGGCCTCAGTGACGGCTCCGTCGCCGTGTGGAACCCGCTGAGCATGATCAGGTCCGGATCCGCCTCCCTCGCCTGTTTCACACTCGAGATCTGCTCTCGTTCTGATTGAATTGCCGCTGTTTCAGCTCCGAGGGGAAAGCAGAGGATGCCATGGTCGCGCGTCTGGAGAAGCACACCGGGCCGGTGAGTTGCGTGGGGCTAAATTGCTAGGTTAGCCTGCCTGGTGTTCGGACATCGTGTGCTGACTGCGTTTATGTTGGGTTTGAAGGTTTGCGGATTGGAGTTTAGTGAGCTCACACCGAATCGGCTCGCTTCAGGGGCTGAGCAGGGGGAGCTTTGCATCTGGGATCTCAAGAACCCAGTCGAGCCAGGTGTCTACCCGCCACTCAAGGTACTTGTTATTTTGCACAGAGCTTATTGTCATACAAGAGGATTGAGGATATGTGACCTGATTGATAACTTGTGAGATGTGTGGTTTTTGTTACTTTCTGCTCATATTGATTTAGAAGTGCTTTCCATTTCATGGAAAACATGATGCCATGTGGTGTGCTTAGTGCTTACAACTGCTCTAACATGATTATGCCACTTTTCATACAACCATACTTCTAGTAAAATTAAGTAGCATTCACGTTTTTAGTTTTGTTTTCAGTATGAACAGAACTGGCAACACTATTTGGTGCAGGGATAAAACTGGGGGTTGTTTGACTAAATAAGATTATGGTCGTAGCTTTTACGATTTCAATGTTTCCAAATTCCACCCGTGTTACACTAGTTGTTTGTTAAAGACCAAACAAATCTATCTGTAGATCCTTAATGCTAGCTTGCTGCGCACAGCTTGTGCATCTCCCCCGCCCTATTTTCCACGAGCTTGCATGTTATTTGACATGTTCGATGTGCGTATGTTATTAAGGCTGCAGATGAATCTGAGGTTTAGTTGTATGTGGCAGAGTTGTAAACCACTATATACTGTACATCGTTAAGTGTTATTTGAATCTTTCAATTATGGCACCATTTTTTGGTGACTTCATTTTGCTAAAACTTTATTAGTGTCTAATGATGCCTGTAATTTTAGCAGAGTGTTGGTTCCAGTGCCCAAGCTGAAATATCTTGTTTATCATGGAATCCCAAGTTTCAACATATATTAGCAACCACTTCTAGTAATGGGATGACAGGTAAAGGAAACGTTTTTTGGTCGATTCTGCTGTAGGTTTACTAAATTCACTTGGACTTGTAATTGTTATCTGACTACTTCTCTTGCCCTGCAGTTGTTTGGGATTTAAGGAACCAGAAACCATTGACTAGGTAATTATGGTAGCTGTCAAGTTACTTCTGCACTTTCATATTCTCTGTGGTTTGGATTAATAAAGTTAAACTGTTAAACAGCTTTTCAGATTCTGTTAGAAGGAAATCCTCTGTTCTTCAGTGGAACCCAGACATGTCCACCCAACTGATAGTTGCATCAGATGATGACAGCTCACCCTCACTGAGAGTAATTACCTTTTCTCAATTCCACACCCCTAAAGAAAAATGTACCTTACCTTCTCCATGTGAAGCTCCCCTAATAAACAAATTTTCTAATTTATATTTTTGGGCTCAAGATGTCTTTTGTTAGTTTTCAAGAAAAAGGTTGGCAATGCAGTGGTGTCCCTACAAGTTTACATCGCAAACTTTATTATGCTGAGTATTTTCTTCATTTACATCAATATGCTCATATGTTTACAGGTTTGGGATGTGAGGAAGACCATTTCACCAGTAAGAGAATTTGTTGGCCATTCAAAAGGTTTCATCTCTCTTTGTTCATGGATTTCTCCCCCTAGTGCTTGCTTATATACTCAAATTTCTTATACTTCTTTCTTATTCTATCCATGTTTTTTTCCATTGACCAGGTGTAATTGCTATGTCCTGGTGCCCTTATGATAGTTCATTCTTGCTTACATGTTCCAAAGACAATAGAACAATATGCTGGGATACTGTTAGTGGAGAGGTATATTACAAATTTGACATCTCAAAGCAAATATTTACATTGTGTTCTGGTATGCTTTACTTGTTTTCTTACTGTTCCCTTTTCATCGTATTATTTTTTACAGATCATCAGTGAGCTACCAACCAGCGATAATTGGAATTTTGACCTTCACTGGTATCGGAAAATTCCAGGTGTTATAGCAGCATCCTCATTTGATGGGAAAATTGGCATATACAACCTAGAGGTAGTGGGAGCTATAACTTTCAACTTTGGAATATATGTTGAATATTAGTTGTGAAATTGTTATGCATAGTTTGAATTTAGTATCAAATTGTCACCCAATTTTCGGAAATTAGTGTCGGATTTCATGATACTGCATGGACAATTTTATTGGTTGTAATTGATAGCTCTATCGTTGGTATCCTTCATGTAGGATGACATTTTTATATGGTTTGTTTGTCCCTAGATAGTGTTCTACTCTAAGCCAACTAGTGCACGTAGGCTATGTATACCTCTCAAGGTACCTTGCTTGACTAGCCTAACAAGTTGACAAGCTAAACACAGCATAGTACCGTCCTTACTCTGACAATCTTCGACCGACCTTATATTTGCTAAATATGCCATCCTTGTAAGCAAGAAGCTACCTTTTAGGATTATTAAAGACAACTGTCTGGTGAAAATTTCGCAATCATGAGGTTATAGGGACCTAGACAATCGTTTAGGGCAATCAAAGTTTAGACTGGAATATATGGTTGCGCTATTCAGAAATATGTGTGGTTACTGGGAGCACTTGAGCTATTAAGTTTCATTGAGTGCGTGTTGTAGGGGTGGGGTGGGGCGGGGCATGGTGGCAGAGGCTGCCGAGGACATGGATCTCGTAGTTAGGTGGGAGACTGAGAGAACCAGGGAAGGTTGGTGGATGGCTGGAGAAACAATTGAGAAACTGTTTGGAGACGTGGAGTGACCTGATGAGGGAGCGTCTGAAGCTTAACCAAAAAAGAAAAAGAGAAAAAGGAGGAAACAGCTAGGCCACAGCTTAGAGGAGGTCTGAGATTATATGGAAAGGTCTAGTCCAACTGATTATATCCCAATTAGTCATGTATGTTTTGATGAGCATATATATTTATTGGAAACCAGTTTTTCTTATGCTCGGTCCATCTCCATCATGCTAATGAATTTTATGCTTGGTCCATCACGCGACCCATAAAATGCATTATAATTCAGCTGTTACTTTGTAGAAAATTTTGCTTCATTTTATAGCTTTGTAAAAAAAAAAGGGCGGCCTTTGGTGCAGTGGTAGAGCTTCACCGCCTGTGACCGGAAGGTCCAGGGTTCAAGCCCCAGCCTCTACACATTTATGTGTGGGAAAGGCTGTGCGCTAAACAACCTACCCCCAGACCCCGCATAGTGCGGGAGCCTACGGCACTGGGTACGCCCCTTTTTTTTATAGCTTTGTAAACAATTGCGTGTTACTCCACTAGTATACTGCAAGGAACCCGACCTTTAGCACCAACATGGATATAAATTAAAATTCAGCGGTCGGTCCCCTGTACCAGGTTTATACTATCCGCTCTGTTGTTATCAAATTGACTTTATCCTTCACAACATGTATTTGTGGATCTGAACCTTTTATGATTGTTCTTTTGACAACAAAGCTAAATCCCCTAAGTTTATTTATCTTTTACAGTTCTCTGGACTTTATGCAGCTGGTGATGCTGCTGGTGCCCCAGGTACATTTGGCATACTGCGACTTGCTTACATTTCTAAGATAACCAAATGTTCAATTAGATTATTGCCTCGGATCTTGTGAACATCCTTTGTTTGAAAGTAGAATTCAACAGCATTGATTCCATCATTTCATGAAAAGACTGAGCGTAATGTGTTAACCCATTTTTTCTGTGTCCGGACTTGGGTTTGAGTTAAATTGCTGAGTTACATTGATGCATATGTACTCATTTGGGCCTTTTAGACCTACCAGCTATCACCACTGACCAGTAATCTCTGAATGAAAAGCATATATTTCCTTAGTCTATGGAGTACCAATTCAACAACCTCTGCAGTTATTATTGTACTAACTTTTGACCTTCTATAATATCGTGCATGCCATATTTGATATGATTTATCTGATGACCAATAAAAATGTATATTCAGCACGTCCAAGAGCTCCAGCTCCAAAATGGTTGAAATGCCCCACTGGTGCATCTTTTGGCTTTGGTGGTAAACTTGTTGCTTTCCATCCGGCGGCACCCATCCAAGGCGCACAAGTGTCTACTTCTGAGGTTTGTTTTCTTGTTTGCTTCCCTGCTTTATTTTCCCTTTGAAGTTCCTGTGTTAATAATTAATATATACATATGTTTATAGGTGCATGTACACAATTTGGTGATTGAGCAAAGTCTGGTGAGCCGGTCAACTGAATTTGAAGCTGCCATACAGAATGGTGACAAGAGTTCGCTGCGTGCTCTGTGTGAAAAAAAATCACAAGAATCATTGTATGTACTCACACTTTAGAACACTCCCTAACCTTTGCATGGTAACTAATTTTATGCTATGCATGTTTCGTTGTTTTGAGCAGATCTGATGAGGAGAAAGAAACATGGGGCTTCTTAAGGGTTATGTTTGAGGATGGGGATGTTGCAAGGACAAAATTGCTTGCTCATCTTGGCTTTGAACCGCCTCAGGCACCAACTGTAGATTCAACTGATGAACTGAGCCAAACATTGGCGGATACACTTAATCTTGATCATGGCACAACAACTGATAGTGCAGATGCCCAATTTCTTGTCGATAACGGGGATGATTTTTTCAATAATCCTCAACCTTCAGAGGCTAGCTTACCTGAAGAATCAATTTCTACAAATGGTGAACAGATAGAGCAAGAAATACCAGGGGATGTTGAGCCATCTGACCCATCAATTGACAAGAGCATTCAACATGCATTGGTGGTTGGAGACTACAAAGGGGCAGTTAACCAGTGCCTTGCTGCAAATCGTATGGCTGATGCTTTGGTTATTGCCCATGCTGGTGGTTCAGCACTATGGGAAAGCACAAGAAATCAATATCTTAGAAAGAGTATCTCACCCTACTTAAAGGTTTAATTGTATTCTCTATTTATGAATATCTGTATGTTTTTTAGGTATACATTTGATAACTTTCCTTATTTATTCCTATTTTGTTTCATACTCAGGTTGTTTCTGCTATGGTGGGTAATGACTTGATGAGTTTCGTGAGCACTTGGCCACTAAGTTCGTGGAAAGAAACTCTTGCGCTGCTTTGCACAGTAAGTTCCTCTTGAGGCATTGGATGTATTACAAGTTTTAATGCTACCTCTTGTTCGACCAGTTTGTGTGTTTTTGGTGATATCTTCCGGTCCACTCCATTGGTGGTTTCAAACTTTCATAGATGGGCCTAAAGTTCCACTTCAAATTCTTTGTTCTCACGTATATTTACTAAAGACTGAACTGATTTAGAGGTACTCGCCTGATGTGTGTTACCACTATGTTGGTACTAGTGTACGTACAGTCGTGGTTAGGCCTGGTATGTTAGATGGATGGATGGAAAATACTGGCTTTTGGGAAGTTATTATTGCTTAGGTCTTGCGTGGTTCATGAGTTGGGTACTTGGGGTTCCCATGTAATGTGTTGACCTCAAACTGGATCAGGAGTGTTAAAGCAGTTGCAGGTGAACCATTTGAGGATTGACATCCCTTTTTGGTAGGGTGTTTGGGTCCATGATGTAGGATTCACAGAGGAAAAGTGGTCCTTTCTGACAGGCTTGCCTGACCATTTAGCCAAGCTGCAATAAATCCTTATTGAACACACTTTGGTAATCTATGGTGTAGCCGGTATTTCCTTGTATTTGAAATTTAACGCAACTATTAACTTGCAACAGTTTGCACGGAAAGAGGAATGGAATGTTTTGTGTGACACACTTGCATCTAGACTCCTGAGTGTTGGAGATACACTAGCTGCAACTCTCTGTTACATCTGTGCTGGAAATATTGACAAAGCTGTGGAAATATGGTCTCGCAACTTGAAATCTGAAGATGGTGGGAAGACATATGTTGATCTTCTCCAGGTACAATTGGACACTAAAAGTTAATTGTCCCATGGCTTTCTCCAAACAGTTTGTAATCGGTTAGTGTGTAAATGCAGGATTTGATGGAAAAGACCATTACTCTCGCCCTTGCTACAGGCCACAAGAGATTTAGCGCGTCGCTCTCGAAGCTCGTTGAGAACTATGCTGAACTGTTGGCCAGTCAAGGTCTTCTTAAGACCGCAATGGAGTATTTGAAACTGTTGGGATCGGATGAACATTCACATGAGCTGGCGATTTTGAGGGATAGAATAGCACTTTCTACAGAAGGTTGACACAAACTCAGAATCCACTTGATCTGGTTTTCTTGCTGTCTCCTATTGGTTTAATTTTTTATGTGTTGTTTACTGGTTTATAGAATCACATAATTGGGCTGAGTAAACATTCGCTCCAAGCATATTGAAAAGCTAAAGGACCATCTAGCACCTTTCATCACCTCACTGTAGTACAAATCTAAAGTATTTCATCCTGTTGTCTTTGGTGTTTCAGTTTGCTGTCAAGTGTCTTGCTAGTTCATTCAGCTTTTGTCTAAAGTATAGCCTTTGTTAAGCCTGCTGCTAGAACTTAAATTTGAACTTGTTATTGTCAAATGCTCGCGAATCGCATGATCTCAAACATGCTTAAGTATTTGATTCATTTAATCATACAAATGTTAACGTGGCTATTTCATATGCAGCATAAGTGTTTACATAATAGTTCATTTGAATTAAATCAACGCTTCCATGAAAAGAACCACCACACCACATCCATATCGACACAAAGACCAGACCGTGGAAGATCTTGGGAGAAACTTACCGTCACTATCACAGCCAGTCAGCCACCAACTCAAATGTTTGAAGTAGTGAAGATACCAACATTACATTTTCCCATGACTCTGTTGACCTTTTTGCTTTTGCTTACATGCGTTAGCAAATAAGTTAATATTCCTTGGTTTAAAGTTTGTGCACAAACTTTTACTTTAATAATCTATGCATCTGATTTGCATTTGAACTTACAGCACAATACAGTTTTTGTTTCACCTTTATGTCAGTAAAATCAATTTTCCTTTGTGCTATTATATTGATGATTAGATATGCGATTTATATCATATTGTTGATTAGAGGTATGCTTTCCAGAGAATGATGCTGCTAGAAGTTCCGTGTCTGATAGTACTGGTACCAGTTCCCACTATGTCGCGAATCATAGTTATGTCACCCCAGACCATTCTCAGAATCTTTACAGCCAGGTTTCCTCTTTTACTTTGTTTCCTAGTTCAAATTCTTCCCGTACCATTTACCGTGAACTAGTAGATGTTGATTTTGTAAACTAATGTTCTGACTACCTTAAACAGCAGGTACAATCATATAATGTGGCAAGTAATGCATATTCAGATGGTTACCCTCAACAACCTACTGCAGCCTTTGCATACAACAACCCATATCAACCTCAACAGACAACCCAAATGTTTGTTCCACCGAGTGCACCTATCAACTCTCAGGTATGTGATTCAGGAAACCCCTTTTCTTTTTTAGTTCAAGTATCATGTTTCATGTATGAGAAGTACCCTAGGCAAATTATGGGAGAAGTGCCCCAGTGATGTAATTATGTAGTGCGATTGCCCAAGGTGTGGCAGGGAGTTTTAGAGAGAATTTGCCTCCTGTCTCACTGACATTATTTGCCACATACCTGAGACAATGGAACAGCAAATGAAGTTTCCATTTGTGTTTTCCTTACTGTGTTTGAATGAAAGATCTAAATATAACGTTGGATATGCTTTGTTGTGATATCTGGTCACGAAAACCCCCTGTTGTTGAATGTATGTTACTTTACAAACTTATTTTCACTTCATGTGAAGTTAGTGGGTGCCCTGTTATCCCCACATAAATCTACGCATGCTAACCACAGTTTGTTTTCTTTTGCAGCAACCGCAAGTTTCTGCTCCCGTACCGGTGCCACCGCAGACAGTAAAGACATTTACTCCTGCAAACCCAATGGGTCTCAAAAACGCGGAACAGTATCATCAACCTAATACCTTGGGTTCCCAGCTTTACACGGTAGATATATTGCTCATTTAGTTTTACCTGCTGTTTGGATGCTATCAATTAAAAAGTGATCTCTGGTTTATGCAGGCTTCTGCAAACCAGCCATATTCTGCTGCATCATCTGCCCCATATCAAGCCGGACCTCCGCCTACGTTCAATCAGCCTAGATCACCTGTTCAATACCAAACTGCTCCACCAGTCCCTTCTCTTGGTCCTACTGCCTCTGTACCAGGAACGGTCCCTAACCAGATGTTTCCCCATTCTGCTGCAACTAACTCAACGGCCAGGTTTATGCCATCAAACAATCAAGGTTTTGTTCAGAGGCCAGGCTTGAGTCCTGCGCAGCCCTCAAGTCCAACAAATGCACAGGCACAGGCACAGGCACAGGCACAACAAGCTCCTCCTGCACCTCCCCCGACTGTGCAGACAGCTGATACATCTAAGGTGTCTGGTATGTGGAATGGGCTTATATCTTGTTGTTATTGGATTTTTTTGTTTCACTTGGTCGTAAAGTATCCTACAAGACTAATCAACATGTTCATGTTAAATAAGCTTATTAATGCTATTCTGGTTTTGAGGAACATTTCAATTGTTCCAAATAAATACCTTACGCTGCTAGGAAACATGGCACTGACTTCTCTGGTTGTGTTTTGCAGCTGAGTTGAGACCTGTTATTGCGACACTGACCAGACTATTTGATGAGACATCCAAAGCCCTGGGGGGATCGCAAGCTACTCAAGCAAAAAAGCGTGAAATCGAAGACAATTCAAGGAAAATAGGGGCCTTATTTGCGAAACTAAATAGTGGAGACATATCTCCAAATGTTTCATCAAAACTCATTCAGCTGTGCAGTGCACTTGATAGTAGTGATTTTGCCACTGCGATGCACCTCCAGGTACATTTTATTCATTCGTTGTATAAGGTTTTGTATAGAGTTTCTCTTTTCCCCCATGTTCTGTTACAATTTGATGGATGCTTGTTTTTATTGTTTGTAATTCTAACTGTTGACGATCGTTGAATGGTGTCAGGTAATCTTGACAACCAGTGACTGGGATGAGTGCAACTTTTGGCTTGCGGCATTGAAGCGGATGATCAAGACACGGCAGAACTTCAGAATGTAAACCTGTGTGGCTTTCTCCTGCAGCCAGTTCTGTACACACATTTTCTGCTTGTCAGAGATGTTAGTTTTAGCAATTCAGTGGGTTCACCAGCACAGGGGTGTTATCCAGCTTCTTTGTTCAGGTCTCCCGATTCTGCCTTAAGCTTGGTGAAAGTGGTCTGTTACTTCGGTGCTGTTATACATTTTGATAATAGTTTTCTTCTTCGACATTTCTTGGTAAGATGAACAGCTGTTGGATTGATGGTTTTGGATGTTAATTGTAAGGGGCAACTTAGTCTGTGTTATAGCTGGTCGGTCATCTTTTTTAACTTCTCAGTTAACACACTTTGGACATTCGAAGAACTTTAGATGATCAATACGATGGACAATGGCTTGTTCTTTTGTACGGCGAACAGAAATCAATAAATTTCTCGTAATCTCGAGATTTTCTATTGCTTGGACGCATCTTCGTAATTCGAAGGGGAGCATTCGCAGCATTTAGTGCGTATATGTTTCCGCTTTTGCGTTGAGTTCCCGTTTACGCCCTTCTTGCGTCAACATTGTTTATGACGGTGATATTTTGAAGTAATACCAATTTTGAAGCAGCAAGTTTGTGTATTATAATTGCTTTTCTTGTCATGCAATGCAGACATTATAATTGTGAAATCCGCGCGTGTCACTGTGCGAGTCTGCGAGGCACTAGCAGTGTACCAGAGGAATTATCGTAAGATTCACCGGCTCTCCTCGACCAGGCACATTCAGCTCCCTTTCATCCAGATCCTAACCTATTTGACCTGCAGCGTGGCTTGTCCCGGTAGATTCGCCGCCAGCTCCGAATGATTGCGCACTACGGATGTGTTCCGGTCAACTTCACTTCCGACACCTCCTCCAGGGAAAATTCTCGTCTCTTCCCACACCCAGGCGGCCAGGCCACACGCGCCGTCCACGGCCGCCTCACATGGCATGGCGCCCCCTCCCCTCCCGCGGCCTCGGCGTGCGCGCTTCGTTGCTTGCTCCCTGCTCCACGAACCACCCGGAGAGGCTCGGACACCCAGAAATATAAGCCCTATGTGGCCTATGCTGTTCGAGGAGTATTAGTTTACTGCTCATAATCCACTTCCCATCAGATGATTAGCAACGCGCACCCAGTGGTTTCGGTGCTGATACACCTTCAGTTTCAGTTAGCATCAGCATCGCGACCTCCCTATAAGCTAGCTGCATCGGGTAGCATGTGCGCTGCCAGTTCAACGGCGCGCCAACTTGGCCTGCTCTACTCAGCCTGGCATTCCCTGATGCACTTGTGTTAGATTAATGCCAGCAAATTCAGACACTATTCGTGCCGGTCAGTTGGTGTACTTGATGAAGGGAACATTGGTTTCTTGCTTAGCGCCAACAGAAATATGCAGATTCCCCTGATGATGCAGGTATTTCAGTAGAGAGGAGATCTTGTGCTTGTTCCGCTGTTGCTAATATAATGTCACGATAATTTGGAATCTCCATTTGGTTCGCATTTACGAACGATCATCAGTTGGTCACACAGTTTCACTTCAAAATGGCCAGCTGAACACGTAGACAGCCAGTGCCCTATGGCTACAAGACCTGAAAACAATGCTGAGGGCAGCTGAGCTGCATGCTATACTCCTTTATTCCCTTTCTGGGTGGGTGCATTCTGATTGTTCTGTTGGACAGACGTCGTCCTAAATGCGAAAAGGGCGAACAAGAATCCAGAGCCGCCGGCAGCCAGACACCAGCAGAACCAGTAGCCCCCACGGGAGCACAGAAAGCTAGCTGCCCTCCTGCCCCGGTGGTTTCAACTGTCCTCCTACCCGTCCAAGAGATGGGGACCAAAGCAATAAGCAGCCATCATATACTAATAACAGCTTATTTATCCTGATTCCCACAACGAATTATTTGCTGATGATGCAATCCAATCCCAATCCATTCCTTGTCATGTCATGTTCAGGTCTCACTGGTGGCAGCGTTAGGTCTGCTCTATCTAATCAGTAATCAGGTTTATGTCATCAAGCACATCCAAATCCACGGACTACTGCCTCCGTCCACAAAAGAATGCAATTCTCACTTTTCGAGAAGTCAAACCATTTAAACTTTGACTAAAGTTATATAAAAAACTACTAACATTCATAATACAAAATAAGTACCATTATATTACTTATAGAATATATTTTCATAATAAATTTATTTGGAGACATAAGTGCTAATAGTATTCAATATAAACTTGGTCAAACTTGAGCTAATTTGACTGGCACGACTCCCATAGCTACATTCTTTTGTGGACGGAGGGAGTAGTATAGTACTCTCACTGTACCAGCTTGATGCTACTCTGCCCTCCTAACCAGTAGACAGCGGAGCATGAATATTCCAGCCTCCGAGAATGCACATAGTGGTTCATTATTACATGACATGATGCTACACCATCAGGAGCTAAGCATCGGTATTAGTAATGACGAGGCCACAGGGATCATCCTCTGCTTCTGATCTCCTCGTCCTCCTCAGCTCCAAGCTGTACAGCACTAGTTTATCATCAGCTCAACCACCGGTCCCGGGTTGCCCCTACCACACTGGGGTTGCTGCGGAACCTGGGCACTTGGCTCGGGTGATAACAGTGCTTAGCTGCCGGCAGAGCAGACGTTGATAGTCATGGCAGTACCACACCGTGTACTGGCTCGCCATGTTGATCTGGGAGAATATTTTAGCACCAACTCGGTTGCTTGCAGCAAAAGTGCTCCAGTGATGCAGTCCTGGATCCCAAAGCAATCACAAGTACAATTGACTTGTTAACAATTTCTGAGGAATTAATTGTTTGTTTGCATGGTGTCAGACTGCCAGTGATCTTATGCTATGTGTATGATGAAAGAAAACTGAAGGCGGGCAGGAACAGAGCCTACAGAGGCATTCTTGCAAATGTTCAGTAGCTGATGGCACATGAACGCCACATGCAGCAACTTGGGGAAACGGCTATTGTAATGGCACTTGGATTTGCCCATGATCCATCCATTTTAGTCTACTGATCGAAACATCTAGGAATCTCTCTGATCAGCACCAGGAAGGTCAAGCAGTTTTAATATTTGGTAAAAGAAATGTTGAAGAGACGTTTGACAAATTGCAACCGATCAAGAACAGGGTGGGTCAAACAGGACCAGCGATGTACAAACCCCAAATGTTAATTTCATCCCGTGCAAAAATGCGTATTCGTCCATGCTTACCGTCAAAAAAAAAAAATCTAATCTTCGCTCCCGAGAAATGGTAGATCAAGCTTTCCCCCCTTTTCCTTTTTGGACTGTTCTAGAAATGCTAAACAATGAGGAGAAGCAACGAGTGCAAGTTTCAAGAAGGGCCTTGCTGCCTCATGTTAGAGCACGCATGATTCAGCTCTAAGCTGGCTTTGTCAGTTGCGATGCACCACAGAAAAGCCTCGGTTTCGGATCGCCGGAAGTATTGTTTGTTTGTGGCTTTTGAAGCAGACGGATAGACCTCAGTCTCTGGTTACTCAGGATCCAAGCGAAACACTCTACTTACGTGCAGTGCTAAAAAGTGACTCCTTGCTTTCTGATGCCCAAGCAACAGCTTGCATCTCTTTCAGACGCGAAGATTCTAGAAACTCTGATGTGATGATGATTACTCAGAGAGAAGATCTGTCTCGTGTGGAGTTTCTTTCAGTTCAGAACTGCTATTACAAGCAGTGGAAAAAATGTACCGGGATGTAATTTTGTTGCTTGGGTAACGAAATTCAGTGTATCCCCTCGTTCCAAAAAATAAAAATAAAAAAACAAGTCAGTTTTAAATGACTCGGCAGCTCAATCCTATCCTTTCATCGTCATCAACAGAATTCGGGTAATGCAATAATAATTATTAAACTGATAAAACCAAATCAATCCTTTTCAAAGGCACTTGAAAATCAAAATCTCAAAATCTGATTATTTGAAAAACAGAAGCCCAACATGTACCCGTCACACGCTTCCTTCATGGGTCACGATACACCCCTCCGGAACTGAAAGCTGCGTTTCCTATGAGAAATGGAGAGAGTGGCTGGTGGTGGCGAGTGGATAAGGAGTCATGTCCGAGACCCAAAAGGGACGTCCATAGAGGCAAAAGCCAAACGGCATGATCACACACATTCATGAGAGATGGGGGAGAACAAAAGATGGAGAGCTCGCTCCAATCATACGCGGCCAATTATTGTTTTTTGATTGGCAGCAGCCAAAAGAAACTCCTTTAATTTCCCTGCTTTTTTTTTAAGAAAAGGAATACGTATCATCGGTAGGTTAAAGTAGGAGTATCTGTACCTATATAGGATACACTACCTAATAACAATTATACAAGTAGAATACACGGCTACGAAACTGAACGCGGGATGGGGCAGTGATGATGACAAATACCAGCGCGGCGCAGGGCTAGCCCCTACGCATGCTTCCAACCGCCCGGGTGATTGGCCAGCGTGCAACGCAGCCAGCAACCGTGTCACGAGCGCGCCGTTACCTGCACGGGTTAGGACGCACACGCCTAGTCGTGTTCGACTAATCAAATCAATGAGGCCGTCCTAGTGCACGCATGTAAACAACACTAGTACCACTACCATCTGTCACGGGCCAGTCCTTAACAAAGTCACCGTTTGAGACAGCAGCGCAATCTCATGGAAAACGGGGTAGTTCCCGTGTACTACGTTCTTGACAAATCCCCGCGTTCCAAACAAGACCTTTTGTGCATCGATCTCTCTCTCTCGGGGCTCGTTCGGTTCTGGAGTTTTTTTCCATCCGGATTGTGATACATGTAGTAGAAATTTACGACAGTTACAATAACAGACCGGTATTTATTTCGGGTGTAAATTGGTTCTTCACCCGAAATAAATCCCGATCTCTCATTGTAACTATCATAAATTTTAGTATATGTATCTCAATTCGGGTGGAACCAAAACTTGACAACCGAACGAGCCCTTGCTGAAGAACTAGTACTGCCTATTTCCGTCCAAAGGTTGGCGAATCCGATTCCATCTCAGTACGTTTTTCCTATCTCGAAGTCTTGCAAAATGAAGGTACTCGCCCGCGCGTGTACAAGTGCAAGTGCACGGCCGGCCTGGGCGATCAGAAGCAAGGGGGCCGGAGAAAGGAAAGGAAAGCAAAGCGAGTGGCTAACGACGACGACGACGGCTCGGCCCCGCGCGCGATCCGTCGCGATCGCACGGTGATCATTGGGAGTTGGTTTTGGTGGGCGATCCATGCCGCGGCCGGTCGGCCCGTGATGACACCTCGACCTCGTCCATTCGGGGCGAGCGCGCGGGCGGCGAGAGGGAAAGGAGCCCCCCGAGCCCGCGCGTGACGTCGCATCGTTTTCACGCGCCCACGCACTCGGGGCGGCCTTTCCCTGCAGCTTATCCTCCGCCCATGGCTGGGCGGCTGGATTGTTAGTTGATGCCATGTCATTCTCGCTCGCACCGGTCGATTAAGCTAAGGCTCGTGTCACCGTGTCATGTCAAGGGGTAGTTGTTGTTAGACTTATTAACGGGCTCACGAGCGTTAGCATCATCGTTAGCGTTGTGCTGATCCTAACAGCGATCGATAGTTTTTTTTTTTTGACTTTTTTGTGTTCCAACTTCCAAGTGTATGTGGGCAGGTTCGGATTAGATTGGGAAAGGAGGGTTAACTTAATTACCTTTGTGTGTAAGTGGGGTGTGTGGTAGATAGCTCTATGCGCACGATGGAGGCTACAACTATTTTTTTATTATCTAAAAAATTGGTGTGCGAGCATGACTATTTTTCATATAGCTCAACCCAGATGCCAATAGGGAAAAGTATCTTAGCAAATCATATAGCTCAACCGAGATAAATCTGTTGCTGAGACTCGAACTTTAATGATAAGTTCTACGACGAACCCGTAGCCAACCGAGCTAAACGACCTAAAATGCGGCCTTGTAATTCCTGTCGGTGAAAGTGAAACGGCCAGGCGTATTTCTGGAGGCTTTGTACGTGGCAATGGCAACACTCTTGGATTTTATTCCGTCGCCGGTGAAGCGAACGTGTGACCCAGCAGGGTCGTTTGTCCCGTCCGGTTCGCGGTGGTTTCCGCGGAAAATTCACCCCCAAAAAATGTACTACGTACACGCGAGGAGGCAGCAGAGCGATGGCGTGCATCGGTGGAGCTGAGCAACAAGCACGAGCCCATCGCTCGTCGGGATCCAGCGAGGCATCCATCGGAAGGCTCCCCCTGCTTATCCACGCACTCGCACGCAACACAATTCGCTTCGATTTTTTCCCCCGGCTGGCTTGCTTGCTTCCAGAAGCAACCGAAAACTAAAGCGGCAGCAATGGCGACGAGATGATGCTCTGATAGAAACCGAAAAAAAAATCATCATCAGGTGACCCATGAGATTGCAGGAAACTGTCGCTTGGTGACATTGACATGTGGGCCCATGTGAACTGTGCCGATTTCTATATGACGTGTTCAGCCGCGGCTCTGTGTGGAGACTTGGTCAGGAGCAGTTCGCACGGCACAGCGACTTGGCTCGTCGTCACTACACACCTGGTGAGGTGCATGCCAGCTTGGCATCGTACATGCATACTCCGTAGTACGTAGCACCGGTCAGAAATAACATTTCCGACGAGCCCTCTGCTCTCCCTGTTTCAGACCATTTTCAGCCGTCGTGATAAAAGCCCGTCTCCGTGTGCTCTGCCTCCTCCTCGTCAAAAGAATCGCCATTAAAAATTTAATGCGATCAAAGACATGCAGCAGCCGCGGAAACGTGTCGCACCGGCCAGAGACCCGGCAAATAGTTCATTTTATTCACCGTCTTTTCTTTTCATTTTTGAGGAGAATAAAAAACTATTTCATCGTATTTTTTCCAGCCAAGGTTTTCCGAGGCGGCCGTAGTCCCAAAATAAAAGCGACGGCCGTGGCGGCGGTCTGCGCACGCAAGGCAACGCCGAAGCGACGCGCCAACGGACAGCCGGGCGCGACCGCGCCAGGTCGCCAGCGAGGGTCAAGGAAACCACCAGCCGTCGCCGTCACCGTCGCCGTCGGCATCCCGGCGGCGATCTTGAGCTCTACGCCTCTGTCATCCCGGCGCACGTCCTTATCGCGTCTTCTCATTGAAGCATCTTTACAAACCCGTCACGAGCTTCATCCTCGAGCTATAGCCTCTCCTGGTGCACTGCAGCACAGGGCCAGCTAATGCAGGCCAACCTTGGTTTCTGTCATGTTCCAGAAAAAACCCAAATGAAAAGGGGAAAAAACTGAGGTTGGTGTGTTTCTTGCTAGCTATAGCTTTGGTGGCCTAACAAAACAAAGGTAGCAGTGCCGTGGCCAATAACCAACCGCGCTCCTATGACGACCCTAACTAACCCGGGCCAGTCAGTCTTTGATTTATATGTAACCATAATGGTTGTTAATTAGTTATTAAATAAGTCTGATATGTTCTGATCTCTTTTGATGTCATGAGAGAAGAACTTTGTTTCTATGTCTATGTTGGCAAGTGAAGTACCAACCCCCTGCATTTCACCTACTCCAGTAGTGTTCTAACTGGTCATTAGGTGAACACCTGCCTCACATCAATAATGACTTTGATATATACAGGTTAAAGGACTGATTCTCATGTCACTTTGATTTGTTCTATAATTTGCTTCAGAAGCTTTTAGACTTTGGTAGCGTTGAACTACTTGCTTTAATTTGGTGGCACCATTTTTTTTTCTTTTGGTCAAGAAATCCGCAGATCAAAGTAGTTTACACGGTCTCATCACACTAATGATTTGCACTCTATTTTTTTCCCTTCAAAATTGCCATTCACTAAACATATGCCGCAACATATGCATGTTCACTCGTTCTTTTGCAAATGCCCATGATCACCACGCCACATATACATTTTTTCCATTACTTTAAACAACAAACACATGTAAAGTTATGCAGTATTTTGGAATAGCCATATCATCTTTTGAGGGAGTACTTGATATGATTCAAACTTTGCTAGTAGTAGGATCTAACAGAAAGTAGCACGGAGTGCTACTTGGTTTGTCAGCATCATAGGAGCGGTACAATATTACGAGCCTGCACCACAAAGCTAGCTCACGGAAAGTGTACTGATCTGTTGCTTTCTTTCTCCAAAAGCACGCGTTAGAGGACACTTAACAGGTCAAACGCATGCTCACCGTGTGGACAAAAGACCGAACGGTTTGCTTGTCCTGATCAGCTCCTCCTAATTCCCAATTCAGGTTCCACACGGCACATCATTCCATTTAAGTTGGATCTGTTTGTGTATGCAACAGAGTAATTTTACACAAAACTAGTTAATTATATTCCTGTAGAAACCAGCAGGGGGAAATGTTACCGTGCTATTTGCAAATTTGCCAATAATTATTTAGTTGTAACGTAGCATTTAGTAGTACAAAATAATGTAATGTGCAAGTCACTGGAGATAATCCTACTCTGAGCACTTGCTTGTACTAACACTAACAGAGGTTCGGTGCTTAAGTAGTTAAGTTGGCAGATGAGATGAACTTTCCTCAAGTTTATTTCGAGGAAACAGTATCAAGAATTGATTGCTCAACATGAGTGGGTACACTGGTACTAAATACACTTCTTATGCCGTTCTTAAAGCATCTTGTTGTGCAAGTACCGTCTTTACTATAGTGATGCTAGTGTGATGTTACTCAAGACCCGCCTTCTTAATTACAGGCAGCTTACATCATGATCTAGAGCTGTGCACCCAATGTATTCCTCCTCTATTGTTATCGTATTTCTGTTGTTTTTTAATGGGCCCAAGGTATTTTCTCGTCATGGTGTTGCTTTTGAGACGAACATGAAATTGGTGGGTTGCTTGGTCAAATCAAATTGAGATGGCTTGGTATCCCTCGAAAAATAATTCCTAATGGACCCAACTCCAATGTTCAGACCACCCTCCAGCCTGGGATATGCATGCCAACTCAGACTCAACCCCCAATCTCCTAAGCAAGCGAAAGCAAAATCCATACAGCACCATACAACTTTGCAAGTGCAATTCAACTCACAATATCAATGCATGGGATAGGCTGAAAGACTAATCTCACTACAATATCAACTTTGCCCCTAATATTTTGTTGTATGTGTGAGTCTTGTTTATGACCGAAGAATAGTCAGACTCAGGCAAGTAAAATAGTATAAAGTTTATATGTTATAATGAATTAAATTCCACAGTCCGCACATCATAATTTTGACTTGTGCTCTGAAGAAACGGCAACAATATTTACCTCTGTTTTCTTTACTGTGCAAGACTGTTAAAAAGGATGTGTGATTCAAGTTTATTCTACGTGGGAACTAGAAGGACATGGGAAGAGTGGTTATTGTGTAGCTTAGAAGGATACTGCCCGATTTATTAATGAGTTCCATATATTCAATTTTTTCAACAATATGTGAGTTATATATGACCGAGCAACCTGGTGCAAGACATAAGAAAAGTATTATTCACTCTTAGTTATATGTAAGTTATATACAACACGTTTAATGGTTTAGATGCAATCACTTCCCGTTCGTAAGGGATAGACCAACATCTTAGGCTAACTTTTTCAACAATTAGCTTCCCTGATATTTGATCATTGTATGCGTGGATTATCTATGACTAAACAATATCATTGCAAGCGGGCTTTAGCCGTCTTGGGTAGTTCATTGTAGAGTGGAGCTAGCAACCACGGTTAGAATCCTTGTGGCACAGATGTTAAGCCATCGAAAGTATAAATGTGCATCATAACAAATGCTACACGACACCAATTCTTACTATGGTTTGCCTTTAAGAAGCGACAATGCATATGATAGAGTTTGTTTCATAGAGACATAACGTATACGAAGGAGATATTGATGCATAATAAAATCTTTATTCTTGCTACAATGGAAAATATTAGTGTAGGTCTCGATATTTTTAATCTCGATAAAATGATTTCGGTTATGTACATATGAGATAGGCTGGCTTCAATATACCACTCACTTTCGAAGATTGGCGCCTACTGTTTTGCAATGTATGTGGGTTGTCTATGACCGAGTAGGTCTATCGAAAGACAACCGTGTTTATTTTTAAAAACAAAGATAATATCTATAACAAGCTCCATTATTTCAGTTTGTTTCGAAAAGAGGCTTTGCATGCTAGTATGTTATAATAAATCCGCCCGCTAGATGTGCATTTTTTTCTTAAGAAGCAGCCATAATGATATATTATAATGAGATATTGTTGCAAATGTGATCGGATTTATTTTCTATAATGTGAAACCATAGGATTGAGCTTGATTTATTGTTCATTTAGAGCAAAGGCTTATTGTTTTGTAAGCAATCCTTTTGTGGAGATGTTGTCAAGTCTAGGTGCCAATCAAAGGACCCACCGAATGCTCCTCAAAGATGTTGGTTCCATCACTGTTGGCTGTGTCTCTGTAGCATAGCCCAACCTCTAACCGCCACTAGTTTTCTATACGCTTCTGCTTGAGCCATTTATACCTCTCTCCCTTTCTCTTCCCCCGCTCGTCTTCTCATTGCTCCGAGACCTCTCTTCTCTTTCTGTGGCGACCATGGTGCAACAACAGCAGCAGCAACAGCACAGAATCTACATCTTGCAGTTCAGGAAGGGCGAGCCGGAGCAGGAGGTGGCATGCAAGGTGTCGCAGCCCAAGGGCTCCGGCCGCCGGGTCATGTACTACTACCAGGACTACGGCGGTGGCGGCGGCAAGAGCGGCAAGCCGGCGCAGTCCGCCAGGGGTCTCAGCCTGCGTCGCATCCTGGCCATGCTCTTCTTCTCCTTCCTTTGCGTCGGCACGCTCCTCGTGGCGCCCGTGTCCTTCCTGTCCTTCGTCCACACCGACGACGGCGGCGCTGAGGCGGCGGCGGCCACGGCTGCGCGCGGCGGCGGGGTGCCCGGTCCCTGCTCCGCCGTGGGCAACGACAGCCTCTGCTGTGACCGCACCTCCGAGCGCGCGGACATCTGCTTCGCCAGGGGCGATCTCCGGATGCACTCCACGAGCTCCTCGTTCCTCCTCGTCTCCGGCAACAACTCGACGGCGTCGGAGGAGGAGCGGATACGCCCCTACACCCGCAAGTGGGAGGCGAACGTCATGGCCACGATCGACGAGGTGCGCCTCCGCCGCGTCTCCCCCAGCTCCGGCGACGCCGCCGCCGCAGCCCCAAAGTGCGACGTGCGGCACGACGTGCCGGCGTTACTCTTCTCCACCGGCGGGTACACGGGGAACGTATACCACGAGTTCAACGACGGCATCCTGCCGCTGTTCGTGACGGCGGGGCACCTCCGGCGGCGCGTGGTGCTGGTGATACTCGAGTACCACGACTGGTGGATCACCAAGTACGGCGACGTGGTGTCGCAGCTCTCGGAGTTCCCGCCCGTCGACTTCACCGCCGACCGCCGCGTCCACTGCTTCCCCGAGGTGATCGCCGGCCTCCGCATCCACGGCGAGCTCACCGTCGACCCGGCCAGGACACCCGAAGGCAGGGGCATCGCCGACTTCCGCCGGCTCCTCGACGACGCCTACCGCGGCCGCATCGAGTTCCTCGACCGCCTCGAACGCCGCGCCGCCCGGAAGCGCCACCGCCGCGGCGTCGTGCTCCCCCGCGCGCCGCCGCGGCGCGCTGCCTCCGGCGACCGGCCGCGGCTGGTGATCGTGTCGCGGACGGGGTCCCGGGTGATCGAGAACGAGGCGGAGGTGGCGGCGATGGCCGGCGACGTGGGGTTCGACGTGCGGGTGATCCGGCCGGACCGGACCACGGAGCTGTGCAAGATATACAAAGAGCTCAACGCCAGCGATGCCATGGTCGGGGTGCACGGCGCCGCCATGACGCACTTCTTGTTTATGAGGCCAGGCAAGGTGTTCATCCAAGTGGTGCCGCTGGGGACGGACTGGGCCGCCGGAGCCTACTACGGCGAGCCGGCGGCGCGGCTGGGGCTCCGGTACGTGGGCTACAAGATCCTGCCGGAGGAGAGCTCGCTGTCGCGGGAGTACCCCACCGGCGACCCCGTGCTCACGGACCCCGCCGGCGTCGCGCAGCGCGGCTGGGACGTGACCAAGAAGGTGTACCTGGATAGGCAGAACGTCAGGCTCGACCTGGCGCGATTCAGGGAGGAGCTCGTCAGGGCGCACCAGTACCTGGCCGCCGGCAGGCGGCGGCGACCGAGAGCTCCCGAGTGATGTCATCAGACGGTTTGACCGGTTTGATGATTAACCAACATACAAACAGATCAACAATGGACATCACCGTAATGGCCTGCTATAGTTTTTACACCTCTTTTTTTCCCCCTCCCTACCCTTTGGGCATACCGTATACTGACTTGACCTGACAATTCTTTGCATTAGTTTGGTTCGTGTCGTCCTGTACCTGTGAACCGTGGAAAATTTACAGTCTGAGCTTGCTGTGCATACATACTCAATAAACAGATTTCAATTACAGTGGATATACAAGTTAATGTTGCTTGGGATCAGTTGTTGGTGTGCTCTGAACTCTGAAGGCACCCCATCAGAGACAAACAAAACAAAACAATTTGGTGCTTGCAGGAGAAGGGTTCTGAAGTCTGAACTACTGCTACAAGCCAGGCTGCAGGTGGATCATCCATCCATTCATCTGGAATGCATGGGAGGTTCATTGGCCGGTCACCGCAAGCCTTTGCTGGCTTGCGTACGAGCTCGGCAGGTTCGTTCAGGGAGTGTGAGATGGCTTCCGTGTCTGCTCTCCCATTCTCGGAGCCAGGCTGTATCAAGTTGGTTGAAACAGAGTAATCAGCTTTCGTTAAGCGTCAATAAAGCCTGCTAATTAGTGGCCCGTAAAGCGTCACCAATCGGACCTTGACAACCTCTAACGGATCCAATAGTACCACGGCGATGCATCAACCTTACCTTCTCGAGCTCAAACAACAGCTTCTGGGGCTCAACCAACACCCCAGCAAAAAAAAACAAGAAGAAGCTTGTTGATGAAGCTCGCATGAATCAGTCAGGCAGGTTCCTTCGTTAACAGGGAAAGGAGAAGGACGCCTCTCGTTCTAAACAGGGGAAAATTTCACTCGCAAGTCACTGGAAAAAAACCATGGCTGGAAATTAAAGCGAGACGACGAAACGACGCAGCGCACCGAGGATAGAAAGAAGAGGCCGATGGGGATGGCTCGTAGCACGTCGTAGCAGTGGCCGCTAAGGAACGCACGCACCCATGGCGGTGAAGGATTGGGCACTGGCACAGTGGGGAAAAGTTCAGTGGGATCTCACCATCCGGTGCGATATCCTCGATGAGAAGAACAAGGCTCGAGCTGCGAGTGGGCGGCCCGTCATCCTCGTTCCGTGAGACGCTTACGCGTGCGCGCTTACCGCCTCTCCCCGCAGGTCGGTCGTCCGCTTGCGGTGGAATTTTTCACTCGTGGAAAAACGACGCCATTTCTGGAGGTCGGCGTCGTGGCCTGGGGATGGGATGGCTTCGGCCGCACGCGCACTGGCCCTGTGGGAGTGTGGTGGGCTTGGGATTGGGATCGAATCCGATGATGAAAAGTTCAGTCCTGGGCTGTGTGCGAGAATTTGGCGGGTTTTCACTTCCTGGTCAAATCTTGGAGGAAATTGGAGAGCGTCCTTGTCTTTTTGAATGTAGGAGCGGAGCCCTCCTGAGTTCTGAATCATGATTCGCGTGCCAATTTGATTTTTTCTTTAATGGCTACAGAATACGCGTCGAATCAACGCGAAATCCATATGTTCCAAGCGTACTGTTACCAAATTGTTAATAGCTATTGTTATCGTGAAGATCGTGCAATTAGAAAGGTCTCGGCTAGTCAGCTTTGACTGGAAAAACGAGAGAACGGAAAAACACACCGGGCTTTGTTTGCCTGCCACCCACCCAGTGGGAAAAGAACAAATGGACTGAGAGCCCACTAAAGTGCGCTACAACATCGCCACCTAACAAAATGGTAGGCTTAGGCCCATGATGCCAACATGGGCTCCGTCGCTTCCAAGGAAACAGCCCATTGAGCCCAAGTGTGCTGTTGGCCCTGCCCACCCTTATTGGTTCTGACAGGTGGGTCCCGTGAGCCGGCCTGGCGCGGTGGTGGTCGTCCCCGCCACGACGGCAACACCAACAGGAAATCTCCCTGCTTCCCCCCAGACCTCTTCGGTTTCCGCCTCCTGCAGGCTGCAGCCTCTCGTCTCCGTGACTCCCGTCTCTGCCCGTGTTCCGCCCTCTCCTCCGCCCCTTCGCCGGCCCACCAGATCCCCCGAGCCGGCGAAGCCTCGATTGGCTATACGGCTCAGGTCCGCCCGCCTTGTCCGGCCAGACTCGGATCTCGGCGGCGCTTGATCCGTCTGCATTAGCGGCCGAGACATGGCGGCGGCCGCGGACTCCGACCCCGCTGGCACCACCTCCACCTGCGCGCACTGGTAAGCGGCAGCGGCCGTACCGCACCCTCCCCCCCAGGACCAGGAGGGACCAGGATTGGGATTTTTTTTTTTCGTTTGCGCCGACCGCTGCTTGGATAGTTTTAGCGGTGTTTCGGGCTAATTTTGTGATTAGGACATGACAGACATGACGCATGGTAGCTTTGTTTTGTGGAATGCCATTCTGCAAGGTGTGTCGAATAGTAAAAGTCACGTGTACATTACCACCGGAAGTGCATTGTGTTAACGATGGTTCTCTGCATGCTCTTTAGTCAGATGGGATTTTGTATGTGATTGTTAAATGTATTTCTCTGTTTATTCTGTAGTCAGCGGGAAATTCCATCTTCAAACATATCATTGCACAGTGTGCACTGCGCTCGAAACCTTCAGAAGTGCGAGCGTTGCGGAGATATGGTCCCACGGAAGCTTATGGATGAACACTACGATGAGAACCATGCTCCAGTACGTTCCCAAATATCAAGCTTCTCTCAAATGCATTGTTTAGAGTCGTAATCATTTTTCCTGTCAGTTCATGATAGTGGTACTTCTGAAGTCAAGTTTTACATTGAAAAAACACAGAGACCTGCACAGTTTCAGCTTATTCTGACCTTACTAAGCTGCAACCTACAAGAACGTATATGTTATTATGTTATAATCAGTGTGGCAGCAAAAGATAGATACAATTGTTTTATAATTATGCTGGTTTCTTATTATGAACATGACATACAACATAATATTTTTTGTAACTCGTAGGATAAACAAATGGAAGAACCTTCTTTAACCACTAAGTTAATTTAAACTTATATAAAGAGGTGGCAATACTTGTACACCTTCATGGCTCTTTATTTTACATCTCTAAATTTACAACTTGAGCATCAGCACTACTGATCCTATAATGAATACAGATGAATTGCTCGCTTTGCAAATGCACAATAGAACGTGAGCTATGGGATCTTCATACAGGCATACAATGCCCGCAAAGGATGCTTGCATGCCAATACTGTGAGTTTGATCTACCAGCGGTTGATCTTCTTGAGCATCAGGTATGGATATATCTCACACCTGGAAACTAATTTCAGATATAGTTCTCTGTGTTCTAACTACCATGTGTGTGGCACAGGATGTATGTGGGAATCGAACAGAATATTGTCAAACTTGCAGGAAGTACATCAGACTTCGGGAATGGATTGGACATGAACTCCAGTTCCATACAAGCTCAAATGCTTCTGCGGAACATTCAAGGTAACATTCTTACTGATGCAGGCCATTTCATTCAATTTTTAAGAAAAATGATGGCTACATTGTCTCTATTAAAAACAGTTCAATTGATAATATTTAACCTTTCAATATAGTTTTCAGCAAACTAAGTAAGGCATGTCTTATGCTAGCTTAGCGATCCCTTCGTCTGATGCTTAAAGTATCATTTAGATATACATCGATTGGTCTGACATCATACTTTGCCTATCCCTGTAGCAAGTAGCAACTAATAACCCTTGCAAACATAGCAACTAATAAAATGCATATGGTGAAACAATCAAGCTTACTTGTGTGCTTATAAATTTTAGTGGTGGAGCTCCAGCAGCAGCAGAGCCAAAGCCAGCTCATGGTTCACATTGCAAACAACTGCTCTTGACAATAGCAATAGCTGGATTTGCAGTCTGGATTGGATCAGTACTGTACCAAAGGAAGGGACAATAGCTGGAGTTGCAGTTTTGATTGGATCAATACTCTACCAAAGGAAGGGATAGTAGTGCCAGGGACAGTCATTTGACATCCCTTGATGTATAAATTCCCTCATAAATCAATAATATACTCTACGGAAGGAAAGGACAATAGTGCCAGGGAACAAACCAAAATGGTGTACAGTTGTGATAAGACCAGATCAGACTATGTTTAATGCTCATTGTTCTTGTAATGGTGTTTTCACCCATTAAACTTGCTGGCGTTTGGTAACCTACGCAAGTATGGTCTCCTTTACAACTGCAAAAGTTTAACAGAAATATCTTGCTGTATGGTGATATGTTTGTCACGAAAAATGCACAATTCCCATCACTTTGTTTTTGAGTAAAGAAATGCTTTTCCTTTCATTTTCTTCTGCAATAACGTAAACTTGTAAAGTCTCAAAATGTACCAACTCCGAAACTTTCAGGACACTGTCCCCATCGTATGTCAATCATGCAGAGAGATTGAAATAAGGATTTGTTTACATTGAATCGCCGCGATAAATAGGGACATTGTTAGCTACTATAATGGCAAAAACATCTACTATTTTGTTCTGATCGCATTTGCAAAAGAAAAGTCGCCTTATGGGTCATGTCTTGCATTGCTAACTCTTAACTATCCAGCCCTGCTTTCTTCTTCTTTTTTGCTTTCTTCAAGTGGCTTGCAGTGAATAGCCTGTAGTTGGATGGTTCCATATCACTAATCTTCCCGAACTGCTTGTCGTAGAATCCCCATAACTCAAACCTGTTTCAGGCCACAAACAAGCAATGCGTTGACAATGGCATGTCTGAAACATATTAACCTACAACAAGCGCTAGGGAGAATCAGAAAAGGATATACCAGTATGCCAAGAACTGGAATGGCGCATACTTGCCATATATTCTATCTAATTCCTGGTGAACAGAACTGATGGTACTTTCTCTCTTATGAACCTGCAACGAATTTCAGACACAGTACAGGTCAATACTGAAACGGCGATTATGAAATCTCAAAATGCAAAGGTTCAAGGAGTGGGGAAATACCTGCTTCAGATGCCTAATCGTCTCTGTATCAGCCGGGATCGTGTGGTTAAAGCCCATACACATAAGCACATTGGCACGGGTAAAAGGGCCGAATCCAAAGATCGCAGATAACTCTTTATTCAGCCTCTCATAGGCAGACTCGATAGTAGATGCCTCTTCTGCAACTGGTACAGATATTTGACACATCTCTTCAAGTTTCTGTGGGCATACCTTCCCTTCTATGATGCCCTGTGCAAGCATCACAATTCTCTTTGCTCGATATCCAAGACTGCAGCGCTTGGCTAAAAATCCCTCATCAAGATTTGCCAGTTCTTCTGGCGTAGGGAAATCACCGATGCAGTCTTCCAAGCCAGGAGCATTGTTCAAGCCAAGATCAGAAGTATCCATGGACGGCAAAGAGTCACATTGGCCGCCTGTTTTACTTGCACATGAGGGCAAACTAGACAAATTTTCATTTGTTTCTGAGTGTGTTACATCATTGCTAGTGCCACATGCCAGTGTTGGACCTTCCGACTTATCCTCTGCAAATCTTGTTTCGAGCTTAACACGAACACTCTGCCTCTTGTCGCGCTTCCTTTTATACTCCCTAATTGGCGGTGTCCTTGAATGAAAATCTTCAGCACTGGATGAACATTGCAGCTCCAACTGAAGCTCACACAGTGCAGTAGCCATTGACAACGTTCTTGTCCATCTGCAGTAGAACAGCACAGTTGTATAAGTTATCTTGCAAATGGGGTTAAAATTACTGGATGAAGTATGCACTTCTATTGCACACAATTTCATCACTGTATTTAACTTTGTGCAGATAATTCAGTAACAAGACTACAATAGGTCCTTATAACAGTATCACATGTAATCGTCTACCTCTACTCTAGACAACTAGAACTGAAGACCCAACTTGTTTCTACAACCACGCAGAGACAGTCAGACAGGTATGAAAAGGGAAAGTAGAGGCATAGGCTCAACTGGCAATTGCAGAGGAGGATGCACTTGACCATGTCCTCGAACAGCGTGGGCGAGCGGAAGATGCGCCCGAACCCCGCCTCCCGCGCCGCCGCGTGCATCGCCTGGAACTCCGCCACCGCCGCCCCGTCCTCTTCCGATAGCCGCAGCATCCGCCGCACTTGCTCCTGCGGGCGAAACCACGAATCAGCCGACGAGCGTCTCTACGGCGACAATAAAACCTCAAAAAAAAAAAAAGTTCAATCCATTGAAGGTGCTTACGAGGATGTAATCCTTGTCGAGCGAGGAGAGGGCATCCACGCCGTGGACGGCGACGAGGAGCGCGGTGCCCGGGCGCGCCGGGTGGGCGGAGACGCGGGCGAGGAGGGACGCGGAGCGGTCGGAGGCGAGGCGGAGCGGGCGCTCGAGCGTGCGGGCGGCGGGGTCCCACCGGTTGGGCGCCATCATGAACAGCCCGTGGCTGCACACTGCCGCCGCCAGGTCGAACGGCGCCGCGCCGCCGCTAGGGAGCTCCAGCTCCAGCTCCACGCGTGCCCCAGCGTGCGGCTGCGGGCGTGCGGCGGTGGCGTCGATTGGGTTCGGGATCGGCATGGCAGCGTTTCCCGGTGCTCCGGCGGGCGGCGGCAGCGGGGGTTGGGACTTGGTAATGAGAATGATCGAGCAACGGGCGGGGCGGCGGTTCTGGTGCTCACCGGGTGATGTGCAACTTTATGGGTTAGCCGTTGAACGGGACATTGCGACTTTCGAGATTGGTTGTGCTTAGAGCTAGTTTTTTTCCCCATGGATTCTCAATTATCCTGATTCTCAATTAAGCTTTTAGAATTCGGTCGATTCCCCAATTGAGATAAAACACTCTTTTACGGATGGCGCGTGTTTTACTCCCATGTGGCCTGTTTGTTCAGGATGAGAGAGCGAAGAACGGAGTTTATGCATTGGGAAGCGTGTACTGCGAGAGAGGCACGAGATTTGAGACAAACTTCATGCAAAATGAAAAAAAGGCTGTAGTTGCTGCAAAATAAAATTGAGATTACTGAGAATTTTGCCTCACATGTCGGATTCTTTTTGTCGTCGATAGCAAGATTTGCTCTCTTATTCGAGCCCCAACGGGCAAGGGAGCTGGATGGTTCGAGAGTGGCCATATTATTAGGCCAGTCTCGGAAACCGGAGCAGCTCGTGTCGTGAGGATGAAACACTGTTTGCCTCTCTCCTCATTAATCTATTGCCATGTCATAAAAAATGTCACCTTATTAATTGCTTTATTAATTGCTGATGAAACCAGCACTGAGACTGGCCTTACTCGCAGTTTTATATATACTTCAAATTAAATGAGAAACAGAACGTGCAAAGATGATACGGGATACCCGTTGCGATTTCACATCATATGTCAATGCGTACATCTACGCCAACAACTCAACTAAGGACTATACACAGTTCATTCCAATGCGCCAATTTACATTGGGCGGCCTCTTTGTTTTTTCTCTCCTTCAACACGCAGCGTGAAAGACGCTAGGTGAAAGCCATGTGCTTCCACGGGAGCTTGCTTCAATAAAAGGAAAATTGATTTTCTTCATATGTCGCCCCCACTGGGCGATTGGACTCAGGAACTTCCTTCGGCTGGCTTTGGTTTAGCCAAAGTCGTCAACCTCAATCTTCAAAAGAAATTAACAAAAAAAATTTGTTTCAGTATCATATGATATGATTACATCACCATGATAAAATCTGAGAATTCTTCAGAGGAAATGTTCATGCAGACAAGTAATGATTCAGATAGTGCACTAAGTACCTAAGTGGTTTTCTTGGGGCAGTTGACGCCGATGCAGGAGCAGCTCCAACTGATGGAGCAGCAAGCTCAAGTTGCTTTTGTTGCACCAAAACAAATGGACAAACACACAGTTAGTAAGAAAGCACAAAGGAAATAACAGCATAAGTATGAAATGACAATTTATGACTTAAAGAGTTAATTGCACAAATATCATGAACTTGCTATATTGGTTGTTGATTTGGGTCCATGAAATAGTACCACAAAGCTGTGAAGCATTGCCAGGAAGTTCCAAAGATGGTGCTTCTACTAACATAGGATCGTGTTAATTGAAGTGTGGTGGTGTCGACCACGTGATTAACCCTCCCATTACACTTTCTCTTTATCATGAATTCACCATGTCACTACCAGCTGGAAGAGTTGAGAAAGTGATGAGCACTGTAGGATTCAAAAGAAAAGAGACAAGACCAGCAACATGACTGGCAGACAGGACAGGGGTTTGTGGTGTTGGGTATAGTAGGAATCAGGGCAGCAGGACCTGGTTTAACAAATTTGTGGACATAGTTGTGCAAGGTTGTTGAAGAGAGGACCAGAGGACTGAATACAATATACTGTTTTGGTAGTAGAAAATGGGGCAAAGTAGATCGAATGAATGGAAATAAAGAAAAATGTAAGTTACAAATCAACTTCCTGAGATACTTACTCCTTTTTTATTTAATGAGTTGATATTAATTGAATATCTTTTTTTAGAAGATAATTCATTTACTTGACCACAACATTTGCAGACCAATTAGATCTATTTTCTTCTCTATGTGGTTGGACACATCACAATATGGTGAACACAACATTTGCAGACCAATTTGAAATTAGATAGCTAGTACAACAGAAGCATCTGATGCAATTATGCGCCAACACAATATTCTTTAAGGCTTTAATAGCATATGTAGGCATGTCACACTCTAATAGCATATGTAGGCATGTCGCATGTGATTGGAAAATGAAACAATGTGTTAGAAATTTGGGCATCTAAACTAAAACAGCTATAGAAAAATGCAAGATCATAGCTCACAGGGAATGACAGAAAAATCAGGTATTTGTTGTAAAGGTCATAATAGCATCCTAAACAATTTTGAAAATCTACAGTTAAAAACTATTCATGCAAGAGAAAAGATAATACCTCAAGCTCTTCATTGGCTTTGCGCTTCAGATTATTAGAATTTTGAGGCCTCAGAGAGCATGATTGTTCCAGGTTATCTCCAGAACAAGCCTCCAAAGATGGCCTCTGATCAGCACTTGCATCTGTCTGATTAGCTATAACTTGATGATATGTCAGTTCATCAAGTTCATCAGGTGCAGCTGGAATAGCAGGTGACGTACTCAGCAAGTTGTTTGCAGCACTGTCTGCACACTCTCTTTGTGAACTGTTAAGAGAGGAACCAGACCCATATGACTGCCAACCATTGTTGGAATTAGGCGGCAAAATGTTGTGTTGCTTGACTGCATGGCAAACATTATTCTGTACAGGAGCAAAGGTACTTTCCTGATAGTGTTCTGGATGTTCACGCTCAACAGATTCTGCATGAAAATTAGCATGGCCATTCAAAGCTTCTTTATTGGTTAAAATAGAGTGCAGCACGGAAGTGCTTCCCGGCAACTGAACGCAGCCAGAATAATCTGGTTCTGGTTGTTTTGTATAGCTGCCTTTATGTGGTACAGGTTGAGCATCACTATAACTGACAGTGCCCAATACATTTTCTACCTGACCAGCTGAAACATCACATGTTGGAACAGTACGTCTGTTCTTTTGTGCTGTTCTAGAAGAACGAGGACGCACTCCACCAGGAAAAACAAACAAAGGGATTTCTCTCCTTTTTACATGGGACACTTCAATATCCATTCCCTCTTTCCAGTGTTGATATGCACAAATATTGCTCTTAAACTCATTTACGATTCCCCTGATGTCGAATTGTTCAGCTTCTTGAGATTGGGCTGTTTGTTTTCTCCAAAGACCCATGAAGTAAAAGCCATGTAGTGGCCTTGATTTGTCTGAGAAATCTCTGGGATACGTATGTGCAAGGATCGTCTCATGTGAATATCGTTCGATCTGTATCAGCAGCAAAAGTGCCATGTTAGGAGCAGTGCACGTTCTTGAAAAGATTGAAATGTATCAATTGTTCACCTTTAATACAAGAGTGCGAAGGCGAGATTCCACCCAGCCTTTCCAATTTCTGATGTCATCTTCGTTTCTTGCTGTGATATTAACATTTAGATAATTTTTATATGATTCGAAAAATGGATATGGCTCGAACAATGCATCCCACTCTGCTTTTCCTTCATCAATGGCCTACAATTAGTTCCAAAGTAAATTTGAGGCAGAGTACAGCACAGAACAAAGCTGAGACAGTTAGAAGACAACTTTCTTTCCAGTACTCGGAAATATTGGGTGTATACATGTAAGAAAAAAAAAATCATGGCCAATTACCTAAGGAGGTGGGAATAATTCCTTACAAAACGAGATATCGCAATGAGCTTAAGGTAGCAAGTGATAAAATCAGACAACAATCAAGTAGTATTAAGGTATCTAAACTGTACAGTAGTGAAGATATGGGTGATGAAAACAAGAGGTTGTGCACATGATGAAGTTGGCGACTACTACGATGGTGCTGCAAAAGTAATAGTTACTGTCTGACAGAAAAGGTTCTTAAATGCTACAATGGAAATATAGAATACAATAGAGTTAACCCTTTACAAATCAGCAATATGCACCAGATCCAATCAAGGCTGAAAAAAGGGTATCCTACACTACCAACTATCATTTAACCTGATGTTTGCACCGAGTTACACATGCTACACTGGGATCAATGTTATTTTTAAGAGACACAGACTATCAAATATATAAAAAGAAACAGAAATTTAAGGCTATGTTGTTGTAAACAGAAATTTAAGATAAACATGTCACATGTCTATTAGTAACCAGTAATACACTCATATAATATAATTTTAAAAAAGAAACTCTATGGTAACATAGCACCCTATAACAATTCCAGCTATTTGCCATCCATGTATCGAAATAAGGACAAAAACCCAAAAGAACGTACCTGGCAAATCTCAAATGCTCGTGTGAATTCTTGGATCATCACATACCTAGTGCTAACAGATACATTATAGCTGGAATTCATGCAAGGGTAAGCAGGTGTAATAATAGGCATTTGATGACCCCTGTCTCTATAATTTCTTCTTGGATCCCACACAGGAAGACCAAGAGGACCCTCCTCAATATGGCAAAGCATAACAGGATTAGGCCACTTCCACTTGCTGTAGACTCGGAAAAAACGAGATATTAACATGCTAGGGGATGCATTTGGGTACAGTTGACAGATACGACCGACAAGAATTGCCCAGTTTATACCACCCAGAAATCCCATAACCTGGACAGGATCACAAAGCCTTTGTTACAAGATGTACATAATTTATGAGTGACACCATAATATAAACATGTCAATACTGAAAAGCACAATCCTGAAACAAGAAAAATCTTAAGAGAATCGTACATTTGAGTAAACCCCGCGGCGCTTTCCCCAATATCTTATGAATCTTAAGGTTGTGCGAAAACTCTGGATTGAGAAAACACATGGTATTAATCCAACAAGAAGAACGCTATCGATGTATACTTCAAAAATAGGTATTGTAAGGACACAAACCGGAATGTTTGGAACCAATTTTAAAATTTGATCAGTAACCCGACAACCATTTAGACTACGAACAGTCTGTTCATCAACATTATACAGTATTGAGTCCTGAGAAAGATCAAGGTCCTGAAATCAAATAACCATAATTAGGAGCATATCAAATGTCATAAAAAGTGGAAGAATTCACTTGCCAACAAAGTCAAAGGCATAATGGTTAGCAAGATAAATCACATGCCAACAAAAACAAATACATTAAATGTTACATTGCACTAAAAAAACTTTAATTCCTCAAAATGTATAATTATTTACTCATTTGCTAAAATTAGTACAAGATCAATATGGCATGCAATATATGAAGTTTGTTCAAACAGCAATGCCACAAAACAAGCTTACCTCAGGAATAACTGCATGAGCAAGGTTAGCATACAGAAGGTCAATAGAGACCCCATTAATTTTGAATCCCAGAACAGGCACATGAGCATCTGGTACTGGATGTAACTCCGAAACTTCTGGCATCTCAGCTAGCATTTCGTGAAGCCACCTGAAGAAGTACTCCTGTGAAATAAAAAGCTAGAAGGTTCATTCAAGGCCATAATGCTCCAGGAACTTTTGGATTTTAGAAGTAGGCCCTCTTACATTTCTAGTTGCATGCCTTGGACCAACACATAGTGTATCAATATCTGCACCAGGACCATGCACCTGTACAATAAAAGATTAAACGAGAAATTTAGAGCAAGTACTTCATGGAACTGAGATGCACAGTATCATAGGAGCAAGAACCAAAGATATGTACCTAACTGAAACTATAAGATCCTATATAAGAAAAGGTGGAACTGAAAATCCATACACGTAATCTTTTAGCAGTGCATCATTCAGAGGCTGCATACATATACATATAGTAATCTAGGAAAAAATGAAAATAATCTTACAGAGGACAATAGCAATGCATTGTTTTTTGTTTTTGTAAACATAAATAGACAAGAAGAAATAGTAAGGTGGATTACCCCAAGACGGTATGAACCAAATGTAAAGATCTTTGCGTTTGCTTCATGCACAAATTGCTCTCCATACCCACTGATCCTGGTAGCCTTCTTAATCCAAGCTTTCACAGTCTGCCACAACATTCAACATCTTCAAATCAGTATAGGCCTAGGTTGATAATACAAAATAAAAGGACATCCAAGGAAATTGTTCAACCTGGTCCAGCTTGCCTAAAACCTCTTCTCGTGAGACAGCTTCATCTTGGCTCTCATACAGGCCTGCGTCTGAAAGGTACTGATCAACACAGACAAAACCATGCTGTTAAATACAGATGACATGAATCTAAGTAAAACCTATGGAAAATGAAACAAAATGTGGAAGGGTTTTTGGTTTATCTGATATATACAAATCCCTCACCTTTTCAACCTGAGCTGTCTGCATAAGATCCTTCTCCGTAGGTCCATTAAGTGAGATCGGCTCGGTGACACCAAGATAACCATTACCGTTCTTCACCTTCGACATTCCACAATTCAACCCTCACAAACCCTCCTAACACACAACCTCAAAGAATTACAAACTTTCCTCACTACCTTGACACTTTTTTTTTCCTTTCCTTCTCTCTTACTCAGGTATCAGAATGAAGAACGATTATTGACTTAATTAACATTAATTAACATGTGTGTCACGAAAAATGACCCAAAAGGTGGGGGTTAAAACAGTGTTCGAGTTCGATGGTTTCTCACTTGACATTAACAAATCAGGAACCCGGTAGCAGGCCCCAAAACAAGAAGAAGAAAATATGAAAGTAGCTACAAATAGAAAATATGATATGACTGCTTTTCCAGCTACAAATCGAGACGCCTGAAACCCTAGAACACGCTAATAATTAGTTACAGGAGGATCAGCCGTCGAATCGCGCCGGTGACAACAGGTGCGACGCCGTGGAGGCGGGATAATCCTTGTCAGGATCCGGGCAGTAGTGTAGCACGCAAACGGCGGGCGGAGCGAGCCGGCGAGGAAGGATGGTGGTGGGGGTGCGGCCGAGATTAGGGAGACCGACGGCCTCCGTGTCCAGGGAGCCGCAGCCGGTGCGGAGGATACCCCAGTCGCCGTCGCCCTCTTCTTCTCTCGTGCGTGCGAACTCACGGTCGAGCTCGGTTCGGCGAGCACGAGGAGAGAGCAGCTGCTGGCCTTGGGGTCTTGGCCTCTTGGGGACGGGGAGGAAAGAGTCGAGAAGCTTATGAAGCGACTCGAGACTCGAGAGGAGCTTCTCCGTTCGCTCCGGTTTTTTCCAACTTTTGTTTTTGGGCGCAGCTAACCCCGTTTGAATAGCTTCCTGGGTTTTTTTTTCAGCTTAATGGAAAGCAAAAGCTGTCAAACGCTTCATGTAACCCATATTGGAAAGAACAAGTCGAGAAGTGTGTCGTCAGGGCTAGAGAAGTGGCTCCGACCCGGGCTCTCGACTTCTCACGTCTAGCGACCGCACACGTTGAGATCCCGCGTTTCGTCTAAAGAGGTGTTTCCTAATGTGCCTTATACACAAATTGTTTTAACGATAGTATTTTGTGAGAAGTGATAAGGACGCACACTTAATTTGACCATTAAAACTTGATACCATACAAGTAAAAATGCATTGTTAATAAATAGAATGCTACTAAAGTATGTACAATAATTCATATCAACATAATTTTATGGCTAAGACAGCTCAACAAAATTTACAAAAGAAAAAAATAAAAATAGGAGAGAAAGCATGATGATCCTAAGCTCCAAGGCAGCTTAGTCTGAGGACACGACCACTATAGAGATGGTTATCGCTCAAGCATGCATATGTGCCCTCACAAACATGTTATAGGCAATAAGAACAAAGAGCTTGTATCGAGTTGCAAAGGTTAATGGATTCAAAAAGAATCCATGATAGATAAATGAACAGGAAATGATATGCCATGTAGGTCTTATTCTAGTAAAATAATAAAGTTAGAAAAATTGTCGTTGGAAAGAGGTTCTTGCATACGATCTCCTCCGGTTGATATTGATGGTATTCGTGATGAACCTCTTTCGGAAGCGAAGGAATCCAAGCCAAGAAAGATCTGTAGTCTAAATAACATGGCTTGTTTATAAGACGAGTTTATTAAATGCCCTAACACGCGTTAACAGGAAATGGTATGTCTTCATTGTCTCGTTTTGTCGTTCACCATCCATTACCACAACCCCAATCGACCATAGCTCCGGCCATCCTCTGCAATAACGTGGATATCACAAATCCAAACACCAAAAGCCTCCATCAATTTTCTTCAACACTGATCTGATCATGACGTTAAATGCAATACTTTCTTCTTTTAGTTTTCCATGTGAGATAGTTATGGAGAGATGAGGGGTGACTAACATGCTTTTGCGTCTGTTCATACCAGCTCCAACAACCTTTCAATGGCATTATTCTGTTCTATTTTTGTTGGAGCTATTTTGAGTTCATATGTTTAATAGCTCCAACAATCTTTCAATACGTTCATTTTTACGGTACATGAACTTTGAGTTGCAAAGCTTAATGGATTCAAGAAGAAAGAATGCCAAATAGAAAGATTGTTCGAGCTAAAGTTGAAGTTCATGTGTTTAATTTCTGTTTTTCTGTGCGTCGATGCTTGACGAAAGATTATTCTTTCAGCGGACTATTCTACTCAAATAATACTATTGAACCAGCCCAACAAATTATTTTCATCTAAGACTTTCCAGCTTAGCCAACGAAACCAACAGGGCGCATGGCGGATGGACGCTGATGAGTGATCACTGATCAGTGATCACGCAGCCCGTGGCAACGTGACAATATGTATTTATACCTTGAGGAGAGCTTCAGCGCCAGAAACGACAACGGTGAGGGTGGGCGCAGGCCGGCAGAGAGGATGCGAATGAACCAGCCAAGAGCCCCGTACCCGATCTCTCCCGTTGGCTCCTGCGCGGCGCCCTCCCCACCCACCCAACCCAAACCCCTATCCATCCCCATTCATCCGCTCCACACCCTCCGCCACCAGCTCAGCAGCCAGCCGCCTCAGCCCCACCTCGCCGCTCGCGATGGCGGTCACGCGCGTCGCCGTGGCCGCCGCCCTCTCCGTCGCCCCGCCCTCCTCCTCCCGCCGCCGCCGGCTCGCCCTCCCATCTTCCTGCCGGCCTCTGCCCACCGCCCGCGCGTCCAAGGCGCTGCACGCCGCCGCCGCGCCCGCCGCTGGCGCGGTCGACGAGGAGACCCCCGCCTCGTCGCCTCCCTCAGGTTTGCTTCCCCTGCTGCTTCCCTCGCCTAGGATTTTAGACTGGGTTGTCCTCAGCTGGAGCTGCGAGTTGCTCGTGCAATAGACGATAGGATGCTCGCTTAGCCGCATTTGATCTGCGAGCCGTCGGAGTAGGACTGTAGGAGCGGCCTGCTAAGCAGCGGAGCTAAAGTCGAAGCGTGATGAACTGGATGCTTGTTGCAGATCCTAGCAAGGGAGTGGAGAACCTGGTGATCATCGGCTCCGGCCCCGCTGGGTACACTGCTGCAATTTATGCGGCCCGGGCGAACCTGAAGCCCGTCGTGTTCGAAGGGTACCAGGTGGGCGGTGTCCCTGGTGGGCAGCTGATGACCACGACCGAGGTGGAGAATTTCCCTGGTTTTCCAGAAGGTATAACCGGACCTGATCTGATGGACAGGTAAGAATGTTCATCGCTGTACCTGTTTGAGTAGACTTGCTAGTGTCATGTTCATGTTCTTATGTCACCATGGGGCATTGATTAATCTAGAATGCGGAAGCAAGCCGAACGCTGGGGTGCGGAACTTCACCAAGAGGATGTTGAGTTTGTAAATGTAAAGAGCAGCCCATTTGTTATCCGTAGCAGTGACCGTGAGGTACACACTTATGTGCTATTCCTCTCGTACCTAGTAATCTATTTTATAGTTTGAACTTGCTTTTATCTCAAGGTCATGCTGTATGTGTAGTTTGTTGGCTGTTCAGTGGTTAGCATTAGTATAATTTAATTTTTAACCACAGCCAAAGACAAAGTCCTTTGATAAGAAAGAAAAAAAAGGAGATTTTGTAACCAAGAGGATGTTGAGTTTGTAAATGTAAAGAGCAGCACATTTGTTATCCGTAGCAGTGACCGTGAGGTACACACTTCTGTGCTATTCCTCTTGTAATCTGTTTTGGAGTTTGAACTTGCGTTTCTCAAGGTCATGTTGTATGTGTAGTTTGTTGGCTGTTCAGTGGTGCATTAGTATAATTTAATTTTTAACCACAGCTAAAGACAAAAGTCCTTTGATAAGAAAGAAACAAAGGAGGTTTTGTAACAAAAAAGATGTAAAGATACAAGCTCACAAGAGTATGCTTTTGAGCTCTGGGGCAATAAAGTGCTGATGTGGTTTACTTAATCTAGTTTCATGGTTTACATTTTTGCTTGACTATTTAGGTTCTCTGATATCTATCTCATCTTTGTACAATATATACCCATTTAATATTGCAATCAACTGTTATGATGTGCATGCAACATGATCTACCTTTTACAGTTCTTTTCTCCAAACTCATCTCAGTGATATATATAGGTGAAATGCTATAGTCTAATCATTGCAACTGGAGCTACGGCTAAGCGCCTCCGGTTGCCTCGTGAAGATGAATTTTGGAGTAGAGGTATCAGCGCATGTGCAATATGTGATGGAGCATCACCACTGTTCAAAGGTCAAGTTCTTGCAGTTGTTGGAGGTGGTGATACAGCTACAGAGGAAGCAATATATTTGACAAAATATGCTCGCCATGTTCATTTACTTGTTAGAAAGGAGCAGCTACGGGCATCCAAAGCTATGCAGGATAGGTAAAAATAATTTCAAGTCTTTTCTCTAGGAGTGTTCTATTCTGTTCACATAGACTTACTACCAACGGACTGCCAGTATTTCACTTATTTCAGGCCTTAACAGTTAGACATTGCCAATTATTTAGTATTTTAGGAGCGATAATGGATTGGTTTTCTCCTTTTAGCTATAGTATTTGTCTCGGTAACCCTTATTGACCTTAGGTAGGGTACTATTCTGGGCTTTGGTTAATGGCTATTGCTTTCTAATGGTGGTTATATAAGTCACTGTAAAAAAGTAGCCAATATCTCAACTAGGTTTGTGTTAGCTGTTTGTCAAGTTAAATGCTAGAAATCATAGCATCGTGCAAGTTTTCATGCATCCTGTGGACTGTCTGTCTGGGAGCTTATCTGTATATGAAGTTATTATATTCTTTGAACTTTGAAGGATGTTAGCTCCTCTTCAGTCACATGAAATATTAATGAGGTAAATTTTCAATTCCCTGGATGTTTGGTTAACAGGTTGATTATGGCGAATGTTTCAGAGTACTCAACAACCCCAACATAACAGTACATTTCAATACCGAAGCCGTGGATGTTGTTAGCAATGATAAAGGTCAGATGTCTGGCATTCAACTGAAGAGGACCGATACAGGAGAGGAATCAGTTCTTGAGGTGAAAGGTCTATTTTATGGCATAGGACATAATCCAAACAGTCAGCTGTTGCAAGGCCAAATTGAACTTGATACTGCTGGCTATATTTTAGTTAAAGAAGGTTCAGCCAAAACTTCAGTGGATGGTGTATTTGCTGCTGGTGATGTTCAGGTAACTCCATCCTTCACATTCTATATGGAATTTCTACATGGTATGCAATGTATCTTATTTTCTGGAGCTTGGATTAAATCCTGTTGCAGTTCACATGCACCATTGTCACCAACCTGTCATGTTTTTCTCATTTCATGTTACATATCTTTTCCTGATGACTTAAGAAGGAAACTGCTACCACTTAATACTCGGAAAATCCCTCAGTATAAAATGCAATCTATGTTGTGCAGGATTTATTTTGTGAAATTGAGATCTTTCCATGGCCACTTTGTTTTTTATACTCATCTAGTGTGTACCTGCATCTGTAGGATCATGAATGGAGGCAAGCTGTTACTGCAGCTGGATCTGGATGCATAGCTGCTTTGTCAGTTGAAAGATACTTAGTTGCCAATGATCTTCTTATTGAATTTCACCAGGTACCTTTTTTTTTCTTCTCGCAGTATCTGTTTCGTTATTACAACTAGTGCATGTACCAAAATTGTTTTCCTTAGTCATTATTACTATGGAGGCATGGAGGATGGTTGTACAATCTTAAATCACTGTACAGTTTTTTTTCTTTGTTATTTTACCTGATATTTCAAGTTTTCTAGTAACCACACTTGAAAATATCCATGTATCAAATTTGGAGTCTAGACTTCAGTCAGTAACCAATCAAGCTTGCAAGGTACTTCCTCCGTTCCAAATTATAGGTCGTTTGGCTTTTCTAGGCTCATAGATTTTGCTATGAACCTAGACATAGCGTTTATCTAGGTGCATAATAAATATTATGAACCTAATAAAGCCAAAAGGACCTATAATTTGGAACGGATGTAGTACCATTCTCGCCTAATTGTTTTTAATTGAATTGCAGCCTGTTCGAGAAGAAACAAAGAAGGATATTACTGAAAAAGATGTTGAAATGGGCTTTGACATTTCTCGTACAAAACACAAGGGACAGGTATATATGCATAGATTGGCCTCTATGATGAAAATATTGATTTGATAACTGACACCGAGCTTGCTTATTTTGCAGTATGCACTCCGCAAAGTATACCATGAGAGTCCACGGCTCATTTGTGTTTTGTACACTTCTCCCACATGTGGTCCTTGCAGAACCTTAAAACCAATTTTGAGCAAGGTTAGCTCCAGAAAGTTGAAATTCAACTTCAAACACCATTTTATTCTAAATAAATAAAAATGAGTACACTTGATAATCTGCTATTTTGAATTGCATAACTATAGTTCTATAATAAACATCCAAGCAAGATATGCATGCAAGGTCCGAAAACCTGTGTATCATTGGCTTGTTTTAGATCTTATACTATTTTATTTAACACAACTTACCAATCAATCTTAGAAACTCTGTTTTTCAATGGTAATTTGGGAACCTACAACTCAGGTGTTAAAAGCAGAAGTTCTAATAATTATTTTATCTTGCAGGTTATAGATGAGTACAGTGAATCTGTTCATTATGTTGAAATTGATATTGAAGAGGATCCTGAAATAGCAGAAGCTGCAGGCATCATGGGAACACCTTGTGTTCAATTTTTTAAGAATAAAGAAATGATCAGGTTTGTTATCTTTACTGATCAGTTTGGTTAGGTCTCTTGCATTAAGATATGTTTATGCCTATGTTCTCTTCTAGGAAATGTTGTTTTATAAAGAATGCTGAATTAAAATTTCAAACCTAAGGCACATCCTGGCTACATCTAGACTGCTAGCCTGCTAGACGCGAATGATTGATAGCATGCATGTTTTCTTCGATATGTTATCTTTTTTTATTTTTACGGTGCACTTTGATATGTTGTATGATGAAATTTTCCAACAAAAAATTTATTAGTCACAAGCATGCAATAAAACTCTCATATGTTCTTGGATACTGCTGAGTGCTGTGGAACTTATATGGTGCCAGTTGTATATGATGTCGGTGCACCCATCTCATCTTTTGTGTTCTTGGAACATGCAGGACTATCTCAGGTGTGAAAATGAAGAAGGAATATCGTGACTTTATCGAGTCGAACAAATGAGATGAACAATACAGTACACGCCCAGAAAAAAGGTTTTTGAAGTGCAGTTCTTTTTGTGCTCTTTTAGATGCTGCCCACCGGCCCACGGTGCAGTTCTTCTTTCCACGCTCTTTTAGATGCCACCCCGGTGGCCAATTTTTGGTCAGATCTTAAGATGAGCCCGGCGTAGTGCGATGCCAAAGAAAATTAGCCGATTGCTTATATTGGATTCAACTGCACAAAAATATATTCTTTGCTGTGTAGTGTGTACAACATACACGGAGTTGACCCCAGCTGATCATTGTCTGTGTCACAGTGCAAACTACGGAGTACCTCATTAATCTTCAGGATATACTACTCGGTATTGCTGACTCTGTTTGATTATAAAGAAGCGACTGGAAACATGTTAGAATAATTTTCAAAAACAAATATGCCAAAAATCTTACCAGTCACCAACTCTCCATCCAGTACCAGCCTCTTGCTGTTGTGCCATTCGTCCATTCCACCTAATCCCCTGCCGGACGGCCGGCCTCTACCGGGCAACCACTTCTCCGCCGCCGCGGCGAACCCCTCGCCGGCTCCAGAAAGACCCTGACCCCCCGCCTGTCGCCCGAGACGAGTCACTCCACCACGCGTCAGTGCGTCACGCTGGCCACGCCCGACACGGAAACAAAACCAGCGCACGCATATAGGCAGGCAGGCAGGGCAGGGTCGTGCCGTGGGCGGCGTCGGCCTCCAGATCCTTCGCTTATCCACCCGCGGCCGCCACCCAAATCCGGCGAACCCCCCGGCCGCGCCAGCCAATCCCCACCTCAAATAACTCCCGGCGCCCGCGGCCGCGGCCCCCACCTCCCCCCGCTTGCCCGACGGAAATAACAAACCCACCCGCAAATCCACACGCCACCGCGACAGGCAACTACCGCGCGGCCGCCGGCCACCGCCGCACGAACCGAACCTGCCGGAAGCGCCGGGAACCAGCGGGAAAAACGGGCGGGATCCACTCCGCCCCGCGGGCGGCGGCGGCGGCCGCAATGGAGGTCGCCTCGTCGTCGTCCTCCCCGTCGCCTTCCGCGCCGCCGCCGGCCTCCTCCAAGCCGGCGCTCCGGCTTAACCCCGCGGCCGTCCTCCCCCGCCGCCTCCCCACCCCGACCCCGACCACGACCACAGCGACCCCCGTCACCGCGTCGGCGCCCCCCGACCGGGCTGCCGCGGCCAACCCGCTCGTCGCCTTCCTCTCCTCCCTCATCCCCTGGCGGGAACAGCGGCAGCCGAAGAAACAGCCGGACCGCCCCGCCGCCTCCGCATCCGCATCCGCCGCGGCGGCGCGGAGGGCGGCGAAGGCGGCGGCGGAGGAGGAGGCGGAGGCGCGGCAGCTGGTGGGTTGCGCGGTGCCGCTGTTCCGGCCGTACGTGGCGCAGCTGCCGTGGCACGGCGGCGCGCGGGCGTGGCTGTCCAAGCTCTTCCCGCGGTACGGCCACTACTGCGGGCCCAACTGGTCGAGCGGCAAGGAGGCCGGCTCCGTGCTCTGGGACCGCCGCCCCGTCGACCACCTCGACTTCTGCTGCTACTGCCACGACATGGCCTACGACACCCACGACCAGGCCCAGCTCCTCCGCGCCGACCTCGCCTTCCTCCGCTGCCTCGAGGGCAGCCGCCAGACGCCCGCACGCGACGGCATCGCCGCCGCCGCCATCTACCGCGCCATGTGCATCTTCGGTGAGCTCCGTCCGTCCCTCACCGCCCAAAAGCCAATTTGTTTTCCTTGCCACCAATTCTTCTCGTGCTGAACCTAGATTGGGCGCGGTGATGCGTGCGCAGGACTCAAGACGATCCTGATCCCGTACCGGACGAACCTCGTGCGGCTGCAGACGGGCCCGAATTACGCTGACTTCTTCGCAGATTTCGTGAAGAGGGTCGCGTCGTCGTCGGGCAGGCCGACCGGCGGCGAGAAGCAGAGGCTGTGAACGGATTTGCTCGCCTCATCTTGTGGTAGATAGATGGCGCCGAATTGATTAATTGGGGAATCAATGAGATCGTAGTTTGTCCATAGTTTTGAGTTTTTGATTGATCCACGTATGGCGAGGGAACTTTGTTATCGAGTCAGTCTAATTGGGTGATTGTAGCCACTGATGAGAATTTGAATTTCTACTGTGAATATAGCGTGTTTATTACTAGGTTAGAACGCGATCGTGGCAAATTTTCAGATGTCCATGCCTTTGGTTGGTAAGATGAGTGTAATACAGCATCCATGGTGCTGCATCTGTGTTGTTGATTTTGGTATCTGGCATCTTCCTATCTGGACACTGACTAGTGACTAAGTTGAGATCGAGAGGTTGACGTCTACTCAGAGATGAACACGTCGAGCTGCAGACAGCCGAGCCAAGAGTTGCAGCTATAGCTGCACATCAGCATTGCAAGCAGCTGAATCCCGGGTATCATCGGGCAGCAGCTGCAGCTATAACTGCACATCAGCATTGCAGCGTCTCTACTCTGTCAGACTGTCACAACACATGATGTCCACAATGGCAATCTTTTCCGAGCAAACATGTTCAGTGAGATGGAGGCCCAGGGTATTTAGCGGCTTGGGCGGAGTACGTCATCAACTAGATGTGATGAGCTTCCAATTCCAACATCTAAAACCGCTGGAGAGCATCTGCAGCTGCCCTACACATTTGATATCTCTGATATGCACATCTGAACTGGTGTGCACAAAAAGGAGAATCTCTTACAAATCTAAATCTCAAAATGGTTAGCCAAGGCATTGAGTAGTGAGGACTGAACTCAGATGCAGATGGAAATGTGGAATTGTCATGTTGCACTGAGGTTTCTACGCCTGGTGTCTGTTATTGCTGCTCTTGACCTATCACAAATTTTAGCACTATTATTTTTGAAAAGAAACTAGCACTGATTTTAGCCACAAATATTACTGTTAAAGCACATAACAAAATCCATGTAGCTGAATTGGATCACATCTTTATGCTTGCTTCGACTGCTGTCTACTGTTTTCAGCAGTGATTCATCAGTGTACATTTGGATCGCCGACAGATCTCTTTTAAAAAATGCTGATGGAAGATCAGTCTTCATGGAGAGCTCTGTTGTGCACAAAGAAATGGCCTCCGTCTATCATAGCCAAAGGGTGAAGGTCATCTAGTAGAACATCAATTGTCCTTAAAGAAAGAATTAACAGTTGTGCACAAAAGGAATAGCTGCTTAAAATTCTTATTGTTTTCTATATAACTTATCAGAAAAATTTACACGCCCCTGTTTCGCCGCTGCCGTGCCTCCATGAGGCCCTGTTTAGTTGGCGAAAATCACGAGACGAATCTAATGAAGTTAACTAGAAGTAATTAATTCATTATTAACAGATGGTTACTATAGCATCACTATTGCAAATCATGAATTGAGTAGGCTCATTAAATTCGTCTTGTAAATACACTCCATCCATGTAGCCTAGCGAGCGTAGCGTGACGTCAGCCAGTTCTTCAAGACTGCTCTGCTTGGCCCGCCTTCGCTTTGACTACCTGCCCGTCCGCACGTCCCTAGCCGGACCAACGGATAGTGATGTTTGGAGAGGCGCGCAGCTCATTCCATCGAATCCCCCGCAGCCGCAAGCACACACAGCGCGGAGCAGCAATCAGCTGCCGCCGTCGCCTCCCCCGATCCACCACCCTTCCCAAATCCAGTCCGCCCCCAAAGCAAAGCCATTTTTTCCCCGCCCGATTCCTCGGCGGAAGGCAGATCCGTGGACGGCGGGAGAGAAAGGAGGCGGCGTTGGGCGGCGGTCAGCTGAGCCGCCGCATCTGCAGGCGGGCGGCGGCACGCGGAGCGGGGCGGGGGGCAGTGGTCGAGCGGGGCCAACCCCTGCGCTCGCCACCTCCCCTTCTCCACCCATCCGCCGCTTCTCATCGCGGCCCCAGCTCACCTCCCTGCCGTGGGCACTCGGAGAAGGGAACAGGACGGCAGGGGATAAGGCTCGCACCTCCACCTCCGTGGGGCCGCCACCCGCCGCGCGCGCCTATCCAGGATGGCGGTCGCGCCGGCGGAATGCAGCACCGTCCCCATCGACAAGCTCCCCAACGAGGTCCTCACCGAGGTCATGCTTCGCGTCCTGACGCTGGCCGACCTCGTACACGCCGCGGCCGTCTCGAAGCGCTGGCGCCGCGTCATCGCCACACAAGAGTTCCTCGGTGCCTACCGCAAGAGCCACAAGTCTTCGCCCTTTCTTGGCCTCTACATCCCGCGCAAGTTCGGCGGCCTCCCCTCCTTCGAGAAGGCGGATTCAATCCAGTTAGTCAAGTCCGCCGATCTCGACCTCCAGCGCGCCGCAGCCATGGCCTTCAGCCTCGGGGGCCTTGAGAGCCACCCGGAGTGGCGCCTCCTCGACTGCTACAATGGACGCCTCCTCCTTGCCAGAGGCAATGAATCCCTCAAGGTGTACAATCCGTTGTCCCAAGAATGCATCTTGGTGTGCCTTCCGCAGGATAACATCCTCCCGCATTACTTCTCCGCGTGCTTGCTGCAAGGCCATGGTGACGAGGTGTCCTCGTTCCGAGTGGTCTCCGTGCAGCACGAGCGCCCTCGCCGCGTCCGTGCTGTCGAGTATGACTCTCGCTGCAAGAGCTGGAAAGATCACCCCTGGGAGACCCTGAAGACGAACATCCAGGGGACTGAGCAAGTCGAGGTGATGCACGCTGGCAACCTCGTCTTTTGCAAATACACTGGTACATCTTTGCTTTTGCTGGATACTAGCAAGATGGAGTTTTCTGTCCTTCCCCTCCCGGCTGACAACAATCCCAAAAACTATGCCATAGGAGAGATGGAGGATGGCGTGTGCTGTCTTGCCTCAGTTGATTCAGTTGGGATATGGAACAAAATCTATCTGAGATTGTGGAAGCTGGATAAGCTAGAGTGGAAGCTGGACAACCAAATGCTAGTGGAGCAGGTGCTTGGCGAGAAGGTGCTCAGCGAGCTGCGTCTTAGCGAGCATGCCAGTCTCAGGCGTATGTACTATAGAGTTCGTGCTGTCACCAATGGAATAGCACTTTTGTGCTTGACCTCGAGGGAGCACCAACTGGATTTTGTTGTTGATCTGAAGACCTTCGGTGTGAAGGACAAGTTTGAGTTCAAGGATCTTGCTTTTCCTATGCAAATTCCATGGCCACCAACTTTTTCAATGGTTACAGTTAGTGATGAGCAATCCACATCTTTCACAGGTGCTCATAAAAATTCGAGTGTCACTGCTGATAATGCTAATGTTGTGAATGAGGCACAAAATCATGTTTATGAAATGATGAATCCTGGGAGTAATGAAGGGAAGAATCCTGGGGCTAGTGATGGAAACAATGACAATCGACCTAAATTAAGAAATGAGACTGCTCCACAGAACTGTATGCCATCAAATGCAAGAGAAGGTTTGGGTATTCAAGATCCTGTTGGATCTGTCCCAACACCAACTGCATCAGAAGAATGCTTTGAAAAAGAAAATGATGTTCTGAATGACTATGATCTAGAAAATGATATTCAAGAGAGGCAACATAATTGGGGACCAATTCAAGTTTGCATAAAACAGCAAAGATGTTTTGAGGATTGGGATGACAGTGAAGGGGAGAGTCCAGGAAGTTGTAAAAGTGACAGCATTTCTAGCCCTTGTTGCTGATGTCTGAGCCCTTGTTGCTGATGTCTGAGTCCTTGTTGCTGAAAATGGCCAGAGTGTGCCACTGTGCTAGCAAGCTCTCATCTCTCATGTTGCTATCAGTTACATGTAAGCTAGTAACATGTATCTTGATTTAATCAGTTTTCTCCCTCCACTTTGTGTTACTATATATTCTTATGTTGAGGGCATATATCAATCTTGTTAAATATATCTTTGGTCATGCGTGCTATAATGCTATTGGTTATCACTAGCTTAGTACAATTAGGAGATTGGGTAACTTGCCTGTTATCTAATATTAGATGTGCTGAAAGAGTTGTGGTTCCCTCGCCATACGTGGATCAAAAACTCAAAACTATGGACAATTACACGGTAGATGTGCCGAATTAATTAATTGGGGAATGAGACCGCAGTAATTGTCCATAGTTTTGAGTTTTCTGTAATGGTTGCAAAATCTGCTTGCTGTATGTCATGTCTGCAGACTACCAGGAAGCAAGCAGTGCTATGGGAGTATAGTAGAGTATATATCTTGAATTAATGAATGTTGACTGTAAACATCTTTGAGCTTCTGGTTCATTTGCACATCTCAAGTCTGTTAATTCCCTGGTTCATTTGCATTAGTGTAAGCCTGATAAGTAGCCCTGGTTGATTTTTCTCATTCAGCTATCATCCAGATTTGGCTAGTGAGTTGATCTTACTTTCCTGATTTTGCAATTCACCTATCATCAGAGGTTCAGTAAAGATCTTATATTGTTGAACCTGATTTTATTCTTCTGACTTACATGTAATCTTGTGTTGGTTCCTACCACAGGTTCATGTCTTAATCTTGTGCAAAGCCCAAGCAAAGGCGATTCCTATCACAGGTTCATGTCTTAATCTTGTGCAAGTCCAAGCAGAGGTGGTGCAACCGTCATGCAGAACAGGAGCCCTCCTACTCAGCTCTCAAGAGCACTCCAAACAGATAACCGTGTTGATTGATTGGTCATTGTAGTAAGAATGTGTTTGGTTATATGTGAAGTAGCCACTGAAGGTTAATAGGGTGGGGTTTGATTTCTACGGGTGGTGGATAGGATGAGTGTGGGTTATATTTATAGCCAGCTAGAATGGTTCGGTGTGGTTACAAGCTGATGGATTACAGCCCATGTACATGATAGCTGAATCCCGGGTATCGTCGGGCAGCAGCTGCAGCTACAAAGCTGTACATGGTAGCTGAATCATCAGCATTGCAGCTTAGCAACGTCTTTACTCTGTCAGAGTGTCAAAACTCTGTCAGTGCGAGTGCTCTGGAGGAGGCCCAGGGTCTTCAGGGAGCGGCTTGGGCGGAGGCCCAAATTAGCCAGCAAAGGTCACGTCTGACCTGCCTCGCAAATCCTTCACAGTCGAGACGCGCGTGTCGATAGTTCAAACACCTCGTCGTGCTGGCGCATCTTCATAGAGCGCGTAACGAATTTCATGTTGCTGAATTGGATGGCATCCTTTCTGCGTGCTTTGACTGATTTCTACCGTTTTTCAGCACTGATTCATCAGAGTATATTTGGATCGCCGATCTCTTTTGGAAAATGCTGGTGGAAGACCAGTCATAGCCCAAGGGCAAAATATGTAGCTTTTCCTGCGATTCTTGAATTGGTCATCTATCAGAACATCAACTTTCCTTTTAAAAACCGAATTATCAGTTATGCACAAAGGATGGCTGCTTAAAATTCCTAATGTTTTCTATACTAATTAAAAAAATTACACACCATGCACCCTGAAAATGCTACCCCACTACCCAACGGCTAGTGGAAACTCGAAAGTACTATGCAGCATCGGTATTACCTACCTAGCGACAGGCCAATTCGGATAAAGTTCGATACCCCGCAACCAAATCTTGGAGGCCCGGTAGATCCTGAATCCTCGGGGGCATCCGCTCTCTTCCCCTAGATCCTGAATCCTCGGCGGAAGGCCGGCCCAGCGGCGGTTCGCGGAGGCCGGTGCGAGGCCGCTGTGGGCGGCGGGCAGCTGCAGGCGAGCGGCGGCACGCGGCGGGCCGAGGTGGAGGGGGAAGACGTCCCCCGCGCTCGCCACCTTCTCCACCCACATCCGCCGCCTCTCATCGCCACCCCAGCTCCCCCCCCCCCCCCCCCCCCCCCCTGCCACGCCGTGCCGCTCCCGCCGCATTCGGAGAAGGGAACAAGACGGTGCGGGGATAAGGCTCGCGCCTCCACCTCCGCGGGGCCGCCGCCCGCCGCGCGCGCCTCTCCAGGATGGCGGTGGCGCCGGCGGAACTCACGAGCAGCGCCGTCACCATCGACAACCTCCCCGACGAGGTCCTCGCCGAGGTCATGCTTCGCGTCCCGACGCCGGCCGCCCTCGTGCACGCCGCGGCCGTGTCGAAGCGCTGGCGCGGTGTCATCGTCACCCCCGACGGGAAATTCCTCCACGAGTACCGCGCGCGCCACAAGTCTTCGCCCTTCCTCGGCCTCTACATCCCGCGCGAGTACGGCGGCCTCCCCTCCTTCCACAAGGCGGATTCAATCCAGTCCGCTGATGATGATGATGATGAGAGCGGCGACGATGACGACGGCAGCGGCGGCGACGCCGACCTCCAGCGTGCCGTAGACAAGGCCTTCAGGCTCAACGGCCTTAAGAGACATCAGAAGTGGCGCCTCCTTGACTGCTACAATGGCCGCCTGCTCCTCACCAAAGGCGACAGATGCCTCTTGGTGTACAACCCGCTGTCCCGCGAACGCATCTCAGTGGACCTTCCGCAGGATGGCATCCTCCAGACAAACTTCTCCGCGTGCTTGCTGCAAGGCCACGGTGACGACGCGTCGTCGTTCCGAGTGGTGTCTGTGCATCGCCATCGGGGCGACCGGACGGTTCATGCTGTCGAGTATGATTCTTGTAGGAAGAGTTGGAATCATCACGAGGACTGGGAGATCATGAAAAAAATTGAGGGGACTGAGCAAGGTGAGGTGATGCGTGCCGGCAACCTTGTCTTCTGCAAGTACACCGGTACGTGCTTGCTCGTGCTGGACACGATGAAGATGCAATTTTATGCCCTTCCCCTCCCAGGTGACAACAATCCGAAGAAGTATGCAATAGGAGAGATAGAGGATGGAGCCTGCTGCCTTGCAGCAGTTGATTCAGTTGGCGAATCGAACACCCCCTACTTGAGAGTGTGGAGGCTGGAGGAGCAGGACTGGATGCTGGAGAAGACAATGGAAGTGCAGCAGGTGCTTGGTGAGCATGCCCCTGATGGACATTCGTACTATAAAGTTTGTAAGGTGACAAACGGGATGGCTGTTTTGTGCTGGAGCATGCGTGATCTGCATTTCATTATTGACCTGAAGATGTTTTGTGTGATGGAGAAGTTTGAGTTCAATTATAATCTCCCTGCTTTTCCTATGCAACTGCCATGGCCGCCTGCCTTTTCGGTAGCTACAATTAGTGGTGAGCAATCCACACCTTCCACTCGTGAAAATATGAGATTCAATCTTGCAGCTCATTATGCTAATTTTATGAATTTGTATGCAGCACTGAATCCTGTTGCTGCATACGAGGGTGAAGCGGAAGGCACCAAGACTGACGGCAAGAGTGAAGAGGAAGCCGCTGAGACCGGCGGCGAGAATGAAAACGTGCCGGAGGACTTCAACACTGAAGGTGATGCTGTGGAGGAGTCCCTTCCTTCATGCCGTCGCTACCTTAAGCGAGCGGGCACTCCGGACCCGACTCCGGAGGATGATGAAGCGGAGGAGCCAACGCTTTTGCGCCGCTGCCATCGGCAGAAGTTGGGGGAGCGTGGCCACTCTCCGCCGCCTTTGCCGCCTCTGCCGGACCACCTCCGGTGCCGTCGCAATGATGGGAAGAAGTGGCGCTGCTCGGGCCGTGCTCTCCCAACCATCAGCTTTTGCGAGTATCACTATGCAAAAGCCAACAAGGGCAAGAAGCTGCCAGCGGCTGGGAAGGTCCTTGCTGTTGCTCTTCAGAGGCAGAAGAACAAGAGCATTAATCCACCGGTGGCTACAATTAGTGGTGAGCAATCTGCACCTTCCACAATCTTGCTGCTCATTATGCTAATGTTATAAATGAAGCACAAAATCATGTTTATGCAGTAATGAATCCTGCTGGTGCACTCGGGGGTGAAGCGGAAGGCGCCAAGACTGACGGCAAGAGTGATGAGGAAGCCACTAAGACCGGTGGTGAGAATGAAGATGCAGCGGAGGACTACAATGAATATGCACACAGGGGTGAAGTGGAAGGCGCTGAGACCGACGACAAGAGCGAAAAGGAATATGCTAAGACTGCTGGCGAGAATGAAGACTCAACGGAGGACTCTGACACAGAAGGTGATGATGTGGAGGAGTCCCCTCCTTCACGCCATCACCGCCGTAAGCGAGCGGCCACTCCGGACCCAACTCTGGAGGATGATGAAGCGGAGGGCATTCCCGCACCTTTGTGCCGCCGCAGTCGGCGGAAGTTGGGGGAGCATAGCGACTCTCTACCGGACCACCTTCGGTGTGGCCGCAGAGATGGGAAGAAGTGGCGCTGCTCAGCGCGTGCTCTCCCAACTGGCAGCTTCTGCGAGTATCACTATGCAAAAACCAACAAGGGCAAGATCAAGAAGGTGCCAGCGGATGGAGAGGTCCTTGCTGTTGCTCTCCAGAGGCTGAAGAACAAGAGCATTAATCCACCGGTGGCTACAATTAGTGGTGAGCAATCTGCACCTTCCACAATCTTGCTGCTCATTATGCTAATGTTATAAATGAAGCACAAAATCATGTTTATGCAGTAATTAATCCTGCTGGTGCACTCGGGGGTAAAGCGGAAGGCGCCAAGACTGACAGCAAGAGTGATGAGGAAGCCACTAAGACAGGTGGTGAGAATGGAGATGCAGCGGAGGACTACAATGAATATGCACACAGGGCTGAAGTGGAAGGTGCTGAGACCGACGACAAGAGTGAAAAGGAATATGCTAAGACTGCTGGCGAGAATAAAGAATCAACGGAGGACTCTGACACAGAAGGTGATGATGTGGAGGAGTCCCCCCCTTCACGCCATCACCGCCGTAAGCGAGCGGCCGCTCTGGACCCAACTCCGGAGGATGATGAAGCGGAGGGGATCTCCGCACCTTTGTGCCGCCGCCGTCGGCGGAAGTTGGGGGAGCATGGTGACTCTCTACCGGACCACCTTAGGTGTGTCCGCAGAGATGGGAAGAAGTGGCGCTGCTCAGCGCGTGCTCTCCCAACTGGCAGCTTCTGCGAGTATCACTATGCAAAAGCCAACAAGGGCGAGATCAAGAAGGTGCCAGCGGATGGAGAGGTCCTTGCTGTTGCTCTCCAGAGGCTGAGGAACAAGAGCATTAATCCACCGGTCGCTACAATTAGTGGTGAGTAATCCACACCTTCCACAGGTGTTCACAAAAAAATGAGCTTCAATCTTGCTGCTCATTATGCTAATGTTGTGAATGAAGCTCAAAATCATGTTTACGCAGTAATGAAGACTAAGAGCAGTGAAGACACCAAGATCGACTTCCACCGACAGCGGCAGTTGAGGGAGTGTGGCGACTCTCCTTTGCCTCTGCCGGACCACCTCCGGTGCGGTCGGAGGGATGGGAAGAAGTGGCGCTGCTCGCGCCGTGCTCTCCCAACTGTGAGCTTCTGCGAGTATCACTATACAAAAGCCAAAATGGGCAAGAAACTGCCAGCAGATGGGGAGGTCCTTGCTGTTGTTTGCCAGAGGCTGAAGAACAAGAGGAAGGGCGGGAAGAAAATTAATACAACGGTGTCGCCTCAGGCAACTACAAGTGACTGTGAGACCAGGGATCTCCTGAATGGACAGGTGACAATCTCTCCAAGTAGCAATGGGCCTGCAGCAATGCCTTCGCCTGTGACAATGAAGGTTGCTGTAGAAATTCCTGCACCGATTCAGCTGTGTTATCGTTCCAATAATGCTGAGCCATTGCCTGTTGGTCCTGTGAAGGGTCACTGAGCTAATCTTTGATTGTTCATTGTTGATAGTTTGATATGTGTTGTTTAGTTCTGTGTTGAACCTGTGCTTATTACTGATGACTGTGTGGCATTATAGGGTGCTCCTTGTGCGATGAGTATGACCAAGGCAGTACCAAGAACATGTCACAGCTGTGGTTTGACGAAGGCAGTGGGCGTTGCCAATTGCAAGAACTGTGAGAACAACTTCTGCAACAACTGCATTAATAAATGGTTAGTCTTTGATTTGTTTCTTGCTGCTTTTTTTGCATATTGCTGCATTGGTGCATCAGGAAGTTATGATTAGCAACTTTTGAAATATCAGGCAATGAGAACTTGGTTAGTTGCAATTTAATAATTAGGAGATCGGCTCTTCGAGTTTCGCTTTTCATGCTATTTAGCTTGTTAGTGATTGAAGAGATGTACCAAGGAGGGATATGCCTTTTATTGACATGTGGATCATCAGTTTTAGGTCTGTGTTGTTAGTGATTACAGTGGAGGAAGTGGATACTGGAGATAAATATTTGCTTAGTCATGAGCTATGCTCGCTTATCTCTAGGTATTCATCCTATTCCTTATTTTATTTTGAATATACTTGGGAATTACAATAACTTGAACTAGACTGCCAGCAGTATATGATTTTTTTGTTTAATCTGGATTTATTGATTATCATCTTAGCATAGGGAATATTCATATTTCATTTTGTCCCGAGATTGTTTCAAATAGTGACATTGTTTGCGTGTGGTTGATTATCATATTTCATTTGTGACTCTTCATACATGAATGCATTAATACCATCGTATGTATTTGTTCTGGAATGCCTACAATAACTTATCTGCAGTAATTTAGTTAATGGTGGTGCATGCGTGGGAGTTAAAAGTGTACAATAAAGCTAGTTCCTTGAATACGAGGATATAGAATTAATCACTCTCAATAAAGCTACTTGATTGCTGAAGATTCTTTGTGGACATTTGCAAGCTGATAAATAATCGCTCAACTTAGATTTGAGATTACTTGTGCCTTGTGGAATTTCTTCTTGATACGCCCATCTGACTTCATGTCAAGTGACGGTTAATTAGATCTCAAATTCTTGATACGCCCATTTGTGTAGTTGTAGTAAATTCTGGTCTAGTAAATTTTGGCACTAACTGTTTGCACACTATAGGTATTCTGGGATTTCCAGGAAGGATATAAAGACCTGCTGTCCAGTTTGCCGTGGTCTCTGCGACTGTAAAAAATGTACCCTTGGTCAAACCAAGGGTGCGATGCATAAGGTGGTCTTTCTTTTCAATTTCACCACGGTGTGAGCAATTTGACAGTGTCATTTTATGAACAGTTAAATATTCTTTGGTCATGCGTTCTATTGGTTATCACTAGCTTAGTACCATTAGGAGATTGGGTAACCTGCGTGTTTTTGGTTATCACGCGCTTGGTACCATTGTTGTTCCAGTTTTGTCAATTATTTTACCTGTTCATGTCATAAAACTATGCAACCCTATTACCTTTTCCTGTTATCTAATATTAGATGTGCTGAAAGAGTTATGGTGCCCTCGTGATGCTTTGGCTTTGAAGCATCTATATTGAAATATCCTAGGGAATGCTCAGTTTTTTTTTTTTGTACTTTATGGTTTACACATTTCTTTTGTTTATCTATGCCTCTTGTTGTGGCTATGCTGCCTTTTCATGTATTTGTTTATTGCAACTGCTATCTCGTTTCAATTTTAAATTTAACGGGAGATCTTATTGAATTCTTATCTTGAAAGCAGCAATAACTGCAAGCTCTCAGCGAGCCAACTCCTGAGATGTTGCCCGACATGCCCATTTAAGCTGTGCCTAAGTTGCTGTCACAAGATACGTGAACATGTCTGGACAACACCCCTGAAGTATTCAAGAACAGATTGTTTCGGCAAGTCAGTCCATGAGGATGGCAGCATTACTTGCCCTTCAATTGAGCTGTGCGGCTGTGGTGACGTGCTGCTTAACTTGCAATACGCATCCCTTCTGGACAGTTAGAAGAGCTGAGTTCAGAAGATGAACTAGATGCTTCAGGCAATCATTCTGGAGTGAAGGATGGTTCATAGCTCTCAACCTGTACCCGAGAGTAATGGAACCCAGACGGAAACCATGCTCACATAATGTCCCAAGATGTAGCTCTCAGAGTCTCAGACTCTTGTTGCAGTATGCATTCATCTGTAGCCTGAAGAGGTGTACGATATGGTCAGAGTTCGATAGAACCGTAGAGGGTAGGTGCCTGATTTAGCAAGATTATCGGCCTCATTAAGGCCATTGATTTTAGGTGTGACGCTTGGACTCTTAATTCTTGCATTGTTCATGTTCATCTTTGATCCGAAAATCATTATGTTAAACAACGTTATATGGTTGTCTTTATTTTGTCATTGCCAGAGGGATGGAATTGTTGCTGTCTATTTGTACGTGCGGTGTCGGTGTCCACGCACTCCTTGAGTAGAGCTTGAATGTTACAGTTGTCATGTGAGGGTGATTGCCTCTGATTTTTTTTTCTTAAAATAATATTATTTTATTAAAGAAATTGTGAAAATAGGTGTCGAAATGTAAAAATCGCAAGAACAGATGCCAATCGGCTGTGGAAGGGCTGCACTCGGCACTTGAAGAGCCGATTTCCTACGTGGCAGCTGAGAGAGCTTGCGTTGCTAGCGATGGGCGGTCTTGTCGGCTCTTGGTTGGCCGACTAGGCTATATCGGCTCGTGAAAAGCCGATACATGCCCGATACCGCTGGTGAAGTGGTGACGACTGACGAGGCTGAGAGTTCCTCTTCTCGGGTTCTTACTTTCTTTCTCCATTACCAGACCACAGAACTAATCAATCAATGTTTACTACTACCTCCGTCCCAGAAAGAATGCTTGTCTGGGAAGTGTGTCCGTTAAAGTTTCGGTTTACCCTTATAAGGGCTTCAGCTGGAAGATGAACATCATTCAAGAAATGTATGGATTGCTAATTGCTCTAACAAATGACCACAACCTTTGCTTATTAACATAATGACATGTTAAACACAAACTATTTGATTTCAAAGTTTAGAAATCGTAAAATGTTTTTATATCACTCAATATAATGGTTAGTACTGGATACAACTGTGATACTGATATAAAATATTTAATGGCCTGTAATCTAGTCAGGATAGCAACTTTGAACTATATAATAGCATGGACATTGAGGCTTGCTAATGTTTAGTTTAACTGAAGCAGGATAGGAAAGAATATGTACACAGATAGCAATGCTCACATACCAGCGACAACACAAACTTGTCACGGTAGAAAAATGGCACAAGGAACCCCCAAAATGTGATGTCAGTCAACATTGTTGCACCTGCACTAGTCTGCGTACAGCATACACGCAAAGAATATCAGGTGATTGCAATACACATGCTCAGTATCTGAGTGTTCACAAGGTAGCAGAAGCTTTCCGTTGTGGTGTGTAAGTATTTTAGGAAAAATCAGTAAATGAGGCCAGAGAATTAAAACAAAGCAATTCCATATCTTTGGGCATGAATAATTGAAAATTGTTTTAAATTTTGAATCGCATAGCAAAAAGTAGATCACACAAAGGTAGCAATGATCATAGCAGTTGTGTAGTCACAACTCAAAAGCCGCTAAATAAGATGATTAGATGAACAAATGCAGTATAGGACTATCATTTACTACAGCACCAACTATCAAGCGTGATGCTGTGACTTAATCATCAAATGCTGCTGTGGCACATTCCAAATGGTAGCAACACTGAATTAGCAAATCTATCAGGATGCCACAAAAGTTACAGAACTACAGAGCAAGGAAAGGTCACCCTAACCTGGTATATGATTTGCATGGAACGTCCCCAGAACCCAGCTCTTTTCTCGTTCACTATTTGTTCATAATAGCTCGGCAACTTGATTGTCTCATCCTTTTTCCTCTCTACAGATACAGAAGTGGGAAGGCCACGATTTTCAACATCATCATTAAGAAATCCATGGGATTCATCAGCTTTCCTCGAGCTTTTCCTTGAGTACACCCAACATCCATGAGCTGATATGGCTGTTGCAAACTAAGAGTAACATGCACGCAAAAAATAAGGTGAAATCAACAATTGGTAACCCTACCAAAGGTAAAATACTGCAGTTATTAAGTTGTAAGGCAAGACAGACAGAAGCAGTGAAGATGCCGCAAAATATATGGTGACCAATAGAAAGGTCCACCTGCAAAGCCATTTGGGAGAAAGAAATTAGTCAAAATGACAGCCAAGAAACAAGCAACTGGAGGAACAGAATCGCAAGCAGCTAAGGATGTGATCGACTGACATGGTGGAGATGAATTATATATTTCAAAATGCTCATGACCTAAAGCATGAAACTCAAGTCTGTCGACTACTAGGATAGATTTGAAGTGCTAATTGCAAAGGACAACGTCTGTTCTCCAATGTGTACCAAGGTTGGGCAGTATGCTAATAGAACGCTAACTTATTCAGCCATGTGATTTGTCAAAGCGCATACTAATTCTGCTAAAAACGCTACTTGTGCCAACTGCTATCACGTTGCAGAGATATAATATAAACATATCGATTATTGAAGATATGCTTGCAGAAATTACGTCTATAGTACTGATACGTACTACTTGTGCATCCTTAGCAATTAAAGCCTTGAGAAACTGACGAAGACTCGAGAGAGCCGTACTGGGTGTAGAAGTAGAAGACGGAGATGCCGTGGCCGACGAGGAGCGCGACCGCGAAGGCGCGGTAGCCGAGGAGCCAGCCCGGGTGGAGGCGCGCCCAGCAGGGGACCCACAGGTCGGCGGCGCGCAGGGGCGGCACCGCCCTCCGCAGCCGCGGCGGCCGCCGCGGGGAGCGCGATGAACGCGCCGCAGACGAAGACCTGCCACCGCAGCCAGTACGCAGCGCCGTCCGCCGGCGACAAGACATCGCCTCGCCTCTCCGCGCGCGCCGGCGAGTATCTCCCCACCTCCATTGAAGGGACTGATTTGCAAAACAAATTATCCAGATAAGGGTGTTTGTGAAAATATTCGGATCGCGATTGTTAATCGCGATCCGAATTAGGGGGTTTTGTGAAAATATTCGGATCGTGATTATTAATCGCGATCCGAATGAGGGGGCTTTGTGCAAACATGTTTTTGACCGCGATCCACCGTGATGCGGCACCTTCTTCCGGTCGTCGGCGGCCGAGGCCGAGGCCCCACGTAGACGGCAAGCCTGCAGGAGCCGCCGCCCCTCTCTCTGATGGAGTATCCGTCCAGCACGAAGGCGTTCCAGGCCTTCCCCGGCTTCGCCGTTGACGGAGGGCGCCAGCGACGAGAGGCCCGTGGGAGGTACACCGACGGGCCGCGTTCGGCTGGTGGCGGCGCAGGAATGCAGCATCGGGCGATCGCACGGCCGCCGGAGCCGAACATGGAGACGACGCACCACTCATCACCCTCGCGGCATTACGGGAGCGGGAGGAGAGGGTGGCGACGACCACAGTCTGCTCCGCCTTCTTCCGTTGCTGCAGGGACTCTGATCAGCGATTAATCATGTGAGGCAAAGCTCTGTTCCTCCCGTTGCTGCAGGGACTCTGATCAATTCCCTTTCAATGTCATGCCAAGGCAAGATGATCTCAGGAACTCCAACTGAATCTGTTGTGATTGAACGAGTAAATGACGAGCCTTCAAGCAGCAGATAATGGGTGTCGTTGGACACCACAAGGAATGCACAGGCGTCCTTTTGTCAACACACGACGATAAAGGGGTAACCAAGAGCATTCTTCCAATGTGCACGATATATGCTTCAGGTAAAGGAACAGACAGTACAAGACAGTAGGCCAGTAGGGCACGTCGACAATGAGCCTCTGCATTTCATTGGTCAAGATGCCAGTCAAGGCATGCGTCAGGGTTCAACCCCATCTCAAAGGGGCTGTGAATTCTTGGGACTATACAGGTATACACTTGATCTAGCAAGTGTTGAAATAGTTTACTACCAATATTTATACGGATGTATCCTTGTCCGTAATAATCAGATAAATGGATCTACTCTGTCCTAGCATAAGCGTGTGGGAACATCCTTGGGAAGTAAGCGTGCTTCGCCTTCACGATGAACCAGTAAAGAAAGAAGCAGGGGATGTGAGCGATGGCCATGCCAAAGTACCTGCACCAAATTAGGATTGCTGTAAGGAACTAATGGTTCCTGGTTGCTGGGTAGCTAAGGATGAAATGAGATAGAGGGCAGTACCATAGAGGTGCTCCAGATGATGAAAGGTCCAGAAACGGGTACGGCCACCTGAAAAAGACAAAAAAAAAAGAACAGGGTACAGATCCGTCGTCATTGAAGGTACAACAGAGCCCCTATTCAAATGCGTACATGACTGAACTGAAGCAACATATCAATGTACATTTGATCAACAGCACATCGTCATACAAGCATCAGCTAGAAGAATCAAGGGATCAGGATACACTTCGCTAATTAGAGGGCACCAACTAATGTCAGGAAAAAAACTAAAATTTTGTCAAAATATGGCTCAAATATGCAGAGTCAACATCAAACAATGGAGTTGCAGTGTATCAGAATCAGAACAGAATCACAGCACACCTGAATCTGTTCAACATATGCCCAAATTGCTTTAGGACAAAAGTCTGTGCCATGTTAATGTAACAACTTCAGGGCTTTGCTATCTTTTTTGGTTACCATACCAAATGGATTTTAGGATGAAAATGATGCTATCTGCTACATATTTTCATCTCTCTTAGTATACATGATTACTGATTTACTAACATAAACATGGCATTCAATTCAAGAAATGGTAAGCTAGAGGCATTCCATTTAGTTCTCATAATTATGCAGCAAGGAAGAAAATTTACCAGGATAAGCCTCCGCAGGCATGAAGGATCCACTGGAATGTTACATAGGCACAGCTCCAGAAAACAAAGAAAGCCATTCGATACCAGGGAAAAGGCTGAAAATCCACAAGTGTGAAGTAATTAAACCAACTGACACAAAGGGAAGAAAAAGATAATTTACGAGTAATCTTACCATATTATTGAGAACTGTGTCTATAAGTAGAAAAACAGCATTTAGAGAGTGCATCCCATCAGTGACCTACACAAAATTTCGACGGGCAAGATAGCATATAAAGCATTGTATATAAACAGTTAACTTTGTGTAAGTAAAAAAAAAGCGCAATCTTCCCAGTTCATCTTTGGCCTATGCCTAGTTGGGTCTTTTCAATTTTAAGGGTTTTTTTTGGGGGTGGGGTGGGGGTGGGGGGGGGGGGGCATAAATTTTATGGTTGTTATGGTAGGCCATGTCAGAGATCAGACAATCCTAGTGTTTTAATTCGGTTCACCCTTATAAGGGCTTCAGCTGGAAGATGAATTGCTAATTACTCTAACAAGTGACCACAGGCTTCGCTTATTGACGTAATGACATGTTAAACACAGACTATTTGACTTCAAAGTTTAGAATTCGAAGAATGTTTTTTATCACAGTATAATGGCTAGTAATGGATAACACTGTTGATACTGATATAAAGTATTTAAGTTGTGCCTGTAATTAAGCCTCGAAATGCATTATGGACATAGAAGCTTGCTAATGTCTAGTTTTACTGAAGCAGAATAGGAAAGAATATGGACACAGATAGGAATGTTCACATACCAGCGATAACCCAAACTTGTCACGGTAGAAAAATGGCACAAGAAGTCCCCAAAATGTGATGTCAGTCAACATTGTTGCACCTGCACTAGTCTGCACACACGCAAAGAATATCAGGTGACTGCAATACACATGCTCAGTATCTGAGTGTTGACAAGTTAGCAGAAGCTTTCCGTTGTGGTGTGGAAGTAATTTAGGAAAAATTAGTAAATGAGGCCATGAAACAAAAGCAAAGCAATTCCATATCTTTGGGCATCAATAATTGAATATTGTTTTGAATTTCGAGTCACATTTCAAAATGTAGAACACACAAAGGTAGCAGTGATCATAGCAGCTGCGTAGTCACAACTCAAAAGCCGCTAAATAAGATGAACAAATGCAGTATAGGATTATCATTTAGTACAGCATCAACAATCAAGCATGATGCTGTGACTTTAATCATCAAATGCTGCTGTGGCACATACCAAATGGTAGTAACACTGAACTAGCAAAACTATCAGGATGGCACAAAATGTACAGAACTACAGAACAAGGAAAGGTCACCCTAACCTGGTATATGATTTGCATGCAGCGTCCCCAGAACCCAGCTCTTTTATCGTTCACTATTTGTTCATAATAGCTCGGCAACTTGATTGTCTCATCCTTTTTCCTCTCTACAGATATAGAACTGGGAAGGCCACGATTTTCAACATCATCATTAAGAAATCCATGGGATTCATCAGCTTTCCTCGAGCTTTTCCTTGAGTACACCCAACATCCATGAGCTGATATGGCCGTTGCAAACTAAGAGTAACATGCACACACAAAAAAGGTGAAATCAACAGTTGGTAACCCAACCAAAGGTAAAATACTGGAGCTATTAAGTTGTAAGGCAACACAGGCAGAAGCAGTGAACATACCGCAAAATATATGGTGACCAATAGAAAGGTCCACCTGCAAAGCCATTTGGGAGAAGGAAATCAGACAAAATGACAGCCAAGAAACAAGCAACTCGAGGAACAGAACGGCAAGCAGCTAAGGATGTGATCGACTGACATGGTGGAAATGAATTATATATTTCAAAATGCTCCTAAAGCATGAAGCTTTAACTCTGTCAACTACTAGGATATATTTGAAGTGCTAATTGCAAAGGACAATGTTTGTTCTCCAATGTGTACTAAAGTGGGCAGTATGCTAGTGCCATAGAACGCTTACTCATTCAGCCATTTGATTTGTCAAAGTGCATACTAAAAAATTCCGCTAAAAACGCTACTTATGCCAACTGCTATCACGTTGTAGAGATATACTCCGTAATATAAACATAACGAAGACATGCTTGCAGAAATTACGTCTATAGTACGACTTGCGCATCCTTAGCAATTAAGCCTTGAGAAATTGACGAAGACTTGAGAGGAGGAATTCTGGAGGAGGAAGGAGCCGCACTGGGTGTAGAAGTAGAAGACGGAGATGCCGTGTCCGACGAGGAGGCGCGCGAGGAGCGCGACCGCGGCGGCGAGCGCGAAGGCGCGGTAGCCGAGGAGCCAGCCCGGGTGGAGGCCGCGCCCAGCAGGGGACCCACAGGTCGGCGGCGCGCAGGGGCGGCACCGCCCTCCGCAGCCGCGGCAGCAGCGCCGCGGCGGCCGCCGCGGGGAGCGCGATGAGCGCGCCGCAGACGAAGACCTGCCACCGCAGCCAGTACGCCGCGCCGTCCGCCGGCGACAGCGACATCGCCTCGCCTCTCCGCGCGCGCCGGCGAGGCCGGGGCGGGAACCCTAGCTTTTACTCTTTTACGGCTAGGCTTCACGCAGCGGCGGAGCGGGAGGGAAGGCGGGCTGGGTTGGTAGTTGGGTGGGGAGTGAGACGGCGACCGCCGCGACCGCGAGAGAATTCAATGCGGCGAGGCGGGGGAGGGAACGGGGAAGAGAAGACCAGTAGCAAGCCACGCATCGGTTTGTGTGGCTCCGCTAGTGTGGGGTCTCTTGCTCAGCGCCCGGGTCAGTCACGCGTTCGTTCTGGCAGGCGCGGCCGGTTCGTTCGTGCCTTGGGGCCGGATCCGGCAGCGAGCGTGACGTTGGTTTTGCTGGCGCCGAAGAGGCAAGACTTGGATATGGGTTCACGCTGAGTTCTAGAAGCACCACGCCACTGTATTCTTACGTCAGCACATACGATTCTGGCGTAGAACATGCTGACATTCTGGTCGTTTTCAAATATCAGCATCGCCTTTTAGTTTGTTCCAATATTGGAACAAGAAACGAGCAAGAGATTAGAGTTTTGCATTAAAACAAAAACAGAAAAAGAAACACTATTGAATCACCCAGCCCAGCAGGTTATTTCCCTCACATAACACTATTAAATTAGTTTAGCAGTCAAGATCAATATACTTTTCAGCCTAATGCAGCCACGCCAACACGATGAAAACAACCCTACACATGCTCACTAAAGTGTTTCCACGAAAAACATGGAGATCCCACGGTAGGCTAGCTAGCTAGTTGGCTACAACCGGTTAATATTTTTGGACACGAGACACCACTAGGGGTGGTAATGGGCCCTAGTCATTTCTAGGCCGAATTTGTATATAATTTCGATCGATCCATTTATAGGCCCAATCATTCAATTTGCTAGTATAAAAAGTTAGACCCATTACCACCCCTCACACCACGGTGTGAATAACTCGTGTCACTGTCACTCATATTGCCTTATATTCCAGGATCGAGAGAGTACGTGTTTATGTGTTCTGGATCGAAATTAACTTGTTTTCTATTTTGTCATGTTTTTTATTTAGGAAACACTGCACGAGCTCGGACGGGGAAATGTGTTCTTCTCTAAAAAGAATATACAGTTTGTTGGATGTCACGAACTCGTGATCGTGTACGTGAATTAATGAATTATCGATTGTCCACTAGATTTTACGTACGGTGGTTGAGATCCAAACAACAAACCCCGATCCTCCTAGCAGGGTCTATGCTCGTTAAGTTTATCTCCAATTTAACCCACCATATGGATCACAAGCTTGCCATCCTGTGCGGCTGTGCCTATAAATTTGGCCGTCCCTTTCATCCAAAACCCGTACCACCAGAGAGCCATACCACCACAAGATCGATAGCTAGATGATGGCGCCATCCAAGATGAGCTTCCTGATCGCCTCGCTCATCGTCTTCGCCGCGGCCACGCCATCGGCGATGGCGTTCTCGTTCCCTGCCATTCTCCCCTGCATACCATTCCTTCCCCGGATCCCGCTGTTCCCCTGCATTGAGCCGACGCCGCTCAAGGAGCCGACGGAGTGCCGGACGCCGCTGCTGAAGATGTTGCCGTGCGCGGGCTTCCTCGCCATCAACAGCAGCGTGGCCGTGCCTCCAAGCACGTGCTGCGAGGGCGCCAATGCGGTCGGCATGGAGGGCGCTGCCATCTGCTACTGCCGCGTCGTCGACGGCGAAATCCAGCAGATCCTGCCGGCGCCGATGAATTTTACGCGGATGTTCGCCCTCACGGATGAGTGCGGCCTCCACTTTAGGTTGGATGCACTGGCTGAGAACTGCGACGGTAAGTCATCAGTATAAATTATTATCGATCTGCTAGCTACTTTTAGCTTCTTGTTGCTTTGATGGGGTAACTTTTATGTGTCATGGGCATCGATTGCGTTGCACAGGGGACGGCGCGCCGCCGATGACGCTTCCATCGCCGCCTGCAGGAAATTAATTAAAGGTTTCACCGCCGGCAACACTAGGTTACTTTCATTTTTGTTATTTCAATCAGCGAGTATGTGTTATGTTTTTATCCAACCATCATTAACATATCTTCTATATATTTTGTTTTGCAGCAGGAACACGTTACGAGTTACGGAGTAGACGGGAAAAATAAAGCTGTGGATTGCAGAGAGTATACTTGAAGAGATGCATGGGTGTGCGTAGTTTTGGCATACTATAGTACTAGTTTGTTTAGCTAGGGAGTCATGTGTAAGCTTTGAATTATGTGACATCGATCATGTCACTAAGGATAGATTATTCTCTCGAGTTTAGATGCAGGGATTTGATTTCTGCCATTCAAGAAAAGATATCACATTATATTCCATGAAATTTTTCAAGGTCTTTTTATTTTGAGAAGGCTAAATTTACTTTAACCAAACGCAGTGCCATCGCCGCCGATTCACTACTCATGGCGTCCATGAGCTCCTCTCAACTTCATTCCTTGCCACAGCCCACGGCTCTTGGTAAACGAAATGCTACTGCCATATTACGACATTACCTGCCATATTACGACATTACCTGTCGGGGATACCAGGGTCCCCAAGGTAAGAGATCTATGTTTAAATAAATATAAGCTTATACGGAACTAGGCCCGTCCCACGAGGAAAAAGCAGCCCAACAAATACACCATGACCGGCCCAGCTCGGTCAGGACAAATAAATGCCCAAAACAAGAAGAGCGTTCGCCTCGGACGAACCCTGATGGAAGGGCGGGAGGCAGGCGCCCGGGTCGAGGACATCCACCTCGCCCGACCTTGAGGTCGGGAGATGGACGACCGGATCAGGATCAAGGCCACATTGCCTGACCCAAAGGAAATCTTTGACCCCCGCCTAGTCTGGCCATCGTGGGGCCTAGAGGAAGGCGGGACGGATGGAGATCCACCAAAAGGCGTGCTTAAGGACCTGCCGTAACAGAGGCGTGAGCTCGTAACGGGCAGGTCTGCCATCCTGCGCGCGTGGCAGTGAGACAGGGGACACCGCCCGTAAATATACGACGCTTGGTCAGGAGACCAACGACCGGGAGACCGTCGGAAACATACGAAAGACCGACGGGTAAAAGAAGGCACCGCCACGAGGACACCCCCTTTATCCATGGTTGCCTGTACCCTGCAGGAGCAGGAACTTTACACCCATTTGAACACCCCCTCTTTTCTTTTCTTGATTGAAATGGCACTGCAGGAGCAGGAACTCCGCATCAAACAAGTGTGACCGGGCAGGTCAAAGCCGAAGATTGGGATTTCGCTGTCATTTCAGACACAAACCGACCGTGTAACATTCCTTTACCATATAGTCAAATGATTACCTGGTAGAGTACATGGACGTACACTGAGAAGAAAAAAAGTGAAGCAAATTATCATAATCATCATCATTTGACATAGGAAACCCTCATACACGGGAGGGGATTTTTCTTCGGAGCTGAAGATTGAGTTACAATGGCACGGCCTGTTTTATTGACAGTTCATTGTTCTTCTGAATCTTGGCTAGGTCGAACATTTTCTGGATCAATTTGATGTGTCATCATTTCACAAACAGAATAATCAAATGTACCATGATTCCCTTATCAATACAAGCTGGAGGATTTTAGTATCAAGCTGAAAGAACATTTCGCAAATAACAGTAGACCAAGTGCATGGAGAGATTCACATTGACAAGAAAACCCACAAGGAAGAGCAGAGATCTGCCACACAAAAAAATATGGTAGTTCCGCTGATGGCCCTGATATCATTACAGAAAATCAACATCAGATTCCCCATAAAACGGCATTAAAAACCTATTCCATTTGACGATTTGGCAAACAGCAATAATTTACCTGCTACCGCTTGACCCATTGGAAGCTCTTTCTTGCTTTTGCCTTTCCAGGCTTTTTCCTTTCGACCACACGCGAATCTCTCGTCAAATATCCAGCTGTTGCACATAGATATAAGCAACTTTCAAAAGGCACATATAGAAATGCAAAATGACGACAATGCAAAATAATCACTCAATGTTCAATGTACTTCGATGTGGATGCTTGCCAAAAACAGGAGTGGGCTAAGTTCATAGTGCCAGCAATCATTTAGATGGTTATTGAGAAGGGAGTATAACAATGGACTGCGGTTTAAGCTGATCTTACCTGCTTTGAGATATGGACGCAGTCCTGGTTCCCAATTCTGCAAGGCCCTGCTGATTCCTAAGCGGATAGCTCCAACTTGTCCTGTTTTTCATGAATAGTTCAGATTGATATTTTTTCAAAAGAAAAATGTTCAGTTTGGGAGAGGTTTCACGTAAATGATCAGAAAGCCACAAAGAACAAGAGTAAATTCGTGAAAGACAATTATAGAAGGGCTGTATTCCATAAATACAATATATGCAAGAACCTTGCACAAATTAAGCATGAAAAAAAAAGTAGATGTGCACAGGCAATGGTAAAAAATACTGCACTGCTTAGAATAAAAAATTTAAAATGCAATAACCCTGCAGCAGAGTTGATGCTTTGAATTCAAAGAGTATTTTTATGTCAACAATGAAAAGCATACATATATCTTCTGTGACTTTCAGGAATGCATGCCATGACATGTAGTTGCATCATATGTTATACAAGTTTGACATCCATGAGGAGTTTACAATTTATTAAGGACTTCCTGACCTAATTAGTATGAAACTCAAGGATTAGTATATTTAAGTTAATTCATGCTAAATGCCGACAAAATTGCACAAAACTCCAGCATTCCTAACTCTCAACAGTTCTAATTCTACTACACCAGCCACGAATTATCATGACAACCTTGCACAAATATATTTAAAGTAAAGATGTACAAACTATCAAGACTAACCTGAGACGCCACCACCTTTCACAGTACAGGTCACATCCCAAAGCCCCAAAGTCTTGGTAACAGTAAATGGACGAAGAAGATCAGCTCGATGGTCCAGGATTGGGAAGTAAGCATCAAACTCCTTTTCATTGACAATGAATTTGCCATCGCCAGGCTCAATCCAAACACGGGCAATGCTGCATTTCCTTTTCCCTGTTCCATAAGCCCTTCCTTTCTCGTCAACTTGTCTTACTCGTGCCTTGGCAATTTCTTCTTGCTTTTGGCGCTCGACTTCAGCTCTGCTTGATGTTGCATTCAGTTTCTGGATAGCCTCATCTTCTATTTCACTTAGGGGAGGCAATCCAGGAACATCCCTGACATCCTTCAAGAGGATCAAACTATCAATCATTCCCTCGGTGATCCCAGAGGAAGCAATGGCATCACCAAATGCACGATTTGGACCTGCAATCATAAAATATTGTTTTCACTAATATTTACTTATGCATGCAGTACAGATTTAGAAGTATCGATTACTAGATAATAAACCCACAAAAAGAAAAAGTAAAACGAACATGAAAGGCCACTAATTGTGGTCATATTACAGTTCCAATCAGTCAAGAAGTACACCATTCCGATGCTACCTTATCATACTGCACTGTTTACAACATCGACAGACACACCTATACGAGGTTAAAAGGGAAACTCTACCTGTCAGCAGATGCCAACATTTAAATTCAGCATTCACATATTCACCATGAGTTTAAGCTACGTTGAAATGAATGCAAAATAGACAACCTAGGAGGTGTATTGCTCGTAATCCCACAAACAACAATGCAATCCCAGCCACGTTATCCTTACACCAGTACCAAGATCTAACCAAAATTTGCACTCATTGTTCCAAATGCTGGAAACTGCTAAGTTTCTTATTTCGATTCTGTACCTTCAAAGCACGGCACTTCAACAGTTATCCAAAACAAATCCAAAAGAATATGCATAGACGCAACCAGATCATGCTCTAACTGTTGCACTACCAAGAAATCAAAACACTTGTACATCGTCTAAATGATCACCTTTGAGTATCTCCATCAGCTCCTTCTCCCTCTCCATGTTCTTCTGTCGCTTCAGCTCAGCCTCACGGTTTTCATCCACATCGAGCTCATCGAGCCCACCACCCTCACCTTGAATCCCATCGATCCCCTCCCCAAGCACCGCATCGGCAAAGGGATCCTTCTCATCCCCACTCAGCGTCCACTGCTCCTCGTCGCCGGCCGGAGCCGCCTTTCCGCTCGCCGGGGCCGCCGACGCCGCCTCCTTGTAGATCCCCTCGAACACGTCCCCGTTCTCGCCGTCCTCCACGCCGAAGCCCTTTGCCCAGGGCTCGTCGGCGACGGCTGCGGGTCCTACCGGCAGCGCCTCTCCGGCTTCGGCGGCGGCGTCCTCATGGTCAAAGGGGTCCGGATCACCCGAGTCCCCCGCGAAGCTCCACGGCTTGTTGCCGTCGTCGTCGCGGCCGGAGGTGGAGAGAAGCCGCGGGGAGATGACACGCGTGGGGAGGAGGTCCGGGAGGCGGCGAAATGGAAGGGGAGAGGACGAGGCGCTGGTGGCCGGAGCTACGGTTTGCAGGCCGTGCCGGAAGTGGCGGGAGGAGTGAAGGAGGCGGCGGAGCAGCATGGTGGCGCGCGGAGGTGGGCGGCGACGGCAGGGGAGGGCCGCTAGGGTTTTAGCGGCTTGATTCGTTTTGTTTCCGTTTTTCCGCTTTTTTTATGAGAATGCTGTTCAGTTCTTTTTCCGCGTTACATGATGGAAAGCGTAACATGTTCTTGTTAGTCAAATTACGTCTCCTACCTAGCTGATACAGATGACCGTGTTTTTCCAGAGGATCAAACATGAACCCGTCAATCCCACCGGCATGCGTCACTTTATCACAGACTCACTCGACGACAGTACTTGATAGTAAAATCTGCGGAGCTAGAGGAAAAATATGCCTTTTTTAATCTCATGATGAATCATGCTTCTATTTGCTGATAAATTGAAAGAGATTCCTTTTTTTTTACCTTTTAGTATCGAATGGTCCATTTCAGGCTTTTAGCTACCACTTCCATCTCTATCAATTAGGCGCCTTGATACAAGTGAGACATGCTTGCAGCTCCGCGTGCAAAAATGCTAGGAAGTGCGGTGTTTGGCTAGCCTAACATGGATCATCTCTCTACTATGGTCTTCGATCACAAAAAGCAAGCTCTTTCACGTCTTCTACCATTTGTAAGCACCGTGAAGTTCATTGTATCATTTACATGCACCAACTTGGCAATTTACTATATTTTCAACTGTCAGCTTCTATTTACGTGAAATGATCCTTTTTGCTAAACATCCGTTGATATTCTTTGCGAACCTTGTAGGATGATCTCATATGAAAAAAAAAATGTCACGTTTTTCAAAGTGCCACGGTCTCCAGGAGTAGGACATACTAGATGTAGAATTCGCTATCATGGTTCTTGCTAAACTGAACACATGCATATCTCTGAAAACCAGCCATCCGCAACCCATGAGGCAATGTTCTCTCCTCCTCGTGATTGCTCCACCAGAACCTTCCTACAATCATGCTTATCTAATCACAAGTTCTTTGATCGTCAGGTCGAAGCAGCCTATTGATACCAGAGGAGCGTGTTCAACATAAAAGTCCGCTCTCTAGTGATTAGCGCCGTACATCAGGCATCCATACGGTATATTATCTAGTATAAAAATATATTTGATCACACAATACAGTTAACAAAAAAATGTTGACAGGGAATACACGACATGCACGATACACAAATTAACATTACATATATAATGAAAAAAGAATAAATCAATACTAAAAACTGATGATAATGCACTCTTCAACTTGACACGTGCATCGATGTGTGGTCCGGCACAAGTCAACCAGATCAAGCCAAACTACTCTGTTTCTTGTCGCTGCTTCCGGCGTCTGCTCCGGCTACCATCACCTGCTGTTCGGGCGCCGCCGCGTCGGAGTTGGCGTTGGCCTTATCCTCCTTCACCTTCAGCTCGTTGGCCACCAATGCCCTCAGCCTCAGGAGATGCTGCTCGTGCGCGGCGAGCTCCTTGGTCCCCATCGCCGACACGTCCACGGCCACCGCCCGCCCGACCAGGTCCTTGAGAGGCTTCTCCTCCCGCGCGACGCCGCCGTGGAACACGTGCCTGGCCGCGGCGCCGTCGGGGCCGAACACGACGGCGTGCACGTCGGCGCCGAACTCGCGCGCCACGCCGCCCGCCTCCGACAGCAGCTCCGCGTGCTTCGCCTCGAACAGCGCCTGCCTCGCGTCGGCGGCGGGTTTGTTGGCGCCGGTTTCCATGGCTCCGGTGGTGATTAGGCGATGTGGTGAGCTCTGGGATTTACGACGTGATGAGATGAGATCGCCTGGCCTGTGCGCCCTGCGCCCGTGTATATAGCTAGGAGATTACCCGGCTTGATGATCGGAGTCGGATCTAATTAATTTGGTTTCCGACTGTGATTAGCGGTTAATGTTCCGTGCTAGAGGAGGAGTTCCGTGGAAATACGCTGACGTGTCATATCTTATGATAAACCGATCCTTCTCGTACTGAAACTGCTTTTGTGCTTCGTTAATTGTCTGAATCGGACAAGGAAAAAAGTTATGCACTGCCAGAAGCTGTCCGTAGAGGCATGCGCCATGCGGCGCAGAACGAGCGTCTTCCGCAGTCCCGCTCGGTGTGACCATACGTGTCAAATGTCATGGTGCAGCGCGTGCACGTTCTCTTCTCTGAGCAGCTCCAGCTGCGGAGCTTCATCGGCTCATCGCGGGATGCCTCGTGATCTCCGAGCCCTTCGATGGCGGCGTCTACTGGCAGCCTGCCGGTCTCCGGCGGCGAGCACCACCGCGCCGCCGCTGGCTGGCCTCTGCCGCGCCAAGGAGTTTTGGAGGACCAGAGTACCAGACGCTGCGTGAAGGCAATGACAGCGTGAAGCAACGTGTGTGCCGAGCTGGAGGAGTGCTCCGTCAACCGCCATGCCATGCGGCAGAACATCGTGCGGCTCGGCGTCAGCCACCAAGCAGGCGAGGACAAGGAGGCGGCGAGCAATCGAGCGAGGACAGGCTGGCCGTGGTGAAGGGCGACGCCGGCAGTGTCCGGCGCATCGCACCTGAAGCTCAGGAAGCATCTTTTGGACTATCTTGATAGTCAATGGATTTCGAAAAGCCAGTTTTTTGCAGCAATTTTCACATCCATATGCCGCGTTTGAGGAATTAACGCTCCGTCTGTTCCATGCTGTCAGATATTTAATTTCAAAGAATTTACAAGCTTACGATTACGAAAAAACGCTGCGAGCTCGTCTCCCGGCCCATCTTCAGATTAATGCATCTGTTTATCAATTTCAACTTCTGATCAAAATCCGGCCCATGCCTGAATCTGTAGCAAGCTTTAACGCATGAATGCACGCCAAATAGCTTCAGTTTGCAATGCATCTTTGCTGTGCCCAGCACCAGCACCTTGATTCCTTGATTCCGTGTGTGCACCGGATCATTTGAAAATTTTGCTTTTCATACAAATGAAATTGGGCGAAAAACTGAACGGGAATTCACTCCTCCTTCCTTTGAAACTGGGAACTCACTCAACTTTAAACCTGTTTGTCACCGAGCACCCGGCTCTTCTTCAACCTCACACTGTCGCAGACACACGCACACTCACACCGCTTTGCCTAAAAAAGAAGACCGGCCCAGTTGCAGGAACCCATCCATGTGCAGCAACTGCCACAGCCCAACATCAGTTAGGCCCATCTTGCCCGCCACGACAGGAAACCCTAGCGCCCCCGCCTCCGAACTATAAAGGGCACGGCCGCCGCAACTTCATCCCTTAGGTTAAAGCGACGCCGCCGCCGCCGTCCGCCTTGCCCTTCTGCTTCCCTGAAGGCTTGGTCCTCCTCCGTGTATCTCCACCCACAGATCCGCCGCCGCCTCTAGCTAGCGTTAGTTTTCCACTGCAGCGATGGCGATCAAGCGGACCAAGGCGGAGAAGAAGCAGGCGTACGACCGCAAGCTCTGCAGCCTGCTCGATGAGTACACCAAGGTGCTCATCGCCCTCGCCGACAACGTCGGCTCCAAGCAGCTCCAGGACATCCGCCGCGGGTTGAGGGGCGACTCCGTGGTGCTCATGGGGAAGAACACGCTCATCAGGCGCTGCATCAAGGCCTACGCCGACAAGACGGGAAACCACACCTTCGACCCGCTCATGGACCTCCTCGTCGGCAACGTCGGCCTCATCTTCACCAAGGGAGACCTCAAGGAGGTCCGCGAGGAGGTCGCCAAGTACAAGGTGAATTTCTGTTTCCTCGCTTCTGCTGTTAGCTCCCTGGCAACGAGTAGATTTTGAATTGTAGAATTATGATTTGGTTACTCGCTAGTGCAAACTTAACAGAACTTTATTGCTCTGTACCTGGCCTTCACTTGTGCAATGCTTGTAGTAGATTTTAAATCACATTTAGTTAGGTCATAATGTTCTCAGTTGTATCACTTGCTACTGGTTGCTGTTCTAATGTGTCGCATGACTTGGATTGTTAATTGCTTTAGATTATGTACTGTTGTTACTTGTTAGTGTTCTCAGTTTTGACTGCAAATTCAATTTGCTTTGTAATCTTCATTTTATGTTGTTGTAGAAACCTGTCACCAAATATATAGACTTTGTATTGATGTCATGTTGCATAGTTTTACGATTATTCAAGTCACTTTGTTGAGGTTTTTCCTGCAACATATGCAGTATCTGTTTAGAAAAAGTTAGAGCACCTGCTAATACTGATGTCAAATAATTCTTGTTGTGTGTTTTGCTAAAACAGGTTGGGGCTCCTGCTCGTGTTGGGCTGGTTGCTCCTGTTGATGTCGTTGTCCCCCCTGGTAACACTGGCCTGGATCCCTCCCAGACCTCTTTCTTCCAGGTGAGCTATTATTTGTGGTACACCTCTTCTAGCAGTTAGAAGAACAGTATCATACTCACACCATTGTTTGTTGCAGGTGCTCAACATCCCCACCAAGATTAACAAGGGTACCGTGGAAATTATCACTCCTGTGGAGCTGATCAAGAAGGGTGACAAAGTGGGCTCATCTGAGTCCGCCCTTCTTGCCAAGCTTGGTATCCGCCCTTTCTCGTACGGTCTTCAGATCATCAATGTCTACGAGGATGGGTCAGTCTTCAGCCCTGAGGTGCTTGACCTGACTGAGGATGACCTTGTTGAGAAGTTTGCAACTGGTGTCTCCATGGTTGCCTCTCTTTCCCTGGCGCTCTCGTACCCGACCCTTGCTGCTGCGCCCCACATGTTCATCAATGGGTACAAGAATGTGCTTGCTGTTGCTGTGGAGACCGACTACTCATACCCTCATGCTGACAAGATCAAGGAATACCTCAAGGTAAATCCCGCTGCATGTGTTTCCAATTACATGGAAATGGTTTCCTAGGCATTTATATTAACATGCATGGCTGCACATAGCCAGTCTGGTCAGTAGTAATGAGTCGCACATAGCCCCTATCTTTTCAGTAGCAATGAGTATTACCGTGACATCGAAATTGTTTGAGCTGGCCCTAATGATGTGATGCTGTTGGATTACAGGACCCAAGCAAGTTTGCTGTTGCTGCTCCGGCTGCTGCTGCGGACTCTGGTGCTGCGTCTGCTCCCAAGGAAGAAGAGAAGAAGGCGGAAGAGCCTGCCGAGGAGTCGGACGATGACATGGGCTTCAGTCTGTTTGACTAGAGCTGCTCAGATCGTCAAGCTGCTGCAAGTTTTGGCATTCGTTTATGAAACACCGAAAGTTCTGTTACCTTATTGTTTAGCATATCAAGTTGTTTTTAGCAGACCAAGAACTATGTTGTTCCTAGTGTAACTGACGATGGTTTATTGTGCATTTGTGATGTCTCATTGCTCTTTTGTTTCCTTCCCTTGTTTGATGTGCCTATGCTGCTGCCTGCAATTGGTTGTGCTTGTTGGGCGATTTGATTGGTTTTTGTGCTGTTAATTTTGCTATTTGCAAAGATTAGCTGTGTACACTTGCATCCTTATGAGTAGTTTTTTATAAGTTTATGAAGTTATTTGAGCAGTGTCATGAACTCAGCAGGGCAAACTTTACCATTGACACGGACGGTTTTGGTACTAGGGAACACAGGTTGCCAAAATGACTCTTGTTTCTGCTACAATGAGCAGGCCTCACCAGTGGAACTAGTGGATGTGAGGTTTGGTTTGCAGCTTGTTCATTAGCAACTGACAGTATGCGAACTAGTTGTATAGATGGTACCGATGAGCTTTTATCGCCTGTGTGGCAGCTAATGTTGTCTCACCTTTCACCTGTGCTTCATCTCTGGAGGAATACAAGATGCCCACTTTGCCCAGCCCAGCAGATGGACTGGCGGAGGTACATTTCATCCGCTATTCTGGAGGAATGGATGTAGAAGCCTGCACCATTTCCTCTTTTAATTTCAGCTTGTGACGGATGATGGACCTGCCATACTGTCCAAGTTCTGTTGTTATTGGTAATTTCTTGACCTCCATATGTACAATCATGGCAAGCATCTCTAGTAATTTCTTCAGTGCTGTATTGCTATCTGCTATGTATGATTGAAGAATTCTGGCCATAGATGCCTGAACTCCTTGCTGATCATCTGGAAGGGGTGATGTTCTCAAGGGTTGCTTCCGATGTAGCGTTGCAAGACGGAGGCTTAACTCAAAGCATTACCCTTAGCCAGGATAACCGTGAAATAGTCGCGTGCATTAGCATTATTATGTGATCGTGAAGTACCCTTGTAAAATGCTTACTCCGAGTGTTTCATATCTTCATTCAGGTTTAAGTGCTAGAGAGCTAAGCAACCTATTAAAATAATTTTCAGACGCAGGCTGACCTCTCCCTCCTGATGAATACTACTCCTACCTTTGTTGTGCCCTCCTCTGACATGCAGCATCGAGTTGTTCATCGCCGTCACCGTCCCCTCTCAATTACCGTTCTTCTCGGGTCTACGGTTCGTGGCACTTCGATCGAATCCAAAAGCTCCGGTAGCCATAAATGGCTAGAAATTTTGCACCTTGAAATTGCGGATTCAGTAATTTTCAGTGTCAGTATCTACTGTTAGTTTCCTGTCTATGCTTGTGATTCAGCAGAATGTGGTTTCTTCTTCCTTGTGAGCCAGACAGAGCTTTGAGGAGGCAGCGGCACGGGTGCTGTAGGCTGGAGCTCGTGCAGCCATCAGCCTTCACCTTTGAATCTTTGATGGCGTTTTCAGCTCTTGAGCGCTTGGGCTGACGGGGATCAACAAGGTTTCATCTACGTATGGGCAGGGACGAAGCCAGAAAAAAAATTAGGAGGGGCTGAATAAAAGTAATAGTTAGGCTTTATTCTTCTATCTTGTTGGATTGCTGGTCTAATAAACTTTAGCCCCTCCTGGTGTACATATTTTCTCTAAAATTAGATAGGGAATTAAAGGGGTTTCCTTTGAAACCGCAGCGGTAGGGGGGGCTGGAGCCCCACCCGCCCCACCGCTGGCTCCGTGCCCGGTATGGGCCAAGAAGGTACTGACGTGTGCGGTGTGTTGCCTTGCCTCTCCGGCTCTAACGAGAAAAGGAAAAAGAAAAGAAAAGAAAATGGAGGCTGAGTAGCCGCTACGAAAGAAAGAAAAATCCATGTGGCGGCATCCGTCGTAGGCGCTACGAAAGCTGGATGAGTAGTTGCGCTATATAAACAGAGCCTCCCTCCCACCTCGATGCAACAGCCGCCCTGCCTGCCTGTTGGTTTGCTCTAATCGGTCTTGCTCCTCTCCACCCACCTTTGACATCGGGAGGTAACTGACGAGCTGCTCCCCATCTCCCCTCCATCGCGCCATCTGATTACTATTTCGTGTTGTAATTCTCTAATTGTTCCATCTGTCATTCTTTTTGTCAGTTCCATCAGTTATTCTTTTTGGTCCTACGCATACGATTATATACTGTCTTCTACAACTTATTCCCCAAAATTAAAATTAAACATGAATCCTGCTGCGATCGATCGCTGAAAAGATTAGTGGTTAAATTATCATCCTCCATATTATTAGGTTAGCAAACTGGAGATGCAATGAGTGCCCATTGTCAAATGGTAAAGACAGAGGGTCTCCATGCGGAGCCTTCTGATATAGGTTCGAATCCTATTGGGTGCTTCAATATTCTTGACACGGCAAAAGTGATACTGTTCATGTGCATCTCCAGTTTGCTCCACTTCCAGATTAGATTGCCACGCCTCGCCTGCTAATCTCAGATTAGACCATGCTTGGCTGCAGCTTAACATGGCAGTCTTGATTAATCTAATCTACAATAACAGATGAATGGAACGGTCTTGCTTTTCATGACTAGTTATACAGCCTGTTCCTTTATCATGTTGTTCCTTTTCAAAAATAAATAAATAAAAACTAGCATGTTGTTGATGCCTCTGCTGTTCAGTGTTCATAAATCATAACTCTTTTCTGCTGTTCTGCATACAGGTCTCCAGCCATGGGCAAGGAGAAGGTTCACATCAACATCGTGGTCATCGGCCATGTCGACTCCGGCAAGTCGACGACCACCGGCCACCTCATCTACAAGCTCGGAGGCATCGACAAGCGCGTCATCGAGAGGTTCGAGAAGGAGGCCGCGGAGATGAACAAGAGGTCCTTCAAGTACGCCTGGGTCCTCGACAAGCTCAAGGCCGAGCGCGAGAGGGGCATCACCATCGACATCGCCCTGTGGAAGTTCGAGACCACCAAGTACTACTGCACGGTCATCGACGCCCCCGGTCACCGCGACTTCATCAAGAACATGATCACCGGCACCTCCCAGGCTGACTGCGCCGTGCTCATCATCGACTCCACCACCGGTGGCTTCGAGGCTGGTATCTCCAAGGACGGCCAGACCCGTGAGCACGCCCTCCTTGCCTTCACTCTTGGCGTCAGGCAGATGATCTGCTGCTGCAACAAGGTAAGCACACTGTTTGTTTCAACTATTGCTTGTTCTTGTGGTTTGATGATCTGTGCTGTTAATTATTGCGAACGAAATTTTGTACTGGAAATTCAGATGGACGCCACCACTCCCAAGTACTAAGGCTCGGTACGACGAGATCGTTAAGGAAGTCGGGACCTATCTGAAGAAGGTGGGGTACAATCCGGAGAAGATCCCTTTCGTGCCTATCTCTGGGTTTGAAGGTGACAACATGATCGAGAGGTCGACGAACCTGGACTGGTACAAGGGCCCCACCCTCCTCGAGGCTCTGGACCAGATCAACGAGCCGAAGCGGCCGTCGGACAAGCCCCTCCGCCTTCCCCTGCAGGACGTGTACAAGATCGGCGGCATCGGCACCGTCCCGGTGGGCCGCGTGGAGACGGGCGTCCTGAAGCCCGGCATGGTGGTCACGTTCGGGCCCACCGGGCTGACGACGGAGGTGAAGTCGGTGGAGATGCACCACGAGTCGATGCCGGAGGCGGTGCCCGGCGACAACGTGGGGTTCAACGTGAAGAACGTGGCCGTCAAGGACCTGAAGCGTGGCTACGTGGCGTCCAACTCCAAGGACGACCCGGCCAAGGAGGCCGCCGGCTTCACGGCGCAGGTGATCATCATGAACCACCCGGGCCAGATCGGCGCCGGATACGCGCCCGTGCTGGACTGCCACACGTCCCACGTCGCCGTCAAGTTCTCGGAGCTGCTCACCAAGATCGACAGGCGCTCCGGGAAGGAGCTGGAGAGCGGGCCCAAGTTCCTCAAGAATGGCGACGCCGGGCTCGTGAAGATGGTCCCGACCAAGCCCATGGTGGTGGAGACGTTCTCCGAGTACCCGCCGCTGGGGAGGTTCGCGGTGCGCGACATGAGGCAGACGGTGGCCGTGGGAGTGGTCAAGAGCGTGGAGAAGAAGGACCCCACGGGAGCCAAGGTCACCAAGGCTGCCGCGAAGAAGAAATAAATGTTCTATCTGGGGATGGTATAAACGTCATATAGATATATAGTGTTTTGGCTAGAAAGTTTACATTACTGTTCCTATATAGTATTTCGGACAAGTTTGGTAGTTTGGGTCAGTCGTGTTTTTTTTTTACTATAAAGTATGCGTCGGTTTCAGAACCAATGTTATTACTATACTACTATAATATATGCCATGGTTTTGCTGAAGTTGTGAATGATTTTGCTTATGAATCTGAAGTCTGGACTGAATGGTCTCAAGGCCTGGCCAGTTGTGAAGTGTGTCTCCTCAGGTCCTTCATGAACACTGCAAGATGAAAGACCTGAGCAGGTGGTCTTCTCCATTATTCCTCCAGGAACATACTGTTTGAGAATCACTGTTCTCAATTTTTATGCAACAGAAGGTACCAAGGTCTTATTATCAGTGGAGACGGCTATTTCCAATGACAACTACAGGCAAAATCAGAAGAGAGGAGCCGAAGAGGGAAATCTGGCAACAATGCAAGTACCCAGCAACTTTCTCTCTCTCTTTAGAGTTCTGCATGTGGTTGATGTGAGGAACCGCCCAAGTTAAACCCATTTAATCGAGTCATCATCCATCGATCAACTCAACTAAATAAGAATAACTCCGGTCGTCTTTGAGATGTGTCCTAAACAATGCCCAGGACGACACACCTCACTAAGCACAACTTGAGTACATCTTCATAACCATAGCAAGTCCATACATAGAGTTTACATTTCATAAAAATAGGTTCAAATTCATTACAATACAAGTCTTAGAGTTTTGTAGCGGGAAGTCTAACATCGCGCTCCATACGATACATAGATACATAAGAAGATAACACTATATGCCGATAGTGCTCTTCCATACGTCATCGCCCATCACTTCTCACCCGCACATCCGTCCGCGGGCATGAAGTAACCCACAAAGATGGGCTCCAACTGAGGGTCACCTGCAACAACTTAACGGCAGCACCGTGAGTACAAAAGGTACTCCGCAGGACTTACCCAAATGGAATATAATCCGACTCTCAAGGAGAATGCATTTGGCCAAGTAGCAAGGAAGTTGGCAGGGGATCTAATTTTGCATAAAAAGCATCTAACTTTGATCAAGTTATAGTAAGCAAAAGACTCTGACATACTAAGCATACATCAATCATTTGCATAAAATAAAGTGGTCATGTATCATGAGCTCAATCTTCCATGAACTCCATTCGGTAACTCTACACCCAAAGTCGAAGTACAAGAGCATGCTCCTTAACCATGGAGCCCGGCTATTGCAATAGATTAAACCCTGCAGGGGTGTACCAATTTGCCCGCACGAAGCGCAAGCCCAACGCCCATATCCATGGCCTAGGATAAGGGTTGAATCATGCCTTCGACCTTTCGCATACCCGCACCCGACTATGAACGAACGGTCGGAATGGTTAGATGCACCGGACTCAAGCCAATCACACCTCAACCCAATCCCGCCCCGAATCCGGTCAAGGCAAGGTGCGACTTATGGTACTTAGCTTGCCATTCCCATATTAGGTATGTGGTTAGTACGCGAATGTGCTCAAGTATCAAAGCGATGGAGAAACGGGCCTTAATCAACTCAAGCAAGACTAGTCATAAGAGCTCCAATCTCTACATGACCCTACCATTCTTGCTCAAGTCCGAAACATCTTCCAAGTTGGTCAACTTTTAATCATCTATGATCCAAGTAGTATTTAGCAACCAAGCCTATAGCTCGCGAGTGGTGGTGCCCTTGCCACCTCTCGACTTCTACCGAAGCTAAGCCTAGTTAAGCAAGTGGTTCGTGACACGTACCCAAGCATACTCACCTAGAAGGAATTATTCTAGATCAAGGATGGTAATGCATAAAGTAGGAGCTAAACATGCATATACATAATATTGACTTATGCGCACACAAGACATAAATAACTTCAATTGATCCAAAATAGGGTGAGAAAGATGCTTAGGTGCCTGCCTTGGTTCTCAACGGTAGCTTCGTCGGCAACGGGCTCCGACTCGGTCTCAACTTCCCCTTGCTCCGGTGTCTCGATCTCTACACGAATGCAATGATGCGAGATAAATAATCATGACATGGATGATTGCAATGATTTGGTAATGACATGCTTGCATAGTTCAACATTGTATAAATATCTTATAAACATTAGGTTGTAGTATTGAACTAGGTGGATCAAGTGTAGAAGTAGTAGTGCTGAAACGTGAGTGGCGGACTGTCCGGATCATAGGAGCGGACCGTCCGGTGTGTAGTGTCCGTGAGTGGCGGACCGTCCGGTCATGGATAGCGGACCGTCCGCAGTTGGGAGGTTGGAAAATACAACTTTCGGCCGAGTCCCTGGTAGGATTTATTCTTGGGTCGCGGACTGTCCGGTCAGAGCTAGCGGACTGTCCGCAGTTGAAGGTGGTAAAAAGACATGAGTCGGGGAGTCTCTGGTAGAAAAAGGACATATTGGCGGACCGTCCGCTGGGTAGGGGCGGACCGTCCGGAAGAACGCAGAGGCTGGCCGGCGAGTTCGCCGACGGCGACTCCGGCCGTGGTTTGGAGTGTGGTTTGATTCTAAGGGTTCATAAGGGTGTCTAGTAGCCATGCCAAGAGGTAGATTTGACATGCATTAGGTTTTGGAAGCTCTAACTCATCAATGGTGATTTTCTCTAGGAAGGAGCCAAAATCTCAATCCCTAAGGCAATGGAGATGGATCGGGGATGGAGATGGCTTACCGGCGTTGAGCACAACTCCGGTGGGGTGCCGCAAGTTGATGTAGGGCGGCGTTGGGAAGCTTGGGCTTGTTCTTGACTTAGAGCTTGGTGAAGAGGAAGTAGATGGAGGAAGAGGGGTTGGGGAAGCTCCTTGCTCCAAGTCCAAGGAAGAAGATGATGTCGAGGTGGTGCAGTTCGCCGGCGTCGAGCTCCGGCCGTCCTCCGGCGAAGCTCCGGCGAGGTTGGGGGCTTCAATGGAGGAGAGCTATGGAGGCTCCTCCATGGCTTGAAGGAGAAGAGAGAGTGTGTGTTTTGGGTGAGTGGGAGGAAGAGAGAGAGCTGAGGGGCCTCAGCTCGAGTTGGAGGGGCGGGCTGACATGTGGGTCCACAAGGGGGTACGTGTCGGTCAAGTTCTGAGCAGGCGACACGCATGCTCAGGGTTCTAGCGGACCGTCCGCCAGAAGGGCGCGGACCGTCCGCCCTAGGCGACGTGGCAGACTAGTGCTGACAAAGTAGCGGACCGTCCGGTGTGACCGAGCGGACTGTCCGCTAGCAAAAATTTCTAATGCAATGTTAAATCCTGATTAATGCTAAATGATGCTCATGATGACATACTTAAGATTAATCAAATCTTGGGCTGTTACAGTTGATGAGGGAACTTGGGCTGTAGGTGCTTATCTTTTAGCCTTTTATTACTGGCTGGAGCTCAAGATGCGAGACAGAGAGAATCTGTAAGTGTGAAATTGTTCTTTCAAAACTGAAATACTGTCTTTTCTGGGCGCTGGTGAATAAATTTTGCAACCTCGTTTCTGAATGTTTCATCACAAATCTGAAAGTGTATCTGGTTCTTGGTGAATCCTGACATCCACGACTCTGACAGAAGAAGAAATTAAACTGAAACCCAGAGTAATTTGGTTAGCCATAAGTTTCATGGAATTCGGAAAACCAAGCGCGTGGAAGAAAATGACCCGAAAATATAGGGATTCTAAAACGATTTATGTTTCTCTTTTATCTGAACTGAAACGACATGTATTTCAGGGAGTGCATTCTCGTCCTGGGAGGGGGGAAAAAGAACAAAATGGAGTGCATTCTCGTATTGGGCCGTCAGAATGAAACGGGAATTTGGGCCGGGCTCTCGCACACCACCACGGTCTTGCTTTCGCTAACTCCGCGTCAAGCAAACAAATCACCGAATTTAGAGCGAAGTATATCTATTTTGTGATTGTGAGTCAGTCAATCCGAAATGTCAAAGCACGTAGCCTCAACTTGGGCAGACAAGCATTGATCAGGGACATGGTCCATCGTCCTTTTCCACACGATTAAAGTGAATTGAAGCCACATTCACTGTTTCCCCGTCACTAAATCTGGCAGCCGTACTAACTCAAGTACACGAATCTTGATCGGAACTGTCGTAGCGTTAGAGCAAAGGAACCGGAGAAGTGAATAAAAACTTCCCAAGAAAAAGGGTTCTTTGGTTTGGTACTATAATTTTTATACAAGTTTTTACAAGTTCTTCTGAATTTTCTTCGAAAGCACTGTGCTACCAACAAAGACGCTGACATACACCGTACTACCGTAGCGCCAATGCAGTGATTTTTTTTTTTGGTGGGTCTACTGATTGATCCATGAACATCCTTTTCAAAAGCAAGAGATGCAATGCAAGGTAGTACTATAGGAAGCAGCACAAGATGAGCAGCACAATTGTAGAGATGTTCATCAAGAGCAAATGGTCACCAGGCACCAGGCACCACAGTCTCAGCTCAGGCGCCCATTCTTTGGATGAATGCTTGAAAGTTTTTGTCTCCGTAGATTTCACTGCAAAGGTTCAAGAGGCTGCTTCCTGAATAAGGTCGAAAGTGACAAGATTGGGAACACACACATCTCAGCATGTGATTGTACTGCCTGCAAGCATGTGCCCTGTAAAAAAAGGCTAATGGCTACTGCAAAGCTGAGATCTTTCTGCTCACGTTCAGAGCACAATCTTTTTACTGAAAGTACACGAGCAGGGGTTTTTTTTTCAGTCTGCGTGGTCGGGGATTGATTGATGGTGTGATGTGAGTAGACGACCTTGGACATTTTACAGTCTGTAGGCCGTGTTTAGCCCGTGTTTAGTTCCCACCCAAAATCTTTTCACCCATCACATCAAAGGAGAATCTTAGATGCATGGAGTATTAAATGTAGACGAAAAAGGTGAAAAGTTATATGGATAGGCTGTAAATCGCGAGACGGATCTAATGAGCCTACTTAATCCATGATTTGCAATGGTAATGCTACAGTAACCATCCGCTAATTACGGATTAATTACCCTCTAATTACCATCGTTAGATTCGTCTCGAGATTTCCAACTTATCCATATAACTTTCCACCTTTTTCGTTTACATTTACTACTCCTAAATTGATAAAATCAATACCCGAAATCTTTTCACGAAAATTTTTCATCAACTAAACACGGCCTTAGATTGGGTGTGAAAAGTTTTCGAGGGTAATAAATGCACCTTTGACCAATAATTAGGGGTATTAATTAAAGACAGTTTACAAAACTATCTCCACAACCCTAGGTAAATTCTCGAGACGAATCTAATGAGGTCTTTGACCACACGATTAGATGATGGTTACTGTAGAGTTACTGTACCAAATCATAGATTAATTATGCTCATTAGATTCGTCACGCAAAGTTGCACCCATCTGTGAAAAGGTTTTACAAATAAACTTCATTTAATGCTTCATGCATACAAGATTCTTTGCATTTAATGCCTCTAAAAATTTTTTCGGAGCCATCTAAACACGGCCGTAATACGATGATGTGGAGAATGATTACACGGTATGGATGGTTCGACATGTTTGTCCATGGTACTGGCACTCATTTGCAAATTGCAATCATGAATCGTAGCATCTCAAAAGTAAAGTAAACCGAGCTACTAGCTTCCGAGTACTTATGGCACAAGAAGACTTCTTGTCTTGGGCATCAAGTATGCTTTACCAAACAGCAATGAGCAGTGCTTTCACAGTTTCACCCCCCTTGTCCTGAGAACTCATCTGAATTCATCGTCAAGCCACACCGGTTCAAATACCAGAATTCCAATTCGTCGAATCGAATCAAATTCGGTTCAATTTTTAGCATTCTGTCTGAAGAAACATCTTGAGACCAAAAGGGATGGTCATGGATATTCAGTAAATCACTGCAGGCCCCTCAGCAACCAGCCAGGCAGAAGCTCCAAAGCGAATTACTCCAAACCGCCACGGCACCAGCCAAAACAAAAGCTAGTCCTCACCTCCGGGCTCCGGCTCCGAACAGTGGTCCTGTGACGCAAAATGGCCCAAGCCTGAAAGGACCACGCCTCCAACCCCTCTGGCACTGTAGCAGGTACAGAGAGGGGAAGAAGAAAACAATGCGGCATCGAGGCAAAAGGGCTACCAAACGGAGGCCCAGCCAAGGGCTACGGTGGCCACCACGGCGATAATACAAAATGGTAACCGTCCGTTTCACCTCGCTAATCCCAGAGCTTCTTTACTAGCAGGCTCATACCTAATCTCCAAACAAGTATCAAGTATATGTCTTTTGAGTGTGGAGTCACACCTACTCTGCGCCTAATCCTCCCCGGCCGGCGCACGCAATGCCAAGGAGCAAGGATTGGGAAACGTATATATCGCGCTTTACACTTCATGCTTAGGATAGTCTACATGTCTACATGTTGTTGGTAACAGTTGGTGCACAACTTAAGCTTATGCTATCATGCCACTTGACGTGCCATTGACCTAACCTGGGCACATTTGGCTAATTTTTGTGTAGGAATGGAATGGGTCTGCCCAACCACATTTATCTCCCTTATGAGACGAAACCATTTTATTTTCTTTTTTGCCTAACGCAACCGTTTGGTTGTTAATATAGGCAAATATAGTTAATCCGTTAGGAATGAAATGACCTAATCTACCTGCTGACGGCATGCTTTTTTAGCAGGGAATCAAATATGTCAACAACAAATGCAATCCAATTCACTTGTTATATATGACGACGGGTGGCATTCAAGTACAATTCATGATCATCACACCTCATTTCGTCGCTATCAACGATCAATCTTGGGGCAACATCTCACACCCTTATTATCATTAGACTTACTCGCTAATAAGGACAGATGTATATTACCGTACTACATAAACTAAGAATGACGGTGCTCATAATAAATATTCCTGAAGCGTTGCTGTTTCAAAAACCGAGCGCGATCGCGTCGCGTTGCACCAGCGGGATGGCACATCTCGGTAATGGTGTGGCACCGGTGTCACGTAGCACAGGAGCTTCCCGATTAAACAACGGGACGAGATTAAGGCAGATCCAGAGGTGGTGGGTTAACAAAGCTTTTAGACCACACCCACATCGCACCAGGAGCACGCACGGGCACGGGACGCTTCCGGCGCAAGCTGCCATGTGGACTCCGCATGACTCCAAAAGTCCAACGAGCCATCCGCAGCTGGCTGGTGTTGGACTAGAGGAGCGGAGACGGAGAGCGAGCGGCAGCGCGTGTGCGTGCGCTCCTCTCGTGCAATCCCTGTCGCTGTCCTCGGAGCCGAGCCGAGGCGGGGCGGCCACCACGCACCCACGCCACGCCCGCGCCCACCACCACCACCACCTCCGTCCGCCTCCGTCCGCGGGAGGAGGGGCAAGCGAAAACCCGAGGCGAGAGGCCCCAAATCCTAACCACCGCAGGCCGGCCTCATCTCTCCCGCTCCCACCCCGCCCACCGCACGCACGCACGCGCGCCAGATCGCCACGGCGGCGCCCGCCCGCGGATCCAATGCGGCTGCGGCTGCTGCTGCTGTGCTAGCTGCGGGCGGCGGCGGCTGGTTCCTGGTTGATGCGGGCGATCTGAGGAGGAGGGGATGGCGGCGTCTGCGGCGGCTACGGCGCCGGGCTCGGCGGAGCGGCAGGCGCGCGGCGGCGCGGCGTCGGCGAGCGGCAACACGGTAAGTGTGTCCGATTCCCTCGCGGCGCGTCGCCGGCTGCTCTGTTGGAATTTGGCGTGGGTTTGGTATCCGGTGGGTTTGCTCTTGTAGGCGTTTTGCTGTTTTTCCTCGGTGGTGGGATTTTTTTTGGGTTCGATCGAGCTGCGGGGCGAGGTGTCAAGGATGAGCAGCCACTGCAGTTTGGGTGGACGCTGTGTGAATGTTTCGTGGATGGGTGGTGGCTGTTGCCTCTGCTGCGGAATCGGCGTCTGGGCGAGGATGGCGAGAGCTGAGCTTACAGGGGCCGCCGCCGCTGCCGCTGGATTTGGGTTGTGGCGTTGGACATTGCAGGACCTGGGGACGCGGTATCGGTTGCATAGTAGCTCGAATTCGTGTGGGAATCGGCGTTTTTTGGGTTTAGAAATGTGGAGCGAAGTGTTTTGGACTTTTTGGGGTAGTTTGGTACGAGCATAGACTGATAGAGTCGTTCCATTTGAAGTGAACTTGCGATATTGAAACTGGATAACAACTTTGAATTGCTATCGAGGATAACAACTTTGAATTGCTATCGAGTTGTGGGAGGACACTGGTCTTTTTTTCGTTATTTTTTTTGGTTGGGGTGTGGGCGTTGGGGGTGACTCGATGTTATTTCTAAGCTGAGATGCGTGGTAGAGGGTTGGATATGGAGTGTAATGTGACGAATTTGTCAGAGTTCGTGCATATCCGGGTGTCAGCGAGCAGCCCCCTCTGTGGGAAGTAAATTTGTTGATTGAAGAGTTCACTCACGTCCAAAAATAGACAGCTTCTTTCGATGGTTTAACCATTTGTTATGAGTTTGTTGTTTGGTGCATGTTTTCATTGAAAATTTTCTTTAACGGTGTAATATTTACGTCTCGTTTGAATCAGACGAAGAATTTTCTGTGAAAAAAAGGCTTCTGGAACAGAAAACATTTGACATCTTGCTGTCTTTAATTTGTTCTACTGTTATTTCATATTTATAGTCCTCATCACAATATTTCTGACATCCCATGTCCTTCCTGGGCAGGTATTTAAGAGTGGCCCTCTCTTCATATCATCCAAAGGTAAAATTATTTGTATCACATGCTGTTTTTCTTTGATTTGAAACTGTAACAATGTTCTTTCAAAAAAAAAAAAAAACTGTAACATGGCTACCATTACAATGTTTTAGGAATTGGATGGAAATCATGGAAAAAACGTTGGTTCATCCTCACACGGACGTCATTGGTTTTCTTCAAGAGTGACCCTGTTAGTATCTCTGTTCTTTTTCACAATGTATACTATGGCATACTTGTGCCAAACTGCAAATCGAAAGTTTATAGAAATTTCTTGTTATTCATTGTCATATTTATCATTTAATTATGGTTATGAGTTTTGTTTTCTTGATTTGTGATTATTCTTGGCATTTGTAGAGTACATTGCCGCAGAGAAGTGGTGAAGTGAATCTTACATTGGGGGGAATTGACCTGAATAATTCTGGAAGGTATACGTCATTTCATACATTCTTTCAAATCTTGTTTGGTCATGCTGAACATACTTAAGATGTTTGTCATTTGTTATCGTTCTATTTCTTATCTTTCTCTGTATCTGGCACTCATTTGCAGTGTAGTAGTCAGGGAAGACAAAAAGCTGCTGACTGTCCTTTTTCCAGATGGTCGTGATGGCCGTGCCTTCACCTTGAAGGTATAATTGCTTACCTTTTGACCCACTCGAGCAAATCCAAAAGTTAAATTATAAGCCTTATGATTTGCTTCATGCATTGTAATGCTTCTTCAACTTTTACACAAAAAATTAATACAGGCAGAAACTTCTGAAGACTTATTCGAGTGGAAAACAGCACTGGAAGAAGCTCTTGCACAGGCTCCAAATGCAGCTCTTGTGATGGGACACAATGGAATATTTCGTAATGACACAACAGATGTATATGAAGGGGCTATTCCAAATTGTTGGTTCCCTTACAGTTTATACTATCATGTGACTGGCTCCTATTCTTGCGAACTTAATATCAATATATTTTATTCATACATTTCCTCTGTTGACTGTAGGGAGAGAGAAGAGACCCACCAAATCACTAGTTGTTGGCAGGCCGATACTGCTTGCACTGGAAGACATAGATGGCAGTCCTTCATTTCTAGAGAAAGCTTTGCGTTTCCTTGAGAAACATGGTAGGGCGAAGTGATTTTAATTATCATCAAAGTTTTGAATCTGCTGCACATTTAATTGAAATGCAAAAAATTTCTTGCAGGAATAAAGGTAGAAGGAATTTTGCGTCAAGCTGCAGATGTGGAGGAGGTTGACAGGAGATTGCAAGAATATGAGCAAGGTTTTTGTGGTTACTTCATATTTGGAAATACTGTGACATTTAGTTTGGTTTGTTGTGCATATAAATTCAGTAAGTTCTTGTTTCTTTTTATTCCAGGAAGGACGGAGTTCTCACCAGAAGAGGATGCGCATGTTGTTGGTGACTGTGTAAAGGTACCTTTATGTGATTGTTATCATGGTGTTACAAAGATTGATGTCATAGAGTTCCAATAGTTTTTCCATTCCTGCTGGCCCATTAAACGTGTATATATATCTGCAGCATGTTCTCCGTGAGCTTCCATCTTCTCCAGTTCCTGCTTCCTGCTGCACAGCATTATTGGAAGCTTTCCGTAAGTGTTCTATTCATGTTATTCTGAATATGCTTCCTTGGCTTATGGAGGGACAATTCAAATTGTTCTTGTTTTGGACACTGCCTAGTGCTCATGGATTGCTGTAGTTTAATGGATGGTTGATATATGAGGTTTCCAGATGTTTTTCTTTCAAGCACCTATGCAGTGACGAGTTAGTCTAGTCTCTTAGCTGACAAGTAGAATTTTCAGCTTTCTTTGTTTGCATTTTCATTTTCTTTATACTTGTATAGGTCTGGAAATCAAGGAATCTCGGATTAATTCTATGCGTGCAGCAGTATCCGAAACTTTTCCTGAGCCAAACAGGCGGCTGTTGCAGAGGTTAGTTTATTTCTGCCTCACAGGGATATATTATGTGTTTGAACTCACTTTTGCCTGATGATATGTGATCCTGAACTACATTCAAAAGGACATTCACTTGTCTGCACAAGCATATTATCAACATTTTTTTTCTCTTTTGGAAGTATGCAACTGAGACAGCATAAGACATAGATATAAAATTAAGTTTAATTGCACTTATAGTTTCACTACTCATCAAACTTGCTAGGAAGTGCACTTCGTCATATCATATATCAGGGTAATTCTTTAACTAATAAATCGCAACCCATGTTTGCAGAATTTTGAGAATGATGCATACCATTGCTTCTCATACCACTGAGAATCGAATGACTCCATCAGCAGTTGCTGCTTGTATGGCTCCGCTCTTGTTGCGTCCCCTTCTGGCCGGTGAATGCGAGATGGAAGATGACTTCGACATGAATAGCGACAGTGCTGCTCAGCTCATTGCTGCTGCAAATGCTGCTAACAGTGCTCAAGGCATTGTCACTACTCTATTGGAGGAATACGAGACTATATTCAACGTGAGTTTCTTGTGCTACCTCAGTATCTTTGCCATACACCAGATTATACTTTTGTTAACGACAATATAAGATGATGCAATCTTTTAATTGTTGCTCCGCTTGTCACAGAAGATATTTACAACAATTACGAGTAGACATTTGAAAGACGAGAAAGGCCTTAATTCTCTGATTGCATGGAATCCGTTTTCTGTCTCGGTACATGAAGTAATAGTATTTTAATCAGGCAGCTGATAAAACATCTCACTTTGCAGCTACATTGGGTTTTGACCTTCTTCATCTGCATACACCACTAGTTTCTCTAATGTGTAACCATATATCTGTGTGTGACAAACTTAAAAGAAGCAGACACCACATCACTATATGTTCACTCATGTTTTATTATTATTTTTACAGGATGAGCACCTTAGGTGCTCCTTGTCACCTGATTCTCAAACTGGAGATAGTGGAAGTGAAGAATCAACAGATGATGAAACTGTGGATATGAAGGATAATGGCTTTCATGATGCAGAAAATGATGTAGATCAGGAAATAGATGATGCTGAGCGATTATTGAGTGGAAAATTGAGCGAAACCAGTGCATGCACCCGTGGTGTCTACAAGGTTTGATATGCTTTGCAATTCTGTTCTTATCTGTATTAAGTTATTGCGTCGCATTAATCATAAATTTGCCTATTATATTTTTAAGGTGATAGAGAAAAACATGCAAACAAAAGTGTAGTTCCATATTCACTGAATAAATTTAACATATTTTGCTCATATTTTGGCCATCTTATCTAATTTTGGCTACAGTGTCTTAACCTGATTACATTTTCTTTCTTTTAGTAGCATGTTCATTTGTCAGTGTCATCACATGGTTTGCTTTCTTACTCACTGTATCGTGTGGACAACAGGAAGTTAATGGCAATGATTCAGATGCTGAACCCTGTGTTGAAGATAATGCTTTGGAATCAAATATAGAATTAAATGATGCACCACTATGTCACTTAACTGAAAATGGCTCAACGAGAGTCCAGCAATCATCAAATGATAAGGATCCATCAAATCTGGTTTCTAGTCATGAAACTCCATTATCAATGGGAGAAATTCTTTTGTCTTTGGATGCTGGAATTCCAGTGCCTGGTCCTGGATCTGAATATTCTAAGGATAGACACTCCAACAAACCCAATGGAACTCAGCAGCATGTGAAGCGTTCTAACTTATGGGGGCGCAATAATGTAAGCAATAAATCTGACCTTTTGCTCTTTCTTCCCTGCAGAGATTCATATTGTTGAATTTTATGCCTATCTATGCTTGCAATCATTGAACTGTGGCTCTATGATATCTTGAACCAATAGTTATTATTTTCGCAGGGAAAACATTTTCAGAAATACGCTTCTATAGTGCACTAAATTTCCCTGAGATTACTATAAAAGTTTTTTTTTTCTGTATCTGTAGTATGTTGACCTTAATAATTTGCACATATGGCGCTTATGCAGGCAAGAAAGGGTCAACAGTCAGAGTTAGTTGATCCATCTGGCGAAGAAGAGTAAGTTCCTAATCAATACTGCAGCCTAAATTTACATGTTTATTACATGGTTGCTTCGTATAAATAGTTTAGAATTGTGGAGGAATTTGATTAATAAAGTTATTTCAACTATTGATTTATTTTATAATGAAAGTGCTAACTACACCCAAAAAATTGTAGGCTTGCTATCCAAAGACTTGAGGTAACTAAGAATGACCTACAAATCAGGATTGCAAAGGAGGTGAGGAAACTGATGTATATACTCTTGATTTAGGGGAATTCTGCAATCTAACTAGATACATTTCTCAGGCTAGAGGTAATGCAATCCTACAGGCAAGTTTGGAAAGAAGAAAACAAGCATTACATGAGCGTCGGGTGGCTCTGGAGCAGGATGTATGTCATATTCTGTTAGCATATAATCTGATTTATCCTTAAAAAATACATCAGAAATTCAGCCATTTGTCGTGTGCACATTTATTATATTCTGGTTGTTGCCAACTTTAGACAATTGCCCATGAAACATTTTTAAAACTGGAAGTACCTTATTATGAGGTTTTGGTTTTTACTCTGATCCAGGGTTTTTTTTCCCGACCGGTGACCCCAAACCGCCGCCCACCTGTAGCGGTTTACTGGACCGGTTTGACCGGTAACGGCCCCAAACCGGTGGAATTCAAATTCTCAAATTTAAACCTAGTGTAATCGGTTGTGACCGGTTTACCAGTCGGTTTGACCGGTTTACCGGACCGGTTTGACCGGTTACAGACTCATCGAAAAAAGGAATTTATAAAAAAAATTTGCATGAGCTATGCACATATTAATGTCCAAAGTAATAATTTATAATTATGCATACAAATGAGTGGGGTGTTAACTGGGTGTAGGAGTTGATGGGCCTTCACGGGCCGCGCCTGTTTTTTCTTTTTTTATTTAACTTTGAATTCCTGCAAACTGTACTAAATGAATGAATATTTGAAAAAAAATTACACCATTACATTTGTCGCAGCTTGAAGTATTTTTGGGAATTTTTTTTTATTTTTTTCGGATTTTTTAATTTTTGAATTCAAATTTAAAATTTTTGAATTGGGCCGGTTTGTAACCGACCGGAACCGGTACCGGTCCGGACCGGTTACACCGGTAACCGCGGTTTCGGACCGGTTCCGGTCGGGATTTTTAACCCTGCTCTGATCACACTTGTTTGTTCGCTCTAGGTGTCAAGGCTGCAAGAGCAGCTACAGGCTGAAAGGGATCTTAGAGCTGCACTGGAGGTTGGATTAAGCATGTCTTCACAAATTTCTAGTTCACGCTCCATGGATTCAAAGGTACTGAAAGCTTACGCAAGTTGATCATCAACAGTTACGTTACATAACTGCTGGGCTTATTTTGTGGTGTCCTCCATTTTCTATGCACTTTTCTTAAGACGAAGGCAGAGCTTGAGGAGATTGCCCTCGCAGAAGCTGATGTTGCAAGATTAAAACAGAAGGTTGCAGAGCTTCATCTCCAACTCAATCAGCAACGACAGCACCAGTATGGCTCTTCTGCAGATGCTAATGATCGTTATCAACACCTTCCAAGTCATCTCTCACAGTAAGACTATACTTTCTGTATTCTTTATAATTATCATTTTTTCAATTGTCATTAGAAATGCAGACTGTCAGTTTGTTAGTTTTGTCATAACTTCCATTATAAAGATCACCTTCCAATTCATCTCTTTATAATTATCATTTCTCAGACAATACCTTCCAAGTAATCTGTTTATCTTCACGTGTTTCAACTTTTATTGAATATGCAATATTTTGCTGTTACCAGGAACATTGTCCAACCAGGATTTGATAGGAGCATTGCTTTCTGTAATCAAGAGAAGAAGCAAAGGAATGAGGTTAGCCGTTTGCCAGTTTCTTGCTATGCTTAACTGTGCAACTCGAGAAAATCAAGGCACAAGTTGACATCAGCAGCTCCATTATTCCACTTTAATAGTAGTATATAGCAAGTTCAATCGGCACTATGTCCTGCCCAAAATCATTAAAATCCCAACTTAAAACGCTCGAGTAGACCAGACCAGAATCAGATATTATACAGCAATAGTTAATATGATAGAATTATAGCATGACTCTAAATACACTGACATTCTGACAGGAGAGCTTGCCAAGCGCATCCCACTGGAGAAGCATCAAGCAGCATGTGTTATCGCATGGTTCTTCAAGGCCTTTCTCCCGCAAGCATTCCCTGGATGCCTCGAGTGATTCAAGGGAGGCATCAACAAGTGTGCCTGCAGAGAGTGGATCAGTGTTGGTTAACATCCCCAGAACAACCGAGGTAAGGGAAACCGCTGGTTGTTATTCTACAATAGTGTAAAAAAGAAACGCTTTAGGTTCGAGTACTCGATTCTCTTTTTATCTGTAGCAGGGTGTTGAATATGGGAGACCGCCGGCTGTGCCTTCGTCCACTCTTGTTGAACTAACGACGAGACTGGATTTCTTCAAAGAACGGCGGTCACAGTTGATGGAACAACTCCACAGCCTCGATTTAGGGCATGGATCCGGATCCCATACTTTCCCATACAAGCCTTCGTCTCCCTGGAACAGCCCAAGGTAGGAGGTTGCTCGGTTGTTGCAACTTGCAAGCGCGCCTGTATATTCTTGGTATAGGATCTTTTTCTCTCACGTTATCTTTGTAGAAGCTGGTAGTGAGAATGTATATCCCTTTCCTTCCTCCGCTTGGTTTCGAGCAGCCCTTTTCGAGCGTGATTTTGTTTTGCTTTTGTAATCTATTGTATGTAATGAGTTAAAGGGGATTTTGACACGTTTCTTATATGTTTTTGGCAATATAAGTGTTTTTTGGGTGGGCCTATATTCCAGCTCTGGAAGTGAAATCTCCGATGCAGGGGTAGGCAAGTGCTGCCATTTCGAAAACTTTAACCGCAAATGGATGGAATACAAACAAATCCTTCGCACGTGTCAGCATTTTGTAACATAAAGAAAATAAAGGCCACCTGCAACTGCAAGCATGGATCAAGTGTCCTGCAAGTAGTGACAGCAATTACGTAGAACATGTGTTTCCTGGCCCACGCTCCACGTTTCTTCAGCGGCGTATCACGGAATTCTCGTCAACTACACACGGTATGAAATTCAACTCGTCAAAGACCAATACTACCACGCCAAGCATTGGATTCCAGTCTACAGTTATCGGTAAGAAAATTCGTTCGATTCCAGCCGCTGCAAAAGAAACATTGGATTCCAGCCTTCACAACGATCACACCATGGGCATGAAGCCGCTAGCACAGTTCTTTCGTTCATGAAACAAGCTTTGAAATCCAGCTTGCCCGTACAATTTATTGTGTACTACTGTACTATTGAGCATGGGACTTGCATGCCTCCATTGGACGCGTATAGATTTACGAGCTAACCAAAACATAATTACACAGGGCAAGAGCCAAGCAAGAATCATGTACATGAATGCAGTTCAAAGAGGGTCTTTGCAACCTAGCGTCAGCAAACCAATTTACAGGGGTTACCTAGGGTGCAAGAGCGTCGAGAAGAACCCTCGATGGCTCTGCGAGCTCAACTCCAAAAGATGACCTGGGCTGGGCCCTCCACAAAAATTGCTATCTTCGGGGCAGCACTCCGGTGCGTCAGATATGCCGGTTACGTTTCGTTGATGCAGTCAGAGGTGGACGATCACTTTGCAAGAAGTATCAGAGAGAACACTTTCCCGCTGCTTCATCTGATCACTTTGCAGACAGTTGGGTGGTTGCTTGCTTGGCAAGTACTCTCTCGAACTCGGTACAAGCCTCAGGCGAGTCTTCTTCGCTGGGTGGTACCAGTTGCCAGAATAGAGGCAAATATGCCTCCCATTCCCTCAAAATTGCGGCGCCTTTCTCGCTGCCCGTTTTTTCCTTCAGAACGTCAAAAGTCAACAAAGTTAGGCTATAGCCAACATTTGATACACAACTTACAACACTTGTTTCTCATAACGGAGAGTGGTTCACTTACAACATAAGCCTCAATCAAGCCCTTCAGCTGCATCTGCCCAGCTGGAGCATTCACTCTCTGCATCTTGACGATTTCCTTGTTAACCTATTAAAATAGTTCCAAGTTATAACCACTGAGAAGTAGTAAATCATGCAGAGGAATAACTCTTCGGCTATCACTTCCTGTGCTTTTGTTCACGAATTTTCATAGCAATCATGTCAGTTGGTGTAGTACACATGGCAAACATGAACCGAAAAACAGAAACATGGGGCCAGAATTAAACAGCCAAGGCCCGAGTGACATGCTATGCACTAAGTAATTAAAAGCTCGAAGCTTGCAGACCTTTGGGACAAGTGTATCATCCTCATCCAGAATGTAGGCAAGGCCACCAGTCATTCCAGCTGCAACATTCCTCCCAACCCTGTAGATTAAAAAATATGCATGCCTAAGGATTTATGGAAAAGGAGGCAATTGCCAAAGGAGAACTCTGTAGGTTGTACTTACTTGCCAAGTACAACTACACAACCACCAGTCATGTACTCGCAGCAATGATCTCCGGTGCCCTCAACCACCGCTTGGCCTAGAGAGTTCCTAACTGCAAATCTTTCTCCCGCCTTGCCTCTCACAAACACTTGACCGCCTGTAGCTCCATACAAACAAGTGTTTCCAACTATTGTAGCATCCTCAGGAACAAATCCTGTTTTATCTACAGGAACCACCACCAGTTCTCCACCAGCCATACCCTGAAAAAATATCAAAAGAGGGTTTAAGTTTCAAACAGTTATTCAGGCAAGATTTTCAAGGGTTGAATATTTAGTACCTTTCCCACATAATCATTGGCCTCTCCAACTAGCCGGACATTCATTCCAGGAGTCAGGAAACAACCAAAGGACTGACCTGCACTTCCATTGAACCTGAAATATAAAATTGATTAACTTCCTACCTTCTCACAATTTAAAGAGAAGATTAACACAAATGCAAAATGAAACAAATGGAACATACGTGATGTTGAGCTGCCCTGCAAAGCCTGTGTCTCCATACTTCTTGGCGATCACACCCGCTACTCGTCCGCATACAGCTCTATCAACATTATAAATTTGAAACGTCTTGGAAACCTCTTTCTCATTCTCAATCGCATCAGCTATCTGCAAATTAGATAATATAAATAATGTCGCACCATGCAGATAAGACGTAGGTTCCAGAAACTGTCACACCTCACTTTAGACAAGGCTGTGTATATATCATAATAGCCTACCCTGACTTGATTGGGACTGAAAGGCTTTGATGTTGTTGTGGTGGTGTATATAGATCATAAATGTACAGTTCTAGTCTAAGAGGACAGAATGACTAGCCAGGTATTGCTTTGATTGTAATGCTGGCAAATCAGCTCTATTCGACCGGCCATTAGTTAAGTCCATTCCATCAACTAAGACAACTTGCCAAAAACATTACCTCTGGATCTGCAAGGACAGTGTCATCAAGAACAGGGCCATTGGTGTGGACATCCTGGCTCCTAATCTTGGAGCTGCTCCATTCAGGCAATCCAGTATTCTGATGCACAACCATTAATTAATATAGCAAGCATATTGAAAAGGCTGCACTTTAAAGTTCAAAAAATAATGTCTGTCAACCACATACAGATACGAGGAATCCAAGATCAATGTGCTGTGTTTTCACCAAAGAGACATGCTTTGGTCTAAGCAAATCTGTTCGCCCGATGATGTCATCCAGCTTCTCATAACCCAATTGGGCTAATGCAGCTCGTACCTAAACAAATTAATCATTTAAGATAGAAGTCGCAATTATCCCAAAAATAAATGCTCAGGCATTGCATAAATCAATTAAGACATACCTCCTCTGCAACAAAGAGGAAGTAATTAACAAGATCACCAGGAACACCAGGAAATCTGGCACGAAGCTCCTCTCTCTGCAAGGGCATGGAATATAAGAGGCAGTCCGATAAGAGGAAGGCAAAATTAACTTGTGTTGCTACTACCTGACTAGCAACTCCAACGGGGCAATTATTTGTGTGGCAAATGCGTGCCATGACACATCCAGTAGCTATCATAGCTACTGAACCAAAACCATATTCATCAGCACCCATGGCAGCAGCTATAAGAACATCTTGACCACTCCTGAATCCACCGTCCACCCTAAGTACCACCCTCTCTCTCAATCCATTTTGTATGAGAGTCTGGAGGAAGCTAAACAGTATTAGAAAACAGAAAATCATTTGATAGAAAAAAAATGATTATAGAACAAACAATTAAATGTAGGAAACCTGATTTGTTTCTGTAAGACCAAGTTCCCAAGGACCCCCAGCATGTTTGATTGAGCTGATTGGGCTAGCTCCAGTACCGCCATCATGACCTGATATCTGTGTAATAGAACAATCATTTAGACAACAAAAGCAAGTACACAGGTAATATCTAATTAACCAAATTATCATACGCTCTGGGACAGTTCATGTGCAACTGATAGAACAAGGGCTCATAGTATAATTTGTCTCAAATGATGCAATAATCCATTGAATTTGGAATAGAAGCAAAGTGTGACTGCATTCATCCAATTATTATTCTTCTAGGTCAGCATATCTGCTCGTAGCGACATAGCATACAGAATTTTTGGACAAGACCCTGTCCAGCATTGCTGAGATTTTCCAGAGGCATGGTAAATAACTGTTGTTCTCCTGGAACATGCTCCAGTTCATAGCACAATTTTATATGGTCGTCTTTGTTAACTAGTGCAACAACTGCACTACAGCAAAGATCTAGATAATTAATATCACAAGAAAAGGAACTGCAAATTAGGTATGTAAATATATACTATAAAAAGAAGCTCTTATCATTGGGAAAGCAGACAGCAAATGTCAGTCGCATGGAATAGGAAAAAAAAAAACATATGCAACCTCACAAGGGTCAACAACATATAGAGCCTTATTGAAGTTTAGATATAAAGATGTATACAGAAACCACAGGCAACTAATGTGAATTTTTCTTGCACAATGAAAGCATGAATTAAGTCAACGAATTCTTTTAGAAGAACTTAATTAACCTGAATTATGTCTGCATTTCCCTTTGAAACTCCAGAAGCTACAGTTCCAATCCCAGCTTCAGCTACAAGCTTTACGGACACCTTGGCTTCAGGATTGATCTGTTCAGCCAGATATTTATTGCACGTCCTCATTAGTAAAAAGAACAAGGAACCACAAACTTAACAGCATAAATAGTTGACATAGCACTGTTAGATACCAATACAGATCCAATTCGTGCGAGTCACCACTCATCACCGAACACTAGCTTGAAGTTGACTGTAGTATCCTATAGTACAAATATTATAATTGACACACTACCAATAGCAGCAGAAGACAAACCTGATGAAGGTCATAAATTAACTGTGCAAGATCCTCGATGGAATAGATGTCATGGTGTGGAGGTGGGGATATAAGAGGAACTCCAGGTTTGGAATTCCTTAGTCGAGCAATGTATGCGCTGACTTTTTTCCCAGGAAGCTGACCACCTTCACCAGGCTTTGCACCTTGTGCAATCTTTATCTCAATTTGTTTAGCATTTGCTAAAAATGTAGGTGTAACACCAAAACGCCCAGATGCAACCTGTAGAAGGACAGGATTGATGAAAAATTAACCCAAATATTTTAATCTGTTACATATACTGCTCCAATAATTAAGAACAGAAAAAAGAAAGACATAGGGAACTCTGCATTCCTAGGTTAGTCCCCTATTTTAGGGAAAATGCACATATCCAACAGTGCATGATCTCCCAACACAGGCATTGACATGGTAATATTTGCATTAACTAATTACATGATATCCAAGATAAGGTGGCAAAAATAAAGCAGACAACACAAATAAAGTGGATAACATGGGAGAACTGCAATGAACTACAATGCTCCACCTGCTTGATAGCACTTGTGGCCGTGTCACCATTCTGAAGACCTTTGAGATGAGGAAGTGTTGGGGAATATCCGTCTACCACATCTGTGAGGGGACTCCAACGGATTGGGTCCTGCAAAATGAGAAGCCCATAAGCGACTCTATATTGCAGTTTCTACTTCAGAAGTCACATAACTAATGAACTATGTTGTAAAGAAAAGTTGACCCACCTCTCCACCTTCTCCTGAGTTAGATTTCCCACCTATTCTATTCATTGCAATTGCAATAGCTTCATGTGTTTCTCTTGAAATGGCTCCTAGGGACATTCCACCTGTACAAAAACGCTCAACGATGGAGGTTGCAGGCTCAACTTTGCCAATAGGAATAGGTGCACGATCACTCTTCAATTCAAGAAGATCTCGAAGAACCTACAGCGTAAAATATATCATGAGCTTTGTGGTGACAAAAAAGAAACAATATGTTGGCAACCTGAAGGATCACCACTTACATTGACAGGACGGCTTGCAAGGTGTTGTTGGTAGACAGTGTAGGCGTTATCACGTTTTTCACGAATTGCTTTGTGCAATAGCTTTGACATCTCAGGATTATTTGCATGGTATTCCCCTATTCAAAAGGACAACACATCATAATCGATATTATACCGTACTAAATCAGTACCAAGGAAAAAAAGGAGTTACTTCATGCAGCAACTTGAAAAGGATATGTTTACGAAAAGATTCAAGATAATATTAAAATCCAGACTAAGATGTATGTAGCTATGCAGTCTATTCTACGCATTTACTGCAGGTGGGACCTTTGATGTTAAAATAGATGTGCTGGAAGACAGCTTAAGGTTATCATGCTACATGACAAGAGGATTCACAATGACACTTCTGCATTGGCAAAGCTGAAAGAAACTTTAGATCACAGATGCTACACCAAAAACCAGATCTCAGACCATGGAATGGTGACTTTATGACTAAAATATATAATATTATAAGAAAGTGCCAGAAATACATGCATCCAAACCATAAAAATAACATGTTTCGCTAAGGATAGATGCTACCTCCAGGTCTGGATTGGATAAATCCAAAGTTTTCTAGTCTCTTCGCAGTATCTTCTGAGAATGCCTTCACCCAGAATGATAAGGTTTCTCTACCCAGCTTTACAAGGATAGTAGTGTTGGACAAGTGTTAGTAAGTATGAAGTCACAAAAGAGATAAATGTAAATGGGCTACAGGAAGTCTTTAAAAAAAACGAAAAGAGACTTCTTGACCAGAGTTTTCTAAGCATGTTCCAGTACAGTAAAAAAGGAAGAAAAGTGAAAAATGTACAGATCAGAATTCTGTACAATTTTAGTGTTGAAAGTACTTGATGCGGCATACTGAAAAATCGTATATAGCTATGATAGAGTTTAATTACCTCATCAAGTGTTAGCCCTCCAATTTTGGATACACTTCCACAGAAGGCAAGATCAACGACTTCTTGACCAAGACCATAAATTTCAAAGATCTGAGCTCCACAATAGCTATCCAAACAATGTATATGGGTCAAATAATTGCATTAGCAGTTCGCACTTCACAATATAGGCAGTATAGCAATGTTAATTGGATGGCAAAGATAGACAAACCTTGAGAGCAGTGAGATACCCATTTTTGAAAGTATCTTGAGCAAACCTGATTTTACAGCCTGGGAAGTGCATCAATTGAACACATTAACAATACTATCGAAGTAAATGAAATAATTAGATTAACTAGAACAGGCAAGATTGAGATAGCTCCAAAAAAAAAAAAACAGAGTGATAATGGGGACTTAACATGGGAATAGGGACCTAACACCTAAGGGATCAAATGTAGCAAGCTTATCACTATGTTCAGACAATTAGGGGCAAACCATTCGACAAACAAGTCACTAGCTAGAAAAACTATACCTTGATAAAGTTTCTTTGAGCCTGCTCGATAGTCACGGTGGGCATCTTCCCATTCCGCATCAAGTTAACAGTTTTGTTGCTCAGCCTCCATTGCCGGCATGTTTCTAGTGCCAGATAAGGACATACGGCACTGATGCACAGTAGAAGAATGGATATTAGTAAATTTAATAAGATACACAAACAAAATGGTTACCTCAACACCGTACAATTCAGAACGGGGAAGCACACAGATGAATACTACAATCTACGCATGATAGTTCAACCAAAAATAAAACTACACCTATTTTTATAAATACACAAAATACAGTATTTTTTCATCTGATTTTAAGTTGATAAAAGGACAAAAACAACATTTGGTGAATCTGGTGAATTTCCGGCTTTCACAGGTCCAACTCCCATATCAGAACTGTCTGTTGGTACGAAGCTAATCTTTGACTATGTGTCATACGATCCATGGTTTGAAGTCATGGTCTGGTGATGGTCATGGGAGCAACTCCTACCAGAGTTCAAATCCTAGTACCACGTTTCACGCACATGCAGGTGCTTTCAAAGATAAATATTGAAAGACATGTGATAGGAAACACACTCGCTTGTGTGTAAAGCGTGGCATGCATGCAGAGGTGGTGTGTCTGCGCATCTTCAATTTATTCACCAAGAGAAAAAGATACATGGTTCAAGACCAAACAACTGCTTCTCTGCTGGTTTGATTGCAATTGTCAATGTAAATAATTTTGGGTAGACATGGTATGTTGGTTGGAACAGACAAGACAGATTTATTTATATAAAAACTCGGCCCGTGGGGCCGCCTATCATAGGTCGGTTCACCCATGCCGACCAAGGAATCCAACGAGTGAGCCTGAAATTCGCCCCCATGGGGTTCAAACCTAATAAGGTCACTGCAACCAGTAGGCTAGAGGCCCCTTCGTGACATGTTTTTTTAATCAAAGTCCTCAATTTGGTCGTCTAATTTCCTCTACTACTAGAAGAAATCCGATGTATTCCTAGATTGAATAATGTTGGATAGACACAACACCCCGGAGGCACGAGTTATAAAACATATATCTCTAACATGTTATGCACTGGCTTGTAGCCTGATTAGAGCCTAGCGCCTACAGGACCACTGCTGAATCATGTTGTGATTTTTTTTTATGCATTGAAGGGCCGTGACAACTTTCAACCCCCTTCATAAGTTAATTCATATTGGGAATGTGCACGTGCTTTTATGCACGATGAGGCTGTCAAGTTAAGCAAACTGCAAATATATGTGATGAACTACTCCCTCCGCCAGCAAACCTAAGGCATGTTTTTAATGGTCTTGTACACAAATGTAAACATGTATTTCATATTTCAATGCAAAGTATGTTGTTCCATATATATACCCTCAATCAATATATACCTTCTACTTGCATTTGTTGCATGCATCGATTGAATATAGGCTTTAAAGACAAGTAATTAGAGGTAATTTAGTCAGCTGAAAGTCTTCTTAATCTACATGCAAGACAAACGGGCTATACAATTATGGATGAAGGGATTACCTATTGTTGAAAGAAATATATTGATAGCAACAAACTCTTACCTGGCACCATATCCGATCAGACATGCAAAGTGATGCGTGCTGAAACACTGAGCAGTATCAACAACAATAGAAGCAGACATACGAAGGCCATTCTGAATCAAATGCTGGTGGATGGCACCAACGGCCAGAAGAATTGGTATGGCAGGCCGAGTTGGTTCCTACATCATCCAACAATAGACTATCATCTAGGTAGCGTGGAAAGAATAAAAAAGGACAATCTGTCATTTCTGTTGGTTGGCCAGAAGAATTAATATGGCGGACCGAATTGGAATGAACGCACAGAGCTATATGTGACACTGTATTACCATTTTAATTTAATGTCATTTCTATGGTTGACCACACAAAACTAACATGCATCTGTGGACAGCAATACTGCATTTCTTGTTCCAATTTTTATGTTTTACTGCCATAAGAATGAATAAAAAGTTTGCTGCAATACATATTAGACGAGTGAACGAGAAAAGAATGTTAAACGCACATGCATTTAGATTGCAGGTACATTTTAAGAAAAAATGAAAAACTACTTGAAATATAATTTGAAAAGATAAATGCTTTCAAGAACTGTGCTAACAAGTAGGGGAATAAAAAATTACTCACAGGTGCTTCAGAACGATCAGAAAGCACAAGAAGTTGACAACCACTCCGCACGGCAGCATCAGCTTCTTCACAAAGAGCCTTAATTGTACTATCAAGGGAACCATCTAGACCTTTACGAATATCAAAGTATGTTGAGAGTACTTTGGGCTTCAGTTTTGGGTCTTTCAAAAGTGATTCTAGTTCACCTTCATTTAACACAGGGCTTGATAGGGCAACCTGGAAAGGTCAATGGTGTTGTTTTGATATTACCGAAAAAAACCGTCAAGTCATATACTTGATTTGAAACTAAATAAACTCACCTGATCAGCATTTTCAGGGCCAACCTCCAAGATGTTGCCTCTTTTACCGATATTGACTTCAAGTGACATAACTAAACCTTCTCTTAGTGGATCAATCGCAGGATTTGTAACCTAGAAATGCGAAGAAAAAAAATTATGTCCAGTCAAGCTGAGGACCTTCTGTAAACGAGGAGACCAAATTAAATGGATATAGCTAACAGATGCGAATTAGAGTGCATAAGCCAATTTAGACTTGAAAGGGCTCAGATAATTAGCTATACAAAATCTCTAAGGATTTACTAACCTGTGCAAACCGCTGCTTGAAATAATCATATAACAAGTGTGGCTTTTGTGACAAAACAGCTAACGGAATGTCATCGCCCATACAAAATGTTGGTTCCTTTCCTTGTGAAGCCATTGATTCAATCACCAGTTGCACATCTTCACTTGAATAGCCAAATGCCCTTGGGAAAAAGCAAATATGTATAAATTAAACCATTCAGCTCGAGTAACAATTTAATGTTTCTAACTGTTACAATCCTTGTTATGTGTCTATCATGCAACTTCTAATCTAAAAGTAATATAGCTAGATACTCCCTTCATTTCACACTGTTTGTCCATGACCTTGGTTGTCCATGACCTTGGGGGAAAATGTTCCACAATGTTTATCCATTGAGGATATCATGGGTGTAGTTATTGCAATATTTCCAATCACTAACAGTAATTAGATGTCCAATAGAAGGAAAAAATGATGTATTATGATATTTAATTGGGCATGGATGGTCATTTCACATTGTTTTCTTCTTGGTCTATGGTCTATGTGCATGGTGTGCTATGGACAAATAGTTTAGAATGGAGGGAGCAGTACACAAGGCTAAGATGTTGAAAACTTGAAATCAACTAAATTAATGGCAATATATTACTCGACATAACACAATGACATTCCAAGCTCACAAACACTACTCCCTCCGTTTCAAATTATAGTTCGTTTTGGCTCTTCTAGGTTCATAGCTTTTGTTATGTATCTAGATATACATTATGTCTAGATGCATAGCAAAAACTATGAACCTAAAAATGCCAAAACGACCTATAATTTGTAACAGAGGTAGTATTATGGATGTATCTTCTGAAATATCAAGAACACAAAACCACAACTCGGACAAGTAAAAGAAAATAATTTAATAGGTGTTCAGGATCAAAGGAGCAAAGTTTGATGAATTCTTACTGTTGATGTCTCAAAACAGTCTCATTGTCCATGATGGTTGAGGCGAGGAAGTTGACAGGCTTTATTGAACGCGTTCGTTCTTGCAACCAAGTTCCGTATGGGTTTGCTGTAGCTACACTTTTCTTCACTGCTGTGTTTTCAAGCACCTGGATATTCATGAGGTTTAAAATCTACAACAAAAATTCTGCAACATTAAGGAAAGAAAGGGAAGAGATTCTTTGTTTCTATTCTAACCTGTCCGGTCTGTAGGTCAACCGTTATCATCATTCCAGGGCCTAATCTTCCTTTCATTACTACCTTCGACTCGTCCATCGGTATAACACCAACCTGTATGTGATCATTGACAAAACTAGTCATCAGTGCAAACCAGAATGAAATTTTGAGACTTGACATAACACTTGAGAAGGTGATCAAAATTCAATTTATCAACTATTGCTACATACTTTCATGTCGTAATTACAAAACAAATCATATCAATTTCAACTGCTCAGAAGATGGTCGAAAGGTGTGATATGCAAGGAAGCTTATTTAAGACAACAGGGGAAAAAGGCATCCTGCTACTGGATTACTCCCTACTACAACTGAAGAACTGTGCATTTCTCTACAAACTTAAACATACAAGAGAGTGAGCTGCGAAGTTAGTCCAGTAAACGATTTTATACATTATAAACTAATAATCCTTGCTCTGTCCAAGTGGAAACTTCTAACTTGAATGGCAGTTGACAACGCTAGTAATCTAGGATGCAACACAAACTTGTAGCCAAAAAGGCAAGAACAGAGCCATGCAAGATCTTTCAAGTTTGACACCAGTGGCACACATCACATTGAATTCAAATAGGAATAAATCACTAACTTCATAGTTTCCACCTCGTCACCTAGCCTTAGCTGTCAGACCTACACTTTAGCAGATGGACACAATACTTACTTAGTGTTACTTTTAGTGTGACATCTGAACTCTGCGATTTGGTATTGAAGGGTTTCGGTATATCTGCAATGAATTACTGGCAGATAAACCAAATGCTCCAATTCAATGATCACAAAATGGATACTTTATTACACATGAGGCACAATTCTCTTTGATAACATTGTTGTTGAACACATAATTTCGTACAGAAGAAAGATAGCTTGAACCAACCTCAGATGCAACATAAACAAAGTCATCTGATGTTCTCCAATAACGTGCTGGACGGAGCCCATTCCTATCCAGAGTTGCTCCTACTGTCCTTCCATCACTGAACAAAAAAAGTGCAAGAACAACTATAAGCACCACCACTCTGTTGCAGGCCGTTCAATTAGAAAGGTGGCACATGAAGCCCAAAAGAAAAGGTGTCGCTATAGTCTATAAAGTTTTTATTACACTTTTATAGACCAGTTCAATGATGCATGTCATGGTTTTTTTTTTCATTTGACTATTCTTATGTTATCTATTTATTATATCTTGTGTAAACGGGGAACTTCACTGTCCTAGCATGGCTTAGAAGGTTTCGAAAGCTACATTCAAAATACCAGAAAATATTAATAGTTAAGATACTACTCGATGACACATGTAACTACAGCAAGTAACCATATCTATTCTGATCTATCTCTTTACAGTTGAATACCCATTTATGCTACATTCCATTCCTTGCTTTTACCCGTTTATGCTAAATTCCATTCCCTGCTTTTAGCTGCACAGAAGTAAAATCTGCTATAACACAACAAGGCTTCACCCATGGTGGATAACAAAAACTTTGCTTCACATCAGATATTCAAATAGCAAAAGAATAGAAGGGACATTCCCATATTGTCATACAGATGATCGTACCTAAATAGGAGTAAAGCAGGTCCATCCCAAGCCTCCATTTGTCCTTTGTAGTAGTCATAAAAGTCAATCACCTATACAAAAAAACACAAATCAATTGGACATGATTGCTTGCGCAGGTTAATACAAAAGGTATTCCATGCATGTCCTTAGTCATACCTCAGGGTATTTAATTGATAGTGTTGGGTGGTTCTTGTATGCCTCAGGTACGAGAATCATAAGAGCTTCAGCAGGACTTCTACCACTTCTTAGCAGTAACTGATGCAAGAAAGGTTGAGAAGCAGAATTTCAGGTTAAGTGGAACGAGAAAAAAAAATGCAGGCAGGCTTTTCTGGATGGAATGCAAGCTTTGTACTATAATTTTAGTGAAAGGAGTGTGGTCTCTTACTTCAGCAGTACTGTCAAGATTTGCTGAATCAGATCCTTTAGGGTCACCAAAGGGGCGAATTTCATGCTCACGACCTCGCCATACAGGAGACTGTAGCGTGGCTTCCCTTGATCGCATCCAGTTCAAGTTTCCCTGCAAGGAAAATGGAACACATTGAACAATACCGGACGTACCTTTTTAGTCAATATAAAAAAATTGGCGGACAGAATAAAAGGAACTAAGAACAAGAAATGGCAAGCAACAAGTAATCATAAGTACTGACTGAGGATGTTAAAGCAAACCTGTATTGTGTTAATCTCTCCGTTGTGTCCAAGTAACCTCATAGGTTGAGCAAGAGGCCATCTAGGACTTGTATTCGTACTGTATCTTCGATGATAAATGGCAAAAGGAGATTTATACAGTTCATTCTGAAGGTCCAAATAGAATTGCCCAAGAACCTCAGATCGAAGCATTCCTTTGTATACAATTGTTCTGCTTGACAAAGAGCAGAAATAAAGTTCATCTGCCCAACTGAAATATTTTGCAGAACGCTCTATCAGCTTTCGGCAGATGTATAGTCCTCTCTCTATGTCATCAGGGTTATCTTCCTTTGCAACTTTCACAAATATTTGCTGTATATTAGGCATGGTTTCTTTTGCATAACGACCTACCACTGACGTATTAAAAGGAACAGATCTCCAGCCAAGAACCTCAAGTCCTTCATCCTTGAAAACCTTTTCAGTTGCTGTAACATGATAAGGTGCCACTTTCAGATCATTCAGAAACAGAAATAATAGCAACTATGGTAAGTGGTACTACAAAGAATAAGGACAGATTTTCCAAAAGGAAGGTAGAGAACATTGTCAAGAAAACACACTCCTATGAAGCTAGGCAAACTAGCACACTAGAACCACCCAACTGAACTTTTTGCATGCTATAGCTGATGAACTCGCATGCTTTCCAACCCCTTGAATCAAAGGAAAATTAGTGTGCCACAGAAACTACATTCCAACCAAAGGTTTTAGTTTTTAAGGACCGGCATTTTGTGGGCATGTAAAGTATGGCAGCATGAAAATTCCATAAACAACTGGAATAAGCTGCAACAGGACAGTGATCGCCAAGCACAAATTTCTGGTTCAAATAAAAATACTTCACTTTGGAGACAAGAAAAAAAAAGTTGTCCCTTGTGTGGGCAGCATATTGTGGTGAAGCATCGGGACATTACCAGCTTTGGCTTCTTCCATAGACTTCTCATTTTGTGGAAGAAAGACCATGCCCACACCGGTATTTGTTCTGTTAAAGGGAGCAAGTCCTTGCTTGTTGGCCCAGTCATCAAACAAGTCCCATGGAATGCCACTCATCAATCCTGACCCATCACCAGAGTCATTGTCTGCTCCACAACCACCACGGTGCTCCATGCAGCCAAGAGCAGTCAGAGCATCGCGAACGATGTTGAATGAAGGCACATTTTTCAAGTTTGCAACGAACCCAACACCACAAGCTCCACGTTCAGACAAGATTTCGTTCAAATCCGCAGCCTGGTAAAGGAAAAGGAATTCCTGATGTTAACCAGCATTAAACACAGTACTTGATTTACAGTGTCGTAGTTGTTGCAGCCTAATCAAACACATTCCAGAAGGGACATTACAAACAAATCAGTACGCTATTACAAATACTCTACCTATGCTTTACACAATGTGATGCACTGACACTCCTGGAAACTTGATCGTGATTAGTACCTACCACCACAGCTGTCCCCTATCTTTTAAATCACCTCAAATTGTTTATTAAGCCCCGCATTTGGTGTGCTTTGTTCGCTTATTACACTATCCATTTTAAAACCTCCATGAAAGGAACAGATCAAAAGCGACAATCTGCAGTGCATGACGATCAACAACGGATTAAAAAACTTGCAGTTGCAAGCAACCACTGCTTCAACACACAACCTTATCAAATGCGGTAATCAGAGTGCAGCAAAGACAAATTGGACTCGTCAACTGCCTGCGCTACTGTTCCTGCTTTCCCCCCAATCGCGCAGCACAATCGGGCAATGGTACAACTACCTCAAACATCGCAATCGCCAATGATTTTCATAGGCAAAACAGAACAATCCAGAACCCGCAAAACCCCAAAGCGCGCGCGCTCCCTCTCTCGCGCGCACACGTCACGAGTAACGACGAGAGGTCACGAGAGCAATAACCCAATCCCCGATCGTCACCCATACTCATCCGTACCTGCTGCGTGGGCTTCTGCGGCGCGGGAGGAGGGGCCTTCCGCGGGGCGGCGCCGCCGCCGAGCACGGCGCGTGCGGACGATGAGGAGGCGACGACCCAGCTCCGCCTCGCGGCCGCGGAGGACGGGCCCCGCGCCCGCAGCCTGCAGTGGCGCGCGGCGGCGGCCCTCCCCGCGAGCAGCAGCGGCGGCGCGGCGCGGGGCAGTGGGATGAGCGCGGCGGCCGTGGTCGGCGCCGCGCCGCGCGGGAGCGCGGCCATGGCCCTGGCCCCGGCGCTCTCGGGGCGACGACGTGAAGCGCGATCCGGTCCGGCGGCGCGCCCTCCCCACCCCCGCACACAACGCTAGCACCCCTTGACTGATTGACCCCTTCCTCCGCCTAAGTAGAGGCAGGCGAGCGGCGAACGCAGAGCACGCGTCGGCCGCGGCGGTGGTAATATAGCGCGAGCGGGAGGCGGTGGATGCGACGGCCGCGGCCCCCGCCCGCGCGGAAGCCGACAAGGGAGGGGATCGTGTGGAGGGAGAGGGGAGCCAACAGGATAGGGAGAAGAGAGGCGAGAGGCGGATGGGAGTGGAGCGGAGTAGTTATAGACGAGACGACGAGCAACGCGACGACGAGCTCACTTCGGCCACCGGCCTCTCGGGAGCGCGGGGGGACGCACAGGCGCACACCACGCCGGGGGTGGGGGGGATCAAACCGGATGGAGCGCAGCGGATGAGCTCGGGGCCAAGAGGGGGAGGCGGTGGTGGACTCGCGCTTGGTTTCGTGTGGTTTTTAAAGCAACCCGGCAAGGGGTGGTGGGGCCTTTCGGGCTTTGCCTTTTGGTGGGGCCCGGCTCGGGGGGCAGCTTAGGTGGCTGGGGATTTTGACCGGGGTTTTGGGGTTTTGCTTACGCCAGTATTTGAGGCTACTACTAAAGATGGGAGTGGTTCGGTTCGCCCCATTAGGTTACCGATCCGCTCCATAAAAGTGCATCCAATGGATCGGCGGGTCAGCAGAAAAAATGGTTGAGGGGCAACGGTTCGGTCCGTGGAGCACCTTAGGATCGAGTGGGTCGATCCGCATCTCCGGTACCCAAGCATAGTGCCGAGGCTGGTGCAGTCAAATACGCGGACATCGCACGCACGCGTCCTGAACTCCTGGGACGACGCATGATGGGTTGGAGTCAGGGCAGAGCACGTACACTGTGATTTATTTAAAAAAACGTACACCGTCGTAGTTAACCCTCAATTGCCAGGGTCTGTGCTTTGTTGTTCCTCGTTGATGAGCAGTGCAAGACGTAGGCGTCGAACATCTGCGGGCGGCGTGGAGTGCACTCCGCTCAAAGTGATGGGTCGACCCGCGATATCCAAAGGGGCAAATGGTTAATCAGCTAATATAAAAATAGATGGATCGGTGCTCCTGTACAAGCTAAATGGATCGATGGGTCGATTATGGTTCGACCCGTGGTTGAACCACGCCCATCCTTAGCTACTACCACTGCAGGAGTTGTCTACTAGTACTTCTAGCTCGTCTCCTCTTAGAAAAGGGAAAAAGGGCCATTCACTGATACAAGAAAAGATAGAATAATTTTCCTACTCTTTTATTGCCTAAAATTGAAAGTATCTATCTCTGCTCTGATGTTAATTAAAAAAAAGATTATTTGGTTTTCAAACAGCTCAACTGAAAAAAAGGAAAGACCTGTGAATTGGCTTGTAGTCTAATAGTAAGACGGTCCAGTGGGACGCTATCCACGATGGTTTAAATACTGATGGTTGCACCTTTTCCTAAGATTTTTTAGGATTTACCGGTGTTATGCGTTAAGTGGCAAGTAGCGTTAAGGCGGCAATGGTAACTTTCGGGAATCTCCAGATCTGTCGGGTGCTCAGTCCTTAGAAGGTGCTCATAGGGGTAGGGTTGCTTACATGTGTTTATAAGGGTGAGTGTGCGTGCGTATTGTAAACGTCTACGTCGTACCGTGTAATTAAAAAAAAGGAAAAGATCGACCATATGGGTTTATCTTCTCATGTCGCTCTTGGATTTTTGTCTAAAAATTGGATTCTTTCGAGGCTATTTGCCACGTCGATTGATTTGTTTCTTGTGTTGCTCGTGGATTGCAACTTTTCTAAAAAAAATGTTGCTGCTGGATTATTCTTTTCCATTCTAGAAGGTTATAAGGACACCTGAGTTACTTGAAAGTGTGTATGAAACCGTCCAAGGGACTTATGCTTTCTCTGGGGATATGAAGGTATCGCTGTTGCTAGAGAGTCAGTCAATGGAAAAATGATACGTGCTTCGGGTTATCCGATATTCGGATTTGAGAGCCGAAAAGGAAATGTGTGCATGTGTAATGGGCTGGCAAACCCCTTTTTATATGATAATAATGAATTGGTAGGTCTAGCTTTATCGAACAAACACGCATCATTGTCGCCCTAACGCATAGAGAACTTTTAGATGCTCATTTGGAGTCTCAGCGACCTCATAATCAGAGATGCAAAGTCTCATCTAGCAGCTTCTTCCTTGACGTTCATCGCCCAAACTATTCTTCCAGTGCATTGTATTCTTGCGCCACCTGTCACTGTTCACTTGTTTATTCTTCTCTTAAACTAAGCACATGTTCGCCACCCTATCAGGCTATCACCCGTTTCATATATAAGCTATATATCTTCACGGCAATTTCGGAATCTCGATAGTGGAGATGTATGGTTCAAGGCAACAAGAGAATCGATTTGTCAGAACTGAAAAATGTAACTTTGTCTTACTAACGAGCAGTAGGATTTAGGTTGGTGACCAAGTAAAACAAGCAGCGTACAACAAATCATTGCGTGGTTTCTTGTAGATCCTCGGACTTGCCTACTTGAGAAAAGGCCATAAAATCCAAAAACTATATTGGGAGTTGACACATTTTGGCCATTAGTTGATTTATCTGAGAGGTTGGACAAGAGCAGCGATATGCATGCAGCATGCCACGGTAATATTGGTCGATGAAAGGGGTACTTCACAATGCGGCGTGGGAGAATCTTTCACACATCGTGACATAAGATCACACGTGGGTTGGATTCCGAATCTCAACCCACAAGAATAACATCTCTGTTACGTATCTTAATCAGACACTTAGCACAGACCACGTATGTCATTACAGTTAAATATTAACCGAAACCTGCTCAACGCCTCAAAGCACTTGGCTCAGGGAAAAAAAAAAAACCAGAGCATAAAAGATTGTACCACTTGCCACAGAAATATCGGAACATTATTGTGCTGCTCTCTCCTTTGTAAACTCAAGAAGTAGGAGTAGGTCTCTGTCGGGAAGTATACAACTTGCCTTCCTCTTGGTAACAAATGGATAACATTCACTTGTTGAGATGGTATTTTCTTTTTGACTGTGGAATTACATTACAGGACGTCATCTTGGTCGGAAATATTATTTGCTGAAGATTTATACTATTTCGAGGGATAATATAGCGTGTATTGGAGACTTTGGAGCTGAGTCAACGCTGTATTTATTATACTGTATGTATACGGCTTATCAGAAATTAAAGAGGGGAAACAAACGGGGAGAAGAAGCCTGGCTCGCCTTTGCCTTCTGAATATTCTGTCTTGTCCGGCTGTTCGGTGGACTCCGCTCGCATCAGAATCCGGATCGGAGATGTTTGCCTCTTTTAAATTATTGGTGGTAAATGACACGTCACAGCGAGCTACTGATGTGATCCTGGACTGAAATAGCTGTGCGATGGGATGGCTGTTGCGAAGTGCAACTTTGTTGGAAAGGTTGGTTGGTGGTGAAGAACAGAAGACGGAAGAAGCTTGGGTTCTTCCGGAATGGGTTCCCTTCCCTCCAAGCGGCAACGTCACTTGGGTTTGACAATTACTTTGGAGTAGTATTATTTGTTGGTATCTTGAGTCGTTGATTCCCCGCTTATATTGTACTCCTTTCAAACCTCTAAGGCCGTGTTTAGTTCGCGAAAACATTTCGTGAAAAGATTTCGGGTTTTGATTTTATCAATTTAAAAGTAGTAAATGTAGACGAAAAAGGTGGAAAGTTATATGGATAGGTTGGAAATCTCGAGACGAATCTAACGATGCTAATTAGAGGGTAATTAATCCATAATTAGCGGATGATTACTGTAGCACTACTGTTGCAAATCATAGATTAAGTAGACTCATTAGATTCGTCTCGCGATTTACAGTCTATCCATATAACTTTTCACATTTTTCGTTTACATTTAATACTTCATGCATCAAAGATTCTCCTTTGATGTGATGGATGAAAATATTTCGGGTGGGACTAAACATGGCGAAGCTGCAAACTAGCGCTGACACAGTTCACACAATCCAATGACAAAAGGTCCTTCAGTTCCAATGCTGCTGTGTCATCTGTTGCTGACCAGAGGTCATCTGCGAGCTATGGTACGGATTTAGGCACGCGTCGCTTTAAACATTTCTGATCTGTTCTTCTTCCCAGTGTTTTCGGACTGGGATGGCTGTCCATGCAGATAAAATCGAAGGTCTACTTTGTAGTCCGTACTAATCTGTGGCGACAAAATTCAAGTTGAGAGATTGGTCTGTCCCATTATTCAGAGTTCACACACTTAAACGAAGGAAAAGAAGATCTTCAGACTCCAGCTACATACTCTGTTGTCCGGCTCCTGTTCTGTTGATTAAGGTGTTGTAATAACCCATGAGGCCATGAGCCATGACAGAGCAGTGCGTGTATGCTGTTGCTGTGTTGTAATCCACCGGTATGGCGGAATGCTTTGCCTAGGCAGGAGCTCATAGGGTTGCCTGAACAATCGAAACAAGGTGAGCTCGGTCGCTCTCTCAGCCGACAGAACTCGCGACATCCGAAAGCCGGAGGCACGGAGCGATCGATTCGAGAGTCCACGTGGAGGTGGTCCATGATGCTGGAGTACAATGAACAGAAGCTGGGAGCATGTAGCAGGGTGAAGAATCGGAGACGCGTCATCTCAGATTCTGTGTTCGTATGGAAGGAAATACGAAGGAACCGTCTCGCCTATCGGGCCATGTGGTCGAGTGTATTCGGCCTACTACACTGGGCTCGACGAGCGTCGGCCCATACGGCCCACCTGCGTAGGCCGCGTGCCATTGTGCCCGGCGCGGTTTCGGTTTCTCTATAGATGTCAGGCCACACACGACGGGCGGCACGAGGCACACACTAAAAACACGACACGAACACGACACTAACACGACGTCGTAGTGTCAGTGCCGGCACGACACGATGGTCAGGCCGTGTCTGGGCCGCGACCTCGACACGCAGTGCCAGCACGAACACGACACGAAAAAAGACGTGACCCATCTAAACACGACAAATGTTGGCCTGCTAGCAACTAACTGTTGGACCTGGCATGCTAACCATTGGTGGCCTACTAACGGCCCACTAAGCCACCCTGGCTACTATATAAGTCGCGGCGCGCGGGGGGCTGCCAACCCCAGCTCGCCCCCCTGCCCCTTCAGCCGCCACCCGCCTCGTCTCCTGCTCTGTGCCTCCGCCTACCTCCCTCTCCCTCTCACCTGCTTCCTCTCCGACGGGTGACGCCGCCGCCACAGACTGATGGAAGGCAGCCTCTCCGCCTCGCTCTCTGGCAAGCAGATCTCCGCACGCTACTTGCCTGCACCCCGATTCATAGGTATTGTTTCTTCTTCTTTCTTGTTTGTTCTTTCTTTCTTCTTCTTTCTTTCTCGATTTTGAATTTGTCGAGTCCTGATTCTCGCTGATTTCTTGCAGGACTAGCAGCTCAAACTCCGTATAATCTGTGATCCTCTCTCCGGCTCTCTCGCTGATTTTGGGATGATCTTTATTTTTTAGCCGTGTCGTGTCTGTGCCGATGAGCCGGCACGGCGTGCTGACACACCACGACACGAATAACACTTGTGCCCAACCGTGTCGTGTCATATTCGTGTCGTGTTACACCGTGTTCGTGCAGTGTCGTGTTGGGCGGCCCAGTTGGCCATCTATAGGTTTCTCCAGGAGATTACTCGCGTCGCGCGGGGCGGTTTCCTTTTTTTCAGTGGATCGAGATGTTGTTGGATGAGATAAACAATCGATTTCGATTCCCTTGGCATCAAGTCGATCGATTCCGAAGCCGGATCGTGTTGGCACCGACGAACACGGCCACCCAAAGGCTACAAAAAGGCAAGGATCGGAATCAGTTTCCTCATCGACGACACCAAGAGGCGCCTAGCTGTGTCGGCGCCGCGAGAGATGGAGAGTACGTCGGAGGTGCTGGTTCCGTGGCAAAGAGATTGTGAGGAGGAGATTCCGTCGAGAATGAACTTTCCCGAGGAGGACATCCCGCCGTGGATGGATTTTCCCGAGGAGGAGATTGCGCCCGAGAATGACAGCGGTGAGAAGAAGATGAGGAGAAAATGTGCATTGCGTGGATGGTCGCGAGGAAGGAGATTTTGAAGCAGCACCGACGAGGGAGTAAATTGCGTAGCAGGGTGGTTCAGGAGGAGAATCGCAAGATTGAGGAAATGAGGGAGGAAATAGTAAAGAGGGTGTGGGGGAAGTTTTCATGCCGAGGAGGAATTGAGGGCCGGGTTGGAAGGTCTCTGAAATGGATACCCTGTCAGAGATATCGTGCCTGATATGGGAGAAGAAAGGGTCGTAGCTCGAGCAATCGTATGCGATGAAGCGGCAGCTGAAGGAGGCTCGAGACAAGGGGTTGCAGCCGGAGGAGGAGTTGGAGGAGAACTACAAGGACTATCTCGCGTTTCGTGACATGTGGATCGCAACACATTCATGCTGGGGTGGTGCATTCGAGGACGTCAGTAAGTTTTTTCGATTTAAATTGTATTACAGATTCAGTGCTACTTTCGTATTTTAATTCTGCCATGCTAGTAATTTACTAGTAATGCTGATGATGCCATTTATCTCTATTTGCAGCAAAGATCTGTTCCATGGGCTACACGGATGACCCTGTGCCCCGATATGTGTATAATCATGGCCCGCCCGATACGCTACAATTTTTTTCAATCAAGGTTGAAGGAACAAGTGATGGAGAGCTGTGCTGGCCAATACATGTGTTTGGGTTGGTTGCTGTACGTGATTCTATAGATCAAAGTCGGAACCTTGTCTTCGACCACCACAGAGATGATTGCCAAACACTCACAAAAGAGGTACAATTTGTTTTTTTTTATGTTGAAGTTATCACTCTATCACTATGGTTCATCTTTTGTGAAACAAACCCCCTCATAATATATGCATAAATGCATTATTTTTATTCTATCTTTGTGCACATGATTTATGATGTTACGCAGTTGCATCTAGCTAATTACCTAATGTTGCATGCAGGATCCATATTTGGTATTAACTGGTCCCACACGTGCTGTTGTGATGAATGACGAATCAATACCTGTGACCATAGAGGCCGAGCTAAAAGTGAAGGGCACTGATGGATCCAAGGACAAGTGCTTGATCTTTGCAGCTGCGCCATTACCATCCGGGTTTGGTTCACATTCGTTTGAATTGATTGCTGACACATACAGAAATAAACTGAAGGTTGAACTTGGGCGAATTATGGCATGCGTGGAGGCCACTATATTTGTTCGAGTAATTGATGGTAAATGGCCAGCTGGTTTTCATGGACAAATCGTTGGACACACCTCCAGTATTAATCGCAAGAAAGTCGTATTAGTTGAGTTTGTGGGTGACGTGCCTGTTAGTGATGGTAATGTGGACCAATCTCGTTTTGTTGTTTCTGTCGAAGCATTTGAAGTGTTGATGGTTTCTTACAAAGCATGGAGAGGAGATGAAGTGATGGAAGGCGAGGTGGCGTTCAAGCCTGAGAAGAAAGGTAGAAGTTATGGAACTCTCAAGGTTGGTTCTTGCATTTTAGAAATCCTTGTCGCTTGGTCACCTATTCGGCCAGTGTGTGAAGAGCTGGTAAGCATGTCGGAGATGGATTTCGCTTAAGTAATGGTGTGATGTATCCTAACGTAATGTTTGGGAACTAGTGATGTAGCACCTTCTAAAGTGGTATGATGTACATTAGGATTTGCTGGCTAAATATATATTTTTGGGTCATCTGAAGTTACTTTTGTTCCATTAATTAATTATATCTTGAGACTGGATTTGGTGGCTAAATATATATTGAGTTAAATACATCAGCGGTATATGAACTTGTCTCGAGGTGTCACTTAGGTCCATGAACTCGTAAAACCGACATTTGACACCTTAAACTTGTTAAGTTGTGCCATTTGGGTCCATACCCCTTCAAAATCTGATTTGTGAGAAGTGAAAGAACCGTCGCTGTGTGAGATATGCCATTGCCATGAACATGAAGCGTGTAACTGTGAGACTGCCCGCTGCGGTCACTTGTTGGTGGTGGCGCCTGATGAAAATGTACTTGGATGAGTACGATTTGGATTAGTGGTTATAGTTAGTTATGAGCTGGAACCCAATATTTTAGTAAGATCTTTCGTAGAGCTGGTGCCATGGAAGTGTACCTAAAGTTGATTTCAATATGGAAGGCGTGCTCTAGCTTTTTTTTCCCCCTCAGCGTTCTCTGAATAGTAAGGAATTATTGCAACGACTTTGCTGCTTTCGTTGTAATCACAGCTTCACAAGGAACTGATAAACTTGCTTTCACTGTAAATGTCCTTCACACATTTCACTTCTTTGTTGATTATTCAGAACTTCAGATGACCAGATGTCTTTGTTGATAGGCAATCCAAGGACGCAGAGCAATACTGGCGATAGTATAGTTGCACACAATTCTAGTTACAGCGTAGGTACGTCGTGGACGCGCCGCGGCAGGAGCCACAAAGCCAACGATCGCCACAATCTCCGCTCGGGCTGATTAGAAGACGCCGACGGCGAGAACACGATCAGCCACCGGCCATTGCGCGGTGCCTGATCGAGCATTCCAAATGAAGCGTTGGAGGTGTTCTGCCATGACGGACGGGCGCGGTCACGGCGGCACCGGCACCGGCAAGATAACGATCTCCAGTCGATCTCCATGTCCAGCTTTTATCACACTTGACCTCGGCGGCGGCGGCGTTAAAATAATTGCTTCAACGCCCACACCGCGGCCGCCGGCGCAGCTCCTGTGGCTCCGCCATACACCGGCGGCGATTCTTGCCGGCGCGTGCCTTTTTGGTCGGTGCCGCCGCGGCGAACGAGAGCTGAGTCGAGGGAAACGGGATGCGTCGCGTCGCGCGGGGAACGCGGAGAGGGGCAGAGTCGCAGAGGGGGCTGGCTAATTGCTGCGATCCGCGCCGATTTGCACCGTCCAAGTCCGATCCGACGCCCGGTAGAGGCCCAGGGGGCGGACGGTATTTCATTTACCGTCCACCCCGGACGGTAGATGAGATACCGTCCACCCCTAGCATCCGCCGGGGCGGCACCATCTGCGACGGACACGCTGTCCGAGCCTCCGCCGCCAGCACTCCTAGTCCCAGAATAGCTCACAACTTGTTCTCGTGGGTAGAAGGTGCGATCGACCGTCTGTGTCGGCGTGGTCGGCGGCGAGCCGGCGAGGTTGCGCGCCGCGGCGGCGCTGTGCTCGTCCGGCCTCCTCGCCGGAGGCAACCACGCCATGGTGAGGCTGCCGCCGAAGCTAAAGGGGATCGGGTACGTCCTCGACTGCCGAGGCGAGCTGCTCCGCGCTGATGGCTGGTCACAAGTCCCGAGTGCGACGACGGACGCGCCGGCGGTCTCCGTGCCCTTCCGGCCTCCGGCGTCCGCCCACGCGTTGGACGTGGGTGGCGACGGACTGGAGAGGGAGCGCGGCCGTGGTGGCGCCATGGCGGACGTGCCTGCTTGTTGGAGACCGGCTTCGCCGCCGACGCTCAGGAGTTCGCCGGTGCGGAGGTGACCCGTGGCCGGCCTACTTCGTCGTGGCATTGTGGCAATGCATTCAATGAAGCGAGACGATCTGCAGGAACCCAATAACGAGATGCTTGCAAGTTGCAACACATCGAAAGTTACGAGACGATCGACTCCTGCTCCTGGTAGCCCACCGGTCACGTCACGCGCACGCCGCCGTCACTGGAATGTACGTACGGTACGGCTACTTCAGCATGTCCGCCAATAGACGGAACACGACAGCCGCCGCGCCTGAGCTCTGAGCACTCTGAATGCACCGCTGCAGCAGCCGGCCTTGATGGACGGCCGCGTCACGGCGGCACCGGCAACAGCAATTCCCCGATCTCCGCGGCCGATCTCCACGTCCAGCCTTGTTGCCTGCCGTTCAATTGCGCCAACGTCCACACTACGGCCGCCGGCACAGAGACAGACTAGACACTCCCATGGCTGTCTTGGTCGCCGATTCTTGCCGGTGCTGCCTTCTCGGGCAGCGCCGCCACGGCACGCCATAGCTCAGCCCGTCGCGAAGGCCTGGAAGGGGACGGCAGGGGACGCGTCGCGCCGTGGAGACGGCCGGCCACGGCGCCTCGCTAACCCTGCAGCGATCTCCACCGTCCAGGCACGATCCGACGCCCGTTATAGGCCCAGGGGGTGGACGGTATTTCATTTACCGTCCACCCCCAGCCGCCACCGTTGGCGACGGCCACGCCGTCCAGGGCCTCCGCCGCCAGCTCACCCGCGACCAAGATGGTTCCCAGCGCGTTCCAGCCTCGCGGAGAGCAGTTGAAATCGGCTGATGTCGTCGCCATCGACGTGGTGCGCGCCGTCGCGGCGATCGACGCGGTTTGATGCCAGAGCGCGGCGCGGGCGGCGAGGTGTAGCGCGCCAGGCGAGCCTGATGAGCTCATTATTCGTTTCGGCAAAATGCAGGCGAGCCTGGCGGCGTCGACGGACACCTGTGCGGTGGTCGGCGCCGGCGAGGCAGCCGGGTACGAGCTGTTTAATGAACCTGGCGTGCCCCAGCATCCCGTGGAGGCGGCTGTTCTTCTTCTGCAGCCGGTCGAGCGGCGGCGGACAGAGCGGCGACAAAGATATGTGAGGAGTGGAAGAACAGTCGCTGTGTGAGATGCATGCCATTGCCATGAACATGAAGCATGTAACTGCGAGTCTGCCCGCTGTGGTCACTTGTTGGTGGTGGCGCCCGATGAAAATGTACTTGGATGAGTACGATTTGGATTAGTGATTATAGTTAGTTATGAGCTGGAAAATATTTAGTACGATATTTCGTAGAGCCGGTGCCATGGAAGTTGATTTCAATATGGAAGGTGCTCTAGTGTTTTTTCCCCTTCAATGTTCTCTGAATAGTAAGGAATTATTGCAACGACATTGCTGCTTTCGTTGTAATCATAGCTTCACAAGGAACTGATAAACTTGCTTTCACTGTAAATGTTCTTCACACACTTCACTTCTTTGTTGATTATTCAGAACTTCAGATGAGCAGATGTCTTTATCGATAGGCAATCGAAGGACGCAGCGCAATGTTGGCGATAGTAGAGTTACACACAATTCTAGTTACAGCGCAGGTACTCGTACAGTCGTACGTCGTGCACGCGCCGCGGCAGGAGCCACAAAGCCCACAATCGCAACAAGGAGAGGTGGCCTCCGTTCGGGCTGATTAGAAGACGCCGACGGCGAGAACACGCAGCCACCGGCCATTGGCGGTGCCTGATCCAGCATTCCAAATGAAGAGCTGGAGGTGTCGGCCATGACGGACGGGCGCAAGCCGCGGGCACGGCAGCACTGGCGACGGCAAGGCCGCGATCTCCGGCAGATCTCCATGTCCAGCTTTTATCACACCTGACCTCGGCGCCGTTCAAGTTGCGCGCGGCCGCCGGCACAGAGCAGACGCTCCCGGCCGAGCTCTGCCTTCTCGTACGGCGCCGCCGCGGCGCACGAGTGCTGAACCGTCGTGGAGGGGGACCGCAGCAGCGCAGGCCGCAGGGGATGCGTCGCGTCGCGCGGGGAAGGCGGGGGGCAGAGGGGCTCGCTACCTGTTGCGATCCGCGCTGATCTCCACCGCCCAAGTCCGATTCAACGTCCGATATATGCTCAGGGGGTGGACGGTATTTCATTTACCGTCCACCCCGGACGGTAGATGAAATACCGTCCGCCCCTAGCGTCCGACGGTGCGGCACCATCGGCGACGGCCACGCCGTCCGAGCCTCCGCCGCCAGCAGTCCTAGCGCCAGAATAGTTCACAACTGTGTTCCAGTTCCGTGGGCACAAGGCACGATCGACGGTCGGCGTCTGCGTGGTCGACGCGGGCGGCGCCGGCGAGGTGCCACGGCGCGGTGCTCTCGTCCGGCATCCTCCCCGGCCGGAGGCAACCGCGCCATGGCCAAGCTGTCGCCAAAGCCAAAGTGGGGTCAGGTACGTGCTCGGCTGCTGAGGGGAGCTGCTCTGCGCTGATGTTCTAGGCACAAGCCCGAGTGCGACGAGAACGACGACGGACGCGCCGGCCGGCCTCTGTGTACGTCCGTCGATGCGCTGGACGTGGGTGGAGACTTTGAGAGGGAACGCGGCCGTGGCACCGAGCGTACCTGCTTGTTCCTCTGTGCGGAGGCAGCCGGTCCACGGCGACGGTCGTGCACGACGTATTGCAAGCCATGTTTAACAGGAAGCGAGAGGATAATTAAGCAGGAACCCAGTAACGAGAGCGCTTGCGAGAAATAAAAACTTACGAGACGCTTGCCAACACTCCGGGCCCGGGTAGCCCACGCCGTCCACCGGCCGCTCACGTCTGAGCTGATGAACACTCTGAAACCTGAATGCACCGCTGGAGCAGCTAGCCGCCCGTGATGTACGGCGGCGCCAAGGTGGCGCGAGAACTTCGACAAGGGGGTGTGTCCGTGTGTGTATGTAGCTGTCGCGAGCGCCGATTACCCGATTGCCAAGACCAGTGATGGGTCAAGCCGGCAAATTCTGTCAAGTTCTATCTGCTGGTTATAATCGAAAATAAATTCTGTCAATCAAATTTTTTTTTCGAGAATACGCCTGATCGAGCGTTAAAAATGAAGCGTTGGAGCTGTCCTGCCATGATGGACGGGCGCGGGCACGGCGGCACCGGCACAGGCACCGGCAAGATAACGATATCTGGCCGATCTCCATGTCCAGCTTTCATTTTGTCACACTCGACCTCGGTGCGCGGCGGCGTTCGAATTGCTCCAACGCCCACCGTCGCGGCCGCTGGCGCGGAGTAGACGCTTCCTAGCTCTGACATACACCGGCGGCGATTCTCGCCGGCGCGTGCCGCCGCGGCGCACGAGAGCTGGCTGAGTCCGTTAATGGAGGGGAACCGCGGCAATCGGGATGCGTTGCGTCTGCGCGCGGGGAATGCGGAGAGGGGGCAGAGTCGCAGAGGGGGCCCACTACTTGCCGCGATCCGCGCCGATCTCAAGCGTCCAAGCTCGATCCGACGGCAGATATAGGCCCAGGGGGTGGACGGTATTTCATTTACCGCCCACCCCGGACGGTAGATGAGATACCGTCCGCCGGGGCGGCACCATCGGCGACGGGCACGCCGTCCGAGCCCCCGCCGCCAGCACTCCCGGTGCCAGAATAGCTCACAACGTGTTCCGGCTTCCTAGGTATAAGGCGCGATCGACCGTCTCCGTCGGCGCCGTCGCGGCGGCGCGGGGGCGAGCCGGCGAGGCTGCGCGCCGCGGCGGCGCTGTGCTCGTCCGGCCTCCTCGCCGGAGGCAACCGCGCCATGGTGAAGCTGCCGCCAAAGACAAAGGGGATCGGCAACGTGCTCCACCGACGAGGCGAGCTGCTCTGCGCTGGTGTCCTAGGCGCAAGGCCGGGTGCGACGACGGACGGACGCGCCGGCGCCCTCCGTGCCCGTCCGTCAACGCTGGGATTGGGTGGCTACGGGGAGTCTCCTCGGTGGGTGGAGAGGGAGCACGGCCGTGGCACCGAGCGTGCGGCCTGCTTGTTCCTCGGCTGGGAGAGCAGCTTCGCTGCCGACGCACAGGAATTCGCCGCTGCGGGGGTGACCGGCGGGTGCGCGGACGGAGAGCAAGGAGGTCCATGGCGTTTAACCGGAAGCGAGAGGATGGCAGGAACCTAACGAGACGCTTGCGAGAAATCAAAACTGACGAGGCACTTGTGAACACTCCGGGTATAGTAGCCCACGGGCCGGGCCACCGGTCACGTCTGAGCTGATGTACAGCTGGAGCAGCTAGCCGGCTCTGATGTACGGCCGCGGCAAGGCCGGCAGGGCGGCACCGACAACGGCGATGTGGCGGCGGAGCGGAGCGGCGAGAAAGATCCGTGACTGTGAGAAGTGAAAGAACCGTCGCTGTGTGAGATTTCCATTGCCATGAACATCAGAACATGAAGCATGAACATGTACTTGGATGACGATTTGGATTAGTGATTATAGTTATGAGATGGAAAGTAATTTAGTCAGATCTTTTGTAGAGCTGGTGCCATGGAAGTACTGTACCGAAAATTAAAGTTGGTTGCAATGTGGAAGGTACTCTAGCTTTTTTTTTTCTTGAGTGTGCTCTAAATTAAGGAGTTGTTGCTGTAGCGACTTTGTGCTTTCGTTGTAATCAGCACAAGGGGAACAAATAAACCTGCTTTCAATGTGAAACTAGGTCAATGCCCGTGCGTTGCTACGGGAAACAAAAAATTATTTCACTATGAGCCACTATAACCTCATCTTTTGAAGTAATAAACTTTAATTTGTGCAACTGTGTCACCACCTTAAACTAATTTGTACGTTTTCCATATTATTATTTCACATACAGCCACCGCCGCAAAAATAATAAAGAGTCATAAACTCTTTAGATCTCTAATGAGTCGATCATCATATATGTCATATTTGTGATCATTCATACACATCGACTGTACAGGAACGTGAAGTAAATCCTCCCTCATCAGTGAAATAAATTAGTTGCAACCAACCATGCTAGCTATATAGTGCCTTGCCACGTGCACTTGAAGAAAGCATCTCTAGCAACATGTTGAGCATCTTTACTGATACCACTAAAATAGAGTATCTTTAGTATGATCTGTATAATCATCGTCTCTTTGGACTTTCCTTTAGTTCTGGTGATTCCAGATAATGGTATTGGGTGCACACAAAAAAAGACTCTCGAATGAAATCAATGGTAAAAGAAAAATTAATACAAAGAAAATTTGGCTCACTATTGGGCTCAGTGGTTTGGATGATCTCCCACTCTTCTAATCAAGTTGTTTATCCTTCTCCGTTCCAAAATCCTTACAAAGAAAATGAAAGCCGTGAACTAAATATACAATATATGTACCCCTAAACACTGCAGACCAAACAATTAGGTCCAATGCCAATATTGCAAGGCTGAAGCGGTCAAAGGCTCAGCAGTTAGCTCACTCTTTCTAAAACTTTATGAAAAAATACGACAAAAGCCTATTAAGGCTCCAGGGCCATATTGCAAGGCTCACCGACCTTGAGCAGGTGACCTAAATGGATCAGATTATATTATATTAGCAAGGTACAGTAAAAGAATCTAAAGCTAACTGAATGCCGATTCTTTCATGTATCCTTTACCTATAAGACAATATAATGGAACGTCTGATTCTTTCATGTATCCTTTACCTATGCCAGCTTCAGATAATCAGCAGCTAACCCATCCTTGCCCATCCATATATGTCACTAACTCACTAATACTTTCTAGTGGTAACATGAAGCTTAACTAACTACTTACTTGGTTACTGGACACAAAAAGGCCATAAAATTTTACTGAGTACATGATGCCCGATAGATAGGTTTGTACTACTCTAGATAACTGAATACTACCCAATAGATAGAGGTTTCTTCATATAACACATGCATGCATGGAGCTCTACTTGTACTCTATTTACTTATAGATGGAACTGTATCAGGCACATTTTATTGTCATGAAAATTCTACTGTTACAATGCAAACTTAGCACTTAATATTAATCCAAATTCTGTAGGGTATCTGGTCATCAAATACATGTCTCCTCTAGTGAACAATTTGCACGAATTATACAGGGCATAGAGAAAATGTCATGGGTCAACTGACTTACAAACCAAAAACACTCCTGCATACCCTCCTGCATTGCATCACTTTCACTCTGAAAGTCTATAGCTCCAAATCTAGCTCGAGATCGATCACCAAGCCTGCAGAATATCATATTGACAGGATATGTCATATACATGTCGAGAAAGTGAAGCATGTCACACTTCTGAGAACTTTATGAGTCGTTAGCAACTTAGCATGCAAGTGCAGGTTAGCACACATTACCTTACACGACATGATGACAATTGTTGCTGGTGTTCTTGTACGGTCATCGTATCTGAACATATCGAGTCTTGCGTTGCTGTCTGTGTTCCAGCGAAACCTGAACAGCACAGGCAATAGGACACGAACGCATGGAAGATGACTGTATCCAGGAAGTATTCCAGTATGGTGTCGTTCTGATCCGTCTGAAACCCAATCCCACGGAAGGCCGAGGTGCTGCTCTGCGGCGACACATCATCAAAGGGTTCCCTACCACTCCAGCAATCGACGACCTGTGTCACCCGCACCTCCATCCCGGCGCTAGTGACGAGCGGGCGGCCGGCCGGATCAAGGTCACCTACGTTACGCTGGCGTGGGTCATCATTCATCAGTACAATGCCGTCGCCGCGGGTTATGAGAGGCATGCCAGTGATGACTCGATTGGCGCGACGATGAGGAGGAGGAGACGTGCGGCGTGTGCGACGTCTCTGGCGGCGGCGATCGGAGCGGAGCGGCCAGATGAGGAGGGGGAGGCGTGCGACATCTGCCGGCGACCATCGGTGTGGCACGTCTGGAGCATGACCCAACACGGCCGATGGCTGAGATGGCGGCGGCGCTGGCGATGAGGCCACGGTGGACGCATCTCAAAACGACGAGCGTAGGGGGAGTAGGCTGGGCTGCGACGATGGGAGAGAAGGCGCAGGCGGCGGAGAGGATGCAAATGCGATGCGGCAGTTGGAGAAAAAGAAACGGGGAAGTAGGAGGGATGAGGTTTCTTTTGAGTTGGGGAGGTTGGGATCGCGGGGAGAGGAAAACGGATCGTGGGAGAGGGAAAAACCGAAGTGGCGGCGAGTATCGCAAAACGAGTCGGAGGGCTGTGACACCGCTTCACCGGTCGCGAATCTCTCAATCATTCTTTTTATTAGTAGAGATAGAGATATCTTGAGACTGGATTTGCTGGCTAAATATATATTGAGTTAAATACATCAGCGGTACATGAACTTGTCTCGAGGTGTCACTTAGGTCCACGAACTCGTAAAACCGACATTTGACACCTTAAACTTGTTAAGTTGTGCCATTTGGGTCCATACCCCTTCAAAATCTGATGTGGCAATGCCAACATGGCGCCACATGTACAAATATATGCAAAAAAGCCCATGCCTTTTATCATCTTCTGCCTCCACATCCTTCTCACCAGAGCAAAGCAATGTGTGGCCGTTGACCGACGCTTCTCTCGCCGGCGACGAGGATTCAAGCAAGGATTATATTACGGGAGGACTCAGCGTGACAAGACACATACATAAACATACTTGCATGTCACGGATCCCGATCGGAGCATGTCCGACGGCGAGCTGCGGCGCGGCCATGGCGGCAAGGCCAAGAGCGGCCGTGGAAACTCGCTGAATGTGGCGGCATGAGGACGACTGAAGCAGCAAGAGCTCATCAGGATTCAGTTCGTGTAGTCGATTGGTGGGGATGGTGGCCGGAGGTAGGTGTTCGCTGTGCGACGGAGCTCAGGCGGTCGGCGGCAATGGTTGCCAGCGAGATTCATGTTTCCTGCCACAGTAGAGCACAGGTCCACCGAGAACTTGGTCGTAGATGTAGCTGGGAAGGTTGTGGTGTCGTGGGTGCACGGAATCGGCCGGAGGTGCTGTGCGGCCGGAGAATTTGGTTGGCGAGCGGGCTCTGCTCGGGTTTGTTTGCTTTGGCTAGACGAAGAAGATGAAATGTGGCTAGCTTAGTTGGATTTCCTGACGGGCGGGCCGCAGAACCCCTCCCGGTTGGCGGTGGCGTCGCCGCGGACGTAGAAGTGGGTGAGCGACACAGTACTAGTTGCCGCCACCCGCTCAACCTCCCCTCTCGTAGTCGTGCACCAGACATCCACCTCTGCTCCCTTTGTCCGCACCATCACTGCCGGCATCCTCCTTGGAGACCCCTCCGTGAACCTTCACATCACAATCAATCAGCTCATACATTAATTGGCTCCCTTCATCATTAATCGATACCAGAAATAGAACCATGGGTGCGGCACGTACCTGCACAGGCCATCGACGAGATGTCTCAAGCGACGTTGTAGAGCTGGTCCAGGTCTCCAGGAGGCCGGGGAGCTCGCGTAGGCGCCGTCGTAGGTCTACACACTGCTATTGCGCGCCGACGCAGCACCGACGCGACTGCTCACACATCGGGCTTCGGCATGCATCCCAGCGTGCCGCGGCGGAGGTGGGCCTCACGCCGACGAGATTGGAGGATAAGGGCGTCAAGACAGAAGATGATAAATGTGAAGGGCCTTTTTGCATATGTTTGTCTATGTGGCGCCACGTTGGCACGCCACATCAGATTTTGAACGGGTATGGATCTAGGTGGCACAACTTAACAAGTTTAAGGTGCCAAATGTCGATTTTACAAGTTCGTGGACCTAAGTGATACCTGGAGACAAGTTCATGGACCACTGGTGTATTTAACTCATATATATTTTTGGGTCATCTGAAGTTACTTTTGTTCCATTAATTAATTATATCTTGAGACTGGATTTGCTGGCTAAATATATATTTTTGGGTCATCTGAAGTTACTTTTGTTCCATTAATTAATTATATCTTGAGACTGGATTTGCTGGCTAAATATATATTTTTGGGTCATCTGAAGTTACTTTTGTTCTATTAATTAATTATATCTTGAGACTGGATTTGCTGGCTAAATATATATTTTTGGGTCATCTGAAGTTACTTTTGTTCCGGGGACACCGTGGCCGACATGGACCCTCCAAAATCCCGAGGACCATAGCGTGCGCGCGGGTAGTTCACGTACGCTAAGCGTAGCGACACCGGAGCATACAGCGCATATCTGCCAAGATGCCCGGAACAACCACAAGCAGACATCACCCGAGCCCCAAGCCCAAGATGGCGGTGAAAGGTGACGCAGCCAACTCCACCGCTCAAGTCACGGCACCAGCTTTCACACGACTCTGCTCGTTGCCTGCACTGCATTCGCGCGTCAAAGCTCACGAGCACTTTCTTTCTCCAGCAATGGCGATGCCCAGGCCGGTGGGCGTGTCCACAGCCTTATTGTGGGCTTGTTGTGGCCCAATGGCTTTCGGCTCGGCGTGCTCGGCAATCCAATTCTGTCTCCGCATCGCCACTCTCCAATCCGGAAACGGAATGCACCACGTCCCAAAGTGCACTGCCATTTTTATCTCTCAACTCTGCACTTGCACTGCTGGTGTCTGGCGAACAGTGTCTTCGCAAGACGGCAAGAGAGAGCCAGCATAGTCCATGACTCCATGAGCGATGAACCAGGTCCACCCACTGCTCCTGCAGCCACCGTACATGCCACGTGGGCACCGCCGTGCCAAGACAAGCCTCCTGTGAGTCTGTGACGAGCCACCGTAAAAATGTTCAGCCGGCGCACGGAGACCAAAGCGAAGAGCATACGTGGTGGCCGAAGCGACAGGCCGCGATCACGAGCTGCCTCAGCTTGGTCCCCGGCGAGCCGTGCAGGCAGGATCGCGGGCGCAGGCAAGGCAAATGCCAGTGCGCCTAGCCTGGCAAGTACGGCACGATGCGTCCACGGGAGCACCTCACGGGTGTTGGATTTGACCTCGGTCAGGCCTTGTTGGGCCATCAGGCCCAAATCTTAATCCTACACTAATCCCCGTTAGTTGTCTTGATCGGGAGGCAACCCTAAGGTCCATTGGGCCCGGCCCCAAGTCCACAGCGCTATATAAATGAGAGAAGACCCCCTGGGTCAGATTAACGAAGTTAATCTCGAGTTAATCACAGGGGTTAACCCTAATCTACTCGAACCAGTCGTTAAGGCGCTGAAGGGCTTGGAAGCACGGAGTCCCGTTCTTCTACATCTTCTGCATCTACAGCTTCGTCAAGTCTCCATCATGAACAGAGAAAGTACGGGTAAGTACCAAATTCCGCATTAGTTTAAGTTTTAGGTGTGATCTAGATCTAGACTAGAGATCCTGAGTTAAGTTGTTGTTAATCATGTTCATAATGAACTAACAACGGGGGCGCGCCAGCCATGGCGCGACCTGTGCCCGTGTCGTTTGCGTCACGGCTCGAGTGCTTCCGTCCGCCGCTACGCTATATATGTAGAGCCCACGGCGGCGTCAGGCCACACGTCTCACCTCGTCACATCACCACGCTCCAAGGCTGCCCTGCTGCTCCGAGATGGGTGTGAGGATGCTCTGCTGCAGCGTCGCGCTGTCGGTGCTGATGCTGCTCGCGGCCGGCGCGGCGGCGTCGCACTCGTCGCCGTCGTCGTGCCCGGCGACGCCGCCGGACGCGGGGGGAACGCTGCAGGTGTCGCACGCGTTCGGGCCGTGCTCGCCGCTGGGGTCCGGGGCAGCCTCACCCTCATGGACGGGGTTCCTCGCCGACCAGTCCGCGCGGGACGCGTCCCGGCTGCTGTACCTGGACTCCCTCGCCGTCCGTGGCCGCGCGTACGCGCCCGTCGCGTCGGGCCGGCAGCTCCTGCAGACGCCCACCTACGTGGTGCGCGCCCGGCTCGGCACGCCGCCGCAGCCGCTCCTGCTGGCCGTCGACACCAGCAACGACGCCGCCTGGATCCCCTGCGCCGGCTGCTCGGGCTGCCCCACCACCTCAACGCCCTTCAACCCGGCGGCCTCCGCCTCGTACCGCGCCGTGCCCTGCGGGTCCCCGATGTGCGTGCAGGCGCCCAACGCCGCGTGCCCTCCCAACAGCAACGCCTGCGGGTTCAGCCTCACCTACGCCGACTCCTCCCTCGTGGCCGCGCTCTCCCAGGACGCCCTCGCCGTCGCCACCGACGTCGTGAAGGGCTACACCTTCGGCTGCCTGCAGCGTGCCACGGGGACGGCGGCGCCGCCGCAGGGGCTCCTGGGGCTCGGGCGTGGGCCGCTGTCCTTTTTGTCACAGACCAAGGACATGTACGAGGCCACGTTCTCCTACTGCCTCCCGAGCTACAAGTCGATGAACTTCTCCGGCACTCTGCGGCTCGGGCGCAAGGGCCAGCCGCAGCGGATCAAGACGACGCCGCTGCTGGCGAACCCGCACAGGTCGTCGCTCTACTACGTGAACATGACGGGGATCCGGGTGGGGAGGAAGGTGGTGCCCATCCCGGCGGCGGCGCTGGCGTTCGACGCGGCCACCGGCGCCGGCACCGTGCTGGACTCCGGGACCATGTTCACGAGGCTGGTGGCGCCGGCGTACGTGGCGGTGCGCGACGAGGTCCGGCGCCGCGTGGGCGCGCCCGTGTCGTCGCTGGGCGGGTTCGACACGTGCTTCACCGACGCCGGCGTGAAGTGGCCGCCCGTGACGCTGCTGTTCGACGGGATGCAGGTGACGCTGCCGGAGGAGAACGTGGTGATACACAGCACGTACGGGACCACCAGCTGCCTGGCCATGGCGGCCGCGCCCGACGGCGTCAACACCGTGCTCAACGTCATCGCCAGCATGCAGCAGCAGAACCACCGCGTGCTCTTCGACGTGCCCAACGGACGCGTCGGATTCGCGCGCGAGAGATGCACCGCAGCATAGATTATGATTCGTCGTCTTCTTCACCGTGTCGTCGTTGTTGGTTTCCAATTCTTGTCCCTTTTTTTAGTGTAGTCAGGATGTCTCGTTCTTCAGTTCAAATCGCCTCGGGTTGATTGCTTCAGAGGTAGCTGCATTCATAAGATTTAGGAGGGCTCAAAGTTTAAGTGGGGTTTAAGAACTTGCAAGTGTGTTGCGTGATGTTAATTTGCATTGGGCCGGTTATTGTTTGTTAATTTGGGCCGGAGTAATCCAGCTGATCCGTCGCTCATTAACTGTTCGAGCAGACCACGAGGGCGGTGGATGGACGCCCATCAGCCATCACTCACCATCTGAACAAGTATGAGGATCCCAAACTGGAATTTGGACTCCAAGAGATTACGGACAGGGACTGAATCCCTCATTTCGTTATGTTTACCCTCTTGAGGTTTATGGACGCTGTCACGAATGCGCACGGCATCCCTAATTCCCTACTCAACCCATCTACCGTAACCCCTTGCATGTTTCTACAAACAAATGAGACCTAGATGTAATATATATCTAGATAAAAGCTACAGTTCTAGAGAAGCCAAAATAATTTATAATTTGGAACCAAGGGAGTACAAATCAGTGAGGGTTTAAGTTCGAAATAAAACACTAGAAGATACTCTTCTAATGCTGAAAGGGGCACTTTGACTTTCAATCATCGCATCACAAGAAGCTCTGATCTCGTCAAAAGTGTGGCGCTCACACTTAAAACCATATGTGTAGCCGCTGCATATATGATGAAAATGGTTAGCTAACGTTGTTTGTCTGTTTGGTTTGCAATGGCTCTGATCTCCATAATGACTGCCATTGCAAATCATCTTCATGTTTCATGTTCAAATCAAATCATCTTCATGTTTTTAATGATGGGATCTTCAAATTAGGGCTCTGCTTGGATGGAGGGGTAAATGGAGCAAATTTGACTCAATTTACCTCAAAAGTGTCAAGGGCAAATGGGGTGGGGTAAATGTCTTGCCCATTCAAATTCATTTACCCCTAAAGAGTGTCAAATTTGGGCAAATATCTAGTGGGGTCTACCAAAAACTTCCCTCATCCCCTCTCGTCCCAACAACCGGCCCATTCAAATTACCCTTATGGGTAAATATTTACCCCTCAATCCAAACACCTCGAGGGGTCAAATTTTTAAGGGGGCAAACACATTAGGGCAGATATTTGTCCCCTCAATCTAAACAGGCCCTAGATCACACTTGACTATTTTTGGCTAATTCTCTATGTATAACTTTTTGTTTATAAAGCCGAAATAGTTTCATTATGGAGAATTGTTCTAATTAAAAAAGTTATTTCTAAAGAAAATCATTCAAATATGGAAGTGCAATCTTCTTTTGAAGAGAAACATAAATTTGCAATCAGAATGATGTAAACATTAGAAGATCTGGGATTTATTTCCTCTAATTTTCGTGAACGGGAATAAAAGAAAAGGAACGGCCAGGCGTCATGGAACGGATTGTGTGCAGACGGGCCAAAATGGGCTGGCGAAACCGTCGTTTGGATAGGGGGATACTGAGAAATGGGCTTTCAGTCTCTAAGTTTCATTACGCAAGTCGGGCTGGAAAGTTTCGTTTACTGGGCTGCTGAGTAGCAAAACCTGAACGTGGCAGCCTTTTTTTTGAGACCATTTCACTCTATCCCTTTTGTCGATTTCCTAGCTGCGATCGGTGAGTTCTCGTTCATCCGGGCAAGCGTCAGCCATGGCATCCATATCACCTGCACGGCTGCACTCCAATCTGTTTCTTCTTGTCCCATCTGCAGCGTTGTATCCATTTGTCCTGCCCCCTTGTTCGTTTCTGCACGCTTACTGCGCCGTGACTGTACATGTGCGTGGCACACAAAACGAATCAACAACATCGAGTTCGTAACAAGATTCAAACTCGATCCATGACAACTTGACAAGTCCTCTTCCACCCAATGCCAGTGGGAAACGAGCTCAGCTTCCAATCATTGTCCTGCACCTCGTTATCGTCTTTGAGCAAAGCTTTCACCCATGCTGCAATTCTGCATTGCCTAGTTCAGTGTGCAGCGCCTGATGGCTTCAAAGTTCAAATTCACCTGCTGCGTGTGCTGCACGGATCGTCGGAGCTCACGCGAGTCGCAAAGCGGCCGGACTCGTCTCCCGATCGGCTTTTCATGCCGTCGGAGTCCAAGCACTGGAGTGATACCGGTAACTTTGTCGTCCTTGACGACGAGCACCGTTTTTAACCTCGGGGGTGAAGAAAGCAGGCGGTAGCTTCGGTACCAACGCACTGCTGCCAGCCATGGCTAAAACGCAGGAGGACAGGGTCAAAAAGTTAAAGGCCGGCAATGGCAAGCAAGGCCGCAGCTATACGGAAGGTACAATGTCGCTTTACGACCGTATCCGGCAGCTGCTTCCAAACTCTGAGCCAGCGTTGTTGGCCGGGTAACCACGGACAATTTGACATGTTTGGAAATTGGAACGCTGAAATTGGAAATTTCACGCATCACTCAACACTGCCAATTTGCCATGTTTGGAAATTGGAAAGCTGAAATTGGAAATTTTATGCAAAAACATTGCATCACACACAGCAAAGAGAAACGCCGCCGCACTGCTCATCTGAAAAAGATCATATCATCACGGGTTGATTTCTTTTGAGACACGACGAAGACAGCTTCCATTTATCTGGGGATTGGACTGGACCACCACCATTTCCGGCATCCGTGCTCTTTCTTGCTCGGCTTGGCCTTTTGGTGGCCATTGTTAGGCAGGAGCCTTGACTCGCGGTGCTGATGACAAATGGGAGGCACACGTAAATGAGGCAGCTAAGATGGTACTAGCACTAGCTGAGGAAAATAAATAAAAGTACGAAAACAGACTCAGTAGATTCTTTTTTCCTTCCGATTTCACATTTTCTGTTTAGAAGATAAACAAATGAAATGATTCCTAATAATAAAACAATCGAGCCGATACGTACCGCCGATAATATTGTTGCTACGCATGTACGCGATATTGTAGAGAACATGCACGCAACATACAATGATTGCAGATTCTTTCAGGCACACAATGTCTATTTTGTACAGATCAACATGCACTACCATGCCCAATATCTTGTCCCTAAAGAAATGCCAAGTCCTTTTCTCTCAACACTATTCTTTGCGATGCTACGCTGGCTCATCGGATGCCTCTTTATGCTCCTTCATACTCCCAGCTGCTTTCTCGTTTAAACTTTGGCTGACAGGATCGCCGGTGACCAATCGCAAGCGCTCCTGCGTCCAGGAGAAGGTTCGGTGTTGATAGTTGCCGGCCACAACTCCCCAACGACAACACACAAGAATGGGGGACACAACTGTCTGATCTTTTTTAGCTCCTGCCCTAATTTTATATTGCTTCTGGCTGTTAGGATATGCAGGAGCTGTCATGCTGCGACATCACAGGATCAGGAGATGATTAAACAACAAAAAGTCAGAGACCAATGTACTAGATCATCTGGGATTGGCATCATCAGCTTCAACCATTCTGCAGAGCAACTTTGCAGGGTTGTTTTCACCTGCAGAAATGGTTTTTGAAAGTTGCTCGGTGCAGGGCTCCTTCCAAGAATTTGGATCCACTAGGTGATGGCCCGTACTTTGTTACGGGCATACAAAATTTAAACAAAAATTTTATTTAAAAAAAATATGATGCAACTTGATACAGTTCATGGTAAATGGGAGTAAAGTAGAAACACAATTTCTAGAAGATTTATGCTACAAATATTTCAAGGTAAATGCGCTACAATTATAAATTCTAGAAGAATGATACAATAGAAAAATTAAGTAAAAGAGGAGTATAGAATCGAGCTGGGATATCACACTTACTGTTTTTCTTTTTACAACCAGTACAATACTCACAGTTTCTAAATAATTGTTACATGTATTGCGTGCATTGTTAGAAAACAAGATATATTGATCATATTTTAGATCTCATACGAGGGCTTTCAAAATATGGAGCTTACTGGCCGTTTTACCTCTGACCTTGTCCTTTCCTCGATCGGATTGAGTCTGGCGGACATATCTATGTTAGGCTATCCATACTCGTCGACCTCTATTTACAACCTTAAAGAATATTTCATCCTGGTCATCAAGATTCTCTACTATATACTTATTTTCTTGCACCCATCAACCTCTATACCAAGGCCTTATTTAGTTAGGTGAAAAGTTTATACATTGGGTCGCGTGCACAGAAAGAAGAAATGAACTGACACGGTTTCCTTAGGTGAAAACCTTTTGCGTTTTATGTGGAACTAAACAAGGCCTTAACTTGATACTGTCTTCAACTACCATCTCCTCTCTCTCCTCATATTTTCTTTTTTTTTCCTTCCCTTCTCTTCTTTTCCTCCCCCTTCTCTTCTTTTCCCCTCTCTCACTCCACGGCGCCTGCACATGCTGTTCCATCCTTCCTATTTGATTCGGTTATACACATAATTTTATGTTTGTCATCAGTATAAAAAAATGGAAAAAAAATATGAGTAGAATTGTGAATTAACAATATTAAGGGTTTGTTTGGTTGGGCTGTGGCTGTGAAAAAAAAAACTGTTGTGGACTGTGGCTATGAAAAAAAACTGTTGTGGGATGCCAGCCCTGAAAAAGCTGAAAGCCGCTTGGTTGAACTGGCTGTGGCTGTGTGGATCTGGTAGGAAATGTCTGTAATGCTTATGAAGCTATGAGGGGATGTTTATATAGAAAATAATTGTAAAACAATGTATTGTTGAGAGATTTACGTGTAAATGGTCGTTTTAAAAGAAAATTTTAATTTTTTAGTCTTACATCCATCATTTATGTGTCTGATTCAGCTTGTAAATTACTATTTTAGTAAGGAAAATTCAATTTTTAAAATTTACATCGACCATTAATAAATAAATATTTTAAAAAATAAACACGCTACACGTGGACCTCACCTTATCTCTTTCATCATAGCTGTTCGCCCCATCCTTCGTCTGTGCTGGCTTCTCACAAATCACCAGCAGGTCCAGCACCTCCAGCCTTCCTGCTCTTCCATCGAATCCAACAACCAGGCACGAGTTGCTCTAATCGGTCTTCCTTCTCTATCTCTCACACGTCAAGCACCTAGAGCACAGCAGCGCGATGCAGAAACGGTGAGGGAGGGGGCCGTGGTACGACTCCGCCGTCCTTGCCTGCACCCACGAGGTGCAGTCATCCCGTCCACGCGCGAGGACGCCGCGTCCTCACCTTCACCACGGCGCCGTAGCTGCCATCTTCCTGTCCGCCCGCACGGACCCCTCTTTTCCTTTCTTCTTCTTCCCCGGACAAAACCCAAAACAGAGCAGCTCCCGCTCGCCGTCAAAATTCGCGGGCCACACCCCACGTCCAGTTGATTCCTCTCACTCACGGCATCACAACCTTCCCATGTCCATCCAAAAACAAGCCCTAGGCGTAACCGAGCTCAACCTTGACGGGAATCGCGGATCTCGCGACCTCCATTGCCTCCGGTCGTTCGAGCTCCGCCCGCCTCCAAACTCCTACCTCGGGCAGCGAAGCGGTTGGACGGAGAAGCGGCAAACTGGAGTGGCGGCGGAGGCGGAGAGGCGCTGGAGCGGAGGAACGAGCGCCGCTGGCGTGGGAGCGGGCACGAGTACGCAACTTATCAGTGGTGCATTGAGGGTAAACGCCTCCGTCGTCTGGATCTCCCCGGGCCGGCGGGAGCGCGAGAGCGCATCCAGCACGCGGCGCGACGACGGCGGCACCAGCAGCAGCTCCTGCCGCGCCGCCTCCTCCCCGACGCCGCTGACCTCTCCTTCTCCGGTTGCCCCTCCCTCCTCCTCTGCTCCCCCCGGCGCGGCTCCTCTGCTTGCCCCCTCCCTAGATCCGCTCCACGACGCCTGGGAGGCCCCAACAAGCGGGGAGCACGCGGCCGCCTGGGAGCAGCAGCGCGCGGGTTGACCGGCGCGTACGCTGTGGGCGAGGGGGCGGCGCTAGGAGGCGGCAGGGCCCGAGGGAAGCCGGACCCACATGTCGGCGATGCGGAACCGCCCGTGCCCTCGCCCGCGGAGCCACCGCGGGGTGGCTACTCGGAACTACGGTTTTAGAGGTGGTATAGATATAGAGACGTCATTTGCAAAAGTTCCTCCAAGTGCTTCATTCACCAGACCTACCATTAACCAATCATTGCTTTGGAAGGAGCAGAAGAGGACATCCTCGTCCTTGTGCGTGACTATGACTGAAAGGTGCAGGCTGACTGACATGCATATCCAGACTTGGCACTGCAATCCTCCTATGGCATCATGCGTCAGCATTCAGCAAACATGAGCAATGGACAGCGACCCTGGTGGCTTGCATTCAGATTAGCAATTTGACTTACAAAGCTTCCAATTTGCCAAATTTTAGGAGGATAATGTGCAGTTTGAACACCTGGCTGGATCGCTGGAGAATATGTCCTTTTCATTGAGGGGAAGCAAGTTACACAAAATGCGAAACATTGCTCTATCTGTGTCCTGGCTCAATGCACACAAGCCATCATCACAGGGTGACTATAAAGCACACCAAATGCTGATGCCTCAGCAGCCACTAAGTCCATCCATGGCCCCATCTCGGTGTTGCATCATTGGAAGTTAGCAAATATCCAAAGCATGATCATTCATTTCCAGAAAAAAAGAACAAAACTGAGTTATCACTGCCAGGTCACCAAAAACTCTGTACATCACAGTGAACTCTGAAGGGTTTCCTATGGATAAGTCGAGAGGTACCAATCAAGGCAGTAACAAAAAGAATTGTACCTGATACATGCTATCCTCGGGTAAAAAACATTTACATCTCCGAACTGGCTTGCGCGCTGTGTTACAATTTTCCTATCTGTGAGCTGAATCAATAAGTTAACACCTCCTACCCTACAAAACATTAGTGAGCTATATATATGTATGTGTATATATCTAAATGTATATACGTGAGCGCCAGACGGTTCCTGGGAGACAATGACAACAGCTTCGAGCAACTCTACGGCCCAAATGCCTCCCACTGACGCTCCACTCATCCTTTTTGTGCGTGGATAAACCTGCTGCATCGTGCCCGTCTTGAGCTTGCTTTTGACATTTGAAAGTTCATCTGCACCTGGACGCTGCAGCAGCTCTAAAGTTTCAACGTGTTTTCAGCTGTTTATCCATCTTCTTGGAATGCTTTGTATATGAAATCTCTAAAACGTTTAGAATACTGCCTCGGGTCCACTGCTGATATCGAAGTTGCATCATACTGGAAAGACTTGTATGCATGCTCAAGCTTCTTGCTGATATCGTAATCTTGAAGTATGTCTATGATTCCAAAATATAATATGACATCGTAGTACTCTCCTGTTGGCTCACCAATTAGCTGCAGTTCACAGTCACTCTTCCGAGCAGTGAGTTCAGCTCTTGAAGGCATGTTTGCCCCTAGTTTGATTTTAGGACACCTGTTAATTCACAATATTCAGATGCCGATTTCAAGTACAAAGTGTATCCACAAAAAAAAAAAAGAGAGTACAAAGTGAAATAAAAAATGTTTCATATTAAATTACTAGTCCTGTGTGTATCTGTATCACAACATTTTTTGTTCCAGTATGTACGGCATTCGCATCCTATGTATTATTTCTTTCTCTATTTACTAACATCATTCAGCTACTATGTAATACACAGAACCAAATTGAAGACAGTTGAGATGCATGAACAGAAAGGAACTAATAGGGGCATAGGGTCCCAGGTCTCAGCATAGCTGCCTTAGTGTTGTGAGCAGTCATGGTGGGCATGAACTAAGTGGACACATTCTAGAATTTGAATAGGTCACAGAGGAATCATTGCAGCTTACATATTCAACTATTCTGTCTCACTTCTCAAGATTCTGACAATAATTTTCGGTATGTTCACCAAAAAAATAATGCAAGAGCAAACTATTTTCATTAGAGTTGAAATGCTGCTTAAACAAGAAGATGGCTGGGTACAGATCCTACTACCAAATATGACATAAAGATTGTGACAAGATAGACATCCTAAATTATTCCGGTTGTAGGTCGCATTCCAGTACAATAGTACCTCATAAGCCATAAGTATAAAAAGAGAATAGATAAATGCAATTAAATGTCTGATTTACCTGTTTAGATCAGCAAGAAGCTGACCCGTATTTCCTCTTGAAAGACAAGGTGTCAGTATGTTGTTCATATCATAGTCAATGGAACCTTCAACCAACAAATTGCCTTGTAAGATATAAATTACCATGCTACAAACTTGCTAAGATGATTTCTTGATAACAAAACTGGTAAGGCGTTTAGAGTTTTCCAACCAACCTTCAGTCAGAAGCTTCTCTCTGTTGTCTATGAAATGTACGCCAACCAGAAGACTGTAATCCATAATTTTCTCCTGCTCAAGGAATTCACAATCCCTGTCTACTTGCCTGCTTCAACATATTAACATCTTTATTGGCATGATGGACAAAAAAAATGCCATATTTCTAAAAGCGCTAATAAGACACCATGAACATGTAGAATACGAGACAAACTATGAGCACCTTTGGAACTCTTGAAACCATTGCTTCTTCAATCTAAATATGAAGTTCAGATCCAGGTCTTTCAGAGTTGTATACTGATCGATCTCCGTCTGTGGCTTATCAGTTGTGCGGCCAAGAGATGAGCCTTTCAGATCAAAACGCCTATGAATAGGATATTCCGAGCAGAACAGATTTCCCATTATGACAAAACGGACCTGAGTTTTGGCACAACAGCAAAAAGTCAGTGCATTAGTTATGGTTGTTGGCATACAGTAACTATCAAAGCATTGAGGATGGAGAAGAACTATACAGACGCATTCATCTCTAACCTTCTTCTGATTTGCTCCAGCTAACTTGACACAATGTAGACCAAAAAATTTGGTTACTAGAGTATTCTCAAATGCCCGGACATGATTGTAATAAGCTGGGAGCATCTTCAGAAGCATCTGCAATGTGAGCAATTGATTTTGTATTTAGGTTGAAACTTCTAGCCTTAGTACGAAGCTTCAGAGACATAGGCAAAGGGAGCAACAAAGGACAGACCTTCACTTCAGACTTCTTCATCGTCTTTATCATGTACCGATCATCGTTTGTTAGGTAGAAACAGCTTCCGCTCTTACCAGGAGATGAAAGCTCCCGGAGAGCCTCATTTCCACATAGGGATAACATATAGTCAGCAGCGTCCACCTTGAACAGCTTGCGCAGCGTCCTGCAATTCAGTTCAGAGCAAATGGTCTGCGGATGAGCATAATGAAACAGGAGCATGTTAGATAATGATCATATATCTTTATTGAGGGAGTGAAGACCAACCGGAACACCTGTGGGCAGTAATCCTTCCATCTGAATTCACAAGAATTGTGTGGAGGGGTGTATTTTGAGCCTTCAGGAGGGAACTTTGTCCATACTTTTTCCTTTGGATCAAAAGCTGACGATTTCAGATCAAGCACAATTGGGCCTTGTTTCCCCACTGCATGCCTGTATCCAGATATGAATGTTGAGGCAAGAGAATTTATTCAGTCAACTATCTTGCACAGCATAACATCTTATTGGTGGAAAATCTCACACAGAAGGGTGAGGCCTTAATATAATAAGAGATCAAAATCAAATTAGCCACCTAGAAATTTACTTCTGAACTAGTCCGCCACCTGAATCAAACTCTTTTGATGATTCAGATATCAATATTCCCAAATTAGAACTTTCTGAATGAATCAGCAAAGGCATCAACAAGGATTCAATGTGAATTCTGCCATTACATGATGTCAGACTAGCAGCTCAAATCTCACAATTGCACAACCAAAGTTTCAGTCATGGAAGAAGGCAGAACGACTCCACGCACCTGATGCCGAGCTGCAAGTTAAGCATGAGCTCGTAGTGCTTGTGACCCTTGGCGATGGTCTCCCCTTGCCGCTTCGCCTCCCGCGGAGGCACCCACTGGGTGATGTGCGGCGCCGGCGAGGGCGGCGGCATCCCCCGGTCATCGCCACCGTCGTCCGTCCTCACGCTCCTCCTCGCGGCCACCACCTCGTCCCCCAAGGCAGGCCCGTCCACAATGTCGCAGGTGATGTCGCCGTCAGACTCCCAGATGCAAATCTTGTCGTACTTCCTGTCGCCGCCGGAGCTGTTGCTGAGCCCGGACACCGAGCTCGGCCGCCCGTTGGCCGCCCTGTTCACCGACGACGCCCGCGACTTGCGCGGCGACGCCGAGTTGGAGCTGGTGCCCACGAAGGCCGGCAGGTCCCTCGCGAACACGTCGCGCGGGTCACGCGCCGTCGGCGAGGACGCTGCCGGCGACGGGTAGTAGACTCCCTTCTGCTGGACAATGCCGGTGGGGCTATCGCGCGTCCAGTAGCCGACGTAGACGCTGCCGTCGGCCCAGCGGAAGGTCCCCTGGCCGCGCGGGCAGCCGTCCTCCCACCCGCCGTCGTAGCGGTTGCCGTTGGACCAGACGAGCGCGCCGCGGCCATGGATGAGGCCCGCGCGCCACTGGCCCGTGTACTCGGTGCCGTTGCGCCAGGCGTAGCGGCCGGCGCCGTCCTGCAGGCCGGCGCGCCACTCGCCGTCGTACTGGTCGCCGTTGGCGTAGCTCTTGGTGCCATAGCCGTGCTTGAGGTTCATGGACCAGGAGCCCCGGTAGGTGTCGCCGGCGGCGCCGGTGTAGGTGCCGGAGCCGTCCATGAAGCCGTCCTTGAACTCGCCCTCGTAGGTGGCGCCCGACGGCCACGAGAACTTGCCCCGGCCGGTGGCCTTGCCGTGCCGCCACTCCCCCTCGTACATGCACCCGTCCGTCCACAGGTACTTGCCGGCGCCGTGCGGCGCGCCGCCGCGCCACTGCCCCGTGTAGAAGTCGCCGTTGGGAAGGCCGCGCTCCACGTACCCGTGCGCGTGCTCGGCGTCGTCGCCGCCGGTGGACGAGGACGACGACGCCGACGAGGACGCCGTCTCGGAGTCGTCCGCGGCCGACATCGGGGACACCCGGCGCCGGCCCACGGGCTGGGGATGCTGCAGCTTGCCCACGGTCGCCTCCCACACCCTCACGCGGGTGTGCTCGTGCATTGGACGCCCCCGCCTGTCGCGGCGGCCACGCCTCCTCCTGCGTCTTCTTCTCCGCCGCCGCCGCCGACGGTCGAGGTCCCCGCCCGGTCCCTTGGCTCGGCGCGCGTCGTCGATGTGCTTGGGCGCGGATCTAGCACCGCCGGAGGCCGCGCGCACGCTGCCTCCACGGCGGCATTGTTGGGGAAAGAGAGGGGTAATGGTGAGGAATGGACGGGGACACGCAAGCGAGCGAGAAGGTAGGAAAGCAGGGAAGGAAAGAAATGTGTTTTGAGGACGGGAAGGAGGTGGGGAACACACAAGGAAGGGTGAAAGAGGAAGACTGGACGACGAGAGGGGTAGTGGTGGGGGGAAGATGAAGGCAGGCCCTGGTAGTTTTTTTTTTTTTTTTTTTGAAATTAAAAGGCAGGCCCTGGTAGTTTGCTTCTTTCTTTCTTCCCTACGGAGTACTGTACTATCTTTTTTATGAGACCTCTGAATCTGATCGTTCCAAAAAAAAAAGTTCTGAATCTCTGAATTCAAATAAATTTCAAACTCACTAGGATAGTTTAGTTTTTCTATTCCTGTTTTTTGTTTTCTAATTTTGTTGTCAAGTGATGAATGCTAGTCTCATGCCATCGTCATATACCAATGGTGAATGTATTGTCACTATGCACAACTTCAACGTCTTTCGTTTGAGATATTACGACTCAAAGAATCCAATTTGCCAACACTAGGAGTCACCCCACTTCTGGCCACTGGAAAGCTTCACTCCATCTGCAATTCGTCACTGGATGCTTTAGTGGTGTCACTTTTACATTTAGAGAGGGTCATTGTCAAATGTGGCACATATGGTTGAAAAACCCCAAAATTTTGTATAGGAAAGGCAGAAATAATGGTTGAAAGTTGGCACATGTCAATTGAATGTTTGAGAAAATTGAGTTGAGAGTTGAAGTTTGGGGGTCAGAAATTTAATTACCATACTGAAGTTTTCCGGTCTCAATCCTTTGAGAGTTGCACTTTCAAGATCCAACTCTTTTATTCAAAAGTTTTAAAAGTTCTATTTGAGATTTGATGAATCTCTATTTGGATTTTTCTTCAAATGTATGAAGTTCTGCCTACATTCATAGAAAAAATTAATACTCTCCCTGACCAGTAGACAAGTAATTGATTACTATACTTGTGTCTAGTTAACAAGAAAAAATTGGCTGTGTGCGGTCGCAGAGTTCGGATATTTATCCATTTTCTAAAAAACAATCAGCAAAATGGAATGGTGTGAGGCTTTCACAGTTGATAAATCCTTTTAACCTAGATCCTAAATTCTGTTGCCAAGTTTTATGAACTTGATGAATAACCTGTGAAATTGTTGTAATACCAAGTTTCCAAAGTTTATGCCTGATTTTCAGAAATGCTTAGTATATGGTATTGGTATCATTCAATGAAGTTTTTTCCCCCCTCTTGTTTGACAATTTTGATGTTGGAGCATGAGTGGTTATCGACTTACCTGGGGTGTTTTTTATCTGTTTGTGCCGGTGCCTGTCCTTTCAATTAAACCGTCAAAAGGCTAGAGATTTGTGTCCTAGTGCTGTCCCTCTGCTTAATTAGCAGCGCCAACCAACTAGTTAACCATTTCCTGGCTTAATTTAGGAGGCCTGTCTGTCAGCGAGGTGGCGGGCTCCGAGTCTTTCTCCTAGGCCGGCTAGGAGCCCCAGGTCCTCAACAGTAACCGAGCAAGCATCTGCCGCCGGAATAGCAAAAACTTCCAAGCTGCCGATACACTCTTCTCTTCACCATTTTTACCTTCAGCCTACTCCTACTCTTTCCTAAGCCATACTCCCTCCGTTCCAAAATAGATGTCATTCTCGCTTCCCGAGAAGTCAACATTTTCAAAATACCGGCAATTATATATTAAAATATATAAATATTTATGCTAAGTAATTAGTATCATTGGAAAGATCTTTAAGTCTAGTTTTTTAACAAATTTATTTGGAGATGAAAATGTTGCACGTTTTTTCTACAAATCTAGTCAAAGTTGAGAAAGTTTGACCGGCACGCATCCCATAACGTCATCTATTTTGGAACGGAGGGAGCAGTTCCTAGTTCGGTGTCTTGTCGCTGTATCTTTGCACACCTGCCGGACCAGCATGTGGTCTTTCAGGTGCATTGCAAATTGCAGCTGCAGGTGTCTTGAGCAGCTGTGATGCTATAGCTTTTAGTTTGGTCCTGATCTTTTGGCCTCTGTAGGTCTAACCAGCTGTTAGCTAAAGGGGAGTGCTACTAATGACAGGCTTCTAATTCCTGCTTTATGTGCTGATCTTGTGGCCCTAGCAGCAGAGCTCAATCAGAGGAGGAGAAAAAAAGGAAAGCTGATATCTATATGGTGCTAAGGGCAGTCCCAACCCAGACTCCATGGTAGAGTCTATCTCTATTAATTACATTGTCATGTAGGCATTTTGCTGATGTGGCAAGCAATTTAATGAGGAGAGAGGGGCAAAAACGTAGAAACCAGGTCTAAGTTGGACACCAAGTCTACACGCAAAACAAGAGAAATCTGGTTGAATGATTGGAGAGGAGTATGGTTGAATGACTGGATAGACTCCAAGATATAAAATCTGCATTGGAGGCTATAGTTTCTTGTGATAGAGTCTTCGTCGTATAGACTCTATAGGTACAGTCTGGGTTGGGACTGCCCTAAAGTGGCATACTCCCTATTCAAGGAGACGTGAATCTTCAACGAGATCGGATCGATCGTGCTGTTGGTTGTTCCTCTGTCATGCAAGGCATGTACCTCCTGTCCTCCAACTTTAGCATTTAAAAAATTGCTGAATATTTTCCCTTTGGCTTGGGTTGACATTTGGCAAAAAAGCCTCAATTCAAACCGACGCTTACGAGGATCGAGTACTATATTCGGCGTCAATGTATGCTGATCTGGTCGACGAAAATGGATTAAAAGTGGGAGGAAAAAGCGCTCCAGAAATCTAACAGCATTGACAAATTCGATCACTTTGTCAATGACGTTACTGCAAGAACAACACGTTTTAATTTCGTTGGGAAGATGGATCTCTCACCATTAGGTACTGGTTGAATTGCGTGTTGATATCAGCAATTGCAATTTGAATCTGCAGCTGTAGCATGAATGCATGATTTCTGATATGTCAACTATTTGCTAGCGAGATTGCTAGATGCTAATGTTTTCCTTGTACAACTTCAAGATCATTGACGACATTTTGCATCGCTGAATAACTTTCAAGTTAATTGCAATTTAGGGCAAGGGATTAGCATTACCATAATCCGGACCACTAGAACTGGTAACAACTATCGTGCGTCCAAATAAGGGACCAGATCCTGCTCCATTTCTTAACATTTCTTAAAAGGTACCTGCTGGCAGGTGGCCAGCATAAAACTATTCTAATTTCGTTTCATCGAAATAAACACTTTTCTGTTTAGTTGCTTGCAATATATACACTTGTAGCATTTCCCTTGGCCGGTGCAAAACTTGACCAGTTCTGTCTGTCCCTGGGCTGATACTGCAAAATAAAATTGTGTTTCTCCCATGCATCCAATGTACAAAGCGACACACAGACAGGGCTAGGGGCAAAAGGGCCAAGAAAAAACAAAAAATGTACTAGGACATCACATAAAGCGAGGTCAACACACCAGTTATTGCTTGGCTTTTAGACAGCTGTAGTGTTGTGCTCGTTCTGTAGTGTAGTATATCTCCCATTGCATCTCTGTTCAGCTTGTTGTTCAGATAATCAGATAATAGTAATCCGATCCAATGTGTTGGTTTGCTTGGCCGGGGGTCATTTCCGTGAATGCTGCAGATCGACGGAGAGAGCATAGGGGGCAACAAGCCATGAAGATATCGCACGGACGACTGTACAAAAATCTATGGAATCATCAATGTGTGCACAAGACGTGTCTGACGACGGATTGCGTAGAGGAAAACGACACTAAATGGCATGCCCATCACGACTACTTGAGGACGAAACAGTTTGTCCGCGTGTCCAAAGGTCGTCTGTTCATGCCTTCACGGTCGGTGGGTCATACAGCCACCCAGCAGGGACCATTATTCACTAATTTCTCTATCTTTCTTACGTGCCGCTGCCGCACGATCCTTGAGTCGCAAGCTTGCAAATAAAACACGTACTAGATAGAGAGACGCCGAAATGAAAACAAGGGCATGCACGCTAGTAGACCGAAAGACATGATGCTGCTAGCGTTAATCTGCGGCGGATAGGCGAGATTAGGGCGATGATGGGATATCGTAGCGGTGGTTCGGTTGTTGTTATCCCAGGACCATGCTACAGGGAGCTCCACACCACAGCAACAGAGGACGCCATTAGCAACCGTCTGCCCATAGTGGCATGCTGGGGCGGCGTAGGCAACGCGGCAGCGAATGCGAAGCCGCGCCACGCCCGTTTCTCTCGTCCTAATCGCCATGATTTGGAACCCCACTGGGCCTAAAACACAAACGCCAAAGCCAAATCGCAAGCAACCACTGTGCACTGGCTAGCTAGTACCCCAGTGATCTCGATCGCTCAATGGAACGGAGCTGCCAATGGAGTGCCAAATGCATGCAAGAATTCCCATCAGTACGTCTCGATGCCATCAGGGAAAAAAATAAAGCGAAAAAGAAAAAAGTGATGCGCCGCGACTGAGAGACGACGAGGGCGAGACCCTGACGGGTTGCATACTTGCGTCGCGTCGTATCTCCCATTTCGGGCCCTTTTGGCCCCGGACGAGGACGACGGGTCCGTGTGACTTGTGAGTGAGTAGGGCCTGCGACGGCCACGGCACCATGGCAGGCAGGCTACGAGAGAATCTGTTCTCTTCTGTTGTGTTCATTCTTGTGCCCAACTCGGCTTGACCCATCGACGCCCGCGACCCCGACCGCAGCGAGGCCGTCCGTCGTCACCGCCCCCTGCTCCATTCACTAGGGGCCGAAGCGGACGAGAACAACCGGGGTGCGGGTGCGGAACGGGGTGGCAGGCGTTCGTCAGATCGCGTGCGCGCGCCCGGCACCCGCAACGTCCGAGGATCTCCCATGCATCCCACCAAAGTGGCGCGGCCGTCACCACCCCACCAGCCACCATGCAGGCGCGCATCCCCCATCGCGATCCGGCGGGCTCGGGCCGAGAGGGAAGCCGTGATCCCGAGCCATCTCGGATGACGCGCGCCCTGGACCATGCGGCCCTCTCTGTCCGGGGATCCGACGCGAGGCTCGGCAGTCGGCACGGGCAGGTGGTGTCGGGATCGTCTCCTCGGCCTCGGTCGTCGTCTCGTCGGTTGCAGCTGCGTTGCATTGCATGCCGCAACCGTCGGATCCGGGGACGGCGTGCACTCGAGTAGGCGCAACAACGTGCGCGGCATGCGTGGATGCATGCGCGGCCGGGTTACATTACGACTCGTCTCACTAACCGTAATCAGAAAGGCTACAGCCTTGGGAGCCATGACGAGCTTGCACGTGAGCTGCCGATCCCCCGGCACGATCCCGTGATAATCAGAGCAACCAAAGGGTACGTGGCCGTGATAATTTCGCCGGCCACAGGGTACGTACTACTCCGTACGTTGCACAGGCCGCAGGGGGTGAAAAGAAGTCAATCCCAGCTGGAATGCCCTACATCGATCAAGCTAGCAGCAGCATGCAGATCTTTCAATGGCGCCCTAAAAGTGTGTTCTTTTGTGAGGCAGCAGGCGCTGTTTCAAGCTCTTTGGCCAGTCGTATTCTCGGCCGTGTGGATGGGTTTCTCAGTCGTCAGCCAGCTACACGGCCGCTTGCCAGCCAGCCGGGCAGACCAGCAGGCGTCGACGGCGGCCGGGCCGGTGCACGTGAGTACGTGACACCGCAACAGTAGGAGGGAGGAGCGGGCGGGCGGTCCGCGTCATGAGCCCTGCAGGAGAAGCCGATGCGAGCCGTGGCGCCCACTGCCCAGGCAGAGGCTTCAGGCTGGCAGGGACAGGGCCGGGGCACCCCTGCCGCCGCCACGCCCAGCACGCTGGGCTCCACGCCGCAATCTCCTGTCCCCGTCCTGCCTCCTCCTCCTTTTGCCGGCCCCATCCATCCATCCCTTCTCCATCCTGACCAATGTTTTAAATAGCTGGCTAAGGCCTCACGCTATAGCCGGCTATAGCTTGATTGAGAAGAATGCGGCTATTTGCTTCTACGTGTAATTTAGCCGCTATTTGCCGCTATAGCTCTATTTAGCCTGGCTATTAGCCGTTTTTAGAAGCTTGAAGCTAAATGACTTAGCCAGCTATTTAAAACATTGATCCTGACACTCCCCACCCCACCGGGCGCGGCGCCCACCAGTCACGGCCACGAGAGCGACGCCTGCCTTCCATTCCATCTTGGCTTGCTGCTGCAACGCTAGCTGTACGCTTCTGCAGCCAGCCCGCCCTCGTCCGTCGCCGCCAAGAAATGCTTGTCCATACACTACTAGCAGTATCAGCATGGTCTTACCTAACCTATGTGAGCAATCGATGATCCGGTGGCGGGTTGTGCTCGCCTGACAAATGGCGAGGCGCCGAGGCCTAAGCCCTATCGGCGACGGTTACAGAACTGTTACGTCATCATCAGTCAGGTGAGAGAGGCAGGCGTGTGTTAACATCCACGAGGGAAGAAAGGCTAACACGGAGTACCATTTTTTTCAATGTTTATTAGGGAGAATGAGCCCACACACTTGCATGCACCAGAGTGACCGACAGATAGGGTTTGTAGGAATTAGCAAAGCATGCGAAAATGTGACGGATGGTATCGGCATATTGCAGCACCAACCTAACCGGCTAACCCCCAACTCTCCAACTAGGCAACTCTTGTTATCTCATTGGAGTAGAAAGCATGCAATCCTGAGGAGACTGTGGTCCTAAAAGGCGCCATCAAATCATCCTGCTCCAGACTTTTTTTTCCTCTCCTCCTTTCTGGAGTGAGTGAGTGATGAAACCTCAAATCTCTCCACTTGGATGGATTATTCAGAATTTTCTTTTCACATTCACCAACCTAACTTGAGCGTACCACGCATGTGGATATGAGATGGATAGAGGAGGTGATGGAGACACTAGCAATTTTACATTGTGGTGGCAAGTGGGTCCCAGTGGCCGAGCTGATGGCCAACAAAGCACACACTAGCTAGGGTCATGATCATGGCCGAGGTACCTGGCCAAATTGTGTGGTGGTTTAGTAGCTTAAGCACGCTTCGGTTTGGGGTAATTGGGTCATTCATACCCCCATGCATATGCATGTGGATGACACTGCCCCAACTATCCGCATTAGTGCTGAAAAGATGGGAGATTAAGCTGATGCTGCTCCTTGTTGCTTGCTTGCTCTTGTCGGGCTCCTTCCACTCGCTAGATAGGATTTGCTGGCGGCATAGATGACATCCTCCCTACACCCTGCCAAGCTAGCTCCCAATCTGTGGCACGCGGTGCTTCGTCCTAAAAGCGAAGCAATAGAAACACGACAGGTTTTATTTCAAAAAAAAGAAACACGACAGGTAAGAATAATCACTAAAATGAGGAATTGAGTTGGGGATATTGTTTATGGTAGTGAGCACCATTGCTTAGGCCTTTCAGGTAATTATTTTGCCACATAAACAAACATGTTAATCTTGGGCTATTATCATGTCGGAATTCTGGCGGAACGTACAGTGTAATTAAGTGAACCATACAAATATGAGTCATGTCAATCCGAAAATCATAGAACAGCTTTACATGTGGTCCATGGTATTTGCAACTGGATAAAGTACTTTCGACCTTTCAAGTAGCCGCTTGTCCAAATAGGGGGAAAAGGCATACATGACCTCGTTGGAAATCGTATAAGCAAGTTTCAGACAAAAATCGACGTACGGCATCTGAACGACAACGACTCCTCTGTTCATATATTCAGATGGTGTTCATTGCTTTGCACGGACACACTTCCACAACAGTACTGCCGAAATAGACTCGTGTCACTTCAACGGGTGGCAACAACGTACTGTAGTAAAAATGTTACCCCGTGGCTGTCAGTTTCAAAATGTCAAAATTGGTACCCCTGATTTTGCAACTAATGTGCTATAATAAGACAAGCAGACAAACACAAAGACTTCACTTTTTGTCGTTTCGACTAAGTAATACTATACTGCTAGTATAAACAAATGTATCCTGTTAGATTAGTCCTTGGTTATGGTTAGAGCATCTCCAATAGTCTCTCTAAAAATCATTCTCTAAATCATCATTTAAAGAGTCATTTGCATAAAAATCGTTTTCTATATCTTCATGTTTTCCAACAGCTTCTCTATATCTTACATGCACTCTGGAGAGCTATTCTCTTTTCTATATTTTGTTATCGAGAAATCCGGAAGAGAGAGTGACTATGTTTGAATAACCAAATAGAGGAGCTGTTGGAAGATACCTTTTTAATCACAATCTCTAAAATTAACAATCAGTAAGGATTTAGTTAGTGTCTTTGGAGTTGCTTCTCATGGATCCCACGATCGCAGTCAACAGTCACGCAAGACCGAGACAATGGGATCGAGTGGCACCACAAAACAGACCACCCGACAGGAAGGTTGTTCCTCAACCACCTTCTTGCTGAAGCTGCTGAACCTCATTTTCTCATGCCATTTTGCCAAGTCCCGAGACTCTCTAGCTTGGCTTGGGTACCCTGGAATATGCGTCCCTGTCATGATCCTCGGGTCACGTATAGTTTCCCACAAAACAGAGCTTTAAAAGTTTAACTTGAACTTATGATTATACAGATTTTAAATCTCAATTTTTGTGACTCCATGCATGGTAGAGTACCAAAAAAAGATACTAGCTACAAGCCTACAACTATTCACGGTTGAACAACTTCAACGGCAGGAAATATTTTCGTCCACTTTCAGAGGCCAGCTATTCTGAATCTGAAATGAAAAGGATTATACTATTTTCATAATAAATCCAGTAATGTCCATCTTTCACTGTCGATCTAGATAAAAGTTTGACATTTCTTTTTTGGCAAAGAGAAAATTTGACTTACTAGCACCCGCAAAAATGAAAGTTTGACTTATTAGAACAAACCTAGATACTTATATTTATAAGTACTTGTGATCATGATAACTAATTTATGGCTTCGCGGTCGCCCGGTAGCACCGAAAATTCTTTTCTTTGAGTTTGAGGGCCAATTATTTTGAATTGTAAGATGTCCGATGTGGAACGAAGTCAAATCCTGCTGAGCTAATTTTGGGGAGGCAAGAACAAAGAACCACTGTGTCCCGGCGCCCCTTTTGGCACTGTTGCGGGAGGAGGCGCCCCCAATGGATGATGCTGTAAAGTCGAAAGCCGCAATAATAGCCCGTAAAAGAGAGGCGCCGAGTGGGATGATAATTCGGAGGCAGGCGCACGGACATGCAAATCATGAAAGGCCAAGGCCGGCGCGTGCGCTCCTGTGTGCGCTGCACCCGTATCGGACGTCGACGAAGGCCCCATCCCTCGGCACAGTTGGTGCACACCAGATGTCCAGACCAGACAGATGGAGCTCTCCCGTTTTCAGGCTCACATCGACCGGCACATGTATCCAGCAGTATTTTGGACGAGAAAGCAACCTTAAAAAAGGACGTGGTGTTGGATGGAGGAACGGTCCGGAAAATCGCAACCATTGTTCTCTACATGCATGCACCTGTAATGTGTCAGTATCTGCGCGACAGTGCCCGATAGAAACCGGGCGAAATGTCCATGCCCATGCGATCGATCCTGTGCCTCGAAGCCGGGAAGCTTGTCGCAGGGGAAGGGGGGAGATACTGCTACTAGGACTAGGAGATCTGGAGATGGATCAGCTCAGCTGCCGTACCTGCCAAGACGACGACGACGGCGGCGGCGGCGCCGGCCTGGAGCCGGCGCTGCTGGCTCCGACCGTGCGGGCCCTCGTGCCCCCGCCGCGCAGCGTTGGTAACGTGTTTGTGGTACGACGCGGAGTTACGAGCCTGCTCCCCCCGTGTCTGTGGTCCTGCTCCTGCACCTGCATGCCGTCGCGTCGCCCGCGGCCACGGCCGGCCAAGCCCCAAGGGAAGGGCAAGGCCGACCCAATGCAAGCGCGTGCCCCTGCCCTGCCCACCCAGCGACGCATTGCCTCCCCTCACGTGTACACCCCGCGCTGTCACGCGCCGCTCGCGACGTCAACGGCGCAACGTGACATGTCTCCCCTCTCTCCTCTCCTGGCCAAGGCCATGCATCGCATCCATCCCTGCGTGCGTCTCACCTCACGTCTGCCGCCTGCGTGCATCTCCTTTGGGGCAGGCGCGGTGACCACCGATCAGGTTCTGCTGTGTCTGAGCGACATGTCTCGTACCGTGTGTGTGATCGATCGCTCTCCAATCTGGGGCACCATGCTCTCACCTGGCTAGGTTAGAGTGTGAGACAGGTAGACAACAGTGACCGTCAAGCTGATGCTGTTTATTAGCCGACCATGGCTAATTACCTCCACGCACGCATTGAGTGTACTACATGCGTACAGACCACCTTTGTACTGTAGAGAGAATAGTACTGTTGTATCACTAGTGTATTCTACTAGTGAAAGTGAAGGCTACTATACTACTGCTGTGCCCTATTACTGCCAAGTACGGAGTACTACTATACGCGCCATCAAGTGGTGTTCATTTCGCACAGATGGACGCAACCTTCATGGATCTGCACAACTGTTATTGTGGTGCAAGCGTACAAACCACTGACAATAACAAAACCTGCTGCAGGCTAGAACTTGCAAGGCTGCTGGCTGCCCAGTGCATACAATTACTGCAATGTTTAAGCTACCCAAAGATAGCCTGCTCAGTACCACATATATATGTGGAGGTGGCACCGCGGTAGCGATGCATGTGAAATGGGCGGCTGCAGCGATCCAGCGCTTGGATCTCTCACGGTCAGTAGTAATGGCATGTAATATCTCCTCAACCCAGGACATCGTCGAGGTGCAAAGTTGGAAGGAAAAAAGGTGCGTAGAAGATGTAACTTTTGCTGGCCAGTTCAATCTGCAGCATGGGAAGCAGTAAAAATTCCACTAGTACCACTATGTGCATAGAAGATGTTACTACTCTATCTCTATGGCGTCTATGCTGATCCGATTGAATGCAGCCGCGGGCCTTCTCGCCCGAAATGTTAAAGCGGAGGAAGCTCCTAGCGCCGCCTAGTAGCACCACTGCTTCAGAGGCAGGCAGAGGCAGGCAGCGTCGCCGTCCATCCTCCCATCACCCCCGCCCGTCTCTGCACGACTGCACCAGGACGGCCGGCGACGCACCCAGCATTAAAGCGGCGCCGTTGCCGTCGCACGGAGGACGGTTGTGTTTTGCCATAAGAGCATTCTACTTGTACAATCTATACACGCGCCGTATTTACATATCGTGCTATACTACTGGAGTACACTCCTACACCTCTACTAGACTACTACTCGGTACTCAGTACAGTATATAAGCATGTTTCTGCATCACGGACCATCCGTGCCATTAATTCTCCCTCTCCTCGTCTCACGCATGCTCCGGATCGGAGTAACCATGGCGAGCGGCGGCGGCGGCGGCGGCGGCGACGGCCTCGTGCGCTTCACGCTGCGCCCGCCACTCCGTTGATGCCAAGTCGGCATGCCACTGCAGATACGGAGGCCAAGGAGGGGTGGGCCTCGTGCCCTTGTCTTGATCCATGGCCTTGTTGATTAAATGGGTTGCTTTTGCTAGAAGCTCCTGATCCAACCCCTTCCGAGATTGACCTCGGACAGCGACGCAAGCATCATGGGGTTCAGCCAGGGGCTTCACGATCAGTGAGCAGAGTTATGAGAGCGAGCTCAACACTTGACCGGGTGGTGAAATGGTGCGTCGCTGCCTCGCTGGGACCGTCGGAGTGTCGGACGTGTCGATGGAAAATTGGAAATGGGGTCTCGGTTGTCACGGCAGAAAGGGTCATGCACGCACAAGTAGGCATCGTCTGGATCGCCCGGCCAGGGTGAGAAAGTTGTCAGATAGCATTGACACAGTCGCTCGCAACTGGGCGAAGTGGGCTCTGTGTGTGCGCTTTCGTTCAGAGAGGCCCAAAGTGCAAAGTCAGAGTGGCCACCATGGTCCAAACTCAAAACAAAGCAGACAATCCTATCCAATAATAACCAAGTGGATGAAATCATGATTGCAGTTTCACCAAGAAAACAACTCTCATACAGCGATATGCTGTCAAATCTATAGGCAAAGCCAATAAAGGTTGAAATCAACAGGGGAGGTGCAAACTCCATTTCACCGGAACAGGAGACAAGGAACTCCAAGGAAAACGGAGGTAGACCAGCAGAACAAGCAAGATTCTTACAACATTATAGGAGAAAATCCATGTCATTGACATCTGCACATCCGGTTTATAACGACAGATTCGCTTTCTCTGGGTCTCATATCATTGACACTAACAGGCGATTGCCGACAGATCACAAATGATAATTTCAACTCACCGCAAAGGCTAAGTTACCATATTGCCCAGATACTGGCCCATCAGAGTTGCAAGTGGCATGGACAGAACTACTGAGAGATAAGAACAAGGTTGCAAGTCATTCATAGCTCCAGGCATTCATCAAGACCTTTTAGGAGACAGTAACACCATCAAGCTCAGCTTGGGCTACTGCTGCACCGATTGCATCGATCACATCCATCTTGCCTTTGGTCACTGCTTCATCCATAGGGGTTTTCTCATGGCTGCAGAACAAAAATCATGCCATAGAAGTGCTATCATTGCTCAGCTAAATTTAATCGATACTGATGGAAATCTGCTCCTGACGATGTCCCTTCTTGAGACATAGTCATTTAGATTGAACATACCTGTTCAGAGCACTCACACTAGCGCCGGCAGATATCAAAGCCTTGATTACCTGGGTTAGTTGTTTTCAGAAGCACCAAAGTCAGTAAGCACTTGATCAGTACTACAACAAAGACAGAACAAAGCAACTAGTTTACCTCAATATGCCCATTGAGGCATGCCCAGTGGAGTGGTGTGTTCTTCTCCAAGTTGGTTGCATTAACATTCTGCATTTCAGATATGCACTCACAAACATGAGTCTAGTCAGAAATATATTTTAAAAAAAGGAGCAAAATTGTGACGTCAAAAAGTTCTGGCTTTGCTTGTGGTTAACTCATGTGTTTGGTGGTTTATTTTCTATTCAGGCTAGATAGGTGAGTGGAACTTTTGGTTAGATGGTAATCCCAGCAAAATGAAAAGGATCTTAACTGACTTTCACTAGAAGTTGGCTTAGTATTTTCTCCAATAAGAAAGGAGTACGTACTACAAAGGGGCATAGCTTTAGTTGAAATCATGATATGGTGACATGTAATTTAGTTCAATACGGCAAAATAGCTTTCTTACCGCCCCATTTTGAATCAAGTATTCCACCACAGCAAGATGGCCATTGGCAGAAGCCATATGAAGAGCTGACATTAATGGGAAAAGGTTAGTTAAACGGACAAGATAATAAGATTCGACAACGATCTTTAATGAAAACCAGCAATTTTGTCAGCAGATTCAGATGTACTTTGACTATTCTACAGTCCGTTCATACTGTTTAAGAATTCAGGCAGTCAATTGGTGATTTGCAGCTTGTTGATATTGGCTTCTAAGCTAAGTTACTGAATATGACTACAAAAGTAGGCCAACAGGCTCATTGACACACTACAGACTAAGGAAATCTTCAACCAAGGAGCAACTGCACATCAATTATTGCTAACTTCTCATTGAGTAAAGACCAATCTTTACTCATCAAATAGCTACGCATGCTGCATGGTTCCAGTTTGTTCTATGTATGCAACTGTATGATAGTCACCGCAAATGATCCCTATATTATACTGACAATTTTTTCAAAAAATATTATACTGACAATTTTTTCAAAATATATTATACTGACATGGTAAAACTGGAGTAAAATTTTCTAAACAGCATAGTAAGGGCACACAAATTAGTGGAGGAATTCGTAGAAACGAGCTCAACCTGTGCGCCCTTGCGAATCTGTTGAGTCCAGGGAAACACCAGCGGAGAACAGGGTGACGACGTCCTCCAAGTCATCGTACCTAGCGGCCTGCCAGTGCCAAGTTAAGACGGAGCCAAGTAAGCCAAGTATCCACCTCAGTTTACAGCAGCGGATACGAACAAGGGGAATTAGAACACGGCAATGAAAGAGCGGCGGAGATGCTGGGGTTTGGGGTTGGGGCCTTACGTCGATGAGATCCTGAGCCTGCTCAGCGGTGGTAGCCGCGGCCGCGGCGGGGGTTGGTTGCGCCAGTTCCACGCCCATCAGCACACGACGCGAGGAGCCGAGGAGGAGGGGACGATGCGGCGGTGACGCACGGCCGGCGGCGGCGCCTGATGCTTGCTGCGGCTGCGGGGAATGCGGCGGCGGCGGCGGTCGTGTCTCGTGTCGTCGTGTGTGTTCCTTGCGGATCCATATGGACACGCGCGACACCAGGCATATCTCGGCCCACGGCCCAATCAAAGATCTGCATGTTTGGGCTGACTGCGGGCTTTGGATGGATGACTTATTGGGTTAAGCATTTTGGGCCTTTCCGTTGAGATGGATCATTCGATCAAGGGCATTTTTCCTTGGAAAAGTCCCTTTTACCTCCCTGAACATCAAGCCGAGTTCGTCTTTCCTCCCTAAACCGCAAAACCATTTATCTAACCCCCTCAACTATCAAAACCGTTTGTTTTACCCCCCTCAGCGGTTTGGTTGGCGGTTTTCCGCTGACCTGGCAGTGGGGCCCACATGTCAACGTGGGGCCCACCTCCATTCCCTCTCTTCTTCCTCTCTTCACTGCCTCTTTCCCCACCGCTTCTCCGCCTCGTTCTCTCCGCCCGCCTCCTCCGGCCGCCGGCTTCGCTCCCTCCGCCTGCCGCGCCCTCCTCCATCCTCGCGCGCGGGGCGGAGCGGCCGACGCGGATCGAGCTCGGCCGGCCGAGCTCCTCCCTGTGCCCGCGCAGACCGAAAGGAGGCGGCGGCGCCGAGCTCCTCCGCTCCTCTTCCCTGGCGGCTCCTCCCACGTCGGAGGGCGAGGAGAAGCACCGAGCGGCCGCGCCCTCCTCCTCCCCGCGCGGCGGCGAGGCTCAAGGCGGCGGCGGCCTCGAGGGCCCAGCGCGGCCGTGCCCTGGCTCCTTCGCCTCCTCCCTCCTCCGGCCATGGAGCTCGCGATGGGCGCGGCCTACCTCCTCCCTCCTGCGGCGCGGTGCGATTTGGCCGGCCAGGAGGAGCAGGGGCGGCGGCCGGCGCGGCGCGGGGCAGCACCATCTCCGGCCGGCCTCGTCCCCAGCGCGGCGGCGACAACAGGAGCTCCCAGGGACGACGACGACGGCGAAATACGAGCAGAGGAGGCGGCGGCCGGCTCGAGCGGGCGCGGCGGCGGCGGCCCCTCCCTCCCGCGGCGGCTCGTGGAGCTCGCGCGTGGCTGGCGGCGGAGATGGAAGCGGCGTGAAGAGCGGCGCGAGAAGGGGAGCTCGAGGCCGGCCGCTCAGCCCCTCAGGCCGCCGGGGAGCGGAGGAGCGGAGAGGAGGTGGAGAGAGGAAGAAGAGAGAGAATGGAGATGGGCCCACGCTGACATGTGGGGCCCGCTGCCACGTCACCCAAAACCACCAACCAAACCGCCGAGGGGGGTAAAACGGACGGTTTTGATAGTTGAGGGTGTTAGATAAATGGTTTTGCGGTCTAGGGAGGAAACGCGGACTCGGCTTGATGTCCAGGGAGGTAAAAGGGACTTTTCCTTTTTCCTTCTATCTTTTTACTTGATGATCAAGTGATAGATCAAGGGATTCTCAAAAAAAAAAAAAAAAGTGATAGGTCAAGGTATTCAATCCACCGCAACGACAACAATGTGTTGAGCGCTCAATGTTTGGAATTTAGATTGATTGGCATAAAAAAACATTCTTTCGAGCGTCGCCTTGGGCCGTGCTATTTTGCGGGCGCGCGCAGGGGGGCCGCCGTGCGCTCGCGCTAGGCGACAAAAACAGCCCCCCTGCGTGGCTGCATCCTGCCTGTACGCGCGCACTGCCCCAGCACGGCTCCTGCGCCGCACCCGCCCCGCCCTGCATGCATTGCCCTCGCTTGCGCTGCTCTACCTCCCGCAAACAAGAGTTTTACAATAAATGAAGAAAGTTATACAATACAAATAAAATCTGTCAAAAAAATTTTTACGAAGCAATATTTTGCAACAAAAATCTTGAACGAGCAAACTTTTGCGTGCGATAAAGTTTTTCAGCGTCAAAATTTTTGCAAATAAAAATTTTACCTACAAACTTTTGCTTGCGAAAAAATTCTTCAGAATTTTTTGCCCAACAAAATTTTGTCAACAAACTTTTGCTTGCTTGATTTCGACAAAATTCTCAAACATCAATTTTTATTTAACAATTTTTTTTGTCAGCAAACTTTTACTTGCTTGCGATAAAGTTCTTCAACGTCAAAATTTTTTCAATAAAATTTTTTCAGCAAACTTTGATGAGGACAGATACATAGAGGAGTCCGCAGCGAGCACACGAGCTACCTGCGCGACGTGGGTCCAGCTACCTGGACGCGCGAGCGCCGAGCGCGTGAGGGAGCGAGCCGAGCGCGTAGGGGGCGCGGTGCGCCCGGCCTTAAAATTGGGATCGCGGCGTCGCCTTCAAGTTGCAAAGTCCACGGGGTTGGTTCCTTCTTTCATTCCATCTTTTATTTAGTTTGATTTGATTGAAGTAAGGGCTCAACCGGTCAAACTCTTTTGTCAACCCCTGATCCTACGATTACTCCATGCAGCAAAATTTTCAATGCATTTCTTAGTCCAATTTACCTCACCCTCGCAAGTTGCTAAGCTAGTACTACAGCACCAAAGTCCACAGGTAATTACGGGTTTGGTTGCAGTAATCACACATCTGGCAAGTGCCATCTGTTGCGCGTGTTGATTCAACCAGCAGCTGCCAGATGCGTAGCTAGAAAAGAGCATCTCGGTGCCAGTTTTTATTCTTTTCGGCGGGCTGACTTCATCTCGACGTCAGAGCTGTTTGACAACCATTTCTATGCCATGTGCGTTGCAAAACATTATTCATGGAATCATGGAACATCATCATCCTGTTTGAAAAAACAACATACATATAGAACATCATTCTGAATAGCTGAAGATGTGTTTATACATAGAGCAGTACGGTATCATGTTGACTGTAGAATGCTACCACCAATCTATTTACAATGCCTTTTCTTGCACCTGCTCAGTCAACCCATGATCAGATCAAATCCATCGGCACATCTTGATCAGGAGAAGTCAACCATCTGCTGCACTGAGGGAGGTGAACTACATGCATATGCGATCACCGACCACGGTTGATGCATGAGCGCCTGGGCGAAGTCAGCTGCGTCCTTCCTTCGTCCAGCACCTCCCAAAAGCTGGGCTGTGGGCGACCTTTTCTTCTCTTCCTCATGAGTTTAAGCAATAACTTGGCCTGCATCAAGTTGCTGCATCCGACTACGTCAGCCCTTGCGACATTTATGCGTGGCAATGGCCAAGTCGTCGTCTCTCCTCCGGATCTGGTCACGCGTGCGAGGGAACGCTAGCTTCAAATTAACGCCGGACGGAGCAGTCGGTCACTCTGGGCGACATGGATACCTTTCGCGACACGACAAGGCATTTGGATAGTGATCTGGCGGCTGGCGCTGCTTATCTAGCACTAATCTCTAGCTAGGATTATTTTGGGCCTGACGTGTAGTCACTTATACGTATCACATTGCTGACAAAAAGTTAGGGGTTGCATCGAGAACAGAGCACAGCTTCTGAATCTGCTAACTCTAACCATTTGCTGAGATCGAATATGTCGCTGAAACTCAGAAACAGGCGAAAACGATGGCACAAATACACAGTGTTTGTCGTAGCCGGCCAATTATAAGCAAAATAATGATTGCGATCGATAGTACTCTCTCTGAAAAAGTAAAAGATCGACCCGGTCTGTAGGCCAGAACATTCTCCCCAACTCCCATCGCCCATACCAATTACTGCTCCACCATCTGACACCAGCCTCCTTGACTTTCCCGCGCCAGAACGATCGCGCACGCGGCCCGCTCGACGGATCGAGCCAGCCACGCACTTTGCCAGCGCGTGCAGGTCTTGTGTTGAGCTAGCAGCAGCCTAGCACAGGACAGGGCACGCCAACGCCTGGCCGCCCCGCGCCCCCGCATCCACAAGCTCGTCTCCGTCGGATCCAGGCACGAAACGCACACAGCACAACACCCCGACACCCTCGCCAGCACGGCAACTGCAGAGGCAGGGGGCAGGCACGGCCAAACCGCCACCGCCACCGTCACCGGCCGCCCGCTCCATCTCCCACCACTAAACGACCCGCCAACTTGCGGCACGGTTTGACACCCTCGCCCCGTGCCCCGGCCCGAAAAGCACCCCAGTTTGACGCATCCCACCCGTCATCCCCCGCGAAAAAACCGCTTCCGCACCGCGAACCAGCAAGACCGGGCTTGTTCTGAGTTCTGACCACCGACGCCATGTCACGACGCTGCTGTCATTGTCAACGGCCGTCCCAAGCCCCATCCATGTCAAACTCAAACCTCCTCGAGTCGTTAAGTTTCCCGTATATATAAATCGAATACCGCCTGCCCGTGCACCTACCCAACTGAGCAAGCTCTCCTGCCACCGATCGAGCACTTCAACGCCCGTGGCAAACATGGCGGATGGCCTGCTGCGGTGGCTCTGTGTGCGCCGGTGGCGTCATCGTCGCCGGAGCAGGCGCGAGGCGCAGCTGGTGCTGTGGGGCGGGGAGGCGCGTGCGGCGGAGCCCGGGAGGGCGGCGGGGGAGATCATGATGGAGCATCCGGGCCGCGTGGTGTGCCGTGCCGACGGGTTCCGGATCGGCCGGCCCGTGCCGGTGCTCGACATCGAGGACCGGCTCGAGGCCGGTCGCACGTACCTCGTCGTCCCCGTCGACCGCCTCCCGTGCGGCGGGGTCGTCACCGCGGCCTCGCTCGCCGCGCTCTCGCACGCCGGCGGCAACGGCAAGCCGTCGCCGTCGGCCCCGGCGGCGGCGTCGCTGGCCGGCGGGGGCGGGAAGAGCCCGTTTGAGTACGTGAAGGACGATGACGGGCGCACGGTGATCAGTGTCACTGAGGAGTTCATCGTCAGGACCGTCGCGGGAGGAGGTGGTAATGGCAAGCCGCGTTGTGGCGGCGGCGGAGGCGACGGCGCGCTGTGCAGCACGCCGGAGCTGAGGAAGCACTACGAGCAGCTGGTGGGCGCGGCGAGGGGCCGGGCGTGGTCGCCGCGGCTGGACACGATCAAGGAACGGAAAGGGCGGAGGCTCGCCGACGTCGTCAGCCCTGGGAGGCTGTCGCCGGTGAGGCTTCTGGGGATGGACAAAGGGCGCAGCTAGGACAGATCATAGATGCACACGCACAATTGCAAAGGAGCCAATGAAATGACGACATCATCTCTCAGTCAGATCTCGCTGGGCTCCATGCCTTCATGCTGCATGCTGCGGCTGGTCTCTTTGGCTCAAGATGTTGACCTTTGATTGGAATTGCACATGTCGAAGGGCTTTGACGAGAACTTGAACGGCACTACAAGCCGCGTCTCAGCATATAACTAATCCAAATATTCAAGTTCATGATAACTAAGTTCCCCCCAAAAAAAAAAAATCCATGATCACTACAGCCATAGTCTCCCACAACTAAAACAGAAAAAGCACTAAAGCCATAATCGGTGCTCGCGTCCGCTTCCCCGCCGCCGGTCATGACGGCCCCACCACCTCCTTCAGTTCACCGAATGCAACTGTGCCCTGAACATGCTTGCTCCACTCCTGTCGCCACTGTGCCCGTATGGCGGCGCGTGTTCGGCGCTCGGTCGTCTACGTCGGCGATGTCGGCGGCGGCGCGACTTCCAGGCCGGCCACGGCGCGCCGCCGCCGCCGCCGTGTCTGTATCGGGGTAGGCATGCATGCCAGCGTGCTCGAGCCGAGGGAGCGCGACCGCATGGTTGACTCGTTCATATCGTTTCGGGCGTCGCTTGCCGAATCTCGACCGTTGGGCAAGGAACGAACGGCTGTCAGTCACCCAGGGGGTGGACGGTAAATGAAATACCGTCCACCCCTGGACGGTAAACGTCCAGCCCGTGCGGTCGCAGCGACCACGCCGTCGTCCCGGTGTCCCCCTCCTCAGTCCTCGCATGGCTCGTGCTCCCAAAAGCGCGCTCCGCACGACGGGTTCGGCGCAGTCGCGTCGAGTTGTTCTGTCGGTCGATGAATGCGTGGCGTTCCAGGACAAGGAGGTTCTGCGGAGGGAGGAAGCCGGGAGCCGCGACGGCGTCCAGGCGGCGAGGTTCTTCTAATTGGTTGCAAGTAAATTCGGAGCCACTAAATGCAACGGCTGTGTGCCCCGGTGTCCCTTGGCGTCGCTCCATTCCCATCGCCAAGGGTGTGAACGATGCTAGCAGGGCTCGACTGGGCCCACGCGAAATAAAACGTTGCCGGCGAGATCCTCCAGGGGTGCGGCGCGGAGTCGTCGCAGTGCACTTGGAGACCACGCCGGGCACCAACGTGTGGAGCGCGCGGCAGTCATGCCGCTCCTTGGACGTCATTGCCGGCGCGCTCTGCTTGCAAGTTGCAAGACCTCGTCGAGAGTTGAGATCGCGCGCGGGCACCAGGTCGCCCCCAGATCGAGCAGACCAGCGAATCCATGGGTCCTGGCGCCGCGTGTTCGTCAGGTAGCCGTCCACATCGGCGTTGTCGGCGGCGACGCGACTTCCAGTTCCAGGCCGGCCGCCACCGTCGCGTCCGTATCGGGCAGCGTGGCCTACGTGTTCGAGCCGCGATGGAGGGAGCGTGGCCTGCGTGTTCGTCGTCACGGTTCAAGCGCACGCCCCACGGTTGACACTAGCGGCGACAGGGTGACTCGTTCGTATCATATCGGGTGCCGGTTGCCGAATCTCGACCGTTGGGGAAGGAACGAACAGCTCTCAGCCACCCAGGGGGTGGACGGTAAATGAAATACCGTCCACCCCCCTGGACGCTAACCGAAGTACCGTCCAGCCCGTGCGGTCGCGGCGACTCGGGTACACCGGTGCTGCCTGCCGGTGAGCTGGGAGGCGGCGAGGGAAGCCAGGAAGAGGCCGACGGGACCCCGGCGGCGGCGCCGCGGCGGCGCGCCGCCGACACCTACCTCACCGCGTCCGCGCGCTTTACGCCATGCGCGATTAACGCGACGGAGCAGCGATCATGGTTGCTCCTATAGCTCCCAATCGGAAGAGCTGAGGATGCGGCGCCGCGAGGTGGGCGGTGCAACGCGCTTGCGGTGACGAAGGGCGGCGCGCCGGAGGCTGTAGCAGGTTGGTGAGGACGAGGGAGGCCGCGGGCGTCGTCCGTCTGGCGTCTGCTAGCCCGCTCCTGCGGCCTGCGCCGAGCCTCCTGCTCGTGCTAACCGCTCACGCAGTTCACAAGTTCTCATTTTGAATCACAGAGCAGCGCCAGTCGCCACGCCGCCGGACGACTCAGTCGCCCTTCCGCTCCGGCCAATGTGCGTACCACACACCGGCAGCCGGAGCCAGGAGACCCTCTTTGGATTGCCTCAGCCTGTTCGAAGCAGTCGGCGCTGTCTGCGGCGGCCAGCACTACGCACTAGCGGGGGTGGGCAGAAAGGCCGGCCGGGCGGTTTTCATGGCATGACTGAGGAGCGGCGTCGCAGTACTCCTGGAATCCACGCCGAGCACCAGCGCAGAAGATCAGATGGAGCCCTCAGCCCTGGCGCGCGCGGCAGCCATGCTCGCTCCTTGAACGTCGTCGCCGGTGCATTCGGCGTCGTTCGGAGTTCAGATCGCGGGCACCAATCCTCCCCCAAATCGAGCGTGCGGAGCAGTCCTGCGAGCGGTGGGTCCCTGCGCGCCGTCCACCCCGGTGATGTCGGCGGCGACGCTACTTCGAGGCTGGCCACGGTGCGCCGCCGCCACCACCGCGTCGGTATTGGGTAGTGTCGTTGCCCGCGTGTTGGAGCCGAGGGAGCGCGACCGGACGACTCATTCATATCGAATCCGGTGTCGCTTGCTGAATCTCGTCCGTTGGGTAATAAGGAATGAACGGCTCCCAGGTACCCAGGGGTGGACGGTAAATGAAATACCGTCCACCCCCGGACGGTAAACAAACTACCGTCCACCCCGTATGGTCGCGCCGCCGCGGCGACTCGGGGCACGGCGGTCCAAGGCTGCCTGCCGGTGAGCTGGGAGGCGGGGAGGGAAGCCAGGAACATGAGTCTGAGCGAGGCGACTTCCAGTCTGGCCGCATCCTAACTTGCACGCACCATGGCAGCGCGGCGACCGCGGCTGGAGCATCGATCATGCCGCGCCGTGCGGTGGCTGGTGCAACGTGCAGCACCGAAGGGAGGCGAGCCGGAGAAGGGACGGCGCGTACGGCGGCATAATCGGTTAATGGCTTAGGCGCGGCAGCGTCGCAGTGCACTTGGAGTTGGAGTTCACGCCGGGCACCAATGTGTGGCGCGCGCGGCAGCCATGCCGCTCCCTTGGATGTCATCGCCGACTCGCTCTCAGCTTGCAAGATCTCGTCGAGAGTTCAGATCGCGCGCGGGGCACCACCGCACCAGTTCGCCACCCCCAGATAGAGTAGGCGTGCAGAGCAGAGCAGCGAGTCACCGAGTCGTGGGTTCAGGCGCCGCGTGTTCGTCGGTTAGCCGTCCACATCGACGATGTCGGCGGCGGCGACGCGACTTCCAGTTCCAGGCCGGCCGCGGCACGCCGCCGCCGTCGCGTGCGTATCGGGCTAGCGTGGCCTGCGTGTTCGAGCCGCGATGGAGGGAGCGGCGGAGCGCGACACTAGGCGCAACCGGGTGAGTGGGTTACTCGTTCGTATCATATCGAGTGCCGGTTGCCGAATCTCAACCGTTGGGGAAGGAACGAACGGCTCTCAGGGACTCAGGGGGTGGACGGTAAATGAAATACCGTCCACCCCCCTGGACGGTAGGAACGAAGAGTACCGTCCAGCCCGTGCCGTCGCGGCGACTTGGGGTACAGCAGCGTTGCCTGCCGATGACCGGGAAGAGGAGTCTGGTCGCGGCGACTTGGGGAAGCGAGGAAGAGGAGTCTGGTCGAGGCGGGCGGGACCCCGTTGGCGGCGCCGCCGGCACCAACCTCACCGCGCCTTGCGAGCATTGCTGTCCGCGCGCTTTCGGCCAGGCGCGATGACCGCGGCGGAGCAGCGATCATGGCTGCTCCTAGATCCGAATCGGAAAACGGTAGGATGCCGTGCCTCGCGGTGGCCGGTTCAACGCGCATGTGGCGATGAAGGGCGGCGCGCCGGAGGCTGCAGGAGGTCGGTGAGGCAGAGGGAGGCCACGGGCATCGTCCGTCTGCGCCAGCCCGCGCCTGCGGCCTGCGCTCGTGCTCACCCCTCGCGCAGTGCAGAAGTTCTCATTTTGAATCACAGCGCAGCGCCAGTCACCACGCCGGACGACTCACCCGTCCCGTCCTTCCGCTCCGGCCACTGTACGTAGCACACACCGGCAGCGGGACACCCTTTCTGGATTGCCTCAGCCTGTTCCAAGCAGTCTGCGGCGGCCAGCACTAGTAGGTAGTAAGTGAGAATGGAACCGTGGTAACCTTTAGCTTCCGCAGTTCCATGGCCGATCTTCACTGTGAAGAATGCCCTTTTCTGTTTTCTGACGAACTAATCATGTACTGGGCTTTGCACATCAGTACATCAGTTGTTCTGGCCAATGCGTTTCGATCACACATCACAGTATTGGCCCCCTTTTCAATTGCTCCCAATCTAGAAGATGCAGCATCCGGCTTTTCGAGTGCAACCATGGCTGCCAGCAAATAAAAACATTGGCAGCGAGATCTCGAGGGGGGCGGCGCCGAAAGGTCGGCCGGTCGGCTTTCATGGCATGACTGAGAAGCGGCGTCGCAGTACTCCTGGAATCCACGCCGAGCACCAGCGCGGTAGATCAGATGGAGCCCTGGCGCGCGGCAGCCATGCTCGCTCCTCGAACGTCGTCGCCGGTGCATTCGGCATCGTCTCGCGGGCACCAATTCTCCCCCAAATCGAGCGTGCGGAGTTCAGATTGGTGGGTCATTGCGCGCCGTCCACACCGGCGATGTCGGCGGTGACGCTACTTTGAGGCCGGCCACGGCGCGCCGCCGCCACCACCGCGTCGGTATTGGGTAGTGTCATTGCCCGCGTGTTGGAGCCGAGCTAGCGCGAGCGGAGACGACTCATTCATATCGAATCTGGTGTCGCTTGCTGAATCTCGTCCGTTGGGTAAGGAATGAACGGCTCTCAGGTACCCAGGGGGTGGACGGTAAATGAAATACCGTCCACCCCCGGACGGTAAACCAACTACCGTCCACCCCGTATGGTCGGGCCGCCGCGGCGACTCGGGGCACGGCGGTCCAAGGCTGCCTGCCGGTGAGCTGGGAGGCGGCGAGGGAAGCCAGGGAACATGAGTCTGATCGAGGCGACCGGCGGCGGCGCCGCCTCTGACACCAACGCCCCCGCATGCGTGTCAAGCCAGGCGCCGTGGCGCGGCGACCGCGGCTGAAGCATCGATCATGGCAGCCTGGCAGCTCCTAGCTGATCCCAATTGGAAAATCGATGCCGCGCCGGTAACGTGCAGCACCGAAGGGCGGCGTGCTGGATCCGGAGGAGCGATGGCGCGGGCGGCGGCGGCGGCGGTCCAGAAATCCAGAGCTGCGGTGCCGGCGACGGCGTGGCCGCATCCTAACTTGCACGCACCATGGCAGCGCAGCGACCGCGGCTGGAGCATCGATCATGCCGCGCCGCGCGGTGGCTGGTGCAACGTGCAGCACCGAAGGGAGGCGAACCGGAGAAGGGACGGCGCGTACGGCGGCGGTCCAAACTCTGCCGTTACTGCGACGGCGTGGCCGCATCCTAACTTGTCGGCGCCGCGGCAGGGGGGCAGCGGGCGTCGTCCGACTCTTCGTCATTCCGAGTCCCCGCGCGTTGCGTGTGGTGTGCCAATGGAGCGCCTGCCGGACTCAGCCGTCTCTCCGCTCTGGCCACGCCGCCACATACCAGCCGGCGACCGTGCAACCGTTTTGGATTGCTTCAGCCAGTTCGCCGCACTCGGCCAGCACGAGCAGCAACATGACGGACAAAGTGACAATGGCACCGCTGTTTCCTTTACCCTTCCACGGCCGATCTTCGTCACTGAGTTAACATGACGAACAAGTCAAGTACTGGACGTTGCACGCCACCTGTTCGGGTCGGTGCGTTTCAATCACAGGATTCACGGCACAAGCAAACAAACAGGCGGTTAATTGGACACTGAAATGCGTCTATATACACATCAGTACAGTATTCGCTACGGAAAGGCCAGTCACAGGACAAACTGCTCCCTGTTATTCACAGGGAAAATGGAGAATATCTACAAGGCGCTGGGGCAACAAGGGTTGGCACTATGTACAAGGAGGCAGGCGACGCCACACAGCCTATTCTCTCTTCTTTTTATTGCAGCTCCTGTGAGGTGGCTCTGCAGTCGTCAGCTTGTTATACGTTAACCCCGATCCTCTCCGCGACCTGCGACAGAACCACAAAGAGGCATGCAGGCATGAGCAAACGCAAGAATCTGAAAAATGATGCAGATGTTGAACAGCAGCAGCAGAACCCAGGGCCAAGTTATTAACACTGAAATTGTTCCTAAATGTTGATGTACAACAAAAAAAATATAGGCCCTGAATTAGTACAATATAAACTGAGCTTGTGCTACCCAAATGTTAAGATTCTGCACATGGAGTTCGGAAGAAGTGTTGAGCAGAAGAGAAATATAGTTACCTCCTTGAAGGAGTAAACATCACTGCCCCAAAGCCAGGCATCACAGCCTGCATCCCTAGCTCCCCATACATCGTTCCTACGGTCATCACCAATATGCACAGCTTCTTCAGGTTTCACGCCCAACAGCTCGCATGCCTTCAAGAATATTGTTGGGTTGGGCTTCTCTGCTGCAACCTGTAAGTCGATCAACCAGGAACAGTGTTTAATAGACAGGATTCACAGAGTCATACAACTATACAGGAGCACTAAAACCAGGGCTAACGCTGCTTAGCTAGTAGGCTCCACTAAACATGCTCATCCTTGGAAGATTTTGAAATGGAAAACCTACCTCAGCAGATACAGCAACTGCATCAAACCAGTGATCACATTTCAGGGCGTGTAAAAGTGGCCGAAGACGAGTGTCAAAGTTCGGACACAACAGCAGTTTTTACACCAGCCCTTCTCAATGCCTGGAAAACCCGTCCTGCATCTGGATCGCAGAGATGCCAAGCCTAGCCAAACATTTCACATTTTGTAAGCTTAGCAGACATATACCTAAAAAAGGGTGGTCTGAAACAATTTTGATTACACACTCTATCTCACCTTTTCGGTCGTATAGTACTGATACAGTTCCTCAAAGTACTGCAGATCTGAGCAGCCTGTAGAGAAACTGACTATATATTGCCAAAAGGGCCTTCCATCATTGACATACCTGGAGATACTCAGATACATTAAGACTGGAATTTGAGTTGTAGTCCATGCAGAGGCATGATTTTTGAAAGGATTTGAATGTAAATATGAGAACTGGAGGCTGAATAACTTTAATTACATATTCACATGCCTGGGGCCGTAAGGTCTCAGGCTTACTGCTCATTAGCTTATCTTAGTAACATAACAAACCAAAAAGTTTGCGCCAGTACATGAGTGGGCAGGCAAAATGAGACACAGACAAATAACATTGAAGCACCAGTAGCGCTTTGGTCCTCACAAGAAAACGCCATGGTGGTACTTGTAACGTGTGATTGAAAAACACAAAAAAGAATGTCAAATTATTACTTGTCAACTGTACAGTATTTGTACTCAAATATCTAAGCCGTATATACTTTGCTTTCTTTTCTTTTAGTGTTGCCACAAACCATCAAACTTGTGCTATTTCCGTCTCAGATCTAGATCTGGACATCATCAAATTAAACAGGACTGCAATGATATAGTTCTCCCAGTTATTGACTTGTTCTTGCACGGATGTCAAGTGCTATGATGTCACATCATCTTACAGCTGATATTTATCTGTCTAAATATTTTAAATTTACGATACCTGAGATTGATTGATATTGGTTTCTCTATTTATATAGCTGCACCTCTACACATTTGGATGTAAGCCTGTGAGCTGGAACTCAGTATGTATATGCTGGTACATATATATGGCATGTTAAGCATATGCCAGATTCTCCCTAGCTTAATTTTGCATGTGCTTACAGTACCAAATTCTCCATAGCTTTATGTCAGGGAACCACTTTCAGAGGTGATTGTTCCAAAAGACTAAACACTGTGAAGTGCAGTATATGATTAATTTTTACCACTTTCAATAACATAGCTCATTTGAATTGCACAAAAGAACTGGGTATGTGATGTCAACAAGCATCTGACAGGGAAGCAATCAACTGAGATAGCATAATAAACCAGTTCCATAAGCTGTTATTTTTTTCTGTTTTTTTTTACTGCAGGGCGCTTGACTTCTTTCTTCAAAGAATTGTGCATGACCATCCAAAACATATGCATGCGCAGGTTGGGACCACAGAACAGTAACAAACGCATTACCTCAAGCGCGATCTGCCCCATGGTTGCGCATAAGCCCACCGATACCGCATCAGGATCTCATCCTCTGAGTACTCCACTCCATACTTTTGGCCGATCGTTCTGTATACCTGAAGAAACATTTAAAACAGCACACATCAGAGGGCATACATATACTCATCACAGAAAAGAGCCTATGCCTCTGCAATTCGTTATGGAGGGGACAAAACCAAACAGAGCCAAGCCAACCACTAGACACTAGTAGTCAACTACTGAAGAAAGCTAACAGATCTCTCCATAGCACCAGCCCGAAACTACACGTATTTACTAGAGCAGAACAGCAACAGATCGAGTCAACTCCAATCACGGCATCGCGCTGTTTCAGGGTTCGCGCAGCAGGAATTGGCTTGCATGCTGCAGCAATTGCTACTGATGGACAGAAATGGAACATGCAAACCTCCGGATCACGCACACGGGCAACAAAAAGCCGGAACAGGGCGAGAATCTGAGATGCGGCAATGGGAATCGAGCGCACCTGCGCCATGGGCTCGGTGGGGGCGAGGAGCGTGCCGGCGGCGTCGACGAAGATGGCCTTGTGCGTGATGTCGCCGTAGATGGCGCGGCGGTAGTCGTAGTACTCCCGCGCGCCCATGGGCTCCCACCTCGCGACCCCAGCGGCCACCGCTGCCGCCGCCGCAGCCGCCCCCGAATCCGCGGTCAACTCCGCCGCGGCCGTCCCGAGCACCCGCCGCCTCTCGCCGCGGGCGCCGGCGAGCGCGGGCCGGAGCCGGTTGGCCGCCGAGCGCAGCCGCGCCACCGCCATTGCTCGCGAGGTGGTGGTGGTGCGGAGAGGGAGGCGCGCCTCGAGTGGCGGAGCCCAGTGACAGCCGCGGGCGGTGGTGGCGTCGCCGTGCCGTCCCCCAGCTTTGCGTGCGTGCGGGCGCGGCCGTGTGGATGCTGAGGCTGGGGGGTCGGGGAACTTCTTGTGGCTGGTTTATAGGAGGGGCCGAGGGGGGAGGCGTGGCGACTGGTGACAGAGGTGAAGTATTTTCAGGCTTGCAGGGTTTCAGTGTTCAGGTCATCAGGTGCAGTTTGGGTATAAAAGTCAAAGGGATTTTGCCTAATTTGGTTTTAGCATCTGACCTGTTTGGTAGGAGTATGCTGAAAGCGGGCGAACCTAGACATGCGCATAAAGATCACAATCTTGTAGCATGTTTTAGCTACTCCTTTTGCGCACGAAACTCAAGTGCAATGTCGGTACTTGGTATAGAAATGTTATTAGAGAAAACGTCGTGCTTGATTAAGTTTCTTACAAAAGGATGCATTTGCACATCACTGAATAACGATATCTGCTATCTATCACACCACTTCTTTACCAATTTATTTATGTGATTTGGGTTTGCAATCAAGCAAACAATAACATCAATGCTCAAATCGACACTTATTTCTTTAAGTGGTATAAGAGAAGGCGTATTTTCACAACGTGGCGATGAGAAAATCGTACTTGTACTATCTCGAAGATTTTGGTTGTACGATCGAAGTAGTACGAATAAAACTAGCGTAAGAAAAGAAAAAAATAACGTGTTGGTGAACCAATAATACTCGTGCTCGTCTACTCGATGCTACATCTTTTTTTTAGTCAACCGGGGAGAGCGTCCCCACCTGATTTTCATTAAGTTGGGCTTTTGGCCGCCAAAGCTAGTACATCCTGGTTTAAGCATGCAAAAACAGTTTTTTTTTGGGGGGTGTTGTGTTGGAGGAGGAGGGAGGGGGGGGGGGGGGGGGGGGGGCACAGCTTATGTGCTGTATTACATTTGGAAAAACAGAGAACACCAGGCATTAGCAACCATACGATAGCTACGGCGGAGCCCGCAGCTCCAGAGCATTGAACCAGGATGTACATCTTGCTTTATGTTCACCGTCCTTTAAGTGATCTCCAGTGCTTTTGCGCTCCTGCTTACAAAGTGAAGTGAGAGAGTGCGGTTGGAAGTTGGAACCGAGTGTGCGCGTCGTCTGTGCCGGGGCAGTGATATTTAATCCATTACTCCACCTTACTAACAACGTAGAGTACGTTCCAACATAGTAAGCATTAGATGTAGACAGAAAGTTTTTTTTAGGAACTAGACAGAAACTAACTAAACCATTTTTGTTTAGGTACTAAGGGCAGTCCCAACCCAGACTCTACCCATAGAGTCCATATGTTCAAGACTCTATTATAAGAAACTATGGCCTCCAATGCAGATTTTGTATCTTGAAGTCTATCCAATTCCATGGCCCACTTGTCTCTCTCACATATGTTCTTGATTTGCGTGAAGACTTGGTTTCTTAGTTAGACTTGGTTTCTTCATTTTTCCCCCTCTCTCTTCAATAAATGCTCTGCCACATCAGCATTTTGCTTACATGGCAGCATAATTAATGACTTTAGACTCTATGGTGGAGTCTGCATTGGGACTGCCCTAATAAAGCTCACATCAGTCGCCCACAGAGCCAATGGTTTCCCGTCCTGCCACTGCGGTTCTTTTGTACACACGTGTTTGGCATATAGCATTGCGATGCCAAAACCGAGTTACCTTTACACATCATCGTTTGTTCGGAAAAAAAAAAACCTTTACACATCATCTTTAAATTACTTTAGAGAGACCATGGTGTTCCAAAATTACTTTAATATGTTTACCACCTTTGCGCTCATTGGCTCGAGTGGAGGCAGAGCCCATGGATTCATCCTCACGCCCACCGAATCTTCGCCCAGGCTATTGGCCTGACACGCGTGACGCACCGGCAGAATGGCAGCATACATAAACAACGCCATCAGCTTACTCAGCCACTTGTTGTTTCCCCGGCTCTTTCCAAAAACAAAGAGTCGAGTCTGTCTCCTTTTCTCCATTCCAGTTTCCAAGTCGTTCCTGATGCATGGAATGGAAGTATGGAACGAACAAAATCCTCTGAAAACAATGCAACCTGATCCGCCTGCACCGTTTCCAACAAACGTCATGATGGGTTGGCATGGCAACCACCTTCAGCGCCATGCCTCATCCTCGTCCCGCCCGGTGCACGTCACGCGGCGCGCCGGGCCGAGCGGCGGCGAAGCCGTTGGCCGTCTCTCTGTTCTTTTTGGGTCCTGTCAGTCTGCTAAGCATAGGAGTATAGTCAGGACACTGATCACAGCTTTTCACTGACTAATCAATAATATATCCAGGCACACGAAATGTGTTCTTGCTACTTGTCAGTTCCCGGTCGCGTAACCTTGAGGCCTCGCGTTTTCGCCTGAATCTGGTGCCCCTACCGCCTGAACAAAGGAATTTGTGCAGCGGACTTTGGAGGTCCAGGTGCAAGTACGCCAGGGAAAACCTTTTGGTCTCCAATACCTGAAGGCAGATCGGACACAAAGATCTTCCCAAGTCGGAACCAAGATCGTGTACTCGTGTGGCTGCGACGCCGCGCGCCTTGACGCTCCTCTGGTTGCAGTGCACCTCTGGAATTGACAGCTGACCAGAAGAATATCATGTGGCTTTGGATGATGGCTTTGGATGATGGCTAACTAATCAACCATCTGGCTTGCGCGAGACGACAAGCGCGCTCCCTGACCACCAGCGCACACACCTGGTTGCAAAGATTGCGAGACCTGTGGCTCGAGTCATGGGAAGACAAATTGGTACTGGGAGAGCTCATGCTCATTCCATCTCAACCAAGTTCCTGCGCCACGCCGTGTACCACAAGTACGCTGCAGCCAACTTCAAAGCGTCCTTCCCACCACGGCAAACGATCTGGTTTTGACAGCAAAAATGGCACGTAGCAGGAAAAGATGGCTACGTATTAGGAAAACACAAACCTTCTCGCGCCTCACGTTTCTGCGGTGACCTAAACATGTACGTGCACAATCTGACAAACTTAACGACGCTTCGCATTGCGAGACCCATAGAATTCAGAAGAAGACGGGAAAAAAAATCACCTGCCACTCAGAGCAGTGAGTGGTGACAAACGGACCCCGGAGACGTGCGGCGGAGGGTCACTGCAGACGGCAGCCGGACTGCCGGAGTCGCCGTCGCGGCGGGCCGAGTCGTGTGCGATCATTCCAATTCTTGGAGCACGACGCGCGCTCGTAGTAGTTGTGGATGCCAGCGGCCCATTCGCAGCGGATAGCGAAACGGATAGCCTTCCCTCCTCCGCTCCACAGGCGCAACTGGCCCGTCAGCAAGCAATAGGACAGGTCACAGACCCAACACTTGCTTCCTGCTTTCTTGGGGACGGGTGGACGGGCGATGGTCGTGGCCGTGGATGCTCCGGCCGGTGTCGTGTGGACCCAGGATATTAACCGCTTGCTTGCTTTGCTTGCTTTGCTTTGCTGGGTTCCCTTCCTATCCTGATGAGGTGAAGGTGATTGCGTCGTTGCGAGTCGTAACGTGCCGATGTTGGGAACAGTCTCGAGTCCTCACTCCCCATCACCGTGGTGAATGGTCAGGTACCAGGTTTCACATTGGATCGGTCGTCAGTTGGCGGAGTTGCACAGTCGTTTTCCGAATTCACGATAGATCCACCATTATTACATTTACTAAAGATCGGATTTCGTAGTCACAGTGGAAAGTAGTGGAGTTTCTTTTATTATTTTTGATAAGGGAAACTAGTGGACCTGAATTGAGTCTAAATTGATGGTGAAAACAAGGCATTCGAAATATCGCATCACGGGAGGTGAAAGATCTGGCCAGACACACACAAGTCCTTTGGGAGCATGCGGTCGATTCAAAAGGAGAACTACGAAGGAACCAAATTACAAATACAAGTGGCCTTTACAAGTTATAGAAGGAGCAGTTAACAGACTTCCCCGGACAATTTCACAGGAGAACATAGCTGGCCAGGATTCAGCATGTTAACGTAGACAAACAAACATCACGCTAGAAGGATACACACCAGTCGTCAAGGGCACCAGCACGTCCAGTATTCCAGGATCTCAAGGCGAGATCGATCCACAGCCACAGAAGGACTTGCCACTTGGTCCTATAATACACCAAAGCTGGAGTTGCGATAGGTTCAGGGAATGCTTTTTTTTAAAGACAAGGAGCTTCAGGGAATGTTGGAGCGTCACCTTCCTTGTCTGCATAGTTTATCATCGATGATATTTCTTTTAGCAAATCACCGGTAGAAATAGAGTGCAACTCAAATAATATGGTGTAACTGAAGTACGATGCAATAGTCGAGTCCGAAACAAAATACAAAGCAGCATTAATGAGCAGAAAGATAAGTGCAAGCTCCTTCTACCTTCTTGTTGAGCGTCTAACTGGAGCACTGTCTGCCGAGTCTTCTATAACAGGATCTCTGGTTTTCTTTACCCTTGATCGTGACAAGCCTGCATAATACATAAAAGGTAAGTTCCTTAAGAAACTTGATTTGTTGTGTGGATATCAAAGCTGGAACCATGAGTCACCTTTGCGGACAGGTTGTGATGACTGAATCTCTTCACCATCTTCTGATTCTGCAAATGTGGTTGATGTCTGACTATTTTCTGTAGAAATATTGTCACTGCATTCTGGCAGGTTCTCCTTATCTCCAGTGCTGCTATCCACTGAAGGATCAACTACCTCACTAGTTTCTTCTGTTAAGGGCAGAAAAGCAGAAAAGTGAGAAAGTTGAGCAAGGCAAAACTGTAATAGCATCCAGTGCACAGATCCATATAGATATAGTTCTTAGCCATAGAAGAACCGAAAATGTGTTCATGACCATCACATGATGGACAAGTGGAATAACCATGTGGAAATTAACAGACTTATGCAGCTATGCAGCATAGAGGATAAGGATATTAAGGAACGAAAACTTTTGTGTTTACCTTCAACAGAATTGCCACTACTCTGTCCGGCTTCCTTACTAGCCAGAAATTCGTCAAGTGAGCCAATTCTCTGTCTGTGTGCCTCAGCATTTTTGGTTGTCTCTTCCTGTTCTTTCTTTTCCTGATGAACCTTGCTAAGTTTCTCCTCAAATTCTTCAATGCAAACTTTCAGCTCAGGTTTTGCAAACTTCTTGCACTGATTAGAGAATCACCATAGATACGTTGGGGAAAATGTTCAAAAATGTTCGTCATGCTTTATTTAGCAATGAGTGCAAACATCAAGATTATGCTACCAACCTTTGATATCACACTTCTGAAGTGGTTCATCACGGAATCTTCAGATAAGGCATGCTCAAACATCTTAAAATTATCAATGAGTTTCTTCAGACCCTTTTCAGTGAAGGTTAGCTGAGAGAGGCAATAAGAGATATACTCCCACTGCCTAACATCTGAAGCACATGCAAAGAAAGTCAGACATCTGAGAATGGAGTAAGCTCAAACTATCACAATCCATGAAAATGTTAAAATCCATGCGGTAAAGCACGACTGTCTCAAGAAGACCAAGGATTAAATGACAAAGAAGAAACTTTCTGATGTAGCTAAATTGTCAGCAACCACAAGCGCAGAGTGTAAAAGAAAGAAGATACCAAATCACGATTATATGTGTTCTCTTTTTCTTTCTTTCATTTCCATTTTTTATGATGCAGTAATCCCCCCCCCCCCCCCCCCCCCCCCAAAAAAAAAAAAAGTTGCTGATACACGCAATGCTGACCACCTTTTGTGTTCACAATTATTTGTCACTTTATCAGTGGTAAGGTGGGATGTTGTTGAACACACGCAAACACAATGAGCAAGAAGGACACAAGAAAACACAATGAGCAAGAAGAGCACACAGAATTCTTGCAAGCATTGCGCATCAGCACCCTCTTGCTTTTGCAGCACTCACGATTCCACCAAAACACTCATGCACAAGCTGATCAATACCCCCTCCACCCCAGCTATACACCTGCCTGTGACATCCTCCTAATAATGGAGTCAATGCCTCCTATGATCTGCCCACTATTCTCCTAACTACAACCTGACATTTAGCTCGCAATAATAGCAATGAACCTAGACACTAGCTGAACCTGGACACAGCTCTAGTAACAAGATTAATGTTAACAACTTAACATCCCAAAGTAGCTTACTAAGTATCACCATACACTTAGCTAGGTATCGTCCCAACTCAATCCAAAGCATGAATCCCTTAGTATGCATGGTGGTCAAAAAGTGACAAGTACAAGCAAACAGCTGGGGTACTATTTATCTCATAGTTTCTTAAACAAGGGTAGTTGTTCAGTATATTTCTATTGAAGCCATAAGAATAATACCATTTACGCCAGCAAACCTATTGCAGAGCTTATCCACAAGAGCTTCCATTTGTTTGTCCTGGAACCACAATGACAAAAGGATATAGTTATTGGCAAGTGAATATCAAGTTCACTGACAGTGCTCATAAAAAAAGTGAAACAGTATACACTACCTTTTTAATAGAGCTAATTAAGAACTGCATAATGTTGCAAAACGTTTCATCTTTGAGGTGTTGATTGCACAGTCTGCCCAGGATATCCGGAAGAAGATTATAAATTGGATTGCTTCCTTCAGAGGCCACAAAAAAGGGGAAAAGCAAACGTTAGATAGAAAGTCAAACTCAGGTATTCAAGTATGTCAACCAATGTTGCTGACACAGGTTGTCATACCTTTCTTTGACAACTCATGAAAGAAGAGTTTTGCGAGGCTTGAGATCCTCTCATCTTCATCTTCTATCCTTACAGCCATTTCATTTATATAACCTTTAACCTGCCAAAAGATTACAAAAGTGTCTGAAATAATATAATGGTGGTAAGAGAGGAGCTTGTGTGTGCATGAGAGAGATATAGAGAATGGTGGCAAGGGAGGCGCTTGTGTGTGCATGAGAGGGAGGGAGGGGTGACCTTCATCATATCATTCAGTATAAGATGAGAAATAACCAGTACTGCATTCTTCCTAACAGATGTTGACGGATCACGCAATCGGGCATATATATACTCTGTCCAAGGTTCCAAGAGGTTTGGGAAGCGAACTGCTAAATCACCAAGAGCTATAGTGCAATTGGATCGGACAATTTCAGAAGGTGCACTTTCAGCAACAGTAAACAGAATTTGAAGATTTGCTTCGCTGATAGTAAAGCATTCAATGTCAGCGAGTGCTTTCATGAAATACGCATCAGTCCACAATATTGAACAAGTAGAGTCATGTGAAAGATAAATAACTTACCAAAACTCTGCATCAATTATCATTAGCTTGCAAAGAGCAAGCATGGAAGAAGCTTGTAACTCTGGGAACTGCATCAAAAAAAGAAGAAATGATTAGGTGCAGATATTAATGGAAACAAATGATAAAAACAAATACAGGAAACCCAACAGACTAACTTTTTGCAGCAAAGTCAGATTCCTGCAGAGTTTTGAGAGAAATGGTCCGCAGTATCCTATGAGATTCTTTTCAGAAGAACAGCAAACAATCTCCTTTTCTGCCCTTTCAGCAAGGGATTCAATTGCGATATCTATTGTTGCACCCAGTCCCAGTTCAGCATTTATGCCTTGAGCCTGTTGCACAATAAAGCATAACCAGTGAAGTTAACTGAAACAATGACAGGTCAAAATTGACAAGGTAAGAAAATATAGAGATTTAGCAGTCAACAAGAAATACCTCCGAACTTCTAGATCCATCCAACTGAGGATCCTCAGTAACAGGTTGTTCATTCTTCCGTTTTTGTTTCTGAATTTTCCTGACGGAAGTTTCGATGTACACCAAATGATTCAGTGCAATATGGCTAATAACAAAAAGAAACCTACCCAGTTTTGAAGGCAATAGTGATGACAGAAAGGCATCATTCTGAGATTCATCTCCATTTGACACATCATCCTCAGTTCTTAAAACACTGAATACTGAACTGAGGGACTTCTTTGCAATCTCGGTAGCAAAGATTTCAGGTGCAGGGTGTAGGGTATAGATGGTGCTTATAGCTTTCTCTGCAGCTCCGTACCATATTTTCTCAGGAAGCGAGAAGCTTGTTATCAAACCTTGCAGCGCAGCAAATACTCTACTATTAGTACTTATTAGTTTGCTTCTGTCTTCTTCTGACAACCTCTGCAGAGCAAGGCATGCAGTCCTAGCAAGCAGAGGCTCCTCCTTAGCCCAGCGTCCAAACCCAATATCAATAATATCTTGCAAGTGTGTACCCAAAATACTGGGAGAGGACTTTGCTGCCATACAAAGAATTGATAATGCACCACGGCTTTGAACTGGTCTCACTCCGCTGATGTTAAAACAAAAGTAGTCCCACAGTGCAGATACCTGAAAGAGGCGATGAGTCTTAGAAAGCATCCTCCCCACAGGCAACATAAGGTATCATTGAAGTGAAATAATAGAATTCAACAAAGCAGTTATATTTGGAAAGCTAAGCTTTAGATTCAGGTAGATACGGTCATCGGAGAGAGAAAGACAATGTACGTGCAAAGTTTTCAATTCCTTCGACAAGTATGATGCTTTTTGTAGAGATCTATTACTAGAGAAGACGGTGACAAATTTATCAGGAAGCATCTTAATTGCTCCATGTTAGAAAAAATATTGGTGCTCAGTTAACTCTTAAGTTTATTGCCTCATTTTTTTCTTCACTACTGAATTATAAATTGATAGTAGAATTGTCTAAGTTTAACATAGATTAGTCACATTCAAAGTGGTAGCAAAAACAAATTTGGAAAGGAAAGAAGAGTGCACCGTGCTAGATGAAATTTCTCCTTTTGCAACTAAGGAGCTAACTAAGCTCTCGAGAGAAGCAAGGTCACCAATGCTGCAATCAATGGCTAGGTTTAACAAACTTTTCGCTGTTTCTGTTGGGCTTTTCCTTGTGTATATAGTGATGAATGCACTCTCCACTGCTTCATATATTGATTTATCCTGCGAAAATACCTGCAAAGGTCAAAGGATCACAGAAATGTTAGCAAATATTAAGAAAAGGAAAATGCAGACAGTTTTTGGGACATTACCAGGGGTAACATTTTCCTTAGTGCGGCGTCTGATCCTTCAATCTGAAACTGTCTGCATCTCATTAGTAAAAGAATGGTGTTCTCAACATCAGTAGCTGAAGATGATGCCAACAGCTGAACAAGAGTTGGCATTAAGGAAGTTACACACTTCGAAAACCGCAGACCAGCTTCAAGTGATGCAACTAAAGCTCTGATCTGTTCCAAGTTTGTTATTTCCACAGTTGTGGCATCAGGACCATTCTGATCCTGACTATTAGCTGCACAGCTATCACTGACACTATCGGGTTGGCCCATGACCACTTCACCAGGCGAACTAGCATTCACAAGCTCATCTCGATCTGGATTTGGAGGATCCATTCCTTCTAATTTTTCCTTGTATTTTTCTAGAGTTGCCTCAAAGGTTGAAGTTCTTAACTGAGGCCCAAAAGGATTGTGCTGCAGCATGGTGATGATTAGTTGTAGCGCTGATTTTCTCACAATAGCACTTTTGTCCTCCAATCTCCCTGAAGCAACTGAAGCAACTTCATTCCACAGGCCAATTGAGATAGAGTTTTCTTCACACAGCTCTGCCCACACCTGAAGCACACGACTTCTTGTGTATGCTGACACATCCCTACAGCGTTCAATCAAAATATCTAGCATAGCCTGCTTACTTCGGAGCCGAGCATTGTTATCACCCTCAACATCTTTGAAAGCCTTTGCAGCCAGCTTTCCCAATACTCCAACAAGAGCATTTCTGATCTTATATGAGTCACCACCGAAGTGAGGTATCAGAACACCGATGTTGGTTGACATAAGCTTTGGCAAGCGGTCTGCAAGTTCTACAAGGAATCTGCCAACATTATCAGCGCCAGCACTATCCCTTGCATAATCTTTTGGGTCAGTCCGGCCTATTTCCCTGACTAGGGAAATTGCAAGGCTTCCATCACCAAACTTTTTCTCTGCAGAAGCAACTGTTTCCGCAAGATGGGCAACAGTGAAATCAAACTTGTGGATCAAATGCAACACAGATGCACTGATTTGAGAAATCCTCTGATGCTTTGTGGCAATTGCACCAATTATCCTGCACAGGCCATTTCTTGTATCCTCATCTTTTAACACATTTTGATTCTCACAGAGAACAAAAGTACACCTAGATGTTATCAAGAAAGTGATGTCATTACAAAAGCTAGGTTAATGGAAAGCACCACAGCCAGTTTCCAAAACTTACTTTGAAACGAAAGAGAGATATCGTTCATCAGTTCCTCCAGGGCCAAAAAGTAGCGATAGATCAGCTTCAAGAGAATTAGCTATTATATTCATGATCCTGCCTCTCTGAGCTTCCCAGTTCCAAGTATATACAGGATTCTTCTTTCGACCATGCGTTGTCACCTAAATTATCATGAAGGGATAAAATCACTTAGAGAAACAAGGATATATATAATCTGAATAATTTGTAACTTCTGCACAAAAATCACCTTAGCCCCTGTGCCGCTTTCAGAAGAAGATTCCTCGGTGAGAACGATGGAAAGGAGAAAGAAGGAGTAGATCTTGAGGGCATTACGGTGAGAGGCAATGCGGTCAGTGATTGGGGTAGCATCAGAAGGAGATGACATGGACGCACGAGAAAGTGAGTCTATGTTGGGTAGGAGGACACTGAGATTGGAGCGCAAGGCCTCAACGAGGTTAAACTTAAGGCCTGGGGGCAGGCACTTGAAATCACGCACAACAGAATATATTCCATCAAACACCTCCTGTTCCTCGATGCAGAAGAGCTCCTTGTCAGACAGATCAAATGACGCACCTTCAGTTTGAATCAGAATAAGAAAAGAGTCAGTTCACATTGACAAGATTCTTTCATTGAAAAAACAAGAACACTAAAGTTTGCTAAAACTGTAAACTTTTGGTACAACAGATTCCTAATTGCATGCTACCACAAAGTACACCAGCCAACATTATCGAAAGTAAGACCATGGCATGGAAATTAAGGGATAAGGTCCTACTGCATCAAACAATCACTGATATTAAGAGCTGATAATGGAGAACTAAGATCTATGAACAATTAAGCTAGCAAGCTTATGAAGGCGGTAAAAGCTAAACTCATAATAGCTTTTGTTAGCTGTTCGCATCAGAAGGCACCTTTTCCGGCAACAGATTAAGCAACAGTAAGACCATCTGTTTCAAAATTTAATACGAGCGAGCTCAGAGGGTTCAGTTAAAGTGGCTGGATGCATCAGTCACATGCACAGTTTTTACATATGTGCACAGATTTGCTTGAGAAAAGGCATTAGAGATACCAGCTACTACATCCCAAACAGAAGCTCCAATTAGTACTACCGACCAACAAAACCCTATTCCAGTAGAATTAGAAGCGGGCAACGATCAAAATTCGAATCCAAAATTTACAAAATTCCTATGGACCGGGGAAGCCCCCGACGGAAACAGTAAGTGCGCGCGGTTGGGGAAGTGCCGTAGGCGGCGGCACGTACCCTTGACGAACTCCTCGAGGTCGGCGGCGCGGAGGGTGGCGACGGCGATGGGGTTCTGCGGCCGGAGCTCGTCGTCGCCGTCCCCTTCGGTGTCCCGCTCCAGATCCCGCAGGTTCGAGGGGAACACGAACGGTGGGGCCATCTCGCCGCGGGCGGGCGGACGCCGGCGAGCGGAGGCGGCGGAGCGGAGGGGTTTGGGTTGGGGAATGGGAGGGGAAAAGTTTCGAAATCGAGAGCGGGATGCGTGAAATGTTGTTAGCGAATCCCCCGTACGACAAGGAGGACCCACGCGTCAGAGATGATGGGTGCCTCGTGCGTGAGTGGTTTGAACTTTGAACACCCGCCTAGCTAGTATTGACCGTTGTTGAGTCACCTAGTTTCAATGAAGTAGTTGCGCTAATCTCACTACGGATGCATTGAGTTCGAGTCGATGCAAAGTGTGGAACTGATAGACAATGTGACGAGGTTCAGCTTCTTAGCAGAGGATCGTGTAGGTATTGTTTTGCTAAGAAGTTCTATGATCCTATGTAAGCGGGTAAGTCGTTGGCCACCATTAGTAGGCCATTTTTAAAAAAAGGAACATGTATTGATCTTAACACAGTACACCGACTCTTTTACAAACAAGAACCCTGAAAAAAGAAAAATTACAAAGAAGTTTAAAACTCCTACTCATCTTCCTCGACGACTTCAGGGATCCGTTCGACACCGCCAGTCCAAACCGCTTCCCCATCGTCGCCGGACGCCAAAGCCAAACTCCACAAAGTAGAGGCCGCAGAGGATGGCTTACGGCTAGGCGCAGATGCCGAGTACACTACATCCCAAGCGCATCGGCCAACTCCGGCACCCACGACGCAACCTTCAAATCCAACGCCGGCAACCCGAGCAAAACTCAGATTTTCACCAGAGATCATATTCCTCATGATTAAACAGGTCAGCAACATCATCACCTGAAGAAGACGACGATGCGCCGGCCCTGTACTCCAACATATGTCTCCCCGGCCTCTCCATTGGCGCCGGAGTAGATCGCCACCGGAGAACGGAAGAAGCCGGGAGAAATTATTCCCCTGCAACGCCGTCACTTCCGCATCGCCGACGCCGCCAGGAACAAGAAGCCGCATAGAAGCCATGCTCCTCCGGCAAACCCTAGTTCCGCCGCCAAACATCGACGATGAACAAACCCTAGACCTAGAACTCGATTAAAGACTCGATCTACTAAAAGATGGACCCCGCTTCTCTGGCCACCGGCTAAAGGCCGGCGACGGAGGGAAACGGGGGCCGGAGCGGCGGCGGCGGCGCGCTCTATGGGAGCCGCCAAGTCGCTGGGGGTCGTCTGGTTCCGTCTACCTTGAGAGACAGTTCGGAGACACCATTATTAGGCCTAGAGCAGACTCATTAGGTGAGAAGTTAGCCCTCTGACTAGGGACGACTGGGAGAAACAAGGGAAAACAGATCAGAGAGCGGGACACCGGTAGTGACGCCGTGACGGTGATGACGAGCTCCGTCCCAACAATATACAGTAACAAACTAGCCTAGCACCACCGACCAATAGCTGAGGAAGCTAGTCCAACAATATACAAGCTAGTCTAGCAAATGAGAAAAGACCTCATACTTCCTTAAACTTTCCTATTCTTAAGCCGTAATGCCTAAAAATTAGAGTGTGGTATCCATGGCATTGCAGGTAGTAGAGGAGTTCAAGCCCCCTAGCCCTCCACTTGCCTGTGACATGAAGGCATGAGGACGCGGGGTGGGTGTATACAACATCACACCACATAACTATGTAGTTTCGTAGTTGTAGGAGGCGTCAACAATAACAAGAAAGGGGTCGCAACGCACGTTGGAGATCACATATTGGGTTTTGTGATTATATCTTATCCCGATCTGAGCATTTAAGCAAAACAAAAATGGTTGTGTTAATTTTCTAAAGGAAACCATAAATTTTACTCCCCTCACCAATCCATCAGCCTACTTTGTCTACTTAAACCTTTGAACAAAATTTGGGCTCACTTTACTCCGAATTATTTCAGTTGATCCGGTCTACCTCTTAATTAGATTTATCTTTTTGTTTATTCATGCACAAGTTGAGTTGTACTCCATATTTTGTTAGTTATTTATGCCTAGGCTAGAAAAATGTATTAGAAATTTTTCATGATTATTTCTCATACAATTTTGTATATCTAAGATCAATTTTATATTAACATTCCTAACCTACAAAAATAACCACGGAAAACATTTAGTACAATTTTTTAACATAAGACATCGTGTTATGTATCTGTTTACTTAAAATTCAGCTCCTACGATGAAACAGAAACTCATTAGAGGTAGATTGGGTCAACTTAAATAGTTGGAGTAGTAAATTGAATCTAAATTTTGCGTAGAGGTTAAGTGAACAAATTGAATAAATAAGGGAGTAAAATATTTTTTTCTTTTCTAATATTAGCATTTCCCGTTCTGACAGGTGGGTCACCCATTTTCGTTTCCCGATGGGATCGAAGTCACCCAAACGTACTGAAAGATACGAATGCGAGCAAGATACGAATTTACATTCCAGGAACTGTATTACATTTTTGTTCCTCACTGAAAGTGAGGAGGGTGGTGCATTGCACTGGTGGGGTCGATCTTCAGTCTTCGCTCGCTAACAAGGCCAGCAGCATGTCCCTGTATCCGAAAGAGGTGTCGCCGGCGACGTCGCTGGTCACGGCGCTCTTGTACCTCGCCCTGTACTCCTCCTTGATCTGCTTCATGTCGATCTCCGCCCGCGACACGATCGCCCTCGTGAGCATGTCCTCGTACGTCCCTAGCCCCAAGATGGAATACCTGATGACCTGAAAAAAAAACAACAAGAGCACACCATTGTCAATGTCATTTCGGCTATTCGTTGCCTGTTTGAGTCCCATCCCATCCCAGCAGCTTCTTCAATTCGATCTACCTGTGCAAAGTGCTTTTCAGGTGAGATCAAGCACCAGACAGCGCTCTTCAGCATCCTGCCGAACTGGCTACTGCATCGGCTGTTGATATCCTGAACGGACGGACACGCAGGTGATTAGCTGGAGATTGAAGAATGTACGGAGTTTGTCAGTATTTTGCGTCCAGTTCAGCGATGCCATCGTACCTCAGCGATGTCTGTTCCTTGATCCTCCTTGTACTTCTGAAACGTCGCTCTGAGCTGAGACTTGCTGCGGGTGCTGATGATCCGGACGACATCATTTCTCTGCAGCTGCTTCTCTCTGATGGCTTCTGACAGCTGAGCCGCCTCCAGCTTGGCCACGTCCATGTCGACATGCTCTCCGGCGTAGCGGTAGGAGCTCACAAGGCTCACCAGCATCTGCAGCACAGGACAGTGATGCTAGTTCTGAATTTTTTTTGTGCAAGTGCAGTACCACCGGAGGAGTTTACCTTCTTCAGAGGTTCTTGGAGTGCAGGCGAAGACGCGACATCTTCCTCGATGGAGCAACTGAATAGCTTGTGGTAGATGTTCCTGACGGCCATGAGATGGTCTGGGGTGGACGCGCACGACACTTCGATGAGCACCAGTATGTTGTTTTCATCCTTCTTCTTCACTGCTTCGTGTACCAGATTCGCGTCTCTTTCGGCCGGATCCATTGTCCACAAGATCAGTGCTTTCTGAACCAAGCAGTATTGTCATCGGAATTAGTTCAGAACTCTGCCGGCATTTGATTCTGATCAGCCAGAGCAGACAAGCTAGCAGGCTTACCCAGAAATCGACGGAGAGGAGGTGATGCCGGGAGAGCTTGTAGCGGAAGCAGTTGAGCAGGGGCTCCCGGTAGAGGAAGGCGTAGGCGCGCCGTATCGCCGCCCGCTGCGCCGCCGTGCGCCGGCACAGGATCCCGATCAAAGCGGCCTTGTCCGCCCGCCATCCTGCATCAACGGACACGCAATGCAAGGAGATGTCGCCGGGTCAGTTGCAATTGCAACACAGCAACGGAAGGAAACTGACGAGAAGAAATCAACGAGGCGATGTTCATGGCTTTCAGCGAGATCGAGAGTGCGAGAAGAAGCTGTGCATTGCCTTGGAGCGCCTTCCTCAGGCTCTCAGCATCCTCGGAGGCCGTCGGCGGGGGGCTCGGCACGGCGACGGTGGACATGGCTGCCGATCCTTAGCTTGAGCGGCAATGGCGGTGAAATGAAGTTATTACGCGGCGAACAAGGGGATCTATAACAGCAGCGCTGCGACGGCTGAGAAACGGGAATAACTGAAGTACAGGTCATAAAGATCGATGGGATGATGCTTCTCAGAGAATATAGCTTTATTCGCTATTACTGTAGAATATAAAGATATATCTTCAAACAGCTCATACGATACGATGGTCGATCGACGCATATGCATGAGCTACACGACTAAAATATCGTGGAACATGCTTCCTTACGCATTAAGTTTTCTCACGCCTAAACTTGTTTTAAGGTCTGGCTTGCACAGGCGAACGTAATCTTTCATTATTATTTGCTACAAGCTTTAGCAAAAGTCTCATAAAGATATACTCGTAGCAGCATGGCTAAAACCCATAAATAATGTACAAGCTAAGAGACTACGGCTGGTAATACTACGCTTCTTATCTTAAAGCGGGTTAACAAAATAAATGGAGCACAAAGCCATGACGAAAGATCTAAAGCAACGTGGTGGCCTCTCCATTTCCGCTTTCAAGCGTCCTTTTCATAACTCTGAACTGAAGCATTCGGTGGCAAACCACATTTATTTACAAGGAAAAACGAAGACAAATACCGATTCGGCATGGGCCGTTTTCAGAAAGATTTGACATGGGCCTGATCGCCTGCCCAAGGCCTGTACATATGTGTGGGCTAAAAATGTTTCCCAGACAGGCCCATGCAAGCTACCATTGCCCGAAGTTTCTACCCATGACAGGTGGGGCCCACTGGAGAGGAAAAAATCAGGGTCGTGATGTTGATGTGGGTGAGAGATATCCCGTGCTCACGCCGTCACCGACCTACCAACCTTCACGGTCACGGCCGGCGCCGCAAGCCGTCGTGGCGGAGGCGAGGGGAGAAGCAGAAATGGGGAAGCGCCGGCGCCTGGCGGCGCTGGTGGGGGAGGAGCTGATCTCGCCGGTGAACAGCCTGGACGACGGCTGCCTCATGCACATCTTCAGCTTCCTCAGCCCGATTCCAGGTTCGATTCGCTCTTCTGATCTTACGGCTTCCCCACGTTCCTAGAGATATAATCAAGCGAATGGCCCGTTACTGCTGGGAAACACACCTTATTTTTCCAATTCGTGGTGGAAATGTGGAATTGCCGAATTCGGGCGGATGCAGGAGGTGCAAGGGAACGGGTCAAAACTGGATTTAGACCCCCCTTTTTTTGTGGGAACTGAGATTGGATTTGGAAAGATCTGTTAAACTGGGTAGTAATTTGATGCGCCAGGGTAAAAAAAAAATTCTCTGTAGATGTTTGCGCTGTTCACTTGAATCGATGTAGTAGTTGTATGATACCGTGGTTTTGGGTATTGTATGATAGACGTTCCCATGTTTTTTTGTGTAATAAATAATAATGGTTCGTCAACAAGATAATTTGATGGCGTATCTCCCTTGCTATGCAAATTGGTCTGGTTTGGGAACTTTGCATATCTTATATTCCAGATTGAGGGAACTTTGATCTTTGTTCCTCTTGCCACGTGCTGTCTTTATTGTCTGGTTCTGGTAAAATGTAGCTTTTGTTAAAATGATGTGAAATTAGCCTTTTCTCTGGCGATCTTTCAAGAATTGGAGTTTTAGTACAGCACTAGGTGAACAGAACCATTATTGTGGATTGTTTAAATTTTGAGTTTATCTTTTAGCTTTGGCGATCCTTTAATATATTCTTATGTCACCACTGATGTAATTTAAGATGAACTTCTTTTAGCAATTTCATTGTTGAACCTGCAGATAGGTATAACACCGCCCTCGTTTGCCACAGATGGCGCTTCCTTGCATGCCATCCTCGGCTATGGTTGCGTGTTGAGAGGCCAATCAGAGATGTGATGGAACCTGGAGTTTATCCAAATCTTGAGGCTGCTGTTTCTGCTGCTAGGTCTGTTTCTTTCTCTCTGAGTTCTCATTGTGAATAGAGGATCTTATGGCTGATCTCCATGTACCTTGTTGAAGGCCTGGTGACACCATTCTTATTGCGGCTGGTGGTACTCATGTTGCATGTAACATCCAAATAAAGAAGCCTATTTGCATTGTAAGTTTTGCCTTCCATGTTCCTGAGCCTTGAAGATGTCAACAGAGATTTGATCTGATGAATGCTTCCTGCACTATGCACCAACTTTTTGTGTGTGTGCGGGTGCTGTGGACTCATTTTGCTTCCATCAGATGGGCGGGGGTGAACTTCCCGATGACACTGTATTAACCTGTTCACGTGGCTCTGACAAGTAAGCTTATTTCTTCCGTGACTGCTTTTCTTGCACACCTTAGAATGGCAATGATTATGATGCTTCCTGTAGATTTACATCAGCAGCATGGTGACTTGGTTTGCTTATGTTAAGTGACACAGTTATCAATCAAATATAACCGTAAAGATGGGCGTAGGTGCTCCATGGAGCGACCCTGGAACTATCCATCGACCCATTCAAGAATTTTAGGTGCACCGCGTTATCCATTTTGCTATAGGTGGCCAAACCGGATGCTCCAAAGGTTCTGGTGGTTCGACCCACGCATGGCGGAGCTCGAGCTCGTAACAGCAGGGGCGAGGGAGGCGTTACGATATGGCTTAAAGGTGGGCGTGGTTGGTCAATGGATGGAGATAGAGGATCGACCCGACCTGGGTACCTGGCCTTTTTAATTTCTACAAAACGTATGATTACGCGAGGTTGTGACATCATCATAACTTGTGCTTAATTTTACAGGAAACTAGACGCTATTTTCAGCCTACAAAACGAACATAAACACTCACAAGTCTGAAACTGTGGCCCATCGAATCCCATGGTCAATTTTGTTGCCTCTCGCAAAGGAAGTCTGAATGGAGACCGACGAGTAATTATCATCTTACTGCCCAACTCAATCAATATTCCCAAACGTCAAATCGAATCAATATACCATCGCTCATTACCGTCGCCCAGTTTCTTAGGTCCCTCTGGCCGGAGAGACACGCGGCCGTAGTGGTGGTTGCAGGGCCAGGCGGCCAGCGTCCGCGGCCGGCAGTGAACTGGGTGGCGGCGCGAGTAAGTTAGCCGGCGATGGATCGAACCACTCGATCCTAAGGTTCGGCGGTGCTGACCCTAACCTCTGTCATGGATTTGACGAGGGGCCCAATAGGGTCGTTTTCGTGGGGCGGGTCGACGAACCGACGGGGCGACCCGCTCCCTGCTCATCTTTGTATAACCGGATCGATACGTTCGTGAATTATATGGTGCTGCAGTAGTTGAAAGCATGGTTTTTAAAGCGTTAAGGTGAGGCGAGCCACCACGGCCTTGTCGCCTAGGCGGGCTAAGGCGACGCCTTAGGTGAGGCGAGCCACTACTGCCTTGTCGCCTTAGGGATGCCTTAAAAGCACTGTTGAAAGTGAAATTTATTATGATTTTGTTGTTGTATGCTTGCCTTAAAGATATTAATTCAACTATATTGGAACCTTAGCAGTTTTTATCTGCTTTGATAGTTGAGAGAATGCAGTTTGTTGGTCTCATCTTTCCCCGTCAAATTGAAGTGGTAGTGAATTTTTGTGTACTACAGGAAATGTTGAACTTGCAAACTGTGATATGGTTCTGGTTATCTCGCATTTCTTACTTTCGATACAATCTCTTGGTCTTACCTTAGTTTTCTTTGATTGACCAAACAGCGCATTGGAGTTCCTATCAACATGCAAGATTGCAAATTTGACTATTAGAGCAGAACTTGGATGCTGTTTGCTGCATCGAAGCGGTAGATTGACTATTCAAGAGTGTTTGCTGCAGTGCGAACAAAACCCCCTGGACTATCTGTCCTTTCCAATAATCAGCACTGCAATAGAGTATAATTCATTTCCAGCCCTCAAGGAGCAAGGGCATGGTGTAACCGTCGTTCGCACCCGGATTGAAGGGGGTGCGAAAGCCGTCAGGACGAATGGAACGCTTGCACTGCAGCATGTGCGGGCTATCTATTCCCGTAGCTCTGTTTTCTTCTGGTTTGAAGTAGGAGAAAAGTAGAAAATGTTGTACACTAGCAATAAGCTGTTGTATTTCTGTAGTATGTGTGTGCCACCCTTGTATTCCTGTTTGTTGTACTTTGATGTTTGATTCTATAAGGAACACACTTCTGTTTGGAAGTAAATCTGGAAGAGTTCGGTGGTGTGTACAAATTCACAGTTGTCGTAGTTAAATTTCCCCCCAGTTTTTGGATCGGCCGCTCAATTGGATGGTTGTAATGTTTATGTCTTGCGCGTTGGATGTCGTTATTTGAAGTCTGAAGAGAACGAAGGACTTGATGGGGACCAGTCTGGCTTTACCCTGCAAGTTCTTCTTCGTGTGTAGCTCTTGTTAACTTGTCCTGTTGTTTTGCTGACTGTTGAAGCAAGAAATCTGGTACTGGTGTACTAGGATTTACAGTGAAGTTCTGTAGATCACTCTGTATATTGTACATGTGATATGGAGGAGTTGGGAGATTCATTGTGTATCCTTGGGACAATGGCTGACAAAACATTTCATCTCACCCTGCCTGAAACAGTTGCAATTGAAATACATGTCGATTAGTTGCTGTTGGTCATAAATGCATAATTACTCAGGCTGTACACAGACCTCTGTCCTGTTCTTCGTACGATTGGTGGAAGAGGTACCGCTAAAGGCCAGAGCTGGTAAATGTGCTCTGTAATTTGTCCTTTGTTATCGCTTGCTGAAACGAGGTAAAAGCCCCAGAGTAAAAACAAAAGGTGGGGGTGAAAAGAGGGTGGATCCGTTCTAGTTAAGCGTGATGTTTAATAGAGAAACTTGCGATGAGATTGACAGTGTCAATTCAAAACAAGTTGCAACGGTTGTCTCAGGCCACTGGACCATTGGGCAATTTTACTACATGTTCACGTGTAATATATTAATATCTGGCAAAACAAACAATCCATTCCTGTTTGTTTCTTCTCTCTTGGAACGGCATGCTTGATTGGGTAATTCGAATTCCCGTCGTTCTTTGCTTTTCAGTCCCTGGACGTGCACTCTCTGCTAAAGCTGACTTGTCATCAGAATTGCCAAAGCTGAACTTCCACTTTCAGTACCGTCACTGCAAAAGATTTTCTATTATTACATTCCTCAGTAAATACAGGTTTCCTATTATATTTTTGAAAATGCACTATCACAATTTACAAGTGTTTTGTAACACAGTTTTATTTACATTCTTCAGTCTTCATGTACCCATGCTCCCCATTTGAAAATGAAATAAATGATCTTCCCCTTGATCGCTGCATCAAGCAGGTCCACATTTCCCCTGTTCCCCACATACTGTACTGTATTTATTATTAGTAGAACCAAAAATAAAAAAACACTTGTCAATATTAATAAAAAGCCCTGCCTCCAAACCCCGAGGAGCTAAAAGAAGACACCCGTAACTTTCTCGCTCAGAACTCGGGGGGAAGAGAGAGAGAGAGACGGTGCTTTAATTCGAACGCCGTTGCCTCCTCTCTCGAGCCCTTCTCCTTCCAGATAGCCACAGTGGGACACCACAGTGGCATCACACCAGAGCCCAGCCGCCGCCCGGAGGCCGAATCCTCTGCTCTGGCATCCTGGTCCGATCACGGTTCCCTTTGAGGTGATGCATTGTTCTCGCCTGTTTCGGTATGTTGCTTATCTTGGGGTTCAGAGGAATGATTGGAGTTTTAAATCTTGGGACTTGCAATGCTCCTGCGGTTCTTGTCCATTTTGGTTCAAATGTGAGCGTGAGGTCAGGGGTGCGGGCGCCTAGAGCGCGCGCGGTGATTGTGGATTAGGATTCTTGCTCCCTCTGTTTGGGGATTTTTGCGGCTCTGGGACTGATCACTGATCGGAGTATTTGTAGTTATGTCGAGATGCGGGGTTTCGTTAAAACTGTTTTCCCCATTGATGTTTGTGGATTAACTTAATAAATGTTAAATGCAGCGAAAGCTATGGTTGATTACCTTTCAGGCCGACACATTGTTTGTGATGGGTCTCATGGCGGCCGCATCTGAGCTCTGTTGTTGTTATTCTTTTCTTAGTTTTGGCACTATTATTTATGCATTGAGACCTTTTCTTGTTTCTAAAAGACTTATTGGATTCGATCATTTTTTTTCTTTTGGTATGTATCATCATTTTCTTGTGCCAACAGTTCCATGAAATCTTTTAGGCTCAGGCCAGTTTGCTTTGGTTTTCCTTCCCTAAATAACGAACACTTTAAGTTCTATAGTCATGATGCGTTCGTTTTCTAATCTGAGTTATGATGCCAATATCTTTCTGGCAACATGTTCTCATGATTTTGCTGGTCCGCCATTTCTGTATGCCCATTGCCAATATTCAGGGTTTCTGTCAACAGGCAATTATTAGAGATCTAGGAAATAAGCTTTATGCCTTTATGTGATGAGCTGCCCTTCTTTTTGGGGTGTTTATTGCAACTGTAAGTAGCTGGTCTTATGCTTTTGGAGCAATACAAGGTGTAGTGGAAGTTGATGGAAGTGGCAGTGTGGCACCCTTTTCCCTTTCGTTCTCTACCACTCCATCATTTGCCTCTACCACCAATCTTCCACCTGTTACATCTTTGTTCTCCTTAGAATTAGGTCTTCTTGTTCCTTCAGTGAGTGAATTGGGCCTAAAATTAGCTGGCAAGCAAAACTTTACTGTCCTCTGCTGTATGCCTGTATATGGGAGTTGCTGCATCAGTAGTTTCTAACTGAGCTCATGGCTATGGACAATTAGTGTAGCGTTCTCTTTAATTTCACCTATGAGCAAAATATTGGTTTAGCAAGTACCTGCACTGAAAAGTTGGTTCAGATATGCATTCAAACTGCAACTGGATAATTGTCTGAAAAATTTCAACTGAATGCGCTCTGGGATCTTAGTTTTTTTTAGTTAAAATGGTTACTTGAAAGTCTGGTGCATATACCAGATATCATGACACTTTTTTGTGTGGTAACAGATATCTGGCCATGTTTGGAGTGAATGAACTCTTCCTGGTCAAACTGTTTCTTTTGAAATTCTTGCTTTATAAATTACCATTTTGTTGGGTCAAAATTTCAAAGCTTCATGCAAGGTCCAAACCCATGAAGTTTCATTATTCCTGTTTTGTGAATGCAGGCTCTTATATAACCTTTATGTCTGGTCAGCTATATTATGATTACCTTAAGGCTTAGCTTTTACAGTACTCTTCGAGTGTTGTCTAATTATATCACAATTCCCTTGGGATCTAGCAAGAAAGGTTATATGCTTCAATTAGGCATTTTTTATTGTTTATTACCTTAAAATACTTCCGAGGATGAAAATTTTGCTTCTAACTTTTAAATATCTTTTTTGTTGACTTGTATGTAAGTGCTTAACATCTTTCCTCCTGCTCACTTTTTTTTTTCCAGATAGGAGTCTGTACCTATAGGCGTCCCCATGGCATCGGTTACTTATATTGATGATAGCCATGCTGAGGTTATTGATCCTCCAAAGAATGAGGAGATGTTGGATGTCACTGAGTTTGTTGGTGAACATATCCAGCATTCACCGAAACCAAATGTGACTAGTTATGGCAATGTGCGTGAGCTACTGGAATGCCCTGTGTGTTTGAGTGCCATGTATCCTCCAATTCATCAGGTACAGCTTCTCACTGAACTTCAGTACATTTTGTTAGCATTTACTTGTGATATTCTGTCTTTGTTCTGGGCTGTTAACATGCCATATGTATGTCAGTACTAGTGAGTATTGGGAATTTGTAGTTTATGCAGAGTTGAGATCTCTGCTTTTGAATTACCTACTAGTCACTGTTTGAAATAAAGTGTCATTGCAATTACCATTTTCATTTTCCACATTGTCTGTGATATCATGTGGACTGTTTCTTTTCAAATGTTCTTTTGAGGGGTCCCTTATATTAGAGCATAGCTGCATGTTCCTAAGGCATAATAGGAACTTAAATTTCTTTGTTTATTCTTTAAGAATGTTTTCAAATGTGTTTGTGCAGTGCTCCAACGGACATACTCTGTGTTCTGGATGCAAGCCAAGGGTTCATAATCGTTGCCCAACATGCAGGCATGAACTGGGTAACATAAGATGTCTTGCTCTGGAGAAGGTGGCTGCATCACTAGAGCTTCCATGCAAATACCAGAACTTTGGGTGCTTGGGCATATACCCTTACTATTGCAAGCTGAAACATGAATCACAATGTCAATACAGGCCCTATACTTGTCCATATGCTGGATCTGAATGCACAGTTGCTGGTGACATTCCATATCTAGTAAATCACTTGAAAGATGACCATAAGGTTGACATGCACAACGGAAGCACTTTCAACCATCGTTATGTCAAATCAAATCCTCATGAAGTTGAGAATGCCACCTGGATGCTCACGGTAATGCTCATCAAACTCTGTAACTTATGATCCTGGCACATAATTTGTATTTTTACATTCTTTTTACATGTACTGATTAACATGGATCTTTCTAGGTATAAATTCATGTCTCTGGCATGCTGCTATTTTTAACATAAGATTCTGATTGATCTGAATCTCTTGGATAACTTTGTATGTGTAGATTCTATTGATTTGTTCTCAGAATTAATTTTTGTTTTTCTTTATTTTAGTGTTAACCAAGCGCACATTTATCAGTACGTACCACTAGTCACCGTACTCACTGCTCAATAAAGTGTGTGCTTGCCATCATCAACTCTATCACTCATGGTACTCACTATTGACAGAAAGTGAATGCTTACCATCATTAGCTTATCGCTTCTTTTGGTAGAAGTAGAATATGATTGCACTACCTTTCAAAGCATGTCTTGTCTCGTGGTTTTCTTTTCCATGGTAACCAGTATGCGGCAGCTAATCACAGAATCATCATCCAGGTTTTCAGCTGCTTCGGCCAGTACTTCTGTTTGCATTTTGAGGCATTCCAGCTGGGCATGGCACCTGTCTACATTGCCTTCCTCCGGTTCATGGGCGACGACGCTGAAGCTAAGAACTACAGCTACAGCCTTGAGGTTGGAGGCAGTGGCCGTAAGATGACATGGCAAGGTGTCCCTCGGAGCATCAGAGACAGCCACAGGAAGGTCCGGGACAGCTATGACGGGCTCATCATCCAGCGTAACATGGCCTTGTTCTTCTCCGGTGGCGACAGGAAGGAGCTCAAGCTGCGGGTCACTGGGAGGATCTGGAAGGAGCAGTGAACTCTGCAAGAGCTAAAAGCATCGAGTTGCTCTCCTTGGTGCCCATGCATGAAGCATGGATCCATAACGAATCACAACTGATGCGTGTGGGAAATTCGCTGTCAGAACTTAGGACCCGATAATCTTGTAGACTGTATTAGTAACTGGTAGTTCGGATTTGTTATCTATGGATGGTTACCTTGTGGTGCTGATGTAGGACCAAAGGCAAGTCTCTCTTTGCTTTGAACCTCTCAGTCTAGAGTTGAGTCTTGACCGGCGACTCCTGAAATGTAAATGATGTAGCTCGGTTTTTTTTTTTCTCTAAGTGAAACTCGTTCCACGTCAGACCACCATTGTTTCTGGATTCTGGAGGTGAACTAGCACTAAATCTGTAATTTTTCAGCTGGTGGGATCCGACTTGTTCCCGTACTAAAAAGACATGGGGTTCGTACTTGCTACCTCTCTGTTTCCCAAGTGCATTTGCATAGCTATACAGGTGAAGGATTTAGGCCATGTTTAGTTCCCGAAAATCTTTTCGGTGAAAAGATTTCGGGTTATGATTTTATCAATTTAGTAGTAGTAAATGTAGACGAAAAGGGTGGAAAGTTATATGGATAGGCTGGAAATCTCGAGACGAATCTAACGACGGTAATTAGAGGGTAATTAATCCATAATTAGCGGATGGTTACTGTAGCATTGCTATTGCAAATCATGGATTAAGTAGGCTCATTAGATTCGTCTCGTGATTTACAGCCTATCCATATAACTTTTCACCTTTTTCGTCTACATTTAATACTACATGCATCTAAGATTCTCCTTTGATGTGATGGGTGAAAAGATTTCGTTTTGGAACTAAACATGGGCTTATCTGAATGAGTGCTACCTCTCTGAACTAGCACTAAAAATTCTGGATTCTGAATGAGTGCGGGATTGATTGAGGTTCGGACGCTGCGCAATCTGGAATCAGGATTCAGAAGTTTTGCCAGTGACTTGCCCAGGGGCCAGGGCTGTTTCCAGGGCACCAGCAATGCTTATGGGCCAAGTGGTCTTTATAGGTGGGCATAAACAGTAGTCTTTAGTTGATGTCTAGTCCGCTATGTTTGAGGCCTGCTTGGCCTGTAAGGTGGGTCCCACCGAAAAGTAAAAAATCTCTACCATCTCAAACCGCCTGATCCCCTTCTCTGCCCCTTTGTGTTCTCCTTCCGCAGACCGAAGCCCCCGCATCTTCTCTTGCCCCGCACCCCCACGACAGTCTCCATTGCTAGAGGCGGAGCATTCACCTGTCCCCTCCTTCTCTCCGCCCAGATCGGCCTTTCTCTATGCAAATCGAGCCGGAATCGACTCCTCATCTTGTTCACCCCACTTTGAAGGTCTCTTCCCCAAGCTAGACATCCCCGCAGGCCAAATCGAGGTGTTCCTCCCCAAGCTCGCATCAAATCAAGCAGCAACAATGGTCCTGAAGTAGCCGTTCTCCTGCACCATTGGCGATGACACGGCCCAGCTGGGTGCCTCGCCAGACGAGGTGGGGCAGGCGGCGGTGGCAGCGACGCTCCACGGACGACACAAACTCGCAGGGAGGCGAGGCGAGCAGGGAGGCAGGGTAGGCGACGGCGGCGCTCCATGAACGGGAGGGAGGCGAGGCGAGCAGGGAGGAAGGCAGGACGGCGCAGGGGAAGGAAGTGGAAGAGGGAGTGGCCGCAGTGAAGACGGAGAGAGAGGAGAGCAGCAGAACAAGAATTATTTTTTTACAGCTTATGGCCGGTCCGCAGCGCTATGGGTAGCTTTAGTTGTTTCTTTGCCTACTATCCGGTTCCACAATGGTGAGCCAGTCTTTATAGGTCACACTGAGCCCCGTCAGAACTCTGAAGTAACAGAGCTGGCCCCGTCAGAAGCAACAGAAACAGCAATGGGAACTGGGAGCAGTGGGTCAACGTGGCAACAAGGTGCACCCCGTGCACGGCAGTTGTCAAGATGCTGCAAGTCAGCTAAGTACGGTAAAGGTGTGCTAACGACAGATTATTTAGGTTCATTATGTTCCTCTCGCGAATTTCGGACGTAATCTATAATTAGTTTTTTAATTAATCTATATTTAATACTTTAAATTAAAAAAATCTCATTCTGAATTTTTTCATCAACCGGCCATGAACTTTTTCATGAAACCGTGTGCGCGTGTGATGCCGATGCAGACTCGGATTACGGCAGACTCCCTGAGGCCTCGCGTTGCTGTCCCGGGAAGCACAAGCACGAGGCACTGCCGTGGCTCTCGGCGAACGAAAATGCCCGTGGCGACGGCCGTAAACCGGCGCCCCTGCACGACATACGACTCCACTAACTGCGGGCTGTCTGTGATCCTCGTGAAGCCGGGGACGAGATCGCACGAGTGGGTGTGCAGGTTACCGTGGATGGTTTCATTTCACTTGAAATGGAACAGGTGTTATTCTATTATATGTTGTTCAACCCTGGAACAGGTTTCACGAGACTGGCATTGCTATACAAAGTTGTATTTTTTTCTCGCCTTTCTTTATCAGAAATTTATCTGGCAGAGTACAACCCTTTATTCAATAATTAAAAGGACGAATTTCAATTACATCACGTGAGGTTGCACCTTACCAACTCGATAGGCCTCCAACAGTTCAGTTCAGAATTAATCGCCGAATATGTCTATGTTAATTCTGTATCAATTAGCACGAATCACTTAATTCTTTTTCTATCACAATTCACAAGTTCATATTCGTGAAACTAGGGCATGACAACAGACCTTTATGTTCCCTGCTTATATACTGAAAGCAGAGTAACAGGATTTGATCCTTCTTTCAGTTCTGACCAATGGACAAACAAAATCAGGGGACACAGAAATTGAATTTGTAGTACTATGCAACATAACCAAGTGACTAATTTTATCCAGGCCTTTTCCTTGTTAGATGTTTTCATCAGTGCTTATCGTAAGCAACAGCAATCTCATATTAACAAGCCACTTTCTTCAGGCAGGTCGGAATCAACAAAATACACAATAAATTCCAGTTGCCTCGATAATTAGGTTCTTCTGAATGAATTGATAAAAGAACCCCCGAGATTTCACGTCTGAGCTGTAGCCGCAAAGTTACATTCACTCAAGATTAGTGTCCTACCACAGAAGAACCGAAAAGCTGGCCTTAAGTTAGAAAAAGAGTTGAAGGACAACATGATAGCAGTTAGGGAGCTTTATATTAGTTATTGCAAAAGGAAAATAGAGCCTTAAGTTAGTACAGTTTGATCAATTCCTTTGACTAAAAATATGCTAGTGGTTGGATCATTTCCAAATCACAGTTGTTTCCAGTTGCACGCATGCAGGTAGAGCCCATCTACTATTCAGATTTCAGAATGAAAATGTCTTTCTGAAATTCTCTGCCAAGTATAACTTCAAATCTCCAACTAGTTTAGCAGGAAAAGCAAGAGCGAAACCAAGAACTAGGCAAGACATGAAGCAATTGAGCACCCCAAACTTTAGTATATACATTAATTGCACTAACAGCAGTGTCAATCTTTCATGAGTACATCAGATACATATACATTGAAGCCCGGTTCTTATTTTCCGATTGCCATCACCATATGGCAATTTTTCAGCAACGAGTCAAGAACAGCATGTTCTTTTTCTCCATGAGAAGCAAATCCGATCTTCAAAATGATCGGATACACACAAATCCCACACGCCAGGAAACCGAAAGGCTCTCTTCTTTTCTTTTTTGTTGGTTCTAAAACCTCTAATCCTTAAATTAGTAGCATAATAAATCGAAAGGGAAAGATCGCGTTTCTGTTGGTGATCAAGAACAGCAGTTAGCGCAGCGTACCAATCCGTTTTCATTGCACTCGCCGCAGCGGACGACGCGGTCCTCCTCCTCGACGAACACCTTGCGGCTGCCGCCGCAGCCGGTGCAGGGCACGAAGCGGACGCCGCCGCAGGCGTCGCAGACGTAGGCCGGATCCTGGCCCGCCGCGCCGTCGAGGAGCCTCCGGAGCTGCCCCGTCTCGTGCAGCTGCCGCACCTCGTCCGCGCCGCCAACGAGGCGGCCGCCGATGAGCAGCTGCGGGAGCGAGAAGGCGCGGGCGCGCGCGGCGAGCAGCGCCTGGAGCTCCCTGCGGAAGGCGGCGTCCATGGACACGTCCCGCTCATCGACGGCGACGCGGAACCCCCGCAGGATGGCGCGCACGGCGGAGCAATCCGTGAACGTGCGCCGCACCCCGCGCAGCGACGTCGTGTACAGCACCACCGCCTGCGGCCGCTGCGCGCGCGGCTCGTCGGCGAGCTGGCTCCGCCGCCACCGGACCGCCGCCGCCGCCGGCCGGTGCCCCTGGTGGTGGTGATACGTCAGCGACCGCGCCAACTGGAACGGCTTCTTGCCGGAGCTCCCGCCGCCGGCTCCGGCCGCGACGCCGCTGCAGTCTTCCATCTCAGGCGACGCCGGCGCAGCAGCAGCCGCCCGCGCCGCCGTAGGATTAGGTGAGATCAGGTGCTTGGCTATGGCGGTTACCCAGACGCGAGGAAAGGGGGGAAGAGGAAGAGGAAGAAAGCGAGTTGTGGAAGCAAGCGAAGCGAGAAGAATTCGCCGTGGGGAAGGTGGAGGGTAAGGCGTATTTATATTTTTTCTGTGGTGGTGTGGTGGAAATTTTTGCGGCCGTTCTTGCTGGTTTTTTCTTGGTGTTGGACTGTTGGTTTGGTGATTAGCAAAGTCATTAGGCGGTGATTAAATGGTATTAGTACTAGAACTAGTTATTTGGGCAGTTAATTATTAGCTAATCGGGGAGCTGGAGGCTGTTGTTTAGGGTGATTAATAACTAATTGCTTTTTTCTGGTTGTGTTGCTTAATTTTGAAGAAAATGGTTTCTTTGTTAGTTTTGGGTGGTTTGTTAATTCAGTGGGCTTTGGGTGTTGGAGTTGGACCCCGTTATAGGCAGGCAGCTGGGGTGAAACTGTGAAAGTGGGCCGGCGTGACTTGTACTACAAACGGGCAGAGGAAGGTTCCTGAACGTGTCTCAGCTGATCATGAGGCTGTCATTTTCTTCATCTTCTTTTTATTACTTTCTCTTTTATTTTTTTATGTGAACCACAATCTATATTGTTATACAAATACAAACAAACAAACAAACATGGCTACACTATTCGTCGTTTTGTATGAGCAATTTTAAACAGGCACTTTAGAAGATGACTGGAACCAGTTCAACATTTTTGACAGTTTACAAATATACAGACGTGCATGCAGAGCAGAAGGCTGAACTATGTCCAGAAATGTCATCAGGTCCATGGCAGATGTTAGTTCAATTTACCATTAAAGTTACAAGTACTACGTGTCTACAACTTGAGAAGCATAACATCCCCCACACAATTGCAAATGTTGGTGAGCATAAGCTGTACAAGGGAACAATACCATGGTCCTGGATCATGGACCAACATGGATGCATCCATCTTCATAAGTTCTTGCTTCTTTGGACCCAAATCATCTGGCATCCTAGCTGTTGTTGATCAATGCCACTCCATGATCGATTAATGCACTGCGTGTTAATGCTAACATGGATAATGGGTTTGATGGTGCGCCGTTGGCGTTTGGAGCTTCATGTCTCTCCGTGATGGGAAACCTGGGAAGTGAGTAAGGGACAAATAAAAATTAAATTTAATTATATGTGTTTGCTCAAATATGTTCAAGATTTTTAATACTAAAAGAAAAACCCTGTCCAACAATTTACAGAGGAATACCCTGAACCAAAAGGGGGAAAAAATAATATGTGAAATTGAACGTGGAAGGTGTGCTACAGACAGCAGAAGACAGCGAACTGAAAGAGCTAAACACACGAGCGACGAGTTGACGACGACTGCAAAACTGGCATATAGAGAATATGCAACTGTCACCAGATACAGAAGCTGCGATTTTTTTTAACGAAATCTTTGGGCTGTCGGTTTTTTATGTACTATGGACCTATGGTTGATCCGGGCGTTCCACACGGTTCCCCTTGAGCAGGAAAGTTTTGTTGCTTCCCGTGCACTTACCGAATCAGATTATGAACCTAAAAAAAATTGTAACAGCATTGAAGATTCCTGAATTCACTGGTTTGTTAAGACATGCAACACACTTAACAAAACTCGATAAACAGTTTAGAGGGGCTGGCATTTCCGTACACGAGTGAAACATAAGATACCTGAGAAACCCACATTAGTAGCAGACAAATTAGAGAAAGACTTTCCATCCCCACATTAGTAGCAGCCAAATTTGGAACGGTAATAATGTCACTGCCCATTGGCCATTGAAGATAGCCTTCATCAGTGTGAGCACCTCTCAGCCATTTACCATCTTGCACTTTGAGGCAAAAGGTGTTCGACTTTCGGTTGGGAAAAAAACGCAGCAAAAAGAGTTCACCTATTGCTCAGGGAAAGAGACCTTTCAACCATTACCATCTTGCACTTAAGCACTTTGAAGCAAAAAGTGTTTAATTTGACCCATGGTACTAGCATGTTGTTCAAAAGCAAGACTGAACTTTTTAATCTTACAAAGATGACTTTTGCCTAAGAATAACAAATTTTACGTCAACGAGTGAAAATTTCAACGGAGACAGTGCAGAGCACGTAAACATGTTTCGATGTCAATACAAAGGGGCTAATCTCAGAAATGTTCTTCCAAGATCCTCTATGTCTTTATCCAATTCCAGACAGAAAGCAAGAAATTAAAGGTGGGAAAAACATTCTGTCCCGTAGGGAGAAGAAAAAGCGTACAAAAGGAGTAAGCTAGGGGTTTGGCACAAATTGGAGTATGCCTTGTAAGCAAAGCTACAGAAACCGAAAGTTTTTTAAACCAAGAGGGCAACAACAACGCGAAAGATGCAGGTAGGTCATCCAGATCAAGCGATAGGTAATGCATGGATTGAGTTTGTTTAGGCAAGACACGTACTGTCTTTCTTTCCACAAATCTTCAAGCTCAAGTTATTAGTTGTTACTGAAAGGCAGTGTCCTCTATCTCTATAGATTGGTCTCGCCGACTATGACTACATACCTCTCATGTTGTTCAGAGGCAGAAATGCAACCTGCTGAACCTTACATATGACGAGTGATGTGAGATTCAGATACCATGACATCTATGTTACCGATATAAAATTCAACAGTACCACACAAGCCTTGTGCGTCTGCAGCCTGCTTCTCTGGCTGCTGCTTTTTCAGAGAAAGATGAGCTATCAGTTATCAGCAGCCGCGGTCCCATAGAAGAAAGAAGATGCCAATGATTGTTCGCCGAATGCAATCGGATCATTCAGAGTTCCAGACCAGTCTGTCTGCAAAAGTTACGCAGAGTGACTATACTGATGAACATTCCAGTGGCACATCAATCGGTTGGGCAATGATCTTCCATACCATAGCTCTCCATCGCACTGTTCCCAGAATCATGGACCATGGCGTTCCATGCCTGCCTGCGTCTGCGTTGTTTGTTTGATTGGCATTGCTTCTTTCAGTTGTCAGCATATTGTAACCCTACCCAGACATCAACTTCGCGGCCTCGCCTTACGGCCAGGAACACGACCTTTCTTCTCGTCGATCAAGGCACGCTGTTCGTGCAATGCATGTGGCCACATTGATCCAGATGGAGTTATGGAAAAGATAGACCAAGCTGTGCAAAAGCTGTTCTGTGACTTCCTATGCGCAAGCAGATACGCGAAAGATGCAGTCAATACGTCATATCCAGATAAGTGGTAGGTAGTGCACGAACTGACCTGTTTAGATGAGGCACCTACAGGCTTTATTTCTATTAATCTTCAGCTCAACTCAAGTTACAACTGGAGGGCACCAGGCAGTATGGCCCTCTTCTTGATTGATCTAACAACAGGTTATTCTTCTCTCATTTTCAGAGTGATGTGAGATTCAGAAACCACACACACGTATGAAGTATGCGACCGACAAACGATTGGACAGTGTCACACAAGTCTTGTGCTTGTACAGGTTAATGGATTCAAACAGATAAGGAAATCCAACCTTCTCAGAAAAAGATGAGCAATATCAACTTATCATCAGCCGGTCCCCGGATAAAGTGTTGATAGGACATGCCGATGGTTAGTCGAAGGCAATCAGACTTTTTCAGACCAACGTGCCACAACAAGTTACCAAGGGGGCGTCTACAAGGGATGAACATTGTCGTGGCGAATCGATGAGTTGAGCCATGCTCTTCCATACCTCTCCATCCAACTCTTTTCTTACATATTCCCTTTTTCTAAAAAAAATCCAACTGTTTTCTCATAATCATGGGCCATGGTGCTCCATGCCTGCCTGTCTTGTTGCAAACTTGTTGTGTTTGGTCGCCATCAATTCAGGAGTCGTCAACGTCTTGCTACCTCAAGTACTAGACATCGGTCGAAATGCTACCTTCCTTATCGATCATGCCTCGCTGCTTGTACAATGCATATGGCTATGGCTGCCCCTTGCTGTCGTCCGCCGCCGGCGATACGGACTTGCTGGAGAGTGGAGACTCGCAGTCGCAGACGGTGGCGCATACGGATCCACAGGTCTTGGCCCGCCCGTCCCCGTCGACGTCCTCCTTTCCTCCACCTACTCGTCCTCATCCATATCATCCTCATCCTTTCTCCCGGCTCCTTGGTGCGGGCGAGCGAGCTGCAGAACGCCGCCCCGCGGAGCTTTGCTTCACCACGCTCAGAACATCCGACCCAGCCACATGGTTGATCACGCCATGGCCATGCTGCTGCCCCAGGAGCAGAGGTGCAGACCACATTGAGAGAGAGAGAGCAGAACAATACAGAGTGTATACTATCTGCAACGCCCCTGTTTGAAAGGCACACCATAACACACGGCAATTTTCCCAGAAAGATGACACGAGAACATGCAAATTTGTCCGTTCATGTGTCTTCCTAGGACTAGGAGGGATACATATGCAAGAGGATAGGCCCTCTGCATCGTTGTAGAAAATGCTCGCTGGATTAACGATGTAAAGAACATGTCATCCCTGGCTCAAGATGAATCACTGACGTCTAATGCGAATGAGCGAGCGAGGCGCTGTGGCTGTGGCCGCTCCTGAGGGCGCGCGCGACGTCGTCGGCGATGGCAAAGAAGGATGAGACCCAGCCGTCGAGCATCGCCAACACCATCTCCGCCAGGGACACTTCCACCCTCCATGGCACCATCGACAACCAGCTTCCTCAACGGCAACTCTTCTCTCTGCAAACACGAGACAACAAGAAATCGTTGGAAATGAGCAATATACTCTTCCGGATTTGAGATTTAGCAAAGTCTGAGCAAGAATTGAGCGCATGAGTAGGGAAAAGAACCTTTCTCTTAGGCCTTTTAATATGCCAGAATCTTCTTCTCAGTAGGATAGAACATTTGCCATCCTCCAGGAGTTGTCTACCTAGTCTCCCAATGCTGCAGTCAAGAGAGCTTGGGCAAGTGATATAGCCAGGAGCCCAGGACACGAAGATAGTGATACGCACTGACCATCAACTATCCCTTTCACCTCTCAAATCAGTAGCACAAATATCTTTCCACTGTTTTTCAAAAAAAAAAAAATCTTTCCACTTCTATTATGTTGTACCAGCCACCTCGGAAATATCTGCAGTGGTTCTAGCGTAGCATCCTCCTAATATACTAGCTAGAAATTCGGAATTTAGAATTTGAGTCTGTTTATTCTTTTATAATTATACTTGTAATATCACATATGCAAGAGGTCGGCATGGCGTACGGCTTAGAGAGTACTGACATGATAGCAAAAATCTCCCATGTGCGATGCATATTGGATTTGAGGAAGATTTATTCTTCGATCTTGGGACAGGCCAAGCAGGTAGTGTTTGCAATTGCATTGACATAGGATCAGGAAACAAATCAATTCATAGAAGTGTTAAAGATCATCTCCTACGAGGCTATAATCGGCACTTGCTGTCAATCTCATCAGTGAGTTTGTCACAAGTGGCCCAGTCATCCTGACCAATATGTTCTTCGATGGAGGCTTCACGAATCAATTACTACTATTACTCTTTCTCAATTCAGTGTACCAAGTAAAACAGCTCGTTTACACGCAATCATATCGCTTTTTTACATTCAATTTGCCGTTGACTTGTCTAGGAACCAAATGTTTCCTCACCTAGCAGTCACCTGTAATCCTCCTCATGGTCATGGGCCGTCGCACGCACGTGTGGACCGTGGAGACGGGTTCAACCATACGGTGGTTGCTGCAACTTCCAAGGAGCCGTCGAAACCTTGATGCATGGTGTGCTGTAGCTGAAGCGGTGATGCTGGTGCGCGTGCAGAGCCGTGAGGAAATACCTGCAACTCTCGGTCTGCGAGGTGCCGTCGTCGGAGCGCGCCGGCACCGCGGCCGACGACCCAAGCTGCTGCTTTCCAGCACCGCCATGGAGCAGATGGGATTGTCAGCTCGAATGTTCGATGACGCCGCCGCGCTCGGTTCTCACACGGCCATGGATCGGGGTTAGTGACGAGCGGTCGATGCAGATCGGGATAGGATCATTGGGGCGGGCAGATACTCGGACCCAGATGAAAAATATTAAAAAATAGTTAATTAAATGGTGGGGACGCTTTAAAATTCGTGCTGAAAACTAAAAGAGGACTACCGGAGCAGTTCTCAATCTCCCAAATAATCAAATGATATTATCTGTTCCCTTTCAGTACTTGTAATCTCCCAAATAATCAGTCTAAATACTCCACGAAAGAAGAGGCTGCTCTAGTAATGGATTTGTTGAAACATCACTAGCTGAAACATACAACCTAAATGATATCATCAAAATGGTTTAGGAAAAGTGGAAAGAAAAGCAAGGCAGCTTCGAAGGGTCAAGAAAATAATTGGGGCCAAAAAGAAAAAGAAAGCACTGTCTCGAAGGGCGATATACTCAGCAGGCCAACGTAATCTGACACGTCGGCCCTGAAGCAGCTCATCAAACAAGATAAAAATGTATCACTAAATATGAACATGATGACGCCCCTACACTAAATCACCGGGACATCTAATTTGTGAGTGGAGGCTTCAAAACACAAGCACAACTGCACGAGGCGCCGCCGCCTTGCAGCTTAAGCAAGAGCAAATACATCTGTAACTTAACTTCTACTAGGGCGATCAGCGCGCTTTGCCGCGCCTGTATTCGGTTGATGGTAATGGTCTACGCTGCAAACAAAGCTTGCATATGTACTGATTGACTCGGTAAGCGAATTAGTGTCTCGCTGAACAAACTATGCCGGATTCACCCTGAGGCCGTGAAATTCTTCCAGCCTATGAACGCACGGCACGGAGGAATTGCAGCACGCTTGAAGCACAATGGGGAAACGGCGACCCACAACAACGTGAAATGTTTTTTTAGAACAAACGCAAAATGTTTGAGGCACACGGACGATAGCATGGAGGCCAAGCCCAACGTAACATGAGAAACCAATAGTCAGGCATCGAGGCCCAGCCCAGCAGCAAACGGTAAATATTAAAAAAAAACAGCAAACGGTAAAAAAAGAGATGAGTACGACACGCACAGGTCGGGCATTGACGGACGGAGGGCCAACATAGCATGCGTGGGTCCAGCAGCAAACGGTAAATATTCTAAAAAAAGGTAAATAAAAGAGATGAGTACGACACGCAGAGGTCGGGCATTGACGGGCGGAGGGCCAACATAGCACGCAACGCAGGCAGCAGAACCAAACCATGCACGATGAACGATCACGGTATAATACCAAAGACACATGGAGGCGTAAAAGAGACGCACAACGCCGGATTCACCCTGAGGACGTGAAATTCTTCCAGGCTATGAGTGTACTTATACATAAAATAATCGTGCGCGCTCTGCTCACGCATCATACAGGACTAAAACTTCAAACGAGAAATCATACAAGAGAAATATCCTAGCCAATTCTGAAAAGCACATGTGAGCCCCATCATGTAACATCCGAATAGTTTGTACAAGGGACTTGATCAGCTAGTTCACCTGTAGCATAGATCATAATCATAGATACATGTAAAAAATTCAATCATAGAATACATGTCAAAATCTAAATAACAACGCAGCATTATCAAACAATTACTTGAAGTTGAAGCATACATAACCACCAACCAATTCGGTATAGCCGCGCCACATAATGAATTATCTCCACAGAAACAGTATGGGAGCAATCCGAATATCCAACAATTCCATCGTATAAACAAGGCATGTCTAACCTCTAATTACAGAAATAGAAAAAAAATAACACATGTTATGCCTGCTACCTTTTTGTTGCTTCAAAAATGACAGTATTTGGCTATTTGCTCTGTTACATCAACACAGAAAATAAAGAGACATTGACAGGAGAGGGGGTGAGAACTGAACCATATTTCATTATATTGCAATGTAAAACATAATACATGTATTGAGATTGAACTATAGATCATTGTTGAGATGAACTTTTCTAAATGAACCCAACTTTCTATTAGATGACAAAACTGAACCGACAAAACTTTCTCAACTCTTCCTCTTGGTAGTTCACAAGCCACCGTATATTTGTTTCGGTGAGATGTGTCAGAGGATGTTCTGTGTACAACTGTTAACTGTTCCGCGCATCACCTCTGGAATCCAGGCATAACTTTGAGGCACAGAATTCAAAACTGTGATCCTGTCAGGTTTGGCTCTTTATTCCTTTTTGTTGTGCAAAAAGAATTTCAATTCCGATGGAGTTCCACCATTTCTAACATGGAAGCTGAAAAATCCTTGGGAACAGTTATGCCTAAATGGACAAGGTTGTTTCCATGGACTACTTCCTTCAACTACAGCAAAGGTCCATGCCCAGCAGGGAAATGACTAGGATGAGCACCCCGTTTTGGCCTTTCATTACCATACCGTCTCATTTCAACTGGGGCCCAGCCGAGAATACCAGCAGAACTACTAGATTCCTGCAACCTATTTCCATTTGTCATCACTGGAGGAGGTTGATACAAAGGCTGAGTGTCAAATTGGTTATCTGGGTCAGCTCTCCGCCGACGCTTCCAGGCTTCAGAACTTCCAGAGTTCTCATTATTATGGAAAGAATCAGAAGTGTACTGGAGAGACCTAGTTGGTCTTTGGTTTCTCGAAGGATGAAGCTGATTTGAGTTACCTCCCTTACTGGGAGGATTCGATGCAAAATTGCCACCATGGGATGGGCCAACTCCACCTTCCAGATCTTGACTAAGTTTCAAGTAGAGATCATGCAAGTGCTCCCCGGACATATTTGAAAAGGTTGCAACATAATTCCATAACCTCATGGTCATGCCTGCAAACAAGACAATAATTTAGACAGTATCTACCAAGGGATCCAACCAAACACCTTTAAATCTTTTCTGCAGTGTCTCAGAGAATGATTTCAGATAAGGGAACAGATACACTTACGGGAGGAGCGACTAGACTTACGGGATTGCCTGTATGACTCACTGTGTTGCCGGACGACCTCCCCAATTTTGTCCCCAATAATCTGGAGGTACTTACGAATTCTTGAAAGAACCTAAACACAATAAATTAAAGGTAAGCTCTGGGTGGAAGGGCAGTTTAAGAATATACCGCCCACAGAAAAAGCGAATACCTTTTCCTTTGGGAGGTTTACACTTGTATTTTGTAGCCTATCCAGGCGCTTCAAAGTTTCCTGCTCCTCATCTAAAACTTCAGAGCACCATTCAAGCCACTTTTCCTCCTTGTCCAGGCGATACTTGGTCTCCGCCTCTGATTCAGAAATTTCACCTTCTTCTCTTGCTTCAGCTTCCACTATCTTGCGCTTCTGAATGTCGTCTTTATTTGACTTATTATCGTCCTTTTCTTGTGCATCCTTTTGGCGACCTCTCATTGATCGAGTACCACTACTGCTGTCATTATTGACTGTCTGGCGGGCACCCGCTTTGGCTTTTGAGCTCTTACCACTAAATTTGGCATATTCCTGCAAACATACAACTTGTCAACAGAACAGAAAGCGGGGGAAAAATGTAAAGCAAGCAGAATATACAAATCTTCTAGTAAAAAATAAAGACATGAAAATCAAGATGAAACAATCATTTATACTATTTTAAAAATAAATGTCAGACAGGGCTCCAAGCAACTAAAACATGTTAAGCAAACAAATAAAGAAATTGCTGGATAGTATTTTCTCAATTGCCACATCCGCTACAATGTTTCAAGTGCATAAAATACATAAACAGTTGGATTACAATGTTTCATCATTAGACTGAACTACTAAGTCGGGGTGTTCGTTCATACAAGCCCTTCGAATAGCATTTTTCTCAATGTAACACATAAATGCCACGCCACTTGACCCATCTTACGAGGCATTTAGGATTTGCATTGTAATTTGCAAAACTGCTACTTGAGAGACTGTAAAAATCCAAACTAACTTGTAGTATGGTACAAACAGGCACAGGTGTGTGAGAGTACCTTTTGTAGGAGAGCACTAGCACGATTATCCAAGTTTGGAGCGCGTGGTAAAAATGTCTCTCTTTCACCAAGTGTTGCTGGTGCAATTTTTGTTGTCAAGCCAAGCTTTGGATCCAACCGTATTTTCTCCCAATTTCCGTAGCCATACCAATGAATTCCAACCATCAATCTAGCATCATCAGCTAAGAAACAAGAAACAAACTATATAAGAGCCTATATATTTTTTATATAAGTTCTAAACAAGGTTCAAATGAAATTACTTTCAGTCCATCCACAACTAGCTGACCACTGAGGCTTTTTGTAAGGTAACTGGATCCGATATTGCTTGATTGGATCTTTGTAACGTGCAATACGCTTCGCCAAGAACTGAAGCTCTTCAACACGAGCCAGAACTTCGTAGGGCTTCACTGCTACACCAAAAAAATCCAAAACTGTGCCCTATATTGGAAGTGCAAAATGAACTTAGCGAAGGATGTGAAGTCACAAAGTCCCCTTTGCAGCTAACAGAAAGGGTAGAAAGTTATTACCTTGATATCTGTATTCTCTCTAACTGCTTCCTGACAACCATCAATCAGCAAATCAAACAGTTCTATTTGTGCTTCATGTGGTGCCTTTGCCAATACACCACCAACATCATCCACAATCAAATCAATCTGGGTTGCATTCCCAAATTTTTTGACCTAAAAAATTTCACTTAAATGTGAGGTTTATATGTTGCTTCACAAACAATTCGACACAACTCACATATTTCGCATGAAAGCTTAAGTGCAACCAAAAGTGAAATGACAACTGTTTCAGGGAGGTAAAAACTGAAGTGCAACCAGTTTTTTTTTTTTTGCATAAAATAAATTGCAAAATAGAACTGGACTAATAAATAGTTATTTGTTCTATAATCATGTTTTAGCAACTAAAGTCATCACATTGCAGAAGAATGCAAATGTGCCTTGCTGGTTACACATCAACACATTATTCACCAAAGTAAAGCACATGATAAAGTAAAAGAATTCCTAAGACAAGATCAAAATGCAAAGTATCACAATGGATATCCCATCAACTCAAAGCAAAGGAGATGATACAATGATGTATTCAAGGTACTTTCATACATAATTAAGAGTTAATTTTAATAAGAAAATGTAAGCAGAACCAAAGAAAATAGATACAATATGAATATTACCGCTCGTACAAAACGGGAAGCATCCTTCTTTGGAATATTGCCAAAAGACCATTCTCGTACTTGAGCTACTGCTCCATCAACCAATGGCAACGAAACAACTGTTTCCACTGTTCTGCTAGAACGTCTCCTTGGCTTTTCTTGTGCCTCCACAGCCCGCCTTTTCCGGTTATTATTACTTTTGTCGAGTTGAGGATCTTCAACATAGCTCTTTTTACTTCGTGCAGCACGAGGTGCCAGGGTTTCCTGAAGAACATCTCTCTGATAAAGTTTACAGAAAGAAATGACTACAATCACTGGGCAAAGTCACTAGTCAAACATACCTGAACAACATCTGCAGGATCTGGCTGTATTAGTCTACTCCAGAATGTGGCATCATCCTCACCACTGGAAAAGTTAGCAACCTGCCCAAATATATATAAAATTAATGCAGAATAGTTGCCAGTCAGCAAGTAACTTAGGTATAGCATACACATCACATACCTTGAACGCGCTAAGAAGCTCATTTCCTTCCTCCCCTTCACCACCCTTTGTTTCAACTTTCTCAGCTCTCTCAAGAATTTCATCAATGTCCAAACTTTCAAGGTTCCTCTTGGTCTCTTCATCAGTCTTGTCTTCTTTGAACAACTCCTCTGCCCCAAACCTCAATATAGCCGATAGTTCATTCTGCCAAGTGATGCAGCTTTACATCAGAATAGTACAAGGCAGAAGGCACAAGCATATTATACATTAATATGATACACTTCAATTTTCATCACTTTAACAAGCTGTACAAAAAAATCTTAAGCTGTGTTACAACTTGTTTTAACTAGTAGCTGCAACAATGGCAACTCCATTTGGAATGCAGGAATGTCACAGGCACAGCATAATAAATTTACGGTATATAGTTCAATTTTCACAGGAAACTTGTGAATTTCCGAGTTAGATTGGACATAACGGTTACAAATGAACCTTGTAGATAGGGCAATACAAAATATCTAGGATAATTCATGCTAAACGGTAACCACAAACAAGTAAACAATTAGTTGAAACCAAACCTACCTTGTCGAACATGGAGCCACCCTTTTTAGATTCTTTCTTCTCAAGCCTGCCTTCAGCATTTAATTTCTGAATAACCAAGTGATCAAGAACCTAAAACATGAAAAATGGGTAAAAAGTACAGTCCAATCATCCTACTAAACAAATACATCAACTAAGTACTGGGACAACCATCTTTTTCTTAGCGCGTTCTAATATATCCTCTTCGACGCTTTTGCACGTGACGAAACGGTAGATGTTAACAGTCTCTTGTTGGCCAATCCTATGTGCCCTACTCATTGCCTGGCAAGAAATGAACCATAAAAACACGGGAGAGATAAGAAAATCTTCATAAATTAGGCACACTTCCAGAAGGAGGGAGGGACATAGAGGACCTGCAGATCATTTTGAGGATTCCAATCTGAATCAAAAATTATCACTGTATCTGCTGTTGCAAGATTAATACCAAGTCCTCCGGCACGTGTGGATAAAAGAAAACAGAAGTCATCACTTCCAGGAGCATTAAAATGTTCCATGGCTTGGTGACGAAGGTCTGCTCTTGTGCTACCATCAAGCCTCTGAAACTGGAATCCCCGAAGAGAGAGGTATTCCGCAAGGATGTCCAACATCTTAACCATCTGCAAGGTATCAAGAATATGAGGTGCAGATGCCTTCAATAATATTTTGTTTTCCCAATATATTGCTGTTAGCATAATAAGAAAACAGTTCTCGTAATGTTTCAACTTTCAAGCTAGGGATGACCAAGATTCCATAAAAAGAAATCTACCAAACACATTCACAAAGATTACTGCTGCAGAAATCATAGCTATTCAGTGAAATGAAGAAACATAAAATATCAAATTAAGTTCATTGAGGTTGCTTCCTCCAAGACCAGGATTGGCTGAGCAATGCCTGCACATAAATCACAAACCTGCTACAGTATGCTAGACGCATCACTACATCAGTTTCATACACATCTTGCACATATTCTAAAGTTAATAAATTTTTACTCTTTCAGGGTGCTAGTACAAACTTTACCCTTGAGATATTTCTACCTCTATTGCAAAATGGAGTTTGTTTAACCATTTTGATTTGGTTTGCAAATGCTCATCGTTGTGAACTTTTTCCTAAAAAACATTTTCCATCAAGTGTACCATCTGAAAGCCTCTTCACCATTGTCATAAATCATCATAGAGCTAAACGAAAATCTATTTTCGACCAAAGAAAGTAATTCATAAAAATTAGTTTTATTTTAACTTTTCATTGTTATATCATAAATGTTGATCTTCTCAGACACCTACCAAAACCTAGCTTAAGTTTCTGGTTCTGCCACCAGCAGAGCACAAAGACTCCTCCAAAGGTGGTCTTCGGCAGGTTGGCTTTGCAATTTTTGCTTTCTTACGTGTGCCATACTTCAATACAAGACAGATGGTACTGTAACGATGGCTCTAGATAACCATGTTCAAAACTAACAAATATTACAGCTATGTAAAATTTATAGAACCACAAGGTGTGGTAATAAATTATAGATACAAACCTGTGAGAATATAAGCACACGATGGTTAGTCTCCCGCAGCCTCACCAATAGTTTGTCCAACAAAACAAGTTTCCCGCTACTCATCACAATGCGTTCAACTTTATTCCGATCGCCAATGCTATCTCCACCATAACCATGATCAGCACTTTCGAACAAGAATGGATGGTTGCAGCATTTCTTCAATTCAACAACAATATTCAAAAGTGAGACCTGCATATGCCATGATCAAGTCAGATGGATAAAATGAGATAGCTAGACTACAGTTCTTTTTCCTTGAAAGTGTAAATCAGTATACACCTTAACAACAATTGTTGGTTAGCGTTAAAATTATACGGAGTATGTAGTAGATCAGAACATCGAAAAGTTAAAAAGACCATAAAACAGTTCAAATGGCTCAGCCATCAACTTGTGTCTATGTACTGAGATAACCAAATTACATCCGATTCCAAGATGTGCAGGTACAATAAAAGTAATGGTTGTCACAAAAAAGACAGTGGACGCACCAGAAGAGCTAAAGGTGCACAGAGAACTAAGAAAACACAAGAACTTGATTAAAAGGAGATGGCCAAGATGTATAAAAACCTGATTGCCCCGGACTCCTTTATTCAGATTCTGAAAATTCCGCTCCAAAATCCACTTGTAGTACCTAAAAAAGAAGACAATAAAGATCTTGGCACAATGGATTATAAAATGCACTAGTGACCTTGGCACTCACTGTTTCTGAAGGGGTGACATCTCGACACGTAGAATCCGCTCAATTTTAGGAGGCAAAGACTTCTCAACATCTTTAATAACTCGCCTTAGAATATGAGGCCTCAGTTCCTTGTGCAGATTTGCAAGCTACAAGAAACCAGGGCAAATCAAGTTAGGGAGTTCAATCGTTGAAAACCCAATAGTGATGTTCGTCCAGAGAGAGAAAACTTTCATATGAAACACTACCTCAGTTTCATTGAAGGAACTCAAATTTTTGTATTTCTCAACAAAACTATCCTTGCTGTTGAATTTGACTGGATCAAGGAAATGAAGTAACGCCCTACAAACAGCTCAGCACAAAACAAAAGAAAATTTAAAAAATTGTTAGGTTACATATAAATTGAAAACCCCACATAAAATGTTTTACAATTCTACATAAAAAGAAGACATACCAAAGCTCTTCAACACTGTTCTGCAAAGGTGTTCCAGTGATAAGCAGCTTATTTTTTGTACTGAATTCCTGTAGAAGTGATGTATAATCTTTATCTTAGTAACAGTTAAACAGAAGCAGTAATGATTAACAAATTGTGCCATACCAAAAGGGTCGTATATAGTGACGCTTCACAATTTTTCAACCGGTGGGCTTCATCGACCATAAGATAGTTCCATTTGATCTTGGAAAGAACAGCTTTGTCCTTAAGAATCACCTCATATGTAGTTATCAACGTGTGGAATTTAACATGACGTCCACCCTTCTTGTCTGAAAAAAATTCATACTGCTGGCACATCTGTGGCATATCGATTGCAAGAAAAAAAAATTAGGACACAACTAATGTGAATAAGTAAAAAAGTGTGTTCATTTAAGACAGCACATTCATAATTAGACCCAACATCAAAATGCATGCAAACAGAATTAGAACCAGGAGCCAAGAAAATACAATTTCATAACCTGAAGAAGATTTATAAACAAAACACAATCCCCATCAATATATAGAGGTTTACACAACTAATCTAAAGCGGCCTTTCTTGCAGGTCCACGGTTCAAGCCCCAGCCTCTGCACATACCTCTGCACATTTATGTGCAGGAATGGTTGTGCGCTAAACACCTGCCCCAGACCCCGCATAGTACGGGAGCCTACGGCACTGGGTACACCCTTTTAGGGCAGACTCAAACTTATGGTAGGAAATACTAGTGCTAACAGTGAATAAGTCAATTTCCATTAGTAACAATAATTGGTTTTTCAAGTAAATATTACGGGCCTGGTTGGTTTACTACCAAAATTTTGGCATGCCAAAGTTGTGGCATGCCAAAACTTGGGCACAAAAGTTGTCCACATTTTGTCAAAAAAATGTGAGATGTAAACATCATTTTGGTAGCAAACCAAATAGTAGCCAAAAAATTGGCAACTTTTGCCTTGCCAAACCTTTGGCATGCCAACATTTTGGCATCCAACCAACCAGGCTCTTAGGCTATGATTCAGGTTACCAACTTTTGATAACTGGCAGCTAGGTCACATTCAAAAAGAATATAGAGAACTAATTTAATAGGTTCACCTCTCTACTGGCACGGTTTCCAACATAAATCACAACATTCATGTTGGGCAGCCACTTCCGAAATTCCTTTGCCCAATTTGACAATGTTGACAGTGGCACAACTACCAGAAATGGTCCATTGATTTCTTGAGCATTCTACAACATAAATGTCACATGTTAGTAATTGGTAAAAGGATCATAATGAAAGAAGCAACCTTTTTGTAAAAAAAAGGAAACTTACATGAAGGAAGCCAAGCATGGAAACGGATTGGATAGTTTTTCCCAGACCCATTTCATCAGCAAGTATAACATTAGTGTCGTTTCTCCATCTGTGTCACCAATCAATCAATCAGAAAAAGGAAATATTTGTGTTCTGTTGTGCATATTTGTATATTCATATTGAATTATTGATCTTGCATACCCATTGACAAGGAAGTTTAGTCCTTCAAGCTGATAATCACGAAGTTTACCACCTTTTAGCCATTCTGGTTGGTCATCAAGCCTCCTCAAACTAGCTGAAAAACATAAACTTTGATTAGGTTAAAGAGAACAACAGCAACCCGCTTGCAAAAACAAATACCCCTAAACACAAAAAGATAAGCCAAAGTAAAAACATATTCAAACCATGACCTGATTGTAGGTTTACGAGATGTAAGCATTATTAATACGATAACATTAGATGTCGTACAAATTGAAGACTTGTTTACAGCAAACAAAGTTGTGAAACTACACAGAAGGAACAAAATAGCATCGAAGATAAAATTTCCAAAGTAACCTGGCTCATCTATCAAATATTCTATTGGCCAAAAATGAGAAGAAAAGTGTTACCTTTGCTCTTCTTCCTTTGGAAATCAACAGTTTTCCCGAGTATAACTGTGGCAGCTTCACGGGCCTACCATTTAGTGTAAAGCCAGTCATGATACAACATTATATGCCTATCGTACTATGCTATATGCAGTAATATAAGTACACTTACAGAAACTCATATCAGCTACTGAGTACCTTACCTTATATTCATCAATTGCATCTTGAGCAAATTCAATATCAGTATCTTTTTCCCTGCAACAGAGCATTAAAAACAAGGTCAGTAAAGTACACATACTAATGCTAATTAAACAGTAACAGTGCATTACTACAGCAGAGATTGTGCAGCCACAAGCCCACCGGATAAATCATATAATGTGTAAATGCAAGGTAAACGCAAGCATAATCATACTCTGAACCAAGAGAGGTAGAGCAATTGTGTTTATCATGGGAGATCCTCATGTGCAAAACAATAAGCATAGCCATGAAACTGGATACCACCATGAAAATTACCAGGTGGATTCTGCATATGGAAGTCCTTGCCATTTGACTAAATATTCCGGAACCACATCATCTCCATCAGCTTTACTGACCCTATCAGCAAATATCCGTTCAACCTGAAGATTCAATGTCAGACAGTATGCAGACATGATAATGAACAACATATACCAACAGCCAAAGACTCAATACAAAACCTGACTATATTGCTTAATAAGATCCAGCTCCATTTCCTTGCCCACATCATGCACCTCAACCTGATATGAATATGTTAGCAACTTAGCATAACCAGAGAAACATATCAAATTGCTTCTATTTTGTCAACAAGGTTAGGTAAGAAAACGGAGTGAGTGCAGGCAATTTTTATTCTCTCTAGAATCACTAATTACCATCAGAGATTAAACTTTGAACATCATTGTCAAAATAACTACTGTACCAGAATCAGGAACCTTTGATAACCCAAAAAGAGCAATGACGTTCTTGTACAATTTCCAAGTTCTATCATAGAGCTATTCCCTCCGTACCAAAATGCTATAACTTAGGAAAGCCAAAACGATCTACATTTTGGAATGGAGAGAGTACTATTTATCCTCTGGATGCTGGTGTACAGATGTTACCATGCTTTAATTCAGGTCCAACAGTTATACATATTTTGAATGGAAAGGACCACTGGTTTACCTCTTCACGTGATAGTGCCCTCTTGTACCTCTGTTCCTCAGCAACTCTTTTTGTGTAATTTAATACCTTCTTAAATCCACTAACCTGTCGTGTAGAAGTTAAATGAAAGCAGATTTAGTAAGAACTTATAAAAGATTTGTGCACATGCATTTAACTGTAAGATACCCTATGTATGCTTATATACTACAAAGAAGTACTTACACTTTGGAGCTCTGATAATGTCTTCCACTGACAGTGCAGGTAAGACTGCCCTTTCCATTTTATGTAGAATTCTAGTTCATCCCACTGTTGATTAAAGTCTGATGGTAAGCCGGTAACAGAAGGTTGAGCTGATTGGTCGTTCCTCATTGCCTCTTCTGCAACACCCTTGGGTTGATGCCAAAGAACTCTTTCGATTGTTTCTCCGTCTTCCTCTTCTGGTTCCTCCTTCATGAGCTAGATATATTAAAATTGGTTAAGGTGGACATAATTAGAAGACAGTAACTTCAATTAACAGTGAAAATAAAGAGAAAGAAAAGATCAATAGACACATATCTTGATTTTTTAATTGCAAAGAAGCAACTTAAAATTGAGCATTAGGTACAGCAAATTGTCACAACGACAACATTTACAATATGTATGCATATTCAACATGAGACATCAAGCAAGCCATACATCAGGACAGAACTAGCCAGTTTGTTTCCCACAGCAGGAACAGAATTTCATTACTTGAGAAAAGCAACAAGATTACAAGGTTCATTGTCCAGATGTTGCGTTTAATAAGGATCAAACTACTGAACAACAGGCAGAAATACAGAGAAACAACAAGTGTGGTCCTAAAGACATAGCCACAGCACAGAGGGCTCTCTTAACAACCAAATGGAGCACAACTCACGATGTCCATCCCCTGGGGCCAAAGAACACAGTCGCAAGGCAAAGCAAACCGCAAAAGAACTAGCCATTTATGAGTTCTGATCATTCGGTGACAAAAAAAAAACTACTTTCACCAATAGTTCACATATTTCTCACCTTTTGTTGTTTAGTTGATTTCTCCTCACTGTCGTCACTTTCTTCACTTTCAGCATATGAGATCTTTTTCACTGTCCTCCTCCTTCCAGAAGTTCGAAGCTCATTATGAGAATTACTCGGGGCAACATCATTGCGGCCCACAGGTTTCTGATGCAACCTGTCAGGTTTTTTTGATCTGTGATCGAAATCAGCATCACTGGGAACATCTGATTCTTTTCCTGAGGAGTATTCTTCATCAGTGTGAGACATCCCCCGCCTTCGCTGAGCCTGCATGGGCAACTTTCTTCCCTTGGAAGTTTTAGTTGCCACAACCTTAAGTCGTTTAGGTTGCCTCCGATTCTCAGCAAAATCATCATCTTCGTCATCTGAGAGCTCAAGCTCATCATCATCGCCGCCATCAGAATTCTCGCTATCCACAAACTTATCCTGTCAGTCAAGTGTTTCAAAGAGAGTAACTTTCAGCAACAAAGACAATCGAGCAAAAGTCTGTAGCTCAAATACTTCTAATAAAATTAACAACTTGATGGAATTTCCTTGAATGAGCCAATAGGAAAACCAGCAATTCACAACAAAGACAACATAAGTGTGAAATACTTTATAAAACATAGTGCTACGGTGGTTAATTCGTAGGTTGAAAACGCAAAAAAAAAAAGTTTCATCGTTTATATGCAGATGATCATAGTTCAAACAAATAAGCACTCCAAAATGCTGCAACAGTAGTCAATTGGCTTCACCATATCCACAAGAAAATGTTTTTTTTTCTCGAACGACGCAGGAGAAATGCATTATACATTAGAATGAAACCAAAATGTCCAAGAACTGCAGCTGATGCAGTTGCCAACGCCCAAAGACGTCATGTCTAGCATAACAAAGAGGCATATCATTCAAAGGTCACCACTCACATGAATTCTTGTTTGCATAGGTTACTTGTACTTTATTCCATGCACTATCATTCTGTCTATATATTTCCCTAAATTACCTATCTAAAGCTTAAAGCGACAAATCATGTTCTTCGGCCTATTATATCACCAGAGGAAACAATGCATTTTATGTAGGTTGGAGTTCAACTAGGTCACTATGTCCTATAATGCTCAATGGCTCACACTCATGAAGATATACATCAGACAACTTTATAACACGACAACAGCAGCATGTAGATCTCAAACACAGTTGTGACAAACATTAACTACACCAAGTAGCCTGAATAATAGGATGGTGATGTAGCTTAATATGTGGAAAATGTTGTTGTGCTACGGTTATATGACATTTTCCAGGAGAGAATTAAGTCAATGGAAGACCTTATCAACAGCCTTGTCCGTTTCACTGTCTGGCTCAAAATCCACGTCATCAGGATCATCTTCTACAAATAAGGAAGAAACAAAATGCCAATCAGTAACAGGTTGTAACGGCACATATACAGATACAAATAAAGCAATAACACATTTATTTTGTTAAACAAAAGACTCGAGATTTGAATATACCATCCGCGTCATCGTCATCATCATTATCATCATCATACTCATCGTCATCATCGTCAGCATAAGCATTGTACTTTGTCGTCTTCTTCTTTTGGCGTGAAGCAGACTTTGTTGCTCCACCAGAAGTGGAGCAGTTTGACTGCTTCATCCCACCACGATGCAACGACTCAATCTGCTCCTCTCCGTCCTGCTCGTAATAGTCATCAGAAAGCATGTCCTCAGCAGGGACCTCCCCATTTGCTCTGTTCATCTCATCATCCTCTGCACTAACATCCATGTCATCATGCGAGCTAGCAGCACCAATTCCCCTATTAGATGGAACTTCTTTGGCTGTCTGATTAGACCTGGAATCCTTCAGAAAATTTTTACCCCATGGACCGCCACCTCTCCGGGCATGCTGTCCAAATGTGTTCTCAGAAGAGTACAGACTTGGCTGGCCAGCTTCATATTGCTCTGGTTCGCTGTGGTAGGCATCCTCTGCTTTCTCATTTAAGTTCCACTGCCTAGAGTTAGAGTCAACATCCCCATCCCTGACAGACTCATAGGCGCCCTCATCATCAGCCTTCTCATTCAAGTTGTACCCTCCCGAATCAGCCCTGCTTCCAGAGTTGCTGAAGAATGCCATAACAAATTATGACATTACATGGAATGCCTCCGGCAGCCTCTGTCTCACTACCTGCAGTTTATGAGACGAAGTCAATTTAGAACCCCATTTGAGTAGCTAGGGATCAACATCTAATGCCCTAAGCGGGGGCAATCCAAATAGAATCGCATTAATTTCTTGTGTTTTTGTTAGGCTTTGATCGTTTTAATGCCAAATGGATTGAACTCTTCAGGTGGGGGACGTGACTCAGCCCAGCTCTAAACAAAATCGAGCAGTGGAAGCAGTGATACAGCGGTGAGCAGCCTCGAGAGCGCAGAATTCGAATTGGATTCCGAAACCCTAAATCCCAACCGATTCGCGCGCTGCCGCACAGATCGGCGCCGGCGGCGGGCAGATCGAGCCCCCGGCGGCGCGGATCGGGCGGGCAGCACTCGAACCGACGCACATCACACGCGCCCATGCCTTGGAACCGAAGGCTGCCTACAAAAACCCGCGAGGTGGCAAGGGGACGCACCTCGTGCCGCGGCCGACGAGAGGAGCAGGAGGAGGAGGAGGCGGGCGACGCGCGCTCGGCCCCCGCGACAGAGACGAATGCTCGGGCCGGCACGGGACGGTTCTGCCTCGCCGCTGGGCGCTTATTGGGTGGCGCGATCGCGGTCGCCGGCGGCCGCGAGGGGGAGGCGGCGGGCGGGAGCAAGGTGGAGGGCCGAAACGCCCGTGCGATTTATTCAAAAAGGACCGGACGAATTTCCGCGATTTTTTGCGGTATTTTCCGCGATTTTTCGCCTAGGATTCGGATCGGGGGCGGGGGAGGAGGGGGGTTGGACGGCGGCGATCGCCGGTGACGGGCTCCCGACGGGGCAGCGCGGCGGCGGCGGCGGCGGCGGCGCGCAGAGAGAGAGAGAGGGGGGTGGTTATCTATCAACGGGGGTAAGGGCGATTAGAGGGGCAGATAAGTTTTTCCTCTCTTCTCTCTCTGGCTCTCGGCTTTTGGTTTGTGTATTTGTTTCGTTCGCGTGGGGGGGTAGGAGGCTTGTGGTATTTCGGGGATTCGTCTCCGTCTCTGGACACCCCTAAATTCGCTGGTGGGGCCAACCAGTAAGCGACGCGTAGGCTCGGTGGGTGCCGGCCGCCCTGGCGGCGCGGTGTCACCATGGCTTACGCGGATGGCGTGTGGGGTCGGGAACGAGGTGGGGTCGCGTGTCAGGCACTCTTAACCTCGCGGGTGGCCTGGCGTTGCGTTTGGTACCTCGCGGCCTCGTAATTTCTGGAGTGGTGTGGTCCAAAGCGGACGGTTCACGGCTCCACGCTTTTTTCTACTCGAGCGAGAGGAGGTCTATTTCTTTGCCGGGTTAGGCATGCCGATGTGGCCATCTGGGCAAGGGCTAGGCCCATCTATGGATTTTTCCCTGTGGGGGCACCATCTATCTAGCGTCGTTCAACAGTTCAAACTCATGCGATGCTTCCATTTTTCCTGGTTCTAATGAAACTCTGTCATCAGTTTGTAAGTGTCAAGGGTTTTCCTTATCTTACACTCTGACGTGACGTTTTGACATGTGATTTGACATGATTTTGTAGCATGTTGTGGGTTTTACTTATGTGCATTTTATGGTAATATAAAATCTCGTGAAGCTTGAAAGCTGAATTCGATGGTTCACATGACAACATATACACCTCTAATCTAATCATATAAACTGTGGCTAGTATAGGTAATGAAATTATCATAGTGACATTGTTGACCTCTTTGTTTGGAAGTACCCAACTAAGATATGCAACCCACTTTGAGCTTTTTTATCAGTATTACGTAAGTGGTGGTGCCGGCATAGTATATGGATAAAGATAGGCCATGTTAATTGGAGAAACCATGTTCTATCTGAAAATTGCCAATTCTGGCAAATACGTATTTTCACAAATCAATGCTCGAAAAAAAACTAGTGAGTTGACATCGGCATTGCAAGAAGTTATTTGTTATTTGGAAGCAAACATGTCATAAAACTTAAAACTCTAAACGCAGACAAATTTGGCGTTATGTTGTGGATAGGGCGAACCTAGGGCCTGACGACCTTGAGCAACTGCCCAGGCTCTGGCGCTATTGTTGCAAGAGGAGCTAGGTGTTCAAATTGGTAACAATGGTTGCAACCCTTTCCTTCTGGCCATGGGAAAAGAACTTTTATAGGCTGGCCCGGGCTCCACTCTGTTGTTGGGTCCGCCATTGGTTGTGGATGGTGCTTCCTAGCCCTTACAAAATTAAGAATCTACTTGTAAATATTCCAAGAAACACGGCCGTTATTAGGATAGAGATTTGATCAATGGTTTGTTAGGCATAATTTAGTATTTGAGCTCGAGAGCTCCTTTTTGGCCCATTTAATAAGCTCATGGATTATCTTATTTACAAATAAACATAAAACATTACGCCATTGCTCCCAACATATACGGAAGCTCCTAGCATTTCGTGATATAGAAACACTTGGAGCTACCGCGCCGCTTGGTACCCGCACACAGGCTAGGAGCGTAGAGCGTTTGTCGTTTTGTGCATGTAATGACCCCTACTTGTATAAGAATCCTTTAATTATATAAAACATTGTTCTACCTTATTAGCACAATTGCTTGTGTTTTATCCCAACATTCGAGTGATAATGTCTTAGATGGTGGTAGCTACTCCATCTCTGTGTATATCCTATCCATTCCATCACCAAGAGATATTACCACTATCGGTCAAGGAGCCCCGCAACCACCAATGGGGCCACATTGTTGCCAAATAAGCTGCCAAAGGAAGTGCTCAAAATTTTATATATCACTTCTCCCTTCTTTATGATTCTTGTTGTACTTTGAAATTCATTTTCGTGTTTTACAAAAAAATTAACGATGAATGTTTTCTAAAATATTTTAGAAGATTTTGTTTCGAGGAAAAATTGAGAGATCTAGAAAGCTGCGCGAGGGAGCTATCCTCGCAACATTTTAACTACGGGCAGCCCTGCAGTTCTCTATTTGAAGCTTGAGCGTTTGACACGACGGCTAGTATTTATTCCTTAAAAAAGGAGTTTACAACGATACACGGCACCGCGCGCTACACTACAGTACTGCTGGCACGTGAACTGTCATCTCGCTCAGAAAAGGCAAAAAAGACATCACGTCGGCACACGCACACGGCACACAATCTGGAGTACCTTCACTAATCAGTAATCACGTACACTTGTGCTCGGTGCTCCGCATCGCGTCGCGTGAAGCTCAGCTCAGCATCGAAAGTTCGAAACTACACCACCGCTCCGACTGGCCCCAAATGATGCAAACTGCAAAAGGCCGCCTCGGCTTTTCGGCGTCTGCCGATCCCGATATACATCATCGTACTCGTACCCGTGCTGACTGACATTCTGAACCTGACAGGACGCTTTTGCCCAGGGAATTCATATAGGGGGATCTCGTGTGCTTCCCTTTCTTCCCGGCCGAACAATTCAGTACGGCCATCTGCCTGTGAATAGCCTATCGGGCACCGACCGACTCGACCACCGAGGACCGTGTGCTCGCGTCGCATACGTCATGGCTCCTACGCCTACGTGCTGTCGGCCTAACACGGTCGCGTCGCTGTGACCCTACGAGTTGCTGCAAATGGCAACACAAGCAATCAGCACGGCGCTGCATACATGATGACGTCCTTCCTTCTGTAGAGGCAACATGCTTGTTCCTGGTTTTTGACGCTCCAATACGCGATATTCATCGACGGATGAGAGCATTAATAGAATCGGATGGAGATCAGACAACTTTTTTTTTCAGACTACTGCTGTACTAGTTCATTCAGATTGGGCTTCGTTTGTTCTGTGAAGCCCATTTTCAGTTTGGGCCACTTTGAGAGTTTGAGTAGCCCGACAATTTATGTACAGGGATCCGTCGCCATTTCTTCTTTATTAATAACTACTACCTCCGTTCTTAATTATAATTTGTTTTGGCTTTTCTAGATTTATCATCTTTGTTATGCACCAAGATAAACGTTATAACTAGATTCATAGCGAAATGTATGAACCTAGAAAAGCCAAAACGACCTATAATTTGGAACGGAGGAAGTAAAAAACAAAAAGAAAATAGAGTGGCCAGCCATTCTTAATATCTGATGCTTTCGATCTCGCGGAGCGTACAAGCGTTGCTTAGGGTGGGAACTTAGAACAAAGTTACTACAAAGTACATAGCCTGAGATCAACAGCAATTACAGTAGACGGCATATATACCTATCCAAATCCAATAACTCAACAGTAACAGGCCCGCCAACGGCCGGTCTCATCCTCCTGACCATTATCGGTGACAGATTTTTGTTGCTGATGGCCAAGGCCAGCCATCTCATCCCAGGCCTATGCTATCGTCAATCAGTAAATTTGGACATCCGCATCTCCTTCTGGTAGCGAGGCAGTCTTTCAAATGATACCGTTTCTATACCATTCATGCTCTGATTCTCATACCAGATCGGACTCCACTGAATCTTGCCGCCACCAAGGAACCCCTGCCTTATAGCTGTGGTGTTCACCTTCATGATCCCATGAGATTTCTGATGCTTGCAGGCCAATTACAGATTTTGGTTCCTTGCCATGCGCAGCAATCCATGCTTCAACGGCAGCTTCTTTCTCCTCTTCACTATTGTAACTCAGCCTCTCCTTACCGAATGGGTTTATGCTTGGATTAGCCATTGCTGCCATTGCAGCAGTCATGTATGCAGAATCCCCTATGATTGGAGTGCCTATGCCAGCAAGCTGTGCCCTTATCTGCAACACAATGTAATTCCAAATTACTCTAATGTGATGTACTGTAAGCAAGCAATCACATTCCTGTAAAGGATTAAAGCACTGAACAAAATAGTTGCGTATGCATAGCTTCTTAATTAGAAAGCACAAACATTGCCAAAAATAAGCAGGTAGTGCTTTAATGTTTTCCAAGCCAGCAGGCTGTTAACTTGGAAAGCTCTTTTATTACTACAGAAACCTTGAAGGGGACTAATCAAGCCTCTAATGATGTGTCTGACAGAAAGTTACATGATACCTGATGAGTTTTCCCCGTCAAGAGATTGATTTTACACTCATAGGCAGCTTCTTGCTGGGACCACCCACAGTCGTTTACATTGTGAACTTTCCTGATCGAAGAGCTTGGCCATGGTACCTTCTTACAATCAAGTATCTCCATTTGACAGAGATGCCATTTTGCAATATGATCTGGTTAAATATGAAAAAAACATTAATATACTGATACAAATATTTCAATATAACAACAAATGCCCACCAGACTAAAACAAGAAAGTTATTTGAAACTTCTTGTACAAGCACTAAGGCCACGAGTTTATGCAGCATTCATGTCTCAGTCAGGTCAAGGACTCATATCTTCTAGAGTGTTAAAACATCCAAAAAGAGAGTAAAACGTAAGGCTCGCAGACGAGTCTTATATGTAAAACATTTTTTTTTGTTATGGACTGATTATTGAGGCTGATAGGGAAGGGGGTAGATAGGATCTCGCCCTCACGCTGGAGGCTCTGAGATTAATCCTCTACTTCTTCCTTAACCCTAATTGATACAAAGGTGTCTCTTTATATAGAGATGGCTAACTTGACCTCTAAGTAAATATCCTACCCAACCTGATCTAACTTATCTCTATCCTAACAAACCAGCTAACCTAATCTTATTCGTTGCACTGTTCATGCTACAGTACTCGTGGGCCTAGGCCTCTGGCCGGCCCACTCGCCATAACATCACTATATTCAGTAAATGACCACAACATAACATAGGCCCGAGTGCACATATGTTCAGAAAGGGAGCACACAACTTTACCCAAAATCAAATATATTTCTGACCCAGGCATATACAATGCTTGAAGTCAGGCCAACAGTGCCAGGATCAAAACATGTAACATGCATTGTCTGAACTTTTAGAATATAGACGCAAACAACTTCAGTTCAAAAGTTACCTTCTGAAACTAATCTAGGAGCACGATTAACAGGACGCATATAATGGGTAATTATTCCTGTAGACACAGGTGCTGTGGTAAGCGCAAGATAAACTTTTTTAACCTGTTTTTCCTGTTGCAAAGAAAGTTGTCATTGCCAGTACAGGTTCATGACGCAAAAGCTAACTGCATTTCAGACTAGCATACCCTTATCAGTCCATGGAAAACTGAGCAAAACTCTTTTGTTTTAGACAGTACCACACTGCAAAGTGTTGGAAAAAAAATGATATTAGCTACTTAATTCCCACTTTGAGAATAACAAGTTTAGACAAGTGAAGTCATAGACAAACCAGCCTTCAGAGCAGTTGTCAATTTGGTGAGTCGTCATTAATGGTGTTTCCAACCCTAATGCACGTGAAGTAAACACTGCACAGGATTCCTCAATGTTATCAGTTGCTCCTCCCACCTAAAAGTTGAACATTCGTCAGGTATTAGCCTACAAGAGCTTAAAAAGCAAATCATGCTTCATGAATAGCCCCATGCTTCTGGTTGCATCTTATGTTGCATTGGTGATACAAACACATTGTAATTGAGGTCAATTTTATTTTGAGAAGTAACCTAAGATTGAAGTAAAATAAATATTATATCCATAGACAATTTAAAAAGCATCAAATTAAATATATGAACAGCGTGTTCAACAAAGTATATGTCTAATCTGTTGCAAAAACACCGTGTTATGATAAGTGCGGTCTAAGAAATTTATACCCCATGAAATTATGAGCACCAAAATAGGAAAATGAAGGAAAAGAGAACCATACTGAGGTTGCCGCTGGTTTATCAAGGACAACAAAGTCATCAGCAACTGCTATTACCCTGGATTTCCAGTCAATTTCATAACACCTGGCACAATTGAGTAAGGAGCATAACCTTAAGCACTCAAGCTGATATATTCACTCACCATAGCAGGGGTCCACAGCAGATATCAAAGAAAAGCAATTCATCTTACCTTGGAAACCGTTTGGGATGCACATGAACCCTTAGATATGTGCCGGCCTCAAGAAGCTGGTTGGGATCCGTCACCCTAAATGTCTTCTGTGCTTCCCTCACCGTCTTCCCCTTAATGGATGCCCTCCGGCGCAGGACCGATGGATCGGTCACTTCCCTAAAGATCCTAACATGCTCTGGAGCTGCGTATGGGGGCGGCTGTGGCGCAACAAGAGCATAGTACACAGCCCCAAACTTTATAAGATCTGCAACATACCTTCACATCCACAATGTTACTCATGACTCAATCTTAATCGACCAATTCATTCCATTTAGTAAAAGAGAACGCAGGACAACGTATGGGGAGAGGGGTGCTTACAGAGGAGGAAGGTCGAGAGACCTGGAGATGAAATCGACTGCCACCTCGTACTCCCGAGCGACGAGGTGCTCGATTCTTGGAGGGTCGTCTTGCAAGGGGCACGGCAGAAGCCGATCATACACTGGATACCTGCATGAGAGTCAGTGGATACCATCAGGGTGTATCACTTGGGATGGGAATAGCAGCTACTGGAATAGTAGAAGGGTGGGGAAGGGGGAGCTTACGGTGTAGCTGTTGGGGCCTCGACCGCGGCGGCGGTTGACACGGCGGCGAGGTGCGTGGAAGGGGAGAGCGGGGAGCGGCGGCTTGGTGCCGAGTGGGTGGTGAGGAGGGGAGAGAGGGAGGAAAAAACGCACGGGACGAGGGAAGGGGGAAGAAAGCGGCGGTGCCATAGCTGCGGGAGGAGCGAGGCGACGGAGACCGCCGGCTTCGGCATCGGCGTGTCTGGGCGGCGGCGGCGGGGCGGGAGGGAGCCGGGGGTTGGCAGCGGTTTTGGGCTTTTTTGGGGCTGAGACGTTGTTTTTTTTTTTTTTTTTTTTTTTTTTTGAAAAGGAGGCTGAGACGTTGCTGATAAGATATTTTCCCTTTGCTCAGATGACATTGGGGCTTTTGGCTCAAGGCGTGTTTTTCGTGAAAATTTTTCGACAAAGTCACGTCAAAAGGAAATGTATCATTTAAAAACATAGATTATTAATAAAATAAATTACAGATCTAGTCAAAAAATCGCGAGACGAATCTAATAATAGGTAATTAAAGTGTAATTAGTCAATAATTAGTGGATGATTACTATATCACAGATCATAGATTAAGTAGGCTCATTAGATTCGTCTTGCGACACACACTACATTCATGTAATGGATTAATTTTTTCGTCTACATTCAATACTTTATGCATGTAAAATTCTCTTGATGTGACATTTTCGATGAAAAGTTGAGAGAGAACTAAACATGGCCTCAATCTTTTAACTTTTTTCTCAGGCAAAATTCAGGGTGAAATTTGGTTTGAAGCTGTTTGTTAACTTTTCATATTCAGAGAAACCTCTATCTCTGTCGGACTGAGTCTGGCAATCCATTAGGGGTACTAAGTGGTAGATTTACCGGTGGAGGTGATCGTAAAGCTAGGGAGCTCGAGGTAACACAACAGACACAAGGTTTATACAGGTTCAGGTGGTCGGAAGGCACGAACCCTACGTCCTGTGTTCGGTGGTGTTTTGTATTGCTGTGCTCGGCAAAGCTCAATGAGCAATGGCGAGTTGGTGGGTGGTTACAATAATGAGGATGCGGTACATGAAGATCACCTCGAGGGTTGACCTAGGCCGCCTTATATAAGGGGGATGACCTAGGGTTACAAATTGGTTTGTCTTGCGGGCCAAGTCTTTGTAATCTTGTGCGCTAAGTTCAGGGCTTCCAATGGGTCGGGTCATGGGTCGACCACATTCCTGTCAGACGTGGGCCCAGGACGACTGGCATTGGTCAGTGAGGGACCCAGGGGTACACATATCCCATAATCTCCACATTGCAAAACTTTGTTTGGCACCTGGCAGAACTAGGCATGCATGCTCATTTGCTACTACATTTTGGATGGGATTTTGGTACCAACAGTTTTAAAGCCAGTCCTCCACCGATTTTCGGTCAAGAAATTGTTGAGTAAGGCCGTGTTTGGAACATAAGATTAGAAAATGCAGGAATGGAAGGAAATACAGGAACGACATATGGAAGTTTTAGCAAAACAGATGAATGAAAAATGAAGAGGGGTGTTTAATTCGAAAAGAGAGAGTAAAACGTGGTGAAAACTTTTTGTATTGAGTCGCGTGCATAGAGAAAAGAAATAAACTAACATGGTTTTCTAGATGAAAACTTTTTGCAACCACCATAGGAATTAAAAGGGCCAAGGAATTATAGGAAGATAGATGTTTGGAAACCAAGAATACCTGGGGTGAAGGCAGCCCCGTCCCACAAATTTTATGGGCCCTTGGGCTAGTAAGACACCAAGGGCCTGACAATCTAATATTTTAATAAAACAATTACAGTATATAATAGTATTAATAAGAGATAACTTGTAGCATACATAGTATATATTTAATTCTTTTCAGAAAAGTAACAGTACATCAAAGAAGATAAAAAAGGGCAAATAACTATGATGGTTATCTCAAATAAATGTATAGTGCTTTAGTGCTTTTTAAAAAGGCGTTTTTGGGCATTTCTTGATGCAAAATCTTCAAGAACACGTTCAAGATCAATTGTATCTAAAATATGCATACATGGTAGATCGTGCAAAGTATACTGTATTATACATACTTGGTAGATTCATGGGCCCTCAGCCTGATGGGCCCCTGGCCATCGCACGGGCTGACCCCCTCTAAGACGGGCCTGGGTGAAGGAAAGAAAAACTAAGGGTCCCACCATTTTCTTTACCGAAGGTCCCACTGCTCAGCACACCACCCGTCGATCTCATCTACTAGAGTCTAGAGCATCGTTCTCATCCTTTCATTCCCCCTCGCCATCCTCGCTGTTCCTTCGTTCTTGGATGTTCCTTCGTTCTTTCCGCTCGGTCTCCAAGCCGCGGCCAGCGACTTGGAAGACTGGAGCACGCCGGGTCTATCTCGAATCCTCGAAGAGGAAGGGTGAGTGCAGAGGAGGCACATGCGTTGCGTTGAGCGCAGAGGAGCCACTCGTTTGTTTGATCGCATCATTTTGTTTCCTCGTTTAAGGCCGTGTTTAGTTGATGATATTTTTTCTGAAAAGATTTCGGGTATTGATTCTACCAATTTAGGAGTAGTAAATGTAGACGAAAAAGGTGGAAAGTTATATGGATAAGTTGGAAATCTCGAGACGAATCTAACGATGGTAATTAGAGGGTAACTAATCCATAATTAGCGGATGGTTACTGTAGCATTACCATTGCAAATCATGGATTAAGTAGGCTCACTAGATCCGTCTCGCGATTTACAGCCTATCCATATAACTTTTCACCTTTTCGTCTACATTTAATACTTTATGCATCTAAAATTCTCCTTTGATGTGATAGGTGAAAAGATTTTAGATGAGAACTAAACACGGGCTATATGAGTGAACGCAGAATCGTGTTGTGGATGAAAAAAGTGAATCGTGTTTGCTTGCTATGTACTTGTGGAGCACGTACTTCTTTTTCAGCGGGAAGGATACAGGCTGCTTGCCACAACTGATCAGAATTCTGCTTAGATGAAGCCAATAAATGTTGCTCTCTTAAGGGCAGTCCCAACCCTCCAACTAAGATAGTTTTCATATGATTATTAGATTACCACATAAGACATTTAATTTAGGTGGCACTGCATTAAATAAGAAAGAGAGTAGAGAAAGGAAGAAACTGGGCCTTGCATGAGACCCAATGTCTACACGAGAACCTATGCACTAGACACTATCAAACTTAGCATTGAGGGGGTGATGGTTTCTTCAAGATAGATAAAGAGTAAATATGATTGATAGAGAGGAGAGATGATGCATTTATTAACGATCCACATCAAGAAATCATGGGTTGTGAGTGTAGTTTCTATAGTGATTTTTTTGCTTATGTAGCGACATAGAAACTACCCATAGACACTATGGGTTGGAACTGCCCTAAGAAATTACTATAGAAACTATACATTGGAAAGATCAGATCTATAAGTGATGTCTTTATGATATGGTAACATAGAAACCATCTATAGAAATTACTAGAAAACCCCGGGCGCGTCGTTGACGCGCCACCCTTGAGCTTGCCAGTATTGATCGTGTGCTGCTATTTGAAAGAGAAGAATCGCAGCCGCTTTGAATAGAAAAGATTGATATCTATTTGCTGGTAGCAACTTTCTACTCCAGTTCAAAGCATGTGTTGCTATAGCTAATATTGATTTGATTAGTTTTGAGAATGTAAATAGGTTGTAATGCTAGTGTCTTTGTTGATCGTAATATTTGTCCATAAGAAAAGATGCTTCTTGATTGGATAACGTGGTGAAATTGGGTCTTTTATTTATAGATCTATCAATAGATTTCTATGTTACATTTGAAATCTGTGTTTTTTTTGCAATAGATTAATAAAGCAAATGTGTACAGATGTCATTCTAGATACTCAACACACATGACAATAAGATATGCACACATTAATATCTCTTTCTGCTTTTGATAAACCATTTATTAAAATTGTGGCAAGTTCAGAGGTAGCAGCATGCCAAAACTAATATAGTAGGTCATGACTATGGATCGCGAGTTCATGACCATGCATTGGGCAAGTGTTTCTATAGAATCAGGACAAACAATAATACTTGTAGATTACTTACTAAAGGATGAATATTAGCCAGCTAGTGTAAGTTAGTGTTATGAAATCAATTCCCAGATATATCTCCTAGCTTTAACGGATAGTGTAATTGTTATTATTTTTATATACAAATAACAAAAGAAGACTTGTAGGATGTAACTATTCTCACAATTTCATGGCCATGTAACATATTATTTAAGAAGAAGTAATTCAGCAATGTCACAGAATAGTTCATTTCTGAAAACTATAATATTACAATGATATATCGTAATTGGGATATGCCAAACGAAGGCAATTGCATCATTATGAGTCCATGAGTGTACATTGCAGAGCGGGAGTGTAAGAATAAGATAATGTAAGATCACTTAATTACGCAATGCTTGCAGATAAATATAACTCTTTAATTATAGATTTAAGAACTTTAGCTGATTTACATATTCAGGTGTTTTAGATCCTTTTCTGACAACAGGAAAATACATTTCTTACATAGTAAATGAATTGTGAATGGCATTACCTTTTAGCTAATGTTGGTGTTCTCTCTTCATTTATTGGTGCTATTGTTGCTCATCTTGAATCACTTTATCTTTACCAGGACGAAGAAAAGGGTCTGAAACATTTGCCTACTGGGAAACGACCATGCATGGGAAGCAAAGCTGGACTTCACTAAAATCTACTAGCCCTCTCATGGCTGGATAAAGATAAATCCATAGCCTTAAATATCAATGAGGTCTTGGTAGGAGCTAGAATCATGCAATTATAAGTAGGCTTGAAATAACAAAAGCCATGTCTACTGGTAAAACGGTCTTTTATCCAAACATGCCCTGTTTTTTACACAAGTGTGCACAGAAAAATCGATGGTCTGGAGGATCTCTAAAGAACGAAACGTCACCAGGAATCTATTCACCCATTCGTCCACGTCACCGGTAAAATCTCGGCCGTGCAAACCGTCACTTGAGCCATCACCAGCCGTCCAAACCAACCCTATCTCTCAAGAGAATATTCCCGAGCATCTTTGCACCTGCGTCGCTCGCATCCTCCCTCCTCTGCCCGTCTCCTTCTGCATCTCCTCTCTCCACCGACGGCGGTCTTGCCCGGCCCGACGTCCCTCCTCACGTCGCACGCGGCACAGGGCACACCTTCCCGCACCTCCCTTTTTCATACCACGCTGCCCTGTCCGAGCCGAAGCTCACCGCTCAAGCCGTTGCCACCAAGAAACGTCGCCACCGTCGTCTCCAATTTCGTTGCCGGCACGGTCGCTAAAAAAAATTCATCGCCGGCGCTTTCATTCCCGTGTGTCACCTGCCCCGGCGCGAGAAGGAAGAGCAAGATGCATCATCTCGGGTGCTCTGCGTCTGCACACCGCGTCTAGCTGCAAGCCTTGCGGCAGCGAGGTGCACGCACATGACTGACGAAGACGGCAGCCGCTTCACACGGCCTGAGAACGCCGCTGCCGCTCTGGAACAAGGCCATGATGGCCGATAGAAGAGCGGCCGTGTCGTCGACTCAGGCGGAGCCCAGCACCATATCGCCTCATATGCTTCGTGACGGCATGAGCGCCGGCGATCGACAAGAACACCTCGTAGCCTCTCTTCATCTTACTCCTCCCATCTCCCTCGACTGCCCGTCCACCACTGCAGCAACAACGGCCGTCTGGGCTCTGCCTCCTGTTCGAGCAACGCCGCAATGAAGGACGCGGAGTGCAACAGACGGGGTGTGGTGTGAGCCTGTGAGAGCCGCGGCTTGAGGATCGCACCCAGACGCTGCCTCCTCTCCCTCTCGGCCGCCGAGGGACGTGCCCAACATGTTCGACGAAATGGCAGAGCAATACTGGCACTGCAAACAACTAAGTATCCACTGTCTGTTCCAGCCCTCGGCCCACAGCACCGACTTTGTGCAGGACAACGATACTGCTGCAACGCGGAGCAGATAAAAGGCAGAATAGAAGAAGCCAAAGATGGTGGCGCAAGCGATGAACTGTTGTCAAGGCTCACCTCATGTATATACTTGCGTATGTACAACTCCATTTTAAAACATCGTCAACATTGTCTTCAACTGATGTCTGATGACAACGTTGTCTTCGACATTGCCTTTACCTCACACTGAATTGTTTTATAATTTGCCTCGTTGTGTCCTGAGGTGAGCTTGAACACATATGCCCTGCTTCCCTTCATTGTCTGTTCATAATTCAGAGCACATGCACACCAAGTGTTCACTGTTCGATCCTTTCTTTGCCTGTCTTGAATTACCAAACCCGTCAATATTCCTTAACATTTACCTGAGTGTGTAACCACATATGCACTTACCAAAGTGTCCACCTTAATGAATAATAAGACAGGAGAGCAAGGAAATAAATCCAAGGTAATGTGTTTCTGTGACCTAATCATGTTCATAACAAGGAAAGAAATTCAATGTACTGTGCTTCTGAAAACTAATCATGCTGACTAACACATGAATTTTAATTTATGTTATCGCAAATTTTTATATCATAGTTTCCATTAGCCTTTTTTCCATCTGTTACGACTATCAGGGAGACCTGAAAGTTCACATGACATATGTTCCTATGGTGGTATTGCTTTAATATCTGGGTACCCACCACCCATTGTTCAGTGTTTTCATCATGTTTAAGTTTAAAATAATGTACAAACATATGCATTCATAGAACTTCAGCAGGTACAAATGAATATGATATGAGCTCCAATTTGTTTAGGCCTTTGGCAAGTCTTGATAGTTGATGCACCTGCACCTCTTCTGCTTACCTAGAGATAACAAATTCAAAGCACCTTATGTTACTTCTGCTGTATATACAACAATGAAATGGATGAGAGCTAATCATTAACTTCATCCTTCTAACCCTATCCCCACAACATCTTCAATTTGAAGTGCTCTTATGCTTGTCATAAACACATATAGTCATCAATCAGAAAATATACTTTGCTAAAGGTTCCTAACATGACAAATGACTGATGGTTTTTCTAAAGAAACACACTGGCCCAATATCGAAAGGGCGCGGCAAAGCCGCGCTACCATTTCTAGTCGACATTGAAACTGGCAGCAGCTTTCGTAAACCTAATCAAGTTGAGGCGGCAGGCTGCCCGTTGGTGACGGACGTCGATCTGGACCCAACCACCATGCTCTGTACATAGGCGTCCTTTCCATCACACATGCATCTGTACATATGAACAAGACCATGTATATGCTGATCAGATTTTTATTCACAAAAAGCTTCAAGAAAAAATTAATCAAACGACGCACTACCTATTGAGAAGACTCGCAGCAGCAAGCAACAGTCTTCATCAAACGCTAGTAATACATAGTCCAGAGTTTGTTCAGCGCGCAGTTTGCCTTGGAGGCATTCCATCGAGCAGGTACTGGGCGTCGTCCATGTCAATGGCTGCTCCGGCCAGGAGACCGAGGAACGAGGTGAATAGGTCCTTCCTCTAGCCACGTGTGGGCTCTATCTCCTAGCCATAGGCCCTCCAGTCAATGCGGCTGGCGAGATGCCTTGAGCCTCGGCCGCGTGCGTCTCCGGCCGCTTCGCCCCCCAGCTACCTCACCCCCTGCGGCCCTGTCCGCATGGGTCGCCTGCCCGACGCGTCAGGCGCTGTGCCCACTGGATGTCACCTTGGTGGCAGGGGTGTGGCTGCTGTGTGTTTCCTGCAGCTTGAGGCGCCGCCTGTCTCATCACCCGGCGACGGATCGGGCTTAGGCGGGATGAAGGCACGTGTGAGATCGCGAGGTTGTCGCCGTGGAAGGAGTCGGGCTCGAACGGTGTCGGTGGCTAAAGGAGGCGCGAGCGGCGTCGCGTGCAGTGCAGCGGTAGGCGCGGGCGGCGAGGTAGGCGGAGCGGCAGGCGGAGGGCGCCGTGGCTGAGGGAGATGGAGTGGAGATGACGATGGTGGTGGTTCTCGACGATTCGCGAGAGCCCTGGGCGTACGGTTTAATGGGCGGGACCCGAATCGATCCACGATCAAACGGCTAAGACTTCTCGCTGAGCGGATCCAACGGCTGACGAACTAACGGGCGACGTGGACCCGCTGTCCGCTAGCGGAATGACCCAGGTTTCGATATGTAAAGATCCACGATCAAACGGCTAAGACTTCTCGCTGAGCGGATCCAACGACTGACGAACTAACGGGCGACGTGGACCCGCTGTCCGCTAGCGCAGTGACCCAGGTTTCGATATGTAAAGATGGGTTGGGACTGTCTCACTGTCCTAACGAAAATAAGCATGAGACTTGCCCAGCCCTGTCGGGCCGATACATGACTTTTTTTTTTCATCATTTGGGCCATGCTCTTATGAACTGGGCTGACCGATAGATAGGAGGCCCGCTCGTCAGAGTCCGGCAGCGACCAGCCAACCCCTCATTAAAGCGGTGCCGCCGTGACGGCATGATCTAGGGGTTCCTGGTTCTCGAAAAAAAAAAAGAAAATCTAGGGTTTTCTCCTCATATTCAGAGCGGCTCCGGCGGTGGATCAAAATCAGGGTTTCCGTTGCGATATGGAGAATCTTTCGGAGAAGTTCCTTCTCTTGTGGAAGGAGAAGAAGACTCCGGAGGAGGAAAATCGCGAGCGGGAAGAAGAGCAGAAGAAAATCAGAGCGCGATGGAAGCCCTCCGAGATGAGAGTTCACACGGAGATCATGATACTGATAAATCACAAGAAAATGGCGGAACTCGAGGGATTGTATGACAAGAAGCTGGCGTGGAAGAAAGCAGCGCACAACAAGTCGATGAAGGGCTACCGCAAACACGCTCCCCATTATCTCCAGTTCCGCAACGAGTGGATTAAAAGGAATCCCGGGCTTGAATTTGAAGACATTAGTGAGTATATACATCATTTATTTTTCGCCCCTTTCAGTTTCCAATTCGGTTCTAAGCTTTATTTGTCATATCTACCGACTTCTAGTAGCATGTATGTAGAGCAGCCAAAATCATGTATTTAGCGCAGCCAAAATATCATAGTCGATGCCAAAAAATGTATTTACCGCAGCCAAAGTCGACTTTTATAATGGAGCACTGAAGGAATCTCTTTTACAAGAGAAAAAATGCGTCCATATATATGTTTGTGAAAATAAAATACATGCATATTAGTATAGGAATACCATAGCCGATGCTAACTGGTCTGATTCTAACCCATTCCTAATCTCTGTCAACTACCTGCAGCTACGGTCCGGGCCATGACCTACACAAATCAAGCTGTGCCCCAATATGTGTACGATCACCACCCAAATAGCCTGCAAATTTATTGGGCCCAGATCAAGGTTGGAACAAGTTCAGTACACTTAAAGTGGCCGCTTCAAGTATTTGGCGTGGTTGCTGTACGCGATTCAATTGACTCAATGCGCAACATTATCTTCAATCGAGATAGGGATGACTGCCAGATCCTCACAGATTTGGTTTGTATTTTTTTCTTACTTACCATTGCTTCCTAATTTAAATAACGATTGTATTGTTTTCTTACTTACGCTTCATCCTTATTTAAAAACCTATAAGCTGTCTAATGTAGATGATAATTGCATCCTCGCCTATTGAGCAATATGGTATTTCTGGTATCCTCATCGTACAGTGACCAAGTCTTCTCCTAACCCTCTGCCTCTTCCTCCCTCGTTCAATGCCCTCCTTTTTTATGTAGCCGTTCTCAGATTTAGCTAGTGTCATAACCCTAGATCTGGAAGAAGATGATGACCCTGGATTAGAAGTAAATAAAGCTCACAAAATTAGCTTTTACTCTTGCTGAGGGATAAGAGTCATATTCTGAAAACAATTTGATAGCCCATATCCCTGTCAAAGAAGGCAAAATTGTTTGACGACACAATACAATTCTCCAAAGAACCATCATAGAAACACATAACATAACCATATCATTTTCTTCAAGAACTGCCTCATCAGTGGCAACCAATGAGAAGTGGCAGACTGTTGTTGTTCGTAGATACACAGGGTCAGGAAAGCAATGCCCCTGTCAACCTTCACATTCTTGTAGACATTCCCAATTTCCCTATTCCCAACAAAGAAGCCCAAGTAAGGACGCAAATTACACAGATGAGAAGCCTTTCTTTCTTCCTAGTACGTTTAGCATCAGGAATTGTGCTTGCACAACACATAGGTAACCTAAATTTCGATTATATCTAGTGTGTGGTAGAAATTTCAGTTTTGGACAGGAAATGGTCAACAGAAGTAGCTTGTAGATGTTTTATTGGTTTTCTGTGTGAGGTCCATTTGACATCGCTTTTCTTTCTGGCGTTGTGCTCATTGGGGTTTTCTCCACTCTAGAAGGTGACAGATTTGCGTGGAAAGCAGTGATATTTTCAGATTTCCCCCAGTATGGATGACGATTAGGTTTATTTGTGGGAAAGATGGCCGATTACTTTTGCAGTCGGGTACTTTTTGCGGAGCCACCTTTGCAGATTTGGTTGTTGCCTAGTTACCAGATGAATATTCAATGACAACGTTAGCTTCCCAGTTATGTGCTTAATTTTATAAGGTACTCAAGAAAGGTGATCGATTCGTTTGCCCAATAGGGAAGTATCATTCTGCTGGTGTGCCCAGTCGGAGTAGTAGTGATTTGGCTGGTCCTTGGGAGTAGCTGATCTGGCACGGAGCATAGAGCTTCCCTTTTGTATGTTAATGTTATAGTTTTGCTAATATTGCATATAAATTAGTCCTGAAACATCATTGCACTGTATGTATGTAACCTTTAATTATATAAACTTAAATCAGATATCTTGTAACATGGTCGCACTGTGTCTAATGATGTTGCTCAATAAACCTCTTTATCTAATGATGTTGCTGTTCAATAAACCTCTTTGCTGCTCCATAAACCTCTTTGTTTGCTGCTCTTGTTTATTTCATTATGTTGCACAGGATTCATGTTTGACATTGAGCGGTCCTACTCGTGCTGTTGGGATGACCGGCCCTGTGACCATCGAGGCTGAGTTAAAAGTGAAGGGCGAGCCTGAGGACAGCTACTTTATTCTTGGGGTTGAGGAAATATCTAATTGTAGCAGTGGATTTGTCAATTTAACCGGTGCACGAGGTAGCAGACTGAAGATTTCATTTGAAAGACTTAACATGTGTGTGGAGGCCACAGTATTTTTGAGAGTGATTGGTGGTACATGGCCGGATGGTGTTCAGGGCCGTTTTCTTGCCTCTACCTACATGTCACCCATGAAAGCCATACTCGTTGCATTGGGTGATGACAAGTCTATTAGATGTGATGGTAACATCACACACTTGCGCCACGTTGTTTCCGTTGAAGATTCTGGAGAGCTTATAGTATATGTCGAATATTGGACAGAAGAAGATGCTTATGTACTACGGGAGAAGGTGCAGTTCAAGGCAAAGCTGTCAGGTAGAAGCTTTGGTTCACTTAATGTCTGCTCTTGTCAAGTGGGGGTCCTTGTCGCCTGGTCACGTATTCGTCCCATCTGTAACGATCGGGTGCCTGCTGAGATGAGGAAATTGTGTCATTACTGATATGATCAATGTCCCCTGTCTCCGCTTATTGGCTCCTGCTAGCTAGCTGGTGAGCGCCCCTCCACTTTCACTCCCCTTGTCTACCCTGTGTGTGTGACAGTCTTGAGATGGAACTTGTGTTTCGTGATCTATGTGTGAGACAGACTTGAGATGTATGATGAACTTGTGTTTTGTGATCTATGTGTGAGACGCTTGAGATGTATGGTGAACTTCCCCTCAGTGATTTATGTGGCTATTTGTGAAGCATATAAGCTCTAAACTGAGTCCACTTTCTTTCCTTTTATGCGTGCAGATGGTAGTCCCGGATCGAGGGAAAACATGGTTTGTCCGTGAGCAGCAAAGGGAGGAAGATCTCCCTATAATTCGGATCGACATCCATGGAGGTAGGGAGCATCATGAGCAAATGTTTCAGATCATGAGGGACAGGGAGATAAAAATATCCCCTATCCTGTTGGTGTTTCTGGGGTACACTGTGCCTACCTGTCCTTTACCAAACCCCCTTACTGATCCCAAAAACAACTATGTGGAAAATCCCAAGGTCACCACCACATTCAGTAGCCACCATATTATACGCCTTTGGAGCTCACTTGACCGATTCTATGAGCTAGACCTACTGATAAGGGATGATAGCCTCTACTTTATCGCGTTCCGCCGACATGTCATTCAGGTCATGGAAATTGCGGTGGTGATCGTACTGGTCCGGGTCCTTGGTTTGTCTTTTCAGACCAGAAAGATGCTCTGCCATCATTCATCACTGCAATTAAAGTCGAGTTGAGTAGTTCAGTATACTAAGTAAGTGCCCTGCTAATTGTTGCTCTAGATTTGTTCTAGTTGCTCTCATATCTCGTAATCGGTGGCTTACAAGCTCTCTCTTTCATTCAGGGACATTTTGGTAGGTGGGAACGAAGGATGGCTGTATGGTATCTTCTACCAGATCGCTCAATATGAGCTCACCCGCTTTGTCAGTGTTGACTTTATTGATGCCGTCCACAGTCTCATTGCTATTTACTGTGAGGTCAGGCGGAGCCTTTGCATGCGTAATCTGGTATTCCAGAGGATGGATGATGCTGAAGAAGCGACTGAACTTCCTCCTCTACAAAAGGAAACAAAGAATATGTGGGACAGTTTGTCAGGTGAAGTTCTAATGGCCAAGCTGGACCACCGTGAAGGCGAACCATTGTCATCATGGTGCAGTGTGGGTGATCTCAATTTCGAGCGTATGGAACAACTTATTGGTCCTGATGGTGAGCTGCTGATTGTGAAGCTCGACGCGAAGTTGATCCTTAAGTACACAGCTGAGGCCAAGTTCATGAAGGAGGCTAAAATGGCAAAAACAATGCCTGGACGGTTTCCCAATGTTATGTTTGAAGAAGAGGAGCAAGGACCGGGAGGAAGAGGAAGAGGAAGAGGAAGAGGAAGAGGAAGAGGAGAGCAGGGACGGGGAGGAAGAGGACTGGGAGGAAGAGCAGGAAGAGGAAGAGGCTGACAGTTTCCTTGATTCCCTGAGTAGCCACACTGGTACTCGCATCACCCTCCCGGCCTCCCCTCCCTTCCCCTCTTCTCTCGCGTACTGGTTTGCTGTGTAGATAGCATAGTTCTGATTACAATCCTGTTCCTGTCTATTATTTGTCTTATTCATGCTTGTTGTTGTAGTAGAAGCAAAAAGGAAAAAGAAAGAAAAGAAAAAAAACATGGTTTACTTGATATAGTTCTGCGAGCTACAAATTGTAAGTTCCGACATATTCATAACTTGGCACTAACCTACTAAGCAGTCAAATGATTATGTTTATTCACTGTGTAGCATTTTAAGGATTGGCATATTTAGAGATCAATAATAGTGTATGTGTCTTCTTTTGTTAGTCATTGGACCAGTAAATTCTGGTAACACTAAGGTTGGTGTCGTAGTCTAGCACAATAAGAGGCAGTGCTGGGAAATGTGGAGCTGCATCTGTGCCAGAACCTGGCACCAGCCAGGCTTATATGTGGAATCACTTATTGACATGATCTAGCAATCAACAGATTAGTTAGTGGCATTAACTGCTGTTGTGTGATGGTCTGATACACATTAGTTGATCGCTGCTCTGTTTCTCTGCAGAAGTGTCGTGAAGCAAAGGCGTATCGGAAGTGCTGGGGCAACTATTGTTTCTTTTTGGCGTCTCATGGTGCAAATCTGTGCATCATTCTTGAGAGAGATGGAATCATTCTTGAGAGAGATGGAAAACCTGAAACGACCTGCCTATTTTGGGAGGAACAGCCACCATTTCGGCACAGATCTCCTGCATGTGACTTCTCCCTCGTATGGTTTCGCTGGACTTCTGTTACTCTTTATTGAGATTCTTGCAGGTGGATTGTCTGGTCCAATGTATCAATTTTTGGTTTTGTTTCAATATCGTGGGGCTGGTCACGATTCAGTAATCAGTACTATGTACCAGGGTTTACTCTTCATTGGCTCACAGCCTCACACTGGCTTCATCTTTTACGTGTACTGAATGTTGGACTTGTGTCTGGTTATGTGTGTTCCCATGATCTATAATTGCTGATTCTGTCCAGATAGAGCGCTATAACGGGAACCGCAACCTCGGTCTTGAACACGTTGCACATGGCAAGGGCGATGGTACCATATATTCGAGTGATTGACCATGTTAGAACATGAGTTGATTTTTTCTTGTCTTTGAAACTTTTTCGCGACTCAGAGACGAGTCTCTTCCCTGGCGCCCTTGCCTCTACCATGGCGCACATTGATTTTTTTTTTTTTGAAAGATCATGGCGCCCATTGATTGTTTGTAGTTTTGCTAGACAACAATCTATCGCCCTCGACAGGCTAGTCATGTACTCATGTGAGGCAGTGAAGAGAAGGGTGTGACCGTGTGAGTGAGCTAGCTCTACGCGTCCTCGACCATTTTATCATCCTAAAAAAAATGCCTGAACACAGCTACTGTTCACTGTCTCGAAAAGAAAAAAAAGGGACGGATTGCCGATTTGGTGCGCAAGAACCGGAGCTCCAGCGGGAAGCTGGCTCGAAGTAGTTATCCGTCAGCTGGTGGAGCTTACCACGTCCGAGGCGGCGGCGGAGCCAGCCGAAGCTGAGTACTACGTAGTTTGCTTGACTAGTAAAAGGGCAGGCGCGTGTTAAAAAAACATAAATATTTATTTTTTTAAAGTTAGAACTGTGATTTTAAACATATTTTTTTAACAAAGAGCACTTATACTCTGCCATACTGCGAGGCGTGTGGAGGTTACAAGAACATAATTATAGCTAATAAAGGTCGTTAAAAATTAATAAATAAAGTATCACATGGCACCGAGCAATCATACTGTATGAAATTAATGGAGACAATCATAGAACAAAAAAGATGGGAAAGACCAATCACATTGCATGTTAATAGAGCATTATGTATGGTACATTTGCAAAAGGAAATGATTCTTTTCACGATGGTGGTACCGAAAGGAAGGCAGCAATAATCTTGTATACCTTTGTGTGCCTACCAGTTTCAGGATCTTACCCTTCTTACGTAGATGAGATAGTTGTTGGTGATATACATATTGTTGTGCTGATTTTTCTCTTTGAATGAAAAAGAAAAAAAGCCACAACTTACAAGCCAAACCACTCTACTAATATAACCCCGCCTGACAAATACTATACTGCTTGCTAAGAAGTTGAACTTGGTGTGCAGACACTGTACCATGGCAACCATCGTGAATGTAACCCTTTTAGGACCTCCTAATCATCCTCTGCAACAGAGAATCAAGGCTTGGGTTAGGATAAAAATTTTGGAACCAAAATGTGTGCACACTGTACCATGGCAACCATCGTGAATGTAACCCTTTTAGGACTTCCTAATCATCCTCTGCAACAGAGAATCAAGGCTTGGGTTAGGATAAAAATTTTGGAACAAAAATTTAAACCCATGTCAAGACTTTTTAGCTCTATCTATATAAAGGATTGTAAAAATGCTAAATGAAAAACATGGTAGGACAGTTCTTGTCGCTTGCATATTACCTCAAGTCCTTGGAATAAGCTGCTTATATTTCTCCTCTCCTCCAGGAATATCAGGATAGGTTAAATTTTTCTAGACTGATAAAAGAAACCACAAAACACTATCAAGAAATTCAGCATTGCGTAAACACCAATATGAGAATTCTTGCCTAGCAAATGTAATGCAATTCCTATTTATTGGAAAAATATAATGCTAAAGCATCCTATGGAAGTGCCTTATCTTTACTATTAGGAAACTGAGAAGCACCTCATGGGCTGGTCCAAAGGGAAGACATTCTGAGTCTACTACATACTCATCGAGCTAAAATTCTCTAGGAAATAAAATCCCCAAGCATAACAATTCCTACAGGTGAACCAAACCTCAACTGTATAGTGTTCTTAAGTGTAGATGTTCAATATCTACAAGACTAATTTATTAGGATATTTATCTATTTCATATAAAATCAAGGATTTAACTTAACATGTCTGCATTCTGAAATGTTCAAAAAAGATCAAGCTTATAATGCTTCTCAAAGCTAATTGGTGGCCCATCTAAAAGGAGATGCAATTGCACTGCCATCTCTAGAGGGGAAAATTGGTGTGCACTTCAATCTCATCGTGAAGCTTTCTCTTTCCTTGCCACTCAAGAAGATGGTGCAGAGGCAGACCTTAGGGCTGCAGCAGGGCTTGGCCGCGCTGTCTGTCATATTGCTCTACACATTTGAAAAAAATCAACATGACACTAATTAGCTTCTCACCATAGAAGGCTACTAATCATATATGAACGAGTTGTAAATGGAAAGCAATTATCCTAACCATTGAACTACAAACGCTAAACAGCTGTGCAACACTATTTCTGAATCTTTTAACACAACCCATATCAGCTGGGTCAATAACCATGTGAAGAACAATTTTATTTCTATTTAATCTAATTGCAATCCCAGAACCAGTTTCCATCACACTTATCAACATAAAAGAAACTACAACTCTGATTACACACATTACATAAGTTGCCACTAATACTTTATCTTAATAAAATGGCTCTAAAAGCATCAATGTATTTACTGTCCTAACCATGATAGAAAAATGTCTCTGAAATCTTCTAGCATGTTGTATCAAGAACATTTTTAGCAGTTCATACAGTTTTCACATTACACCATTCTTATATGATAATAAAGAAACTGTAAACAAAATGTGATCGACATGGGATGGGATACCTCATGTCATAGAAACTGAATGACAAAACACAAGCAACAATGGCATGCCCTTTCCTCCTGCGACTATTCATATCTGATTTTTTTTTTGCTAGAAATGCATCAGGCTGACAGAACCACAATTCAATCAAAAGATGCCCCCCCCCCCCCCCCCCCCCCCCCCTCATTTCCTAGCTTCGCCACTGATGTGCAGTAAACCACAATAATGCTGCTGATATTTCGAACTTACATCATCCCTTTGATTTTGCGGAGAGCCATCCACATTTTCCTATAACACCAAATTAATATGGCACCAGTCAAGTTGCCATATCATCCATTCATGTCTAACTGAGAGAAAAAAAATATATACTCCTCTTACCTAGGTTGTTCAGCACAAACACATCGCTAAAATTATCTAAAGTGTTGAGTATAAATTTTATACTCCCACAGGAATCAATTGATCATGGTATTAAAATATATGATAAAGTAGCTTTATACTGTCAGATGTTTGTTATGTATATATTATTAAAAGAGAGGTTGATGCCTGCTGGTCGGTAGATAAGTCAACAAGGAGGGGAGGGGGGGGGGGGGGGGGGGGGGGGGGGGGAGAGAAGATCCTGGCCTCTGCTAACATCATCAACAGCATTGGGAACTCTGAGTGTACATTGACATGTAATTTCCATCAGCGATTACATCCGTAATAAAATAGACTTCCAGGAGGAAGCTTGGAATGACCCAAACGAATCCGCACAGCCTTTGCAGAGTAAATAGGATCTCCAGGCTGAAACAAAAGTTTGATATTTACAGTAAAAACGGACACGCAACAACCCCATCCAATCATGGTTCAGATGGTAATCCACAATTGTTTGGGCCAAAGAATATATGGTTGCTCAGTTAATTAATAACTAATTAAATTATTTTCTTATATGAGCATAGATCCAATCAATTAACAGCTATTTAAAAAACTGATATTTTCTAATAGGAGCCAAGCAGTTACCAATTAATGTTCCCCATGTATTTTATCACCAGTGGCACACACATTTTTATAAGTGACATATTCTTTTTTTTAAAAAGTACTATTAACCATCAAACTATGTTTCAATAGAAGTCAGAAACTGTCGTGTGCATTAAGTACCCGTGGTAGATGTATACAAGTTAAGAAAATGTTCAACTTGTCATCATATCAGCTAGCTTAATTGTTCCCAGGAGAATTTGTATTGCTGCTTCAAAAATTTCTATAACATGCAATCAGACTTAGGAATTTAACAGGCTTCAAAAATTTCTATAACATGCAACAAACTTTTTTAGATACAGAGCATAGGTAGCACAACAAAGGCAGCTGACAAAATTAAAGCTTTAAGTCAGAAAAACGACATGAAAATTAATTGGAGTTTAAATTTGTAGAAACACTAACTTTCCATTTTGTTGCCATTTTTTACTGTAGCCAATGCTCCCAAATGCCTCGACAAAGAATCTTATCAGTGATCCCAATCACAATTTGCCACCCGAAATCCATTGGCTGTAGAAAGGAATCCACAAGATTCACCAAATCAAAATCACATCTTTTTTTTTCTTGAACATGCAAGAGAGCTGCGTATCATTATATTAATAGGAGAGGAAAAGAGTCATACATAGACTCAAACAAACACCCACAAACACACCCAGAACACACATCACCACCCAATAAACTTATCCAAGTAACCACCCGTTACAAGATATGAAACGACCGAAAAAACCATAGCTCCTGCAACCAGCAGATAGCTCCCCTATGGCAGTGACTAGTCTCAGCCCTTTAGCTCTTGCCAAGCACCAAAGGTTAGCTTCTTCCTTGGCGAGGAGTAAGGCTGAAGCAATACTGGGGGATGCTCCATTAAAAACACAGTCATTGCGAATTCTCTAGACGGTCCAGGCCCCTAGGATGATGAGAGAGTTCAATCCCTGTCTAAGCTCACTGCTTATTGAGCCATTCGCCTTTTGCCACCAATCATCAAAGGAGGACTCCATGGGCTGCGGAGCAAGAGCTTGCAAACCCACACATTGTAGAAGCGCAAACCAAAATTGTCGAGCAAAGACCCAAGAAATGAGCAAGTGTTGGATGGTCTCATCATCTTGGTTGCACATGGGTCATGGGGCATTGGTCCGGATGGGGAAGACCTCGACTCGCTAGGCGATCCGCATTCCAACAGCGATTATGAGCCGCAAGCCACATGAAGAAGCGACATTTAGGAGGAGCCCAGGACTTCCAAATTCTTTCGTACGGACCAAAGAGAACGGATCCTTGGAACAAGGCATCATAGGCAGACTTAATGGTGTAGCATCCAGAGGGAGAGAGTCGCCATATATGCCTGTCAGGGACGTCCTGTTGAAGCTCAACATTGTCAACAATGTCCCAAAGCTTCAAATATTCCATTAGTGCTGCAACAGATAATGCCCCCCGGATATCCTCCACCCATTTTTCCGCTGTTAGGCCCTCCAAAACAGTACGCTTGTTTGCCCTTCGATTGGGTACAAGGGCAAAAATTAGAGGGGCAATATCCTGAATATTTTGTCAGGCCAACCATTTGTCCTTCCAAAAAAGCGTATTAGAGTCATCTCCTATTTCAGTGACTAATAGGGTGGCACGTGCCACGTGCACGTGTTTAAAAAAAATAAAAATAAAAAGATACAAATTTCTGATATAAGAAACAAATTAATATTTTTATTAATTTATAGAAAGAAATTTATAGAATTAAATGAAGACTGTATGGAGGGATAACAAATAAAATTTGTAGAATTAAATTAATAAAAATTATTGATGATGGTCAAATTCATAATACAACCCATTTCCATTGTTTTAAGAAAAGCAATTCATTTTAAATGTATATGAGGAAAAGCACTAAAAAAATAATCAAAATGTCTTGCTCCTTTTCTGCATATCGCAACTCGTCTTGTCACCCACCCTATCTACCCTCTCCTTCAACAATTCAAGGCAGTCTTCTGGTACCATACATGTATATCAAATTAATTCACCATATCATGTCAGCCAAAATGAGACATTTGGATCAGATTGTAAAACAACACACTATAAGTACATACACAAACCCAACACTCATTTACTACAAAGAACGGCACCTAAATGGCATACAAAGGCATTCCATTTAAATTGATTTTTCCTAGCTACGTGGAACATAAAGTTTACTAACAGGGTAAAAAAGAGAATGAGCAGTTGGCCTCATATAAATATAACAGCATACACTGGCATCAAGATAATCACAACAGAATTAGAGAAGATCGGCATTTAAGTAACAATGAAAGCAGAAGTCTACATGAAGAGCGGTGGCAGTCCATAGTGTATTATACATTTATACTCAGTAGTAACGTGAAATCATGAGACCTGGTAGCATTTTAAAGTATGGTTCAAGCCCAACAAAAAATCTTTTTAATCTAGCTGCATTTTTGGTAGATATTTCAAATTAACATGGCAGGAAGATAACGACATCAAAAGTTTTATGATCCTGTCACGATTAGAACTATCAACATGGCAGGCAGATACAGAAATAATGCAAGCAAAAACATTATTAACATAATGTAACCCACAATTAGTGCCCAAATAATGCAAGGCAGAGGGGAGAGCTCACACACTTCAAGTTATCTAAGGCCCTGTTTGGTATAGCTCCGGAGCTAAACTCTATCAACTCCAACCAATTTTCTAGCCAAACATCCCAACTCCACCAATCTGTGGAGCAGCCAAACTCCATAGAGTTTGTGGAGCTCTAGTTCATTTTGATGGAGTACCTTTTTTGCAACTCCACGAATCTCAAATATAGACCTAATCGTGGAGTTTGATGGTATTTACCCACCACTGCCACTGGTTATGAAAAAAACGGTTCGTTCTTTTTTCTCTTCCCACCACCGATGCCTCCCTACCCTATCCGCAGCCCTCCATCCTCACTTCCTCCCGTCGGCGCCGCCATGTGCCCACCCATCGGCGCAGCCCCGCCCTTCTGCCGGCGCCGCCCAGGTCTCCGCCGCGGCCGCCGAACCGGCAGGGATGCCGCGCCGCCGCGACCCCAAACCCCGTCGTAGCCCAACCCTGTGTTGACTTCACCTGACCGGCCCGTCGCCCTACAGGACCAGCGGCAATCCATTCATGCTTGAGCCCTTGCCACTCGCGTCGTCTCTGCAGGACCAAAGGCAATCCATTATGACAAATCAAGTCACCAATCGTCCATGGAAGGAAAAATCAAGTCACCAATCGTACATGGAAGGATGCAAGGAGCACATGCGGGCATGCCACCGGCCAGCGAGCCACCGTCCACCCCCGTGCAGCACCCCCACCAGCCCTCGCGCCGCCGCCGCCGCATGGCGCCCCTGCCGGCCCTCGCGCCGCCGTCTGCCCCCGCTCAGCCACCGCCGGCCTTGCGCCTGCACTATCCCGAGGCAGGAAGAAGATAGGACCAAGAGAATGACATGTGAGGCTATGAGCTAGGGGTAATATTGACAATCCGTACTGAAACCCATCTTTTTTTAGAGCTGGCGCACCATTCTAGCCAAACACCCCATCTACACAACTCTAACTCCACTCAGAGTTTGCTCCACATGAAGTTCTGGAGTAGAGCTGCTCCAGACAGAGTTGGAGCCATGCCAAACAGGGCCTAAATCCAATGCTATTTGTCTTCAACTCTTTGCATGGAGGAAACTTCAGGTTATGAAGGAAATGCAGAATTTTGATGACTCTTGTGGTAGAATTGTAGACCCTAACTTTGTTGGGACTGAAATAATCATTAATAGACCTGCATAGAACATTTGAGCTTAGTAGTAAGCTGATCATTTGTCATCAGTAGTACTCATCCCATGTGTGAATGAATACTTTGGTTAAAAATATTTCCCCTCCTTGAACAGAACAACCTGGGGAATGGAGTCAGGAAACACAATGACACATGATCTCAGCCATAATCATGGAGAAGGGAAACTGTATAAACTGAAGAAGCTTTAGTCAATGAGCACACAGTGCATCTTCTTCGCCCAACCACAGCAGGGGTAAGGGCATACATAAATCACAGAAGAATCATGTAGTCAAAGGGGGCATCTTCTTCGTTAGACCACATCACCCATATAATCTGAAAAATGAATAAATCCACCTAGGTTAAACATCACAAGTCGTTAGCATGTTTATATCAAAATGGAATCCAATTAATTGAGCCAAAATGGCAAGCAAAATGAAGGGCCAGTAAATCTATCACAGCAAAGAGACATATCGTCGAACAGAAAAGATGCAAGTGTAGACCAACCTGTCGGAACTGAATATGCTTTGCTGCATAATGAGCATGGCTCCCAACCTGTCGGAACCATTTTAAGTACCTTACTTCATTACTTGACAAGGGAAAATGCAACAATTTTTAGAATATGTTCTAGGCTGATTATCGTGGTAACAAACAGCTGCCATGATAGCAGCAAAACATGGAGATCACCTTTGCTCTTAACCATTCAGAAATACCACTACAGCAGCTTCTTACCTTGCCATTCAAGAAGATGGTGCACCCGTCATCCTGTCATCAGGGAGAACGGCCTAGAAGAACCCTGCCCCATTCCATCGGATAGCCAAGTTAGAAAGGAAATTACTCAACCTTAGCTTCATCTGAAATGATATCCTCAAGGCAAGGAAAAATATCAAACATCCCAAGTTAGAAAAGATATAAATGTTCGAAATTGAGTATTGTCCAATCACCAATTGTAAAAGTTCAATAATGCACAATTAATATGAAAAATAATGAACATCTTATTCAGTCTATTGACCATAGCCTATTTAATAGTACCTTGTCAATTTATCAGTTTTGGACAGCACGCACATAGAGACAAGTCAATCTTATTTACCCTTAGATGAATGAGCAACAAATTTACAATAAATCATTTTTTGATTACAAGAGCAGTAACTCAGTGGAAGCACCAAACCTATTCTATAGAAAACTATATGTTAAAATGATAAAATACACTCAGACACCACCAATCCATCTTTCTTACCTTAAAAGAAGATCGTTTCCTATCATAAAGCCCAAGCGGTGACAAACAAACAAGAAGGAAACTTTAGGATATCATTCATAACATACAAAATTGTTTGCATGTAAGTGTTAGGAAAACTTTGCATTATATAGGGAGCACACTGATGAAGGCATGAAGCATAAGACTCTAGAGATCAACAATTACGAAATCAGACACAAACACATCATCTAATATTGTTGGCTGGCACAAATTGGTCAAAGGCTCAAAGCACAACATTCTGAATGGAAATCCAGAATAGCAAGTGAAAATAAAACGTTTCACCGAGCACATCTCTGACTGTACCATGTGGGCCAGGTTCTATGCCAGTGTATCCTCGCAGTACTAAAAACACCAAGTGCTCTTTAGGATTAACCTGAGCCACATAAGTTCCCATTTCACATAACAATATATATCGAAGATATTTTATAAATTTACTGTAGAATATTACTGCAAATATTTAGAAGAGGAAAAGAAGTACATGACTCACAAGACAATATCATATTGGTCAGCCCCCATTCGAGCATAGTTAGTCCTAAATTCATAAATGAAATGTTCAGAGTAGCATTAGTATGGTGAAAATATCAAATTTTCAGTGTTGATGAAACCATGGTGACCTTATCAGTCATAAGGTCAAAGCTCTCTGGATCGAATGGCTGGTCAAGCATATCTGCCACCAAAACATTCACACATGCAGAAAGCAATTGGCCAAAATTCCCAAGCCCAAATCACTCCACCAAGAACTCAGAAGTGACCTAAGAACAGAACATGCTGATCTGAATACCAAATCATAGTCCGAGGTGGATATTGATAAAAGCTTAGCCATGTACTCCAGGTCTCCACCAATCTATGTAGGGTACAGTGCTAAATACGCTGAAGATAAGCATTAGTGTCAAGTGAGCAAGGACTTGCCTCAGGATCAACCATCTTATCTTCAGGCACCGGAGTGGCGAGATGGAAGACCCCCTTCCATCCCTCCACTGCAGGTGTTAGCGTGTCGTAGTCTAGCACATCAGCCTTGAACAGACGCAGATTCTCTGGGGCCTTGTCTAGCTCCTTCAAATGGGAGTTCTTTGGGTTACCTGAAAGAGCATCCACAATTAATCAGCACAGTCATGTTTATGGCAGCATCTTAAGAAGCGTTTTTAATTTCTTGCTTCTATGATTTCATCATTTCAAGGCACATCTTCAGTACGGCACACGGATACAAATCAACAGCGAGGACCGGCTGTCTCTCTCTTGAAAAGTAAGGAGCGGTTGTTGTGAGTTGAAGAACAGGAGGGACTGAGGGAGGTTAACCTGGGTCGCGGAGGATCTATGATTTCAAGGCACATCGACAGTCCGGCACACAAATACCAATCAGCAGCGAAGGATCGGTTGTGACTGAAGAACAGGAGGGCAGTTACCTGGGTTGCGGAGGGTGGCGTGCACGGCGTAGCCGCGGGAGAGGAGCAGCTTGACGAGCCAGGAGGCGATGAACCCGCCGCCTCCGGTAACGCACACACGCGGCAGCGGGGCCATCCCCTTCCCTCAGATCCTCCACTGCTGTACCACGCCGATTTCTGACCGAGAAGCGAGAAAGAATTCCGCAACTTAAAATGGACGCCGGCGGCGGGGACCGGTCATCCTCTGACTCGGACACCGGCCTCATCCTCGTGGGGTCCTTGCCAGCCGGACAAAGGATGGAGCTCAGTCGATGCGGACTGGGGAGGGGGCCGCCGCCAGGCCATGTCACTTGTCCGTCGCCGGCGGCTTGCCGCCACGGCCGCCGAAGCTCTTCCGGCGGCGCTCCTCGATGAAGGTGGCGGAGCGCTCGTTGATGTTGGACGGGACACGCAGCAGGGGCGGCGCCGCCGCCATGCTGCTTCGCCGCCACCGCCGTCTCCTCCGGTGCCCGGCGCTTCTTGAACAGCGACGACCTCTTCCACTCCAGCGTCGGCACCCCACCGTCGCCTTCCTGCTCCTTGATCGTCACCGTCTTCCTCGCCTTCATCTCCTTCTCCTCCACCGCTGCCACCTACGGCGGCGGCGTTGGCTCCGCGCCGCTGGCCACCGGAGAGTCGTTGTCGGCAGCTCCCGTCTTCGTCGCTGTCGCGGCGGCGCTCTCTTCAAGGATGGCCGCGACGGTGCTGTACCCACCGTCACCACGGCCGGCGAACTCGTAGTGCACCGATACTGATACGTACCTGGATACGTCATTTTTTTTTTGAAAACTAAAGATAATATGAGACGTATCGGAGTATCGACGGATACGGATACGCGTATCGAATACGTGAGGCGGAGGGCATGTTGAAGTATCAGGTAACGTAGCTCGTAGTCGTCGAATTCGGCCCTCGGATGGGGATAGCGAACTCGTAGATCTGCTCGGTGGAGGATGGGGCAGGACAGGCCAGCGGCCATGCGCTCGCTATTGCCGTTGCCAAGAAGAAGGAACTAAGACGGGGAAGGCGGAGAATATGGAGAAGGGTGGCGTGGTCACCGGGAAAGAGATCGCGGATTGAAAATTTGAAATGGAAGGAAATCGTGATTGGCGCGCGGAAAGGAAGGAAACCGATCCGTGATCAACGAAGCATCAATCTGGCTTCTGGCTCGATGGAGGCAGGACTGCAGGAGAGGCGGATCGAGAGAAAAAAGGAAAGCGATCGCGGAGGAGGTGGGACGCGAGATTGCCGGCGGGATTTGGAGCCCGGGTATGCGGTGGCCGCGGTGGGTATCTAATATCTATTTTCCACGGTGACAAAACAAAAGGCAAAGAGGCTCCCGAGCGCCGATTACAACGGGGGTTGTTACTGGGCAATCGTGCGCCGCATGGCCGTTACGGCGAACGAGCGCCAGAAGCCTGTTGCGGCAAGCGCGCACTGATAGCTGGTGACAGCGAACTGTTTTTTACTACGGTTGGTCTGTAGACTGCCGTTGCTTCCCCAGTCAAGCTTTTGCCGGTCGTTTCCCACTTCCCAAGTCAAGTTTCTGCCACGATTGTTTATTTTTTTTCGAAATCGATTTGTCACTTCCCCATTCAAGTTTCTTTGCATACAGTTCCCTATTATTTTTAGGTTATATCAATTTCTCTTTTCGGGATAGCGGGTGTGTTGGTGAATGAACGGGCGGGGGAGATTGTTTCACATTCATATGGAAGTGGAATATGTGGTTTGACAAAAAACATACACATACGTAAAAAACTAAAAGGATTTTTTATGTCATTTAGTAATGACTACAATTTGTTTGTATGGAGGGAAAATTTTTACAGCATGCAAAGGGGATCCTATAAAAAATTATCCCTATAACACTTAAAACTTTATAAAAACAATAAGTTGTTTCTAGAAAATTGCCACATCCTACAAAGAAAACTCACGTCACCAAAGCCTTTTATACTGTAAAATGAGGTATACAGAGTAGGAGGCACCGAGGAAAAATAAAATAAGTTGAAAACTAAAAGTATTGCTTCATGTTCTTTATCAAATATCATTATGATTTTCCATCTAGAGAAAAGCTGCATCTCCACTAATAAGAATCAATGGTTATACCGTGAAAAAAAGACAGAAAAAAGAAAAGATGAAACTATTGAGAGAAAAGTGCCATACTTAAATGAACAAAGAGATATGTTGTTTCAACAAAAGATATGAACTTGACTAGCTTCATATTACTGCTAAATCTCTGTATGTATCCAGGTAGAAAAAAATAAGAAACCCACAAGAAATTACATCAGGTGCATAGAAAACACACATCAAAACAAAAAAAAATATCGGGGGCTTAATACTGGCATATTGAAAACATTGTATTCTTTGCCACAAAACTCTGTAATCATAGGTAAGAAACTTTTAGGTGAAATATTGTACTCTTACATCTAAAAGCAAGCTTTGTACTATGACATTTGAAACTTTGTCCTATAACATTAAAAACTTTGTACTCTGGAAAAAGTTCTAAAACCAGAAACTTTATATGGGTATATTTGAAATATTCTACTCTTAAATCTAAAAACTTTGTACTCTAAAATTAGTAACTTTGTACTTATTACATTAAACTTTGAATTTTCAAAATAGAAACTTTGTACTATTACATTATAAGCTTTGTGTTTGTATCTTCAAAACTTTTAAATTTCAAACTTTGTACTCTAAATCAAAAAAATTGTACTAGCATATCTTAAACTTTGTAGTCCTAAATATAAAACTTCAAATAGATTGGAAAAGAAAAAACTATCTAGAGCTCGCTACAATGTGCACCCCTAAACTTTGAATGGATATATTGATAAAGTACACAATCTATGAATACTACAGAAGTATGAACTTGGAGTTGGACTGAAACAAAAGTATAGAAACTCTCTGTCTTTCAAGTGATGGATAAAACCTTATATATCTTGACTTTTCAAATCACAAAATAAAGCCATTGTAGTTGGAATATAGAAACTTTGAAATACCTTATCTAAAATTCTGAGAACTTTATACTAGTACATTAAAAACTTTTCACTTTTAAGTGTATTACTTTGCATCTATAGATTTAATACTTTGTACTGTTAAATACACTACTTTCTTAACCATCAATCCTCTTTGTACTATTAAATATCGGCAGATTTAATGCTTGAACATGAAACCTCTTTGCCAACCAGAATGAGACAAACCTGGGGGCTCCCGAACAATCAAAGTCAAGAATGCTACCAAATTGATAGGACTTGATGGGTTCCTTTTGTTCCTTGTCAGGTCCTTCAGCAAAGATCTGAATTTGCCTAGCTTCAGATTATTATTGAAACTCTGCATGAATCCAAGTAATGAAAAAATGATGAACTCACAATAAAATATATCAGGTTCATAGAAAAAAAATAGTAGGAGATGAAAAAAATTCAAGAGCTTAATACTGGCATACTCGAAACTTTGTGTTCTCATATACAAAACTTTGTAATAGTAGATAAAGAAGCTTCCAAGTGAATAAACATTAGACTAGTAGGGCAAGAACTTCAAAAAATTAGTCAAAAAGTTATACTTCAATGTTGAGTACTCTTAAATTATAAGAATTGCATTCACATCTTCAAAAGTTTATTAATTTCAGACTTTATACTGGCATGCATTAAACTTTGTAGTACCAAATGCAAAACTTTCAATTGGCATATATTAAACTTTGCTGAAGTTACTAGGCGATCACATGCACAACCATCTTCAACAACCTAAAAGTATTTATATTCATGTAAGAATACTTCAAAAGTTGAGAAAAATATTGAACAGATAAAGAAACTTCCAGGTGAAGAAACTTTATACCAACAGGGCAAGAAGTTTGAAAAAAATAGGAACAAATTTGTAATTCAAATCAATTGAAAACTTTAAAGTTACATGCTAAAATTCTAATCCAACCAATTGAAAACTTTAAAGTTACATGATAAAACTCTGATCCAACCAATTGAAAACTTTAAACGCAGATGCTCAGGAACTTTAAAATTACATATAAATAAAACTTTTAGCAACAATTGCAAAAATATTCAACGTAGAAAAAATGAAATATCTCAATTTTTAATATACTACTTTGAACCCTTCAATTCACAACTTTAAACTGTCATGACCTAGAAATTTCATATTATATTAAAAAACTTTAGGCATACATTTTGAAAACTTTGGAACTAGAGGTCTAAAACTTTGTACTCCCATATTAAGAAAACTCTTAACTTAGCACTTTGTAGTATCTCTTTTCAAAGTTTCTAGTATCACATAAAAACATAAAAAATACACATATTTAAAAACTCCGTAGACAGAAGAAAATGAATTGGAAAATGTAGGAAAAGGCTATGTCATATGAAAATTGAAAACTCATGCTACATTACATTTACAAAATTAATAGGTACTTTTTTCTCCATTGCATAGTCATATTGGTCTTGTCAACCTAAAATTTGCGGCTACCGAAAAAGGATTGCTCTACAAAAAAATGTGAACATATTAGAAAAACATAGTGGTATATTCAAAGTTTTAGGGAGCATAGGAATTTTTGTATATACAAGTCAAAAGTTTAATATGTGCCAACACAAAGTTTTCTGAATATAAACCAACACAAAGTTTTGCATTTGGTACTACAAAGTTTGATATATGTCTTGTACAAAGTTTAATATATGCTAGTTTCAAGTTTTTTTATTTGATACTACAAAGGTTAATATATATCAGTACAATGTTTTATGAATACTACAAAGTCTAAAATTAATAATTTTTTTATCAGGGGACATATTCAAACTGTTAGTCTATCTATTAATGACTTTATACATAACTTAAGTACTTGTAAATTGTGGATCACGGTTTAAGAAAAACTAAAATTAAATAAGACATTCAAAATTTCTTAATTTGCTTCAAACTTTCGAGTCACATATGAGAATCTTTATAGTCGAAGTTGAAAACTTTGCATATCAAAGATTTGATCTGCAAGATAACTTGCACCTTTACAATGAAAAGTAAAAGGCATTGATTGTAGAATTCAAAAACTTAACATCACATACTTAAGAAGTTTCTACCTCTCTAGCTTTGAAGGGATGGATAAAAACCTTATATATCTCATAATTTCAAAGCAGAGAATAAAAACTTTGTAGGTAAAATATAGAAACTTTGAAATATCTTATCTAAACTTTTGGGAACTTTATACTGGTATATTAGAAACTTTGTATTGTTAAGTGTATTACTTTGCATATGGAGATTTAATACTTTGTACTATTTGATACAATACTTTATTAAAACATATGCTCATCTCTAACTTTCAAGTATTACCATTATCATGAATTTCTTACAGAACGAGAACTTGGAATGAACCATTATTATGAACAATTAAGCATGAACTATTGTCATCCAGTTTTGCCTCTAGTGGAATTTGCTCATATACAGTACCAAAAGAATTGAATTAAAAAGAACTATGCCTTCCTTGCAGCATGAAAACGCCAATGAAACAAACTAATCTGATAAAACAGACATGTGAAGCTAGTTCCAGCCATGGTGACCCCAAAAAGGCAGAGCACAACCAAAAAAACAAGCATATGTGGGTTACTAGCAGTTCTCGTCGCCTATGCCAAAGCAATCCAGATCGATGACGAACACAAGCCCCCTCAATCCCTCTTATGCTCTTCATCAAAATCAGGAAGATGCTAGGAACGAGGAAGATGAGTACCCATCTCACCTCCTGCCAGTTGTTGAGGATGAACCAACTTCCGCCTCCCCCACGATGGCGGACGAATCGATGGGACGGCACGGCGAGGTCAATGCAATGGGGTGCCAGGGCATCGGCAGAACCACTTTGAAGCGATCACAGAAAAAATATTGTGTGAGAAATGCAAAAAGACTTTGAGAAATATGTAACAGTACCAAGTATTAAACCTGTATGGGTAGAGAAAACCATAGTAAGCTACTTGTTACCATGGGCTCATTCATGGTCAAAATAACTATATTTGCCAAGTAATCTATTATGCAAATGGCTTAGCAAAACAGTAGCAGTGCAAACACAAAATCAGTGAAAAAATCAAATAAAAAGGGGTAAAGGAAAACATAACTTGTTGGATAAGGATGCTAGTGGATTTATCTATCGCAAGATAGTGGTTGGTGCAATCAAGCTAGCATGTGTGTTGACTAGATCTCAATGAAAATTTACAGAATTACTATTTGCAAAAATTAAACATTAATGCCGATGAACAAAAACTAATAATCTAATAAAACAAATATGTGATGCCAATTGGATCCATGCGTATTTGCAGTGCTCACGCCAAAAAAAAAAAACAGAGCATACGAAGGCTACAGATCGTGCAGGTCAAAGCAAAGCATAACCAAAAGCTAAGCATAGGAGGAATCTAACAGTTCTCTTGCAGTTCTCGCTGCCTATGCCAAAACAAACAAAATCGATGAGAAACACGACCCCTCTTCTGCTCATCATCAAAAAAAGGAATATGCTAGGGGTGAGGAAGATGAGTACCCACCATCGGCCGATGAGGATGAACATGAGAGGACGTGTCGGGGAAAATCAGCGCCGACCCCTACCGTCTCGTCATCAGAGCAGGCGAAGCAGCCCGGGCTCGCAACTTCCGCCCGAAATTGATGGCATGACGAGGTCGACGCAAGGGTCCAAGGAGGCGTCTGCGGGGGCGGCGGAGCGAGGTCGACGGGTACGGCGCGGCGAGGTCGACGCAGGGGGATATAGGTGTCGGCGGGGACGACGCGACGAGGTCGACGTAGGTCACAGGGGATGTGGTCATCAGCCGGAACGACGCGACAAGGTCGACGAGGGGGTGTGGGCGTCGATGGGGACGGCGCGGCGAGGTTGACGCAGGGGATTTCGTTTCCCTCGAATTTGGGTAGGTGACGAAAGAAAGAGAATAAAGAAAGAGGACATCGATGGACGGGGATATTTTGGAAACGGTTGAAGAGGCACGCGGGTGCGGACTAGCACTAGGGGTGGCATCGTTCACCGGGAGCAGTCGCGGCGCACGCGCGCTATATAACATTTTCGTTACAACGGGGGATGACGACAAATCCGTCCCCCCGCCCCCTCCCCCCTCCCCCTCCTCCCCTGGTCGCCTGGGTTCACTTTTTTACTCTGGTTTGTGGGTCTTTTGTGAAGAGTATAGGATTAATTGTTTGTGTGAATAAGGATTTCAATTTGCTCATCCTTTACGGTATAGATAACAGCTAAGGGCTCGTTCGGTTTCATTGGAATGGTTCCACCCGGATTGAGATCAATATAGTACAAGCTTTATGATACTTACAATGAGAGACCGGGATTTATTCCAGGTGAAGAACCAATTTACTCATGATATGGACAACAAAAGACCTGGATTGGTTCCCCACCTCTTGACTAGTGGATTAATTCCCGGTCTCTTCTTGTCCCTATCATGGGTAAATTGGTTCTTCACCTGGATTAAATCCCGGTCTCTCATTGCAAGTATCATAAAGTTTGTACTATATTCATCTCAATCCGGGTGGAACCGTTCCAATGAAAGCGAACGAGCCCTAAGGGAAGAAGGCATTCCACTTCTTTACTCACTTGGAGGGGCAATCCGGCCGAGGGGCGGTTAGGCTCAGATTTTTTAAGCCAAGGCCATCTTGCCCTTAAAGCAATTCCTAACAATTTCAGATCAGAAATACCAAGGCCTCCGAGTTCTCTAGAGCGACACACTTTAAAATGGAAAGGTATAATTCGGAACGCAGCAGTGAAATAAATCATGGCAAATTAAATAGGATGGCTCAGCTCTTTATACATCGCCTAGAGCGAATTTTCTCAGGCTAGATACATCAGGTCAGGGAAATATCAACAGATCTAAAAATTATGCTCTACTCTTCTAATCAAACAGAACATTAACCCAATTCCCCTACAACTGTTGCAAGCAGAACACTGCATCACCCATCAGAGTATATACTAAAGTACTGAAGAAAAGAATGCCATAATGCCCATGCAACATATAACTAAACACAGAGAATGATCTGATTTTGACCAGCAACAGCACAGGGAAGGCCAACCTGCACAACATGAAACAATTGCTATTAAATAGGTATTTGCTTTCAAGTCTTGAGACATTCATATCACTTGGACATATAAAAATGTTAATTGAATGCTGCAAGAGATCGAGATCAAGACTGCAGGTTAGAACCTAGTTGTATTGTTGCCATAGGCAGTACCGCTGTCATAGCAAATATGAACCTCCAAGGGGAAAACTTTTTTTTTTTTTGATTCAGTTGTACCTAGCAGGGTAATTACAAGGGAGAAAGGAATGTTGCAGCAGACCTAATTCAATGGACTAATCTAAGAGACATGCTAAAACGTGGCTTCTATAGCAAACGGGCAGCGTTGGACAAAAATAGCAAGCGAGGACGGTAGGATAGCAATCCTCGATTTATAGCAAAGCAGATAGAAGAGCTGTTGGATGAAGATTTTTTAAATCTTTTTTTTTAGCCAAAGGAAGTACATATAAAAGAGCTCTTGGATATGCTAGAGACATGGCTAAATCACAAATTGAATGAAAAATGAAACCGCAAGCTTTCATCAGACTCACTTCAAGAGTCTTAAAATAGCATCAAATTATCGTTAATTCGAGATAGCACCATGCAGCAGAGGCTCCGCACGGGTCACCTCGTCATGTAAGCGACGAGCTCGTCCAGGTCCTGTCTGGACGACCCGCCCTCGGCCACGGCGGCGCGGACGGCCTCCCCCAGCGCCGCCGCCCGCAGCCGCATCTCCTCCCCTTCGTCCGAGGCCATCACCCTCCCGATCGCATCGCGGATCGCGGCCGCCGGGGTGACGTCGTGGCGCTGCTCCCACGGCCGCACGAGGACGCCGGACCTGAGGTACTTGCAGACGAGCTCGGCGTCCCATGGCTGGTCGCTGTGCATGGGCCACGCGAGGATGGGCTTCCCGAGGCTCAGGCTCTCCACGGTGGAGTTCCACCCGCAGTGGCTCATGAACGCCGCCGTCGCGCCGTGGGCCAGGATCTCCAGCTGCGGCGCCCACCCGGTGACCACCACGCCGACACCCTGCGCCGTGGCGTCGCCGAGCTCGGACGCCGCGGCGGCGACGCTCTCCGCCGCCGCGGCCTCGCCGCGTATGTCGGCGCGGTCGGCGTCGCGGAGCACCCAGAGGAACCGCTGTCCGCTGTCCCGCAGCGCGGCGGCCAGCTCGCGCACCTGCTCCGGCCGGAGCGAAGACGTCGTGCCGAACGAGACGTAGAGCACGGAGGACGCCGGCTGCTTGTCGAGCCAGTCCAGGCACTCGTGCCGCGCCGCGCCGTCCGGGAGGAGCACCGGGTTCAGAGGCCCAACGGCGAACAGCTTGGGGCCATCGGAGGATGGGATCCCCGCGAGCACGTCGAGGAAGTCGCCTTCGAGGGCGCGGCAGGTGTTGACGACCATGCCGGCGCCGGGGGCGCGCCTGCGCTCCTGCCCCATCCGCCTGGCGAGCGCGACGAACTCCTCGGTGGCGCAGGCGCCGGGCGGGTGGAAGACGAGGCCGTGGTCCCGGAGGAGCGCGTGCCCGGGGTCCGCCCACCCGACGTTGTAGGAGGCGGCGAGGCAGTGGACCCCGAGCGCCTCGCAGTTGGGGAGCCGCGCGGCCTCCCCCGCCGCGAACGCCGCCATGCGGTCGTGGAGGACGACGACGCGGCGGTGGGACGCGGAGAGCTCGCCCAGGAGCGCGGCGAGCGGGGCCCGCGCGCCGGCGCAGAAGGCCTCGAAGAGGGGCAGCATGTGCGCCGGGAACGGGGACGCGGGGTCCGGGGGAGGGGACGCGTGCGCGGGGATCTCGAGCGCTCGGAAGCAGACCCTGGGGAGGAGGAGGGAGTCGGCCCAGCCGTGGAGGCGCGCGCGGGCCTCCCGGAGGTGCGGCTCCGGCGCGGCGTAGTGGACGGGGAGCCCCCGCGTGGCGAGGAGCAGGGAGAGGTGCAGGAGCTGGTTCAGGTGGCCCTGCGCCGGGAACGGCACCGTCACGACGGTCACGCCGGATTTGGGTTCCATCGCGGTGGTGGGTGGGGTGGGTGCGGCGATGGCCTGGGATCGGAGCAACGAAGACGCGGCGGGTCTCGATCGGCTAGAGAGAGAGGAGCGTGCTCGTCTAGCAATCCTTTATGAATTTTTAATGGGAAAATAAATGAAAAGGTTACCAGTTGGCGGAAGTGCGAAGCCAACACGATTGTTCCTGGCAGGATCTGGCATTTCCGTTGCTCAGCTTGAATCGCTGAAGCCATGGTTTAACTACAACATGGTTTAGCTAGGTGATGTTACTGTGCTGAACGAAGCCTTTTGGTTGCACAAAAGGGATTTCAGTAAATTTCGCCCATGCCTCCTGTTTTTCTCCAGTCTAACTGATATCTAACAGGAACCGGCATTCCTGTTGCTCAGCTCGAGTCGCTGGACGGCAGTGCAGAGCGCGGCGAGGACGGCGGCAGCGCAGCCGCTGCATTGCCGGCTTGCCTCGCGAGAGCTGCAAGGCTGCACCGCACCTGCACACCACGGCGCAAACCCGTTCCCGCTCCCCGGGCGGGCCCAAGATTTCAAGTTTGGGTATTCAAAATTTTTAAAAGGTGCAAAAATAAATTTTGGCAGCCTAAAATACACATGGATATAGTCACATAGATGTACTCAATAATCAATATGGCCTACTTTGTAGAAGAGAAATTAAACTTAGATGTTGAATGCCATAAGATCTTATTATCTTTTCCATTTGTTTGAATACAGATACATTGATATACTACATGTACTTAGTTTGTTTGTAAAAATAATGGGTATTCAATGAAGACCATTGAATACCAAGTGTGCCCGCCCCTGGCTCCCCGGCTCTCGGAGTCGGAGGTGCCGGCGTCCCTGCTGCCTCTGCTTTGCGGGCCTCCGCCACCCTCCCCTGATCATCGCAAAGGCCTGGCATCAACGCAGCGAACGTCTTCTCGCTCAACCTCAAACCCCTCTCGCCCATCTCCGTGAACAATGCCACTGCCTCGCTCTCATCTCAGCGAACGATGAGCGCGAAGGTGTCGCGGTCCGGGCGGAACCCCCTAAATATATGCAGAAACCGCTTAAATAAATAATCGCGATCCGAATATTTGCACAAACCCCCCTGGGTGGGTGTCTTTTGCGAAATGCGTATGCCCCGACGCATAGGCTCCGCCTTTCGCCGGCGGACGCCGCACCCGCCGGAGAGATCGTCGGGGGCTAGGTCCCGAAACGGCGCGTGCTTGCCGACCTGCCGGTTGGAGGGTTCCTGAGCCACTCCGGCGGGAACTCGGTGCTGCAAATTGAAATCTCCGGCGCCGGCGGCCGATGCTTGTGCCGCCGGTGATTGCCGAACGCGCCGCGGACGGCAGACGAAGCGATGAACAGCGCAGATGCGGCGATATGACATCAGTAACATCTCTGAATCTAAACGTGCGTTTGCCTGTGTGTACTGTACATTCATGGATGCAGATGCAGAGACATGCATTGTGGACTGTGGATTGGGAGGACATGAGCATTGAGCAAGATCGAGTCCGCCCCCGGCGTCGAGCTTATTGCTGCTAATGGCACCGTGGCACTAATCAAATCTCCAGTGCTCGCTCACCGGTCATCTCCATGTGTCCGTCTGTAAATCATCCAAGTCTTTCAGCAAAATTGACTATTCTTCCAACATCATCTCTAGTATTATCTCTACGGAATGTTTGGAGTTAACTCTTCTAAGGAAGTGTGATGGGCTTCATCTCCTGTTCTTGTTTGTTCTTCCATTTTTCTGCAGGTAGCGCTTACGGCTTGTGAACCGTGGCCAACCTAAAAGCCACGCTGTTTTGCAGTCAAATGAATCAAATGTGCAGTAACAGTCAACTATCTTATCCAATATGGCACTCAACCACGGCACCGTCCGCACCATGCCATCTCCTCTGCCCCAAATGCACGTCGATCACCGCTGAGGAAGAAGTAAAGACAAAAGACGGGAAAGACAAATGATCCGCAAATCCAAGGTGAACGTAGAAGGAAACAGCTGATTCTCTGGGGGATGGAGTCTCCCCAGCGCGCTAGCCCCATCCCGCCGGCGGCCAGCGCCGCCCGGCGCCTCTCCTCGCTGGTGCTCGCCCCGAGCCCGGCGCCCACCCCCTCGCCGACGCTCGTCCCGAGCTTGGCGCCCACATCCCCTTCCCCAAAGATGGCAGGCACCCCCTCTCCCGTGTTGTCGCCGACGGCGCGGCCGTTCTACCCAGGTGAGTCTTCCTCTGCTCGGCGGCGCTGGGCGGATGTGGTCGAGGAAGACGAGGGACTCGACCAAGTCGACTACGAGTTCTCTCCCTCGCCCTCCCCGTCGCCCTCCGGCTCTCCTCGCCCGACGACCTATCTGGAGGCGGTCCGCTCCCCCAGGCCTGCGTCCCCGCCTCGGCCGACCCCGGTCGTCTCCGCCACGCCAGCGGCCGCCGCAGGCCACCCTGGCGCGCCTTCGTTGGCGCGTCGAAGGCGTCGTCCGGGACGGCGGGCACGGAAGCGCAACCCACCACCTCTCCGACCAGTCGCCGCGCCTGCCGAGGCCTCCCGTCGACGCCCGAGGGTGGATGAGGACGGGTTCCAGGAGGCGCTGTCGCGCTCCACACGCCGGCGGCTGCGACGGGAGGAGCAGGCGACACACCGCCCGCCGTCTTCCTCGACTTCCCCATCGCGGCGCATCCCGCCGGAGTTGGCTGACAGGTGCCTACGATGTCTCTCCTACTCCCATCTCGTGGCTACTTGCAGGTTGCCTCGCCGCTGCCTTCGTTGCCACGGCTTCCGCCATGTCGCCAAGGATTGCCGGCGCCCGCGCTCCCCGCGCTCCCCGCCTGCTCAGGGGGCGGGTGGCGCACCGCGCCTGGCGTCGCGCCCACCTGCGACGGCGGCACGCGTACAGCGCGCTCCGGCAGGTGGGCCAGCGGACGCGCTGCGCTCGGCTTCGGGGGCTCCGCGCCGCCACGCCGGAGAGACGTCTCGCCTGCCGGCTGCCCAGCGGTTCGTTCGCTCCAACAGCCCGCCGACGCCCACGGCCTCGCAGGCTCCAAGTCGCACCCCGTCACCACCACCGCGCCACCCGGACCACGGCCCCCCCCACAGCCCCGCCGGCTCGACGGATTCGCACCCCATGGGTGAGGAGCCGGAGCTCGAGTGCTGCTACATGGAGCGCAGCGCCGCCATGGCAGAGGAGGAGGCAAGATTGCGCCTGGCGTTAATTGCCCAGGTTGGCAACGCCTCCAGGGTGTTCGCGGCCGCGGATGTAGCGAGCGCCATCACCGCCGCTATTGGTCTGGGGGCGGAGGCGTTTCGGGTCGTCCCATCATTCCCGGCGAGCTTCCTCATCATCTGCAACTCTCAGGGTGCGCGGGACCGTGTTCTTGGCATGAGCCCCATCCCACTGGCGTCAACCTCCCTGTCCATCCTCCCGTGGACGCGGGTGAGACGGGCAAGCTCGAGGGTGCTCTACTTCAAGGTCGGCCTGGAGATTGATGGAATCCCCGAACATGCCTGGGACATCGACACGGCAAGGCAGCTGCTAGACAGGCATGCCTGGGTTGAGCGGCTCGACCACGCGACGGCGAGCAAGGCGGACATGACCACCTTCAAGCTCACGGCTTGGACTGAGCACCCCAACCGCATTCCGACCAACATGACCCTCTCCGTCGCTGAGCCTGAACGGGAGATTGTCTACTCTGATGATGAGATGGGGCGCATCTTCAGCAACCTCGTCCCGTACCTGCGCCAGAAGATCGTGCTCGACTACCCGGTCAGCATCCACCTCCGGAGCATCGCCGACTACAGGCCGCGCACACCATCGACGTCCAGCTCTTCGCCGTCGGAGGATGGGGATAGCGGCCCCGACGGGAATCCAGACCGCTCATACGGGTTCCGCCGGGGTGTGGGACCTCGACTATCGGGCTTCCCGCGCCGGGGGGGGGGGGGGATTCGGGGACTGCTGCCCGCGACGGGGATCGGACCAGCGGTAGCAGTGCGCCTGGCTTCACGCATGCCAATGGCGGCGGCGCCGCCGCCGTGGACGGCGGCGGTGCCTCGACTGCCGGCCAGAGTACAGACAAGGAACCGCAAGAGGAAAGGCCCACTTCCGCTGACGGGACGGTGCCGCAGGGGCACTTTCCCAAAGTGGATTCAAACATTGGCAAACCGACAAGCGGCGATGCTGGCGATGGCAGACAGGGTGACTTCAGGAATGACCTGTCCACTGTGGCGGTCCAGACGACCGGGCCAGTCTTGACCGCTACCGACAAGCCCGCCGCTCCGGCGCTGTCGGACCCTGATTGGCTGGTCGCCTCTGCGTGCTTGCATGGCGGCGAGCCGGGGCCACCGAGACCGGACCCGATGCTGATCGAGGTGGGCTCCAATCAGTGGCTGCGAGAGCCGATTCCGGAGCCTTCCACCGCCACACAGCTGTTGCTCGAAAAGGCGGTCCAGACCCCACCAGCGTGCGGATCCCAGTCCCCACCTGCGCGTCAAGGTCAGGCGAGTCCAGATGAACCGGCGGGCCATGCCGCAACGGTGACTGTCTCCATCTCTGGATCCCCTACTGGGCCGGGCTGCACGGTACCTTCTGGGCACACGCCTACTGCAAGCAGGCCGGCTGAGGACGGCCTAAACCAGCTTGGGCCGAACGCAACACAAGATGGCCTTGACCAAGATGAGCCCGGGTCACCACCAGGTTTCCCGCGAGCGGCGATCGACGAACACTCTGCCAAGCTGCGTGCCTTCACATCCGATGTAACGCTAAAGATCCGGTCACCACTAGCACCAAAGCCGGCGAAGACAATGCGGGTGGCACATCCGCCACGACAGCTGCCCAAGCGCAGTGAACGCCTGGCCAGTCACCCACTCGCCAATGTCGCTTCGTCAAAGCGGGCGGAGGTGGTCCTCATGCGCAGGTTCGCCGGCATCCCTGACTCGCAGCCGGTGAATGAGGAAGGTAAGCGTGCATATCTACGGATGTATGCAGATGACCTGAGGGATAGCAACTTTGAAGCAATGTGTGACCTGATGCCGGCGCTACGGAATGCGTCCCCCATCCTCGGGATGCAGGCCTAAGCAGCGCGACGGTACACCGCGGTTGCACCCGTTCCATGGATCAGATCGCCTTGCTATCCTGGAACGTCCGCGGGCTCAACTCCAGAGCCCGGAGAGACGTAGTGAGAGTCTTGGTAGATGACACTAGAGCATCCATCGTCTGCCTACAAGAGACAAAATTGGGCGCTGTTGACGCTCGTGTAATGTTGTCATTGCTTAATCCACAATTCAGCGAGTTCCATTACCTGCCTGCGTCAGCCACTCGTGGTGGGGTTCTTATGGCCTGTCGCAGAGAGGTAGCTAGCCTCTCCGACCCGCACGTCGGCGTGTTCTCTGTTACTGCGTTGGTCACCCCGTGCTCCGGTGAGACGCCGTGGTGGCTCACGACGGTTTACGGGCCCCAAGAGGATGAGGACAAGACCCATTTCCTTGACGAGCTGGCGGCGATCAGAGACGCTTGCCCTGGTCCATGGGCTATTGCTGGGGACTTCAACCTCATCCTAGATCCAGCCGACAAAAACAACTCCAGGGTAAATCGGAGGAACATGGCGCGCTTTCGCCGGTTAGTCGATGAGCTTGAACTTCGTGACATCCACCTGCACGGGCGCACCTACACTTGGAGTAACGAGCGGGCAAACCCCACCTTGGTCAAGCTCGACCGCGTGCTTGTGTCAATTGATTGGGAGGAACTGTTCCCCAATTGCTTCCTCCAAGCTCTGTCCTCCGAAGACTCTGACCACTGCCCCCTCCTGTTGCAAACCAACGCCGCGATCCGTGCCAAACCGAGATTCCACTTCGAGTGCTTCTGGCCTAAGTTCGACGATTTCCTACAGACGGTGGAGGAAGGTTGGCATTGCCCTGATGATGTGACCAATGCATACAGGCGCCTTGACTGCAAAATCCGCAATGTCAGCAAGGCACTGCGGAGCTGGTCGGCGACAAAAATCGGATCGGTGAAGCAGCAGCTGCTGATTGCCCGGGAGGTTGTGCTCCGGCTTGACCAAGCACAAGAATCTCGAGTACTCTCTCAAGCTGAAGGGGATCTCAGGAAGAATTTGAAGCGGCTGTCGCTTGGTCTCGCCTCCCTTGAGCGCACAATCGCTCGGCAGCGGTCACGCATCTTGTATCTCAGCGAAGGGGATGCCAGTACCCGTTTCTTCCACCTATGCGCCAACGGAAGGCGGAGGAAGAACCACATCACCAGGATCTATGATGACGACGGGGCTGTGCACACTGCGGCCGCGATGGCAGACGTCTTCTTCAAGTTCTACGACGACCTCCTGGGAACCGAACGTAGCAGGACATGTACGCTGAACATGACGGCACTCGGAATCACTCCGCAGGATTTGGGCACCATCGACGAGCCATTCGCCGAGGCAGAGGTCTGGCAGGTGATCAAGGGTCTCCCCACCGACAAGGCGCCGGGGCCGGATGGGATGACGGCAGGCTTCTACCGCGCCGCCTGGCCAGTAATCAAGCATGACGTTATGTTTGCGATTAATGCATTCTACAACGGCGATCAGCGGGGTTTCCCTTGCATCAACGACGCTCTGCTCACACTCATCCCGAAGAAATTTGATGCGAAGCTGCCAAAGGACTACCGGCCAATCAGCCTGATACACAGCTTCCCCAAGCTGCTATCCAAGTTACTTGCTAACAGGCTGAGCCGGCGCATCGGGGAGCTGGTGCTCTGCAACCAGAGCGCGTTCATCGGCGGGCGCTATATACTGGACAACTTCAAATATGTGCAACGCGCCGCGGTGCTGCTGAGAAGGAGGAAAATTCCGAAATTGCTACTGAAGCTGGACATCTCAAAGGCGTTTGACACGCTGTCATGGCAGTTTCTCCTTGAAGTCCTAGAAGCTTGGGGGTTCCCTGCGCGATGGAGGAATTGGATAGCACTGCTCCTCTCCTCGGCATCGACAAAGGTCATGATCAATGGGCAGCCGGGACCGTCGATCCATCACCGGCGGGGATTACGTCAAGGAGACCCCCTATCGCCGATGTTGTTCGTCATTGCAATGGACACACTGAACAGGCTTTTCTGTAAAGCAGGAAGCGACGGCGTCCTAGAGGGGATGGGTCTACCAGAGATTCGACACCACTGCAGCCTTTACGCGGACGACGCTATCCTACTGGTGGCACCATCTGAGAATGAAGCCCGATCAGTTCAGTCCATCCTCCGCATCTTCGGAGAGGCATCGGGTCTACTAGTGAATTTGGACAAATGCTCGATCACTCAGATCTTTGGACCAGAGGAGGGGCTGCATGCTTTCAGGTCGGTGCTACCCTGTGCCGTGCAACAGTTCCCGATCAAGTACTTGGGCGCGCCGCTATCCACACGTGCCCTGCCCAAGTCACAGTATCGCCCATTGATTGAGAAGACAGCCGCAAGACTACCTGCATGGCAAGGGCCACTGATGAACAAGAGCGGGCGCTTAACATTGGTGAAATCAACCTTGAGCACCATGCCAATTTACTTGACCATGTGCGATAAATTGCCAGCTTGGGTGATCAAGGAGCTCGACGCGATCAGAAGGAACTTCCTATGGACTGGCACTAACAGAGCCGTCCGCGGAAAGAATGCGATGGCATGGCCAATCGTCTGTCGGCCAACAGAATGGGGAGGATTGGGGGTGCTCGATCTCAGGCTCAGCGGGTTTGCACTGCGCACGCGGTGGCTTTGGCTACAAAAGACCGACGACGACCGAGCTTGGTCCGCGCTGAAAATTAGAATTGAGCCGGAGGTACAAGCGTTCTTTAATGCGTCAGTCACCATAAACCTCGGCGATGGAAGACGAGCCTTGTTCTGGCTCGACAACTGGATTGAGGGGAAATCAGTGAACCAAGTAGCTCCGCTGCTATCTTCGATGATCTCGGCATCCATCAAGAACGTGCGGACGGTGCAACAAGGTCTACAGGGCCGGAGCTGGGTGAATGACATCCGTGGTGGCCTATCAGTCCCGGTGATCGTGGAATACATCGAGCTGTGGCATCGACTGTCCAATGTGGGACTGCGGCATGGGCACACTGATACTTGGCGGTGGAGATGGACGACGGACGGCACGTATACCGCTGCCTCGGCCTATCGTAAGATGCAGGAGGGGAGCATTCGACTTAAACACAGCAACAGAATCTGGAAGAACTGGGCACCGCCAAAAGTGAAGTTCTTTACCTGGCTAGCGATCAAAGGGAGACTGTGGACAGCTGACAGACGACGAAGGCACAACTTGGAGGCCCACGACGTTTGCTGGCTATGTGAGCAGGAGAATGAAACGAGTAACCACATACTGGTAACCTGTCCGTATGCAAGGGAGGCTTGGTGGGGTGTGCTGTCTCAGCTGAACTGTACCTGCTTCTTCCCGCCTGGAATCGCCACCCTACAAGGTTGGTGGACGCACATCAGGCGAGCACAACCACAGGCGAAAAGGCGTGGCATTGACACCTTGGTCATGCTGGTCATATGGGGGCTATGGAAGGAACGCAATGCACGCCTGTTTGAAGGCCGCAGCCAATCGATGCCGGAGCTGCTGGTTTACATCAGGCGGGAAGCCGAGCTTTGGATTCGGGCCGGAGCTTGGCGGCTAGGAGCTTTGAGGGGAGAGGAGTAGGGTGAGTTAGGTTTGTAACCTCTTAGCGTCTCTTGACGTCTAAAGTGTGGCGTGAGCGTGACTCCGCGATGTTGTAAACTTTCAAAAATTCTCTTCTTAATACAAAAATGCGCAGCTCTCCTGCGTATTAGAGAAAAAAAAAAAATCTTATCCAATATTTCTAATGGATCTGAGGCCACCACTCATCTCGCCTGTGCGCTCTCCAGTGTGACTGGGCATGTGCAGAAAACCAACTGCAACTAGCGCATGCAAATGACAGGAATGGCCATCAGAAACAAACAAGCATGACTCATCACAAAAAGGGCCAACATTTCGTTGATTCGGTGGTTCAGCCGTTCAGGTCAGGATCCTGCTAGCTTATCTGTACTGGAGATGATGTTGTTCTCGGCCTTAAAAGCATCGAAGATCTCCAAGGAAACAACTCCTGGGATACGCTCTGAGGAATCCTTCGTGTATAACAAGGTTAGGTGGGAGCTTTCCAAGCTGTGTCCTTACAGAGCATCGCTCAATCTGACTAGGATTGGAGGCGAGGGCTGGGGAAGAAGCCACTTTGTTCCGTTAAGGTTTGATTCTTAATGGAGAGCCTGGTCAGTAATTAGGTATGAGCGTCTGATTGACGTTCAGATGACAGCCTTGCCAAATCTGCAGAGATATGGCTTCATTGTTTAGTGGAGATGAAAGTGCTATCTGCAATCATGCAGTTTATGCCTGATCACCTGTTTTAACGAAGAGTCCATCTTTGCCAGGCAAGTTGTCCAAAAACGAATGTCTGTGGGGCCGATTGGCACCTGGTCAGGAGAGATTCACATCTTGCTGCCTGCTGCAATTAATTTGAGGATTAACTTACTATGCGTTAATCCTTTAACATGCAGATCCAGGCCTTCTGAAAAGTCAATTACTGTTTGTTGCAATGACTGACGACCATCTGTCTGCTACTCTGCTGCGACCCGTCTCCACTCTCCAGTACTGCAGTAACTGTAACTCTCCAATCCTGAAATGATTCGTGGCATAGTAAGTTATGTCACACAGTACTGCACAATTGTCTTCATTCAAAATGAAACAGATTAGAAACCACTCTGTTCATTTCTGTCAGGTCCATCTTGCAGTTTTTTCAAGTGACACCAACTGCATGCTCTCTGTTTATATTCAGTCGGTTTTCAGCTTAAATTTCTGTTGACAGTCGGTGTATTTTCAGCTTAAATTGTCAAGATAATTCCGTGGATTTGTCATGGTATCCAGAAATGAGGACAAATCACGTGTTCAATTTTGTTAAATGACTTGATACAGTTCAGAGTTCAGACTATTAAGCCTGAAAGGCGCAGATCTTGATCGAGCAGCTGTTGATTGATGGAGGGTCCCAAAACAATAGCAGCATTATCCATTGACGAGCACAAGATAAATTGCAGAAAAGCCAAGGAAACCACAAAGTTTAGTGCAGACAGATTAAAGAGCAGAACTGTAGAATATAAGAAGTTGACTTCTGAATGTGGTACTGATTCTGCTGAGTTCATTTGTGTCGTACTCCTCTTCAGCAATCGAAGATGACAACACGTAGGAAGGTGAACTGCTGTTAACCATTTCAGTTTCACCTTTTGTTGCCAAGAAAATGGGATCTTTATCTCCACTCAATTTCAGTAAAGCCAACCAAGCAGTTATCTCCACTCAATTTATCTTCTAGTACTACTTGACTAGTGTGTTTTTTTCTTCCTAGATGAACTGTCCAGACAATCCTGTTTAGAGATTATAGCTGGAATCAGAGAGTATCTTTTTAACGCTTATTGGTTCGGTTCAAATTTGTATCAAAGCTGAGGATTTCGGTCAAAATCTCCTCTTCTAAAGCGTTCCTGTTGTGATCTTTTGATGGGTGAGACGGCTCTAGCAATCTTTATAATTCACCTTTAGATACAGATACAAGTTTTTGAATCCATCTTACCTTATAGCATCAAAATTCCAATCCTGCTAATAAGTGCTAACCTTAGGAGTGTTAATAAAAATAATAAAATTATTTGCAACCATGGTAAAACAACTGTCCCCGAAATAATTGAATCCCTTTGAATCTGAAGTCTGAACTGAAGCTTGTGTTATATAAAGCCGCTTATTGCTCCTCGTTACCCGTCCCATCCTCCAAGACTTTAGCAAACTGACAGACGAGGGCAATCATAGAAGACGAGCAAAGGGCGAAGCAAGGAGGAGCCGCCATGGACGCAGAGATGGAGAGGAACGTGGATGCGGAGAAGGAGATGAGGGAGTGGTGCGTCGCGCTCCCCAAGGTGGAGCTCCACGCCCACCTCAACGGCTCCGTTCGCAGTTCCACCCTCTTGTCAGTACTCCGCTCCACCCCCACCTCCCCTCTAATCTCATCGTCTCCCCCGGTCTCCTGGTTCTTGATTTCTAGCCATCGGTACCTTCAGTTTCTTGATTCGACGCTAGAGTAGGGCAGTTAAGGCCGTGTTTAGTTCCGCGGTGAAAAGATTTTGGAAGGGAATCTTTTCATATTTGAAGTATTAAATATAGAATAATTAAAAAACTACTTGCAGATTACGTTTGGAATTCGCGAGACGAATCCAATGAACCTAACTAATCTGTTATTAGCACATGTTTACTGTAGCATTACTGTAGCAATTTAGTGTCTAATCAAGGCCTAATTAGACTCATTGGATTCGTCTCGCAAATTCCAGTCCATCTATATAATGCGATTTGTTTTTTACCTACATTTAGTACGCCATACTTGTGTCTAAACATTCATTTTGGATTTTGGATTTTGGAACTAAACAAGGCCTAAGTCTGGGCTCTGGTAGGGGGCATCATTGTGCAGTATCTGTTCCATGATGATGACCTTGTGAGTTGTGACACATGTTTGTGACATCATTGTGCAAGAAATTGGTGGTTCAAATCCGATTTTGTTGTCAAGTGAAAAAAACTCATTTCTGCGCATTAATCTGAAATTTATCAGGATTATAAACTGTGATATTGTAAAGAACTGCAGTTTGACTAAGTATTGGTCAGCTAGTAGGAACAGGGTATGCGCAGTAGTAGTGCACAACTGTGCAAGCATGTGGAATCATGACTTAGTGTGAGTGCCAGATGTAGATGATAATCTTAGCCTGTTTCGATGATTTTTCTAATCGAGCTTTCGGTCCACAAATCACAAGTGATTTGGCCTCCGTGACAATTACCTTACTACTAATTAGAAGCTCCTGGTATATAGATCTGTAAATTATCTGTTATTTGCATCAGGAAATGTATCATGTGTTGTTTGCTGGTTAGTTAGCCTAGAAATTATGTTTGCTTCAGAGATGTTCTGTTTCCCTTTATTATATTTTCTTCAACAATTTGTTCAAATCCTTTAGTGACTGTCCATGCTAGTTCAGATGTGAACACTTCCATTTGAATATATAGTTCTAGGTTCTAGCTAATTTTTCTTTTTTAAAAAGGCTCTAGCTATTTATTTGGTCTAAACCAGATGTGTATGCTGATCCAATAATTATCCTTTTGGCATCTATCAATTTATCATATATTGCACTCAGAACGAAGGGCCAAGGCCTCAAGGGTACCAACATGCCCTAGTAGTTCTTGCATTGAAGCCATAAGTATATGTGATAGTAGAAATGGGGCATAGCCTATACTCGAAAAAAAAGTATATGTGATAGTCTAATGGACGTTCCTTAGCTATTTATGGATAGTCTACCGATTTTACTACAGTGAGTTAGGATGCATACATTGCTTATATATCATTTAAATCCTTTCTTGAACAGGGAACTTGCAAAACAGCTAGCTGAAAAAGGGATCATTGTCTTCGAAGATGTTAAAGATGTGATCATGAAGAGTAAGTCAAAGGTCCCTTGATTTTTACTGATGCAGTTACTTACTATAAATCATATCAAAAGATATCATGGATTGGATATATCACAAAAGTTATAATCACTGATAACACTGAAGAATATATATCGGTTTTAAACACTGGCATGTTATATTTTCTTTACTTTTGCATGATTTTTTTGAGGATTTTAAACACTGGCATGTTATATTTTCTTTACTTTTGCATGATTTTTTGAGGATTTTAAACATTGGCATCTGAATTCCTAAACAGATGGTAGATCTCTCCCAGAGTGTTTCAAGCTTTTTGATTTGTTTCACATACTTACAACGGACCATGATACAGTAACAAGGATTGCTAAGGAGGTATATCTGTCATTGCAATTAGAAGGTTGCATTTTTAATGCTGTGAATTTGCTCAGTTCATTGACCCAGGAAATTTAACAGGTTGTTGAAGATTTTGCTGCAGAGAATGTTGTGTATTTGGAAATAAGAACGACACCTAAGGTGCTGTTTTGAATGTTTTGTTGCATATTGCTTACAGTTCTGTGGGTCTATGCAGCGAGAATGTGTCTAGTTATGTTGTTCTTTTGCTCACATATCATGTAGAACAATGAAGCCAAAGGGATGACCAAGCGATCTTACATGAATGCTGTTATTAAAGGTCTAAAGGCAGCTGAAGCTGTTGATGTTATTTTATTTGATTCTAACTCAAGAAGAAATGACACGTTAACTTGCACACCTACAATTGAGTTGGATGGTGACACAAAGAAAAAGAGGATATATGTCAGGCTCCTTCTTAGTATTGATCGCCGTGAGACAACTTTGGCTGCATTGGATACTGTATGTTAAGATTTTTCCATGCCAGCTTGCATTCTGAACAAACATAGGCACATATTGAGAATCTGTACAAATCGTTTCTTTTTGTCAGGTTAATTTAGCCCTGGAAATGAAGGACCAAGGTGTCATTGGCATCGATCTTTCTGGCAATCCAGTTGTGGGGGAATGGTAAAAAGTACCTAATATCTGGCTTAAAGTAGGTGAAAACATGCTAAATATTTATGTGCTAATACTCCTCGGCGTTTGCAATATTTGTGAAGGGAAACATACTTGCCTGCCCTGCAACATGCTAAAGAGCTAGGAATCCCCATCACCATTCACTGTGGAGAGGTCTGGAAATACATGCCAACAACTTCCAAACCACTTTTTCCTTGACCTTTATTTTGCTGCAGCTACGTTTGTAAATATTGCCCTATACTACTTGACCACTGAAGTTAAACTTATTGACAATAGGTAGCAAACAGGAAGGAGATCCAAGCAGTGCTGGATTTCTGCCCTCAGAGGCTGGGTCATGTCTGCTGTCTGAATGATGCAGAATGGAAGAAGCTCAAGTCTCTGATGATTCCAGTAAAATTCTTTCTACCCATTTCTATAGTCAATTAGGAAGGACTTGTATGTTTAACTCAAGATAAAATGCAGGTTGAGATATGTTTAACATCAAATGTTATGACAGGGGGTGCTCCTTCTCTAGAGCTTCATCACTTTGGTTGGTCCCTAAACATACAAGATCAAAGTTCATGCCAATAATCATCATCATCTCATTATTAACATTTTATTATACTGATTTTGTGCAGCTGACCTCTATAATGCAAAGCACCCTCTATCCTTGTGCACAGATGATTGTGGCCTGTTTTCAACAAGCCTCTCAAATGAGTATTTCCTCGTTGCAGCCACTTTTGGTATGCTTTCTTCTAGTAAATAAAAAAATTAAAATGTAGTGGATTTATTCCTAATCCTGGCCTGACATGACCTCCATGCTTTTGATAGGTCTCAGCAAGCCCGAGCTGTTTCACCTAGCTCAGGAAGCTGTGCAATTTATTTTTGCTGATGAAAATGTGAAGAAGTCTCTGAAGGAGGTGTTCAAGGATGCCGGGAAGAGATTGACGATGTTGTCTGGCACGCCAAACTAATGTGTGTGCCTCTTAGATCATTATGAACCCAGCTGTATGATTTATGATGCAAAAAATGTATAGGTGTGTAATTTCTTGTTTATGTACGGTTTGTGTGATTTTTTTCAAGATCTTATTAGAAGAAATATAATCAAAGAGACAATTAGCATCCAATGTGACACGGAAGCGTATGGAGAGCGGGTGGAAGGACCCAGCCCCGTCCCACAAATTTTATGGGCCCTTGGGCTAGTAAGACACTAAGGGCCTGACAATCTAATATTTTAATAAAACAATTACAGTATATAATAGTATTAATAAGAGATAACTTGTAGCATACGGAGTATATATTTTAATAAAACAATTACAGTACATCAAAGAAGATAAAAATGGGCAAAATAACTATGATGGTTACCTCAAATAAATGTATAGTTCTTTAGTGCTTTTTAAAAAGGTATTTTTGGGCATTTCTTGATGCAAAATCTTCAAGAACACTTTCAAGATCAATTGTATCTAAAATATACACACATGGTAGATCGTGCAAGGTATACTGTATTATACATACTTGGTAGACCAAGTATTCATGGGCCCTCAGCCTGATGGGCCCCTGGCATCGCACAGGCTGACCCCCCGTCTAAGACGGGCCTGGAAGGACCCCAGAATTTGGTGCCACAATATGTGTGCCTAGCTGTTTTAGACGTGTTTTCACCTGCTTGAGTTGCACCTAAACAATTTTTTTTTTCGAAAATATTATTCTGTTATTTTCGGAGAAACTCGTTTTTGGATGCAATGGAGGAAAAATTTAGTCAGAACTCAGAAACCACAATGCGTATCGCTGCGTAGCAGGAAAGAAATCGAGCCTTCCCGAGGCGCACAAAGAAAATAGAAGAAAAGAAGCCGTATGGGCTTTCCACTGGACCAAGGCCAGCCCATTCCAAAATCGGGCCCAACACTGGCCAGTTGCGAGACAGCTTGGCTGCTTTCTCCCCCGAAAATCCCCTCGAGGGAGCAGGCAGCAGGCTACGCTTAACCGTTGCGCCCGCGGCGGACTTGGCCGGCGCGGCGACCCGGCGACCGCGACGCCGCCGCGGCGGGAGGGATCGTGCTTCCGCCACCACCTCGCCGCAGGTAAGCCTCCGCCTCCTCTCTCCCCTCCGTACCAGCATCCCCCGCCCCCTTTCACCCTCGATTACTGCACAGGCTCGCCGCTGGTTGGGCGGGCTTCGCGACGACGCCACCACGCTGCGCCGAGCAATCGCGCCGCCGCTCTGCCCCATCTCTCCGCCGGTAACCCGTCGGAGCTTCCTCTCCCGGCCCGCGCCCCCGACACTGGATAGCTGCAGGCCCGAGCGCTTCAGGGGGACGGCACAGCGCTTCACCAACAGCAGCGTGGTCTTCAACGCCGAGGAGTCGCCGGGGAACCCCTAGCCCTCTTCCTCTCTACCTCCTTCCCGTGAAGTCGGGGAACCACTCCGGGGGAGCGCACAGGTCCGAGCGAGTCCGGCAACAACCAAGCGGTGGTGGGCGAGGTCTCGACCCTCCTCCTCCAGCCCGTCGATTGAACCCCACGCTGCGCCCCCTCGTCGACAACCCTTGGTGAGTCCGTCCTTCCGTCCTACTCCTTCCTTAGCAACGCCATGCCTTGTGTTCTTCACCTTCTTATTTGTACTACGCTGAGAAGTGGGAAATGGGAATTCAGCGCCACTAACAATATCTGCCCCTTCTTGAAACTGCAGTTGGAATCGTATCGACCCTCATGGATTCCAGTCTCCCTTTGGTTGATGAGAGCACCTCGACCGGAGCCAGACGCTTGCCAAAGACTTGCTTCAAGAGGGCATGTGAGGGAATCTGTTCGGTGTGGATAAGTGCTATAGAGTTTATTCAGTTTGGAAACAGGTTGGCACCGGAGCCAATGCCGCCTCATCTGAAGATCGGGAATATTGTCGAAATGATTGAAGATGATGGTCACACCTTTGTGGAAGCTACCATTGTAAATATCAGCGTTGGCAATGGTATGATTCTTGTCAAGCCAAACTGCGATGGATCTAAGGACAACTTCATTTTGCTGCAAAAGGACAAGGTTCGGCCAGTACAGCCACGATCTGACGACACAGAGCATGAAGGCAGGGGTCCTCATCCTAAGTTCATCATCTATGACCGTGTTGATGTATTGATTAGTGGCAAATGGATGGCAGGGGTCATTGTCCAGTCTCCCACTGGCAATGAGGACAGTTACCATGTGCGGATATTCAAAAAGAAAGATAAGTTTGATCCGATAGTTACCCTAACCACAAAAGTGAGGCTGCATCTTGAGTGGGACAGATCAAGAGGTTGGAATTACCATGCCACTGAGACCAACGATCATCCTTTGAATCAGGTGGTAGGCCTTGTCGGTCGCCAAAGGGCCAAAGTTGTTAAGATATTAGATACAGACCATGCTGTAGTTGAGTTCTGCGATTTGGAAAATTCAGATGGCACTCATATCAAGGAAGTCATTCACATCAAGGACTGGTACAAGAGCAGATTTGCAAGAGGACTGAAGGAGCTGAGATATTTGTTGGCTCCATCGGATGATCCATTGCGAGAGTTTGAGTGTTACATGCCTGCCTATATTTGCTTGGCTGTGTTAGGGGTAGTGTCACCTGTGCTCTTCACCAGCTCAGCTGAAAATTGGCCGGACAACATGCTACTGATCTTCTATTTGCTTGGTGGGCTCTGCTGTTTTGCATCTCTCCTGCTTGTGGTTGGGGTCATGCATCTTTGGTTCAGCTGTGTGCTCAAGTCCAGGGAAGGAATCATCAGCAAAAAGACACCTGCCTTTCTAGCTACAAAGTCTGCCTCATCTACTTCAGAAGTTCAATGCAGCCTACGGTCTCCAGAGAAGGATCAGAGTTTGATCTCTGCATCAACGCTAACAGTTTAGTCTCCTCAGATACTCTTGCACCAATCTTGGTACACTTGGTACATTGGAGGTAATGTTGGAGCTTGAAAATGGCGAGGGAACGGTTTGGAGAAATACCTGTGGTCAAAATTTACCACGTTGCTTCTGGTTTGTTTCATTCGTTGCTGCCGATGTTTGTTACACAGCGAATAGCACTGTTTTGGATCCTTCTGGTTTCAGTTATGTTCATCTGTGCCAGTCGATAATATTTCCTTAGAGATGTTACTTTGCATTTAACACTTTCGCAACTTGCTACATCAACAAGTGAAACGAAAGATAGAGCACTACATTAAAGAATGAGAATGGGACGTTGTACATAATAAACCTGATTGTTTCTCATGCTAGCTACCACTCCAGTGGAAATCCATCCAGAGGTCTATGCTTCAAAAGCAAATCTGCGATGTCAAACCCCGGATCCTTTTGGAAGATGCAAAATAAAGGTGACATATCCCACTCGAATGGGTTATGGTACGCCTTGTTTCCTTCAGCAGCGTGCTGATTCGTCCCTGCAGCATCATCGCTGCAATCGCAGAAGCATGCAACAAAAAACTTGTCAGATTCGTCATAGAGATAAAAATGAACTGACACGATTCTCTAGATGGATAATTTTTCATGAAAAGGAGATGCTTTTACAGCATCTAAACACGGCCAAAGGATAAATATGCAAACTGTCAGTCTGTCACAAAAAAGTTACCAAAGCAGCAAATGACAATGAGTAGGGTGGCAAAAGAAAACCTTTCAAGATTCCAACTTCACTCAATATTTTTTTTTCTTTTTGCGAAAGGGGGAATTATATTAGGGGGAAAAAAGCAGCACAGTACATCCCCACGATCTTACAGAAAAGACCCTGATCAATACTGATTTCATGTAGCACGGAAATACATGTTGAGGGCTAGATTTGTGATTGCAAATTGCAATATTACTTAGAAGAAGCTAATGTCCAAAAAGACTTACCGAGCAGCAATGTTCAAAACTTGCTGACGAGGCCTCTCCGAAAGGACTGCCACTTCCACTTCAACAATGCAACAATCCTGGACAAGGAAGCCCTCTTCTTCATCAAAAAAGGTATGCAGTGGCACCACATCAGCGCATCCGTGGTAAATATCTGCATGAAATATGCCGCAGTCTGCACAGATAGAAGAAAATCTCTAACTCATCAAAGGTTTCTCAAAAGTCCAAAACGTTTGCTGTCAATCTCGTAGAGAGAAAGATATACACGGACAAGAAAAATGCTCACATGACTTCTCGATATGTTTCCCATTAAGCTGGTTGATAAGGCGTATATTGGTCCTCCCAAACAATTGGCAAAACATATGTGATAAAGAAAGGCGTACATATATTTGCAGATGGGAACTCCCAACTAAAACAGAGACAATCCTGAGGAAAACAAAATGACAATCGGTAAAAGTTATGATCATTAACAAGCTATAAAGAAACTTTATGTGTGCCATGTCCTTATGTTTGATATTTTTGAACTTCCATACAATCAAATATCAACGAGAGGTTCCATCAACAGTGAAAGCCTCGGAATCTGAACCCAAGTAAATCAAGTTATTGACAGTATCATCACTTACCAGTCATAGCCGTCAGAACTGAACTTCTTGCAAATGCGAGGTGTCACATGCTGCTCAGTGGAAAGTTCTCGAATTGTCCATCTAAACTTGCTGGACTTCAATGGCCGTTGGGGTGTAGGATCAATACCCACAATCTGAGCTCCGTATGTGCTAGTGTCATTGATAAGGAAGCACGTAGAATCAAGATAACATCGGCGGGTAGGAACAACACCAACAATCTCAACCCCAAATGCACAAGTATCATTGACAAGGAAGCCGTACGAAGGGTCAAGGAACATGTCATAACTGAGAAGGTTGATGCTGCTCCATCTGCGGTCGAGTTGACGAGCAAAGACACCATCAACTAGGTTAAGATCCAACCACACAATCTTGAAGGTTAGTACCGAGAAAAAAAAAATCTAAGCTTTAAATGTTGAGATGCATTGTTCTTTTCTGAACCTGCATTCTTATCAGAAGTGTAAGTTGTACCAGGACAGGAAAGAATGAGCAGTACCTGTATCTGTATATTGCTTGTCCTCCCCACAACCACCTTGGTTAAACATTGTGATTCTGTACGAGATTGTAAGATCATCTGATTTTTCAAGATCACCATGCCAATCTTCCAGGTAGAGGGTCAAGCTAGGGTATCTTGTGTCATCCCTTATACACCACGGTTTCAGAAACAATCCCCTGTCCATGGTTTCGAGAATAAGACGGCGTAAGTGAGCGTGAAGCTGCCAGCAATAATGCATGTGAAGTGGTAGTATGGAACACTGTGATTTTGCCAAGGAAAGACTTTACCATTTGAGACCTTTTGCGTCAAATGTATCAGAAAAATGGCGCCCAAGCTTGGGCAACAGTGAGAATCCTTCAATCGTCCAGATGAAGTCAAACAAAGGAACATTTTGTATAGCCTCACAAAAATGCTCCAATCCTAATGTGTTTATCCAAAAAAAATAGTAGTTAGAAAATTATGCCATGTCCAAAACTAGAAAGGGAGCGTGCTGCACCCATCGGACTTGATTTAGTAGCTACTGAGCATCCTATGTATATACATTTACAGTAGGATTAAGAGATACGATTTTGATTTAACTATTAGTTTTTTATACAGCTGAATTCATTTTAGAGTATGCATCAAATACCTACTTGTACAGTTGGACGCAATTTCCATTTATAGTTGGATTTTTTTTATAATATGCCCATATTTCTTGATCGACAACATTATTACAGATCAGATAGCAAAGGAATCCTTGTAATGCCAGAACGCTGTCAGCACCAACATACAGAGAACAAATTTAAACAGCTAAACACTGAACATGATACACATTTGCTTATTGTAGTTTTCACTTTTCAGGGCTCTCTTGTAGTTGGACGAAAAATACATATGACAATGGATAACAAATTGGGTACAAAGATCAAAGATTACAATTACCTGTGCTGTCTGTTCTTTCCCCCTCCAGTGAAAGGGCGTTTGGTCTTTCTTCAGTGTTGCAGTTTGTACGCTTGCTATCATGGCCCCTTCCTCCAGAAGATCTACTCATTATAGGTTTATAGGTGGATGGTAAGGCCACATTGGTAATTGGAGGAACAAAGCAAATTTGTTTTTTCAGAAGACCGACATCTGATTTTATTCCCCCGCAAGCCTTTTCTTTCTAATTTTCAGATTCGGCCGGAAGAGAGAAAACGATCACGATAAATTCGAAAGCACCACGACAGATGCATGGTGTCTCTAGACAAGCCGGATAGAGGGAGACTAGGGCAGTCCCAGTGAAAATTACCTGTCCGACGTTGATGCGGCAGTCGACGGGCTGTCCCCGGCGGCCATGATCGACGGTAGCCCTCACCGCCCCCAGAGAAGATGCGCTTTGCACAATCGTACCTATATGTTTGTATATTCTTTAGTGACAAGTATATATTTGTTTACATAACGTCGAGACTAATTCGTGTATCTCGGAGAAATTCGTTACGGTAGCCCTCGCTCTTGATCGGAAAACGTATTCTGCAAGTATACGTAGATCTTGTTCCATGGGCCCACGAAGAACCAAATTTTGACGGGCCGGCCTACTTGGTATACATCAAGCAAACATGATGGGCCGTTCTGTTGATCAGGGCGAGCCCAACTCGCCCACCTAAATAAACTGCTAAACAAGCCCAGTTCCTTTTCCTTTCTGCTTCATCAAGTTTGGGGCAGTTCGCGGATTTTCCCCTTGAGAGACAGGAGAAATTTTGCTCTAGGGTTTGGAGTGCGAGGATGGGTTCAGGGGAGGCAGCAAAGGAGCAGAAGGGCAGGAGGGAGACGGAGGTAGTCCTGTTTCTTCCTTTCGATTCTCCCGTCCGTCGTTCCATTTCAGTATCCGTTGTGGTGATGTTGATGATTTGGTTCCAGGATTCTCGCCAAGTCGGGAGGTACCCAAACTGCGGCTATGGCGCGGGACTGAAGATGGTGGTGCCGGCAAGACGCCGGCGAGGCGCCACGCAAGGAGATTGCGTAAGAAATTGAAGAAAAAAACCTTCCCCCAGTTCCCCTTCTCTCTTTCTTTTAGTGTGTGTGTCTGCTGGTAGGATTTAGAATCAGGGGCAGATATAGGAGGGGTGCTGAAGAACCATAGCCCAAGAGATCCCAGCATCACCCTGCAGCGCATGATGTTCCTAGTTTGCATGTTCTTACATTTGCAAAGTAATGATCACATCAATAAACAAAGAGACCCAGCACCCTTCCATCTTCAATCCTGGCTCTGCCCCTGTTTAGAATCCTAAATCTTTTTCTTTTTTGCATTGTATATATTTTTTCTGTTTCTGAGAATTTGGACAATCCTTGCTTGACTTGTTCATTGGGTGATTTATGCTCTACTGCATTGAATAACTACCTTTTGTAATGAATATACTCTCCGATTGCAAACACAAGTCCTTATAAATTGATGTGTAAGAATTAAGGTGATTAATAAGATGACCTCGTTGTCTCTCAGCTCATATCGTGGGGACTGGGGGAGAAGAGAGGCCACTTATTATGGGCTAGCATTTAAGCAAGAATATGAAGAACATAAACAATGTCTCAAAACAGTAGGACTATTTAAATGTTGAACTAAGATGAGGATTACTCATTTGCAATTTGAGGTAGTAGATAGAAGACACCTGTTAAGTTTTATGTATGTATTCTTAGACTTGAATGACTGAACTTACAACTTGTGTATGCAGGTTCTTGTATTGATGCGTGCTTTAGCCGTTGTTGGGATGTTAATATGGTTAATTGATGGTATGACAAAAATGTACATTAATCTTGGACCCGAGCGGCGATGGATCTTCTACTCAGTGGTGGTAGAAGGCATAGTTGTCATGGTTGGAGGCGGAATGTTTCTGTTTTGGAGTTTTAATTGAGAAGATTAAGCTCATTTCTTGCTTTTACGACGTTGCTGGAGGAATTTCCATGAGAGTTTCCTGTAAGATTCCTAGGTTGCAATTAGGACTCAACTGTTGCAATGTATGTATTTTGCTGGTGGTGTTCTGCAGGACAGGTGTTGATAAGTTGTCGTATGCTTGATGTTTCAAGTTATTCAAGTTATGGTGTTTATATGCGAGTAACAGTAAGTGTTGTCCACCAGCTCCACAAGATTGTGTTCCTATATATATATTCCCTCCGTTCCAAATTAATATTCATTTTGAATTTTCTAGGTACATAGCTTTTGATATGCATCTAGATATATAGCAGAAGTTAATATATCTTGGAAAACGAATAGTGATTTGGGACAGAGTAGGAAACTACAAATACAAAGAAAACCAGCATTTTTCTTATAACTAATGTTGATGCTGGGGTATATTTAAATTGGGTGCATCCCTCGCGAGCGCATGAAATTTTTTACTCGCCTTTTTTTTTGCTGTGTTTTTACTTTTTAGTGTGTTCGGAGAAATGACTTTTCTGTGTTATATTTAAACCAATATTTTTATAAAAAAGTTGGTCTGAAAAAGAAATGTCAGCCAACATCTTCATTAAAAAAATATTGACCAACATCGGGAAAAAAATGTTGACCGACATTTTCTGAAAAAAAAAAGTTGGACTGATGATAAAAAAAGTTGATAAAAAATATTGTTCAACATTTTTTAAAATCTAATGGACGACATGATTCATTATACGGACCTCAAACACTGAAAGATGGGGAAAAAATTCTTTCTAAAGGTATATAAGATTTCCGTTCCTGATCTACCCCCGGCATTGCGGCCCACCCAACACAGATAGCCTGCCGGGCCTGGTCCGGTAACTCTAGCCCTCCTTGGTGGTAGGGGGTACCGGAAACGGCCGAACAGGGACACCCAAACAGGGCAGAAAGCACTTTGGGGATCCAAGACGGAAGCCCCGCCCGCATCGGTTTCGTTTGATCGAGAGGAAGAAGAGTAGAGGATCAATGGGAGGTGCGTCGAGCCGTGGTCAGCAGAGGTAGCTGCCGCCGGCAAGACGGAGACATGCGTGTGATGTTTCAACATTAGTAACGCGACTTCTTGGCTGATGCTATTTTGCTGCTACTTATATGTAATGCAGAGCGGATACGGGTCTACGCTACAGATCATTTGAGGAGGCCGTCAACGAAGCCTTCATGGTGTCAGGAACCGCGGTGGGTAGCCATGGTGAAGTGGTTGGTATTCCGGTAGCAGCAAATCAGGGATCTCAAGACGATGCAGGTACGCCGTCTCTCCTCGCGGCCAAGGCTTGTTTCGATGGCTTCGATGCTATGGATATGTTCAGTCATGAATACCTGCTCAAATTAAGCTCGTTCATGTGATTCTTTTTAAAAAAATCCTGCTAGAACATAACATATCTATAGCTTGTGACTGCTGATTTTTTTTTGATAATTTGTGATTGTTGATTTGTTGTGCTATGGAAACACTCATGTGCTGTTGGTCTTTGTTTGGGAAGTCCGTGGTTCCTTTGACTGCATCTGGAGAATTGAAGGCCTGTCATCGTGCCAGGAGGGCGACAACTTTTGCTCTCAGTTTCAGGCAAAGGGCCTGGAATGGTATACATGGTCATTCAGCGTTTGAGATCTCTATAGCTAGACAATTGGTCTTATTGGATAAAAGTTTCAGACGAATTCGCTACATTTGCAGGGAAGTGTCGCTATTACCGAAATTCGGTTCTGGTGATCAAAGAAGCGTCAGCGTGAGACTATACCTAAGAGGTGATGATGCTCCTTGTAGCCAGGAAGATGCTGCAAAACTCAGGCTCACATATGCAATCACTCTCTTCAACCAAAACAACTGCCGTCAGGATTGGCAACGAACTGGTAAGTGCCTAATATATATACTAATACTGAGCCTGTGTCACAAGGACATGGTTTATCAAAAAAAAAAAAAAAGGGACATGGCCACTTCAGCATTTCACTGCAAGTTCTATCTGGTGACAAATTTTTAGGCAGTCTGTTCTTCTGCCAAGAACTGCCTCTGATTGCCATCACCTTTCTTAACTTCGTCTCCGGTGCTAGCAATAAACGTTTTCGCCGACCGCCGTGACGGCAAGTGGGGCTTCAAGGATTTCATAGCTTCCGACACTTTCATGGACCCTTGCAACGGCATCGTTGTCGATGGTAGCTGCACACTTGGGGTTACACTGCTGAGAGTTCATCTCCTCCGAGTGAAGAAAGAGTCGCTTCTGGTGCACCATAGGCTTGTGAACCATGACCATACATGGCTCATCAGAAACTTCTCTACCATGAAGCATCGGTGCGTGCGTCGCGAAGAGTTTGAAGCTGCTGGATGCCGCTGGTACATATACCATCTTTTAATTAAGAAACTTTCTCGGAGCAAAATATATGTATAATAAAATCCATAATGTTTCTTCATATTCCAAATATCCCGTGCTTTGTTTGCAGGTCAATCTACCTGCACAGAATTAGATTTGAGCGTAACTTTCACGATGATGTGGTTCTCTTTTTGAGCCTCGACTCAACGACAGGACAGAAGAAGTCGATCACTGCGAGCTACCAGTTCCATGTGAAAGGTTTAGCCGGTGGCTATGAATTTTGCGATGCATGTAAGCCCTTTTCTTTTCATGTTTTTCCTTTCGTTGCTAGTTGCTAACTTGCTACTAATAAAGGTTTTGCCACTTTACTCGATCAAAAGTAGTAAAAGTTTAGCCATTATACCTGCTCCCTTTGGTTCTGAACTGAATCTTTTCTTTCTTTTTTTTGTTCGAGGCAGATACAAATGTGTTTGTGCCTGGACAATGCCATGGCGGCAAATTGAGCATGCCTGGGGACGTCTACCGCAAATTGGGCTGGTCCTTTGAGGAAGATACGTGCACGGTGAGAGTGCGTCTTACTCTTATTGGGTACGCTGAAGAAGCCAAGGGCAACAATGTGAGGACTTTGCAACTAGAGGACCATTGATCATTTCACTATTTGCACTATAAATTGCGGCACCTGTTTTCTTTGCAAGCTAATGCCCTTTCCTTATGAGAACTCTGCTGATTTGTTGAAAAAAGTAAGCAGTTAATCACACACACCATCATGTGTTGGTGCTGGCAGATATTGTTAGTTAGACAGTCAAATTTGTTCACCAGATAGTACTACACTGCTAGCATGTACATATGGAATCACTTCCACAAAATCGAAGTGAAGAAAAGAATGAACTATGGAAAAGGGGAAAAAAGGATCATGTCTGAAAAGTTCTGAACTCAATTATAGGCACTTGCAGAGATCAACCAGACTGCAAGTTGGTGCAGTGGTTGAGAACTAGCAGAGCTTGAAAGGAGTAATAGAATCAAATAACCTCATTGAATTCCTCACAAAATGGCCAAATCAGTTGGTTTTCTTTGACGAATCATCCTCTGAAGATGTAACGTCGTTGCTACTGTTATCTTTGTTGATGTCACTGCTGTTTTCAAGGTCAGGAACTATAGCTGTAGAGGGTTCCACATGGGCCAGCCGAGCTGCGCCTATGACTTGCTCCGGGAGCTCCTCATATGTGTTTGCCTGAAGGTGCACATGTATGAGCAGGTAAGAAGCCAAAAGTGAGATCCACACTTACATCGACAGGACAACGTAGGGATGGAAACTTCCTTTTTGTCCCCACAAGAATCTACTAATGGCCTAAGCAAAATTGAATCGCATTCGCAGTCTTCAGACAAAACAAAAAATCGTCAATGTCACGTAGGAAAAAGGTCCGTCAAAGTGGAAGGCTAACCAACCTGTATTAGGAAAGCCATATCAACTACTAGTGTTGTGACAACACCAAACACCAAGCCCAAAACTCCATTTGCTACTGCAGAAGAACCAATGTCGACGTCCACCTGTCAAAAACAACACGCTGAGATGCATCACTTTTTCATGGAACACCGAAACATTTAATGTAACATCCAGCCCTTTTGGATTTGCCCAAACACATCTCCCCGAGCTTAATAATCTTTTAAATAAAACAAAATAAGGATGAAAACATAAGCAATGTATTAGACATATTTCCTTTTTTTTTTGCGGGGGGATGTATTAGATATATTTCGAATATAACTTTACTTGACTCACCTCCAAATACCCAGGACCACGCACGTAGCTACAGTCGACAGCCTTTCCCAGCAAACAAGGGGTGCTGCCAACACTCTGCCGCACTATCCAAGAGCCCTGAAGATTTTTTTTTTTTAATTTCCCCTTTTAAGTCACAATGAAGTTGAAGAATGCGAAAAATTTTGCTGGACACAACATAGCTCCTGTGTGAGAAAAGACCTTAGGAACAGATGGTATGAGCTTCAGTCTGCTATTGCGGAAGTCATCATCGCCATCAAAGAAACACTGCAGTAATGATCCCTTTTTCAAAGATTTCGTGACGAAATACATGACCAGGCTGTAATGAGTTGATCCGGGAATCTACAAGAGGATGAATTCACCAAAAAGAAAAATCAAACGTATAGATAGACTAAAGACTGAAAACAGTTCTTACGAAATACCAATTTACCTGTAAGTTGACAACAAATGTATGCATCCCTTTGGCAGCAGCAACCTATAAAAGTACAAGAAAGAGCCATGTAAAATGGGAAAGTATATCGTGCTGGTCCTCGGATAATAGCTGCTATCTATCATATTATAGTTGGATCGTGATTATTAATGAACTTTTATAAAGTTTAAGTTATTAAATAACATCAGCAATATAAGAATAGGATAAGCAATTAGGCCAGCTCTTTGGGTACCTGAGCAACACAATTTTTTTGCCTTCCAACATTATCCATACGCTTGGTGTCCTTAAACCAATCAATGGCTGCAAGCTCCATGAGATAGCTTGGAGCCGGTATCTGTAGATTGGATATTAGCGTGTTAAGATTCTTTATAATATCTGACATGCTACAAAGCAATAAATACAAACAGGAAGATTAGACCTTTGATTTGTCATGTGGGAAGTTCTTGCTACGAACTTTGAAAAGCTTGCTGTCAGGTACTGTCCAACAGTTGCGGCTTTTCTCATTCGGATCATGATGAAGAATCCCAGAAAAGCAAGATAAATCAATCTTTTCTGGAGGATCATCTGTCATATTGACAAAGCTACTGTTGTTACAGAAAGAAAATAAAACACCTGCCCTGAAACTTTACAACAACAGACAGCAGATATGATAATGCAGGAATATTGGACAAAATAGGAAACAAACCTGTTTGTTTAGCTTCATTGTCAGATTTATTAGGGCCTTCCTGTACATTGGTTTTTTTATCAAGGATCAGTATGTAGTGAGGAAACATGCAAAACCTGTAGTGAGTTAATCATTCGTGAATTTTTTGCTCATAGTTTGGTCTAAGACTGGCACCTCAATATCAGCTTCAGGAACCTGATAATCCTCGTCGTCATCTGATTCTTCATCAATCGTTCCCATGTTTTTATTTTCTCCATGTTCTTGATCTGCTGGTTTAATCTTGGGGTCGACTTCATTAGGCTTCTCATCCTTTTGTGATGAGGACACATCAGTCATGCTCTCCATTGCAGGAATCCTTGGAGTTATATGGATATCATCTGTTTGGGAAAAATATTCACGCAGCCCTGGGAGTAAGTGTAAATTAGAGCCATAAGGACCAGAATGAATCGGTGGGACAATAGGAGTGAGTGTTCAATTTAATAAACTTAGTTCGTTCCTCTGTACTAAATATGAAGTTGTTAATGGTTACAGCACAAGAAAAGAGTATTTCAGTACCAGAAACACAGTTCAGTATCTGCAGCAAAGAATGGTACTGAAAGGAAGTAGAGTAATTCAGGAACCATCCCTTCAGGTCAATCTGCATAAGGTGCTGAACCTGAGTGCGGGGTCTTCCATTGCGAGACTTGAGAGGACAGATCTTGAACCCCCCACCTGTACTAGTAGAAATTTCAGAGAAAGAAAAGAAATTGAAGTTGACGTTTTTTTTATCGAATGTCTAATAAAGGTAGATGCAGGACTTAATATGGGCCCAAGGAAAATTACTTTCAATAAAAGCCCTAACATATCCTCGCTGCCGGCCACAGTTTGGATGTTCTGTAGATCGAAATAGCACAACTGCATGTAAACACCCATTGTCAGAAAGGAGGCACTGAAAAGTGTAAAGGAGGCTTGGAAAAATTATAACTCAACAATTTACCATAGCTTCCATCGTCGTTACGCCGCCAATACCGAACATAACACAGATCCCGAGGCCAGATGAGCCTGCATGTTCATGTAGATGGAAATTTCGTTGAGATCATAGGCAAAAACTAATCACAAAAACTTGCCCATCTGTAAGAATTGTAGTTACCTTGGACACCAATGCAGCTGCAACCTATGATATAGTACTGCAGTGTGGCCATCAACCTCTTCAACTAAACTACCCTGGCGAAAGCTACAGTCCCACCTAAATAGAGAAGAAATATCAGTGAGGTGAATACTAAATATCCGCATTAGGATAGCACCAAGTCAAAGGACCATGTGCTTACTCATATCTTGTTGAATCCATGCTCATCATCAGCCCAAAAATGGCTTCACATGTGGCTTCCACTACACCAACAGCCCTCATAGCTCGGCTACAGCTCCTTGCCTACATCTCATCATGAGTTAATATGTTGTCAGAAACTTAGATTTTTCAGATTCTATCCAGATTTTTAAAAAATACAAATGTAAAAAGTTTACTGCTGGAACATACAAGGTATTCGACTTCTAGGAGTTCTTCAAAAATGCGCAACCCTGTCAATGATGAACCAGTAAGCGACCCCAAGTTCAAACATTCTCCAAAGAAGGATTAACACTTAGGAAAGAAACACAGACTTGCCATTTTGGCATCGAAGTAGTCGCCAATTCTTCTTAGAATAAAGTTGAGTGGGATCATTCTGATTGGACAGACCAAAATCAGCATCTTTGGTCCAATCATGTATTGAATCGGGAGTGCCTAGCACCAGTTGTGACACGGTGAAATTTTGTAACATGCAATGAATATAAATGCTACAAATTAGTATTCAACTTCACACAGATTAGTTAACATGATTTCTTACCATTCCCTATAGTTTTCCTGCGAGTTAAAATTGGCTGTTCCTCTTCTTCTTCAGCTCTACATTAATAATAAGTTTCTAGCTGATTCAATAAAACGCCTCACACAAGATACTCTTAAGAGATGGAATGCCACTTACCCACTGTCACGATCTGACAATGAAAACTGCCCTCCAAGTTCCATATCAAAGTCCATTGTAGCGAATGCCTTATGGGTTTTAGCTGCAGGGTCCGGTTTCTGCACACACACACACACACACACACAAAAGGTGCAGTGAATCGGTATATATGAAACACGTAAAATTTGTTCTTGATTTATGATGTTTTCTACAATACAAGAGGCGTTAAGATAGAGTCCTGTCTTGTGTTCCCTTAAGCATCCATTCAGTTTAATAGCGTTGCAAGTTTTCTGAATACAGTGGTGAAGTGCCTCTGATTCAAGGAACATTATGGGATCTAAGCTCATATCACATTCTAGCACTGTGATTTACTGTAAAAAAAATGCTGCATAGTGTTTAGTTACATAAGTAGTGCGGTATCATCAACTTCTTAGCCGATCTAAAGAATATATCAAAGTAGCTATTGAAATCCAAGCTTTTCTCTAGACATGTTCCATGTTTGTAGCAATTGTGTCATATATGTATAAACGGGGTTGCAACAGAGACTTACTGCACCTGATCAATGAGGAGCTCTATTTTCTTTTTCCAGACCAGTGCATCTTCAATATCGTGAGCGCCCATCTGTCAATCGAATTCGCTAGATAAATAAGGGGATGACTGTGGTTCTGTTTAAGGATTGAAGCATTAGAACTAACCGTGATTTGGTGCTCCTTTTCTTTCTGGTTATAAACACACAGGACATAAATCATCTGAAAAGAAGAAAACAATCCAAAGTAGGAATGAGAATAACAACATGAAAACTAGCTGTTGTTGCCGAGTAGAAAATCACGTGGCCGCGCAACACTTAGACAGATGCATTATGCAGATAAGCCAAAAGCTTGTACCCGATTATAGACCCTGAAAAGGAACATTTTGAAATTGCTCGCAGCATGTACAAATATGGGCCGTTTCATATAATCAATTTTGAATTGCTTAGATGGGAGTGGATCCTTTTGCAGAAAAATGGTAAGTCTCAGGCATTATGTAATATTTCAAGAAAGGGAACAAACATGCATCTATTAAGTTTCTTGCATTCCTGCTACAAGGCCGTAATGTCATTTACTCAGTAATGCATCATCTGCACCGTACCCAAGAACATTACTGACCAAATGAAATTGAGAATTTAAGCTGGGAAACAAATTAAAATCGGAGAGCAAACTCACTTGCCCATGATGAGTCTTGAGCCCTCTATCCTCCACCCTGCAGTTCCCATCTATCAGCAGGGACTTGAGGGGAACCTGGATGCACATCCGAAATTCCACTAAATTATTAATCATTGCAAGAATGCAGATAACAAAAAAAAGGGGAAATCTAAAAACACCAACTTCATAATAATTAACTGATGGTAATAAAAGTAGGCAACCACATAGCACCAAAAAAAAAGTCCACTGCTCAAAAAACCCGAAATTGTTCAACATTTCGATTTTCCTGTAAATTACATTGAGAACGGGCCCTAGCTAGGAACTAGAGAAATGGTAATCAAGCAGGAAATGCGCACCATGTTATCCTTGGGCTTCTTCTTGTAGTAGGCGAGCAGCCTGCTCTCGAGCACGAAGTAGCGCGTGTGGAAGAAGGACCTGCCGATCTTGCGGCGGCCGTAGCGCACCATCCATCCCTCATGGTGCACGGCGGCGGCCTCCCTGACGGCGGCCACCGCCTTGGACACCTCGCCGCTCTTGGCGGTGGCGGTGGCCGCGGCCGCGACGTCCTTCCAGGAGATGGAGGCGGACTTGGGGTTGTTGGCCGGGAGCTCCCCGCTCTTGGCCGCCTTCGCCGCCGCGGCCTCCCGCCTCGACGCCGACGAGCTCAGCATGGTGGTTGGCGCACGCACCAAGCGTTTGGGGCCGATCGCCCGGCGATCGGAGGAGGAGAGGGAAGCAAAGGGGAGGGAACGGTTGCAAAGGGTGGCCGGGCGGGAGACGCGCGGCGGTGGCCATATTTGACATTGATTAAGCTCCTAAATATAGTACTATAGTTGAAGGACCAAAGCATGACGAATGCTCTCGTCTTGGATGGTCTTCTTAGTTAGGATCCATCATATATATACTCCTGTTTTATAATGTAGCCTCAATACGTCTTATCATGTTTATCCATCAAGGATTTAAGAGTGCAGTTAACTAGTTATTGTGACATTTTTCACTACACACTCCTAATTAAATGCTTTAAAAGAAGAGAAATAGTTGCACGTGTTACTTCCTTTGTTTTTTTACATGTTGCATTTGGTTTGTTCTAAATCAAACTTGTTCAACTTTGACCAAATTTATAGAAAAAAAAACCTTATGCCTTGTTCGTTTCATCCCTTCCCCAGAGGTATTGGAGTGTATTGAGATGTATTTTGACTTATTAGGGATTCAATACGACCCAATACCTTAGGCCTTGTTCGTTTCATCCCTTCCCCAGAGGTATTGGAGTGTATTGAGATGTATTTTAACTTATTAGGGATTCAATACGACCCAATACCTCCCAATACCTTTGGGCAAAGGGATGAAACGAGCAAAGCCTTAGGGCTTGTTCGTTTTGAGTCGTATTGAGGGGGATTGAGTCGTATTGGGACGTATTAAATCCCTAACAAGTCAAAATACCTCTCAATACACTTCAATACCTCCCAATACCTCTGAGAAAGGTATTAAACGAACAAGGCCTTAAGAGTTTTTTTTTTGGAGGATATATAAGGAGAGCTAGGGAGGCAATCAAATTGGCGATGTGCACAGTGGCGTGCCGACGCTGCAGGTGTATCAGCGTATGGCAGAATTCGCGGTAGGGAGCAGGAAGATGTAGATGGGTAGAGGCAGGGGAGTGAGGTGAGAAGAAAGGAGGACTCGAACATGACAGTTGATCGTCATGCAAATCCAAGAGTTGTGGCTGGTCTGAGTGTAACCACTGAAGGGTGGGTTCAGATTACCTTAAGCCATGTAAACTGTCAATTAGAAAATGACTCTTAATACACAGATATATTTAACTTTCTCGCTGTGATTCGGAACAAGCCTTTTTCCGAATGGCGTGCAGACTAGAGAGTAAAGGTGTACAGAACAGCAAACTTCATTGAAGCCAAAACCATTGTACATAGTAGTTACAAAAAGTTAGCTGTAGTTAGCACAAGTATAGGAAACAAAACCAAAGGCTAATGATAAAAAGGCAATTGCGTAAATGGCAAAATGCTATTCCACCAGGATTGGAAAATTTGGGCAGTTAGTCTACAAATATGTCGACGAAACCAGCAGTCATCATCAGATGCCACTAATTTTTCGACAAGTAGAGTGATAGGATGTCATTCTGCAGGTCATCATTTGTACCATCCGGTAAGCACGTATCTTAACCAGAAGCAGAAGACGCAACATAGAGCCTGTCAGACATGAGGACGAGGGGTTATGATACCAAAATGAAACTGCATGACCAATGTTCACGTGGCCATACATCACAATGCATATATATGACCTTGGGATCTGTAGGGGTTGCTTCAATAAACGGGCTGGTAAAAAGCACAAGTTTAGTTGAAATTATTATTTTGTGTTGACGTTTCCTAACATAAGAAAGCTAATTCCATGATGCAATCATGCAATATCAAGAAATGAAAAACAGAGACATTGCATGCTCAATTTTGGTTTAAGACAGCATGCTGATTCACATTGACTTGCAGTCTTGCACTCTGACAAAGCTTCATACAGTTTCAACATAAGCATCTACACTTTGTTCTTTCTTAAATTCTCTAGCTAAGTATCTCCGGCTCTAAATTCAGAATAACAATTTTTGCAAATGTAAATGATGATGACTTCATTGCAGCATAACCACATTGCCAACTAGTTCATGAAGTATTTGGAAGTCAAGAAACAAAATTGCAATAAAGCGAGATAGCAGTCTGCAACAAAGGGGCCTTTCAGTATACCTGAAAAATAAGGAGCCTTATGCAAAGGGCCTTCTCTGAGCACTTTCCAAATATTCTAAGGAATATGTTGACCAGATTTCCATCTTTGGTACCAGTCAACAGACCTGTTTGAGGATCAAACCTATGGACAGAAGCATAGTTTGGAAACTTAATGAGAATTCATGGCACAATAAGTTATCTCCATGATTCCAGGTTTTCAAAGCAATACAAAAGTACCTTGGCAACCTATGTCTTGGGCAAGGAACAAAGTGAAAGAGCTGCAGGAAATAGAGCAATAAATTCAAAGTGTAAGCATATAAAGCACCTGCTTAGCTATCAATGGAGTCATGACAAAGGAATTAGATGACAAGCATTTATACTGACCTGCGGGACTGAACACAAGAAATTGAGAACTTGAGGTAAAAAGAAGAGCAATAACGTCTCGCTGCAACTCAAAACAGTCATTGATCAGCTGCAGTTGTTACCTATAATAACAGGTAAAGTAAACTGTGTGTGAATCTAGTGTATGCTAATACTACAGAAGTGTTGATGGGAAAAGTTTGGGTTCATAGTAAAGATAGCTCTTCAACCCCAAACATCCAACCTACAAAGGTTGGTAACAGAAAATGTTTAGAAACTGGATGTCCTATTTGGCAAGAGTTCTTCTGGGTCTAATCCACTACAAGTAACTTCAGAATCCATTGCAACTCCTCCCAGAAAAATAGAATTCCAAAAAACTGACTGCTTTCAGAAAGGATAGTTTCTTTACTTTCTGACAAAGAAAACTGCAAACACTTTATTTGCCTTAACTGTGTCAATGATATGTGGGACCCACATGTGTCACTAACAATAGCAAAAAATGGTATTGTGAAAAAATTGCAACAGCACTGTGTGTGGTTTTATTTTAACCCACATGTGTCACACATCTTTTGTATATTAACCCCTGGGCATCTATGAAATACAGAGTGGCTACTGTTAACACTATGCGGTTCACTAATTCAGATGCTAAGATGCAGCACAATATTACTGAAAAACTGGGAAACAAACATAGGGGATATGCTTTTATGAGCATGCGCCCAAGAACAAGGGAGCAGTTGACAACAGACCGCACGGTGCTAATTGCATCACTCCACATCACAACCGGTCAGATGTTGAATAAGCTGGCTAAGTATTCTAGACTGATAAATAATGAAGTAGTAAAATTTGTGACCGAGGCCATTAAGGAATGTTTACCTGAAGTGTCCCAAGATTCCTACCACAGCCAAAGCCATTCCAGCGAAATAGGTGTATGTATCACCAACAAAAACAATTGAAGGATACCTGATGCATGCATGTACAGATGATGTCTTTCCCCTAAGAAGGCAAAAAAATTCTCTGATCTGAACAGATATAGTGCGCTTCTCAAGGTCCTTACCAGTTAAAAGCTAGCAAAGCTAATGACGTGGTTAGGAACGGCAAGACAAGGTAAATAGAGAATTCATGAGCTTGCTGAGTTTCAATGTCTGTAGAAGATCCTATGCGCATTACATTATGTATCAAAACCTGGAAAATGCCACACGCCATCAGGAGATGAGTGGTATTCAAGATTTATGTACTTCAGATATGGAATATGTTTATACCGCAGCAGATATAACAACTGACTGCCCAACTTCAAGTCCATTTATGCCAGCATGTATATTTATCGAGTTTGTACAAAAGACTGCTAACAAGAGCATGAATAGCTTGTAAAATACACCTGCATGCCGAAGGAAATGAAAGGTCAGCGGAACAGCTTCTGATTATAGAATCAGAATTCAGAAATAGGAGTCACCTACAGAGCAGAATTTGGAATATGCTTCATAAGCAAAGCAAATAAGTAATCATGCAATTGAGGAGCCTTTTATAATAGTTCACAAAAACGAGCACTGAAGATAGATTATTATCTAGAATTCCTACCGATCAACATCCGCACACCAAGCATAAAGGCATAAAGCACTGTTGCCAATAGTGAAACAAAAACCTTAAGCTGTTAAATGTTTTTTTTCCCTCTCTCGAACCGGCAAGAGAGCTGCCTGTCATTATATTAAGAGGGAAAAGAGATGGCACATCACACTATCACAGTCCAAACAGAAACAAGACCCAGAGCAGAAAAGGAGCAGAAGGAGATGAGAAACAGCTAAGACCTAAAGGTACAGGGGATAAAAGGCCAGATGCTCGCCACTAAGCAAGAACATGGTGAACCATAGACGCTGTTTACAGAATTATCATTCTCGATCACAAAATATCAAGTTCTATAAAAAATTGAACAGACAGGTTGTGAATCCCATATAACTATAAGTGATAGACTTACACGAGATGAGGCCAGTCCAAGTGGTGAGTTTCATGAGGTTTCATGCACATTAAATAGGCTGCCACATAGGATTTTTTGATGACATGGCGTCACATTTAAGAAGAGAGATGAAAAGATGAAACTACCTCTACACGGATACCAACTTGTGATGAGTCTTGAAATTAAATGCACTTTGGAGCCTATGAAACTACACCATGAAATTTTGCATTGGGAGAGAGAGTTTCAAGCCGCATTTCATATCCTTGTTGCTTATGTGGCTACCTAGGAAACATCAACATGAAATCCCCCACTGGGATTAGCCTGATAAGCACATGAATCTGTGTTCCTCGATATAAAGAAGTCAGCTAACTTCTCCATATTTCGCAAATATCCAAAAGACTGTAAACATTATTCCACAAAAAGCCCTTTTTACAAAATATTACTCTGTATGAAGTTTTGTTACCGTCACTGACCTAGTAGTGGCACATTTGGGCCAAGATCCAAAGTGGAGGGCTTATATTGGACAATGAAAAGGCTAAAGAGCAAAGACTTGCTGGGCACTTTGCCCCACAAAGTGAGGAACACAATAAAACAGCACCAACAGGCAACACTTGCTAGACACTGTACTATATCTTATCAGTTATGAATTATGATCAAGAGCCAATGACTAACAAGTGCATAATAGAACTTCATAGTGAGATATGCTATGCATGTGGATTTCACTAATTATCTTCTGATTGTATGTAACAGTAAAAAGAGCATAAATGCCACAACCACAGAATAGTAAATATATAGTTCAACCTGCTGTAAGCTTATGCACATACCTAGCTCCAAAACTGTTAGTCCAACATAAGGAGTTAAAGGCTTTGGAATGATGATGGAAGTGCCACCAGCATATGCCATCAACAAAGGAAGTGCTGCAATCGTGGGCAGCGCCAGTTTCCTGTTTCAATATAAACCACTCCAAAATCAATTTGTCCGCAATGCAACAGTGGTAGCACATCGCTATTCAAGTGAACAGAAAGACAGTCAGGAAAGCAACATACACTCTCCATGGAATATCAAGAACATCGTCAACAAATCCAAGAAGAATCATAAAACAGACTGATGCCAATGCTGCATTATATTCAACAAGCCACTGCAAAAAGAAATAACAAAAGTAACTTTGAGACATGTTTCAGTGAATAAGATAGTTTGTGAATGTCTAAAATATAACTGGTTGCAGCATACAATGGAGTCTTCTGTGTAATGAAACTGCTGAAATATAATTGCAGTGACCAAGTAGACAATCCCAACAACAAGACCTAGTGCCTCAGGCCTGCAAAACAAATACAACGTTTGATTATAGCTGTAGCCGGATCCTGCATAAGCTTTTGGGTGAATGGTGCATACAGTGATATTATTCAACTTACTATACTGTGGCTTCAGTTGTTCGATATGAATTCCTACACGGTTGTCTAAAATTCTAAGGATGTGCCTTTGAGACCTAGTTAAAAGTGTCTAGTGTCAGAACCTTAAGTCACATATATGTACTAACATGCATCATATTCATCAGGGGAGAAAACATTGATGGGACATCAACCTTCTCCAGAAGGCACCTTTTATCTATCTTTTTCTAAAGAAATGTAATCCAGAGAACCAAAAATGGATAGATTTTTCTAAAACTAGCCTTCAAGTAAGTTAGATTCCATAATAACTAGCAAGTAGCAAGAAGCAACCTCTAATTTCTAAATTATGCACCTTTTTCCTTAAGCAACCTCTCTCTTTTCTAAGACAATTTCCAAGTTATGCACCAGAACCGAGCAAACCAGCTAGCTTAGCCTGTGCAGCATGTTCACTTCAATCGAGCTAAGATCAAGTCTATTAACAGTACAGTTGCATCAATAAACCAGCAAAACATGTCCTGGAGCCAAGCACTTGAATCGAGTTAAATCTTACTCCTAGAGCAATGGCATTTGCAAGATGACATGTTGCGCACTCACACTTTGATTTCGCCCGTGGGCAAGCCCTTCTTGTTGATGTCGTAGCCGAACATCCGGCGGCGTAGGTGGTAGCGGGCGGCGACAGGGATGAGCTTGAGCACGATGAAGAAGCCGCCGAGGCTCATGGCGCCGCATTTGAGGATGGATTCCCGCAGATCAGCGTCCAGGGGGTAGTGCACGAACGCGAGGTACGAGAAGGGCGCGAGGAAGAGCGCCGCCGCCGCAGCCGCCACGCCCAGGTTCGGCGGCCGGAGAACCGGTTCCTTCGCCGGCTCGTCTGGCGCCGCAGCCGTATCTGCCGGTGGCGGCCGCGTAGGCGGGTCGCCAGCAGCGGTCGCCGCGGGCCTACTGCGGGCGGCCATGGGAGAAGCGGTTCGGGGGTTCGGTGAATTGGCTCCCGACGAACTAGCTGCTCGAGGCCTCGCGGTGTGCGCGGCGGTGGCGGGCTGGCGTCTGGAGATCGCCGGCGGCGGGCAACGAGAAGGGTTCTATTAGAGCGGGCGCGGGGTGACGTGGAGCGCCCTCATTGGCTGCAGTCACGTGTTCGGCCGTCGGGCAATGGAGAATTGGATGTCACAGCTGGGAAGAGTCAGGCACAGGAGGATGAGGAGGCGCCCAGGAAGATTACGGCAGCAGTGACAGAAAGCGGAAACTGAGCTATGTAATCGAAAACTATGAGTATGACATGTAGGCCCTGCGTGGTCAGTAGGTAGAGGCATATAAGCCTATATATCTGTAACGGAGGAAACAACACTGTTTCCGAAAAGAACTACCGGCTGAGGAAGGGAGACGATCTCTCCCTCTGACCTCTGAGATTCAATTTCGTTCTCGTGATTCCTGTGATCTTGCTCACGCTCCTGGTTCGAATCTCGTCGGTGTAGCTTAGGGCGATTTGCCAGGAGACCTTCCATGATTAACAGGGCCACCCAAGCAATAGGTTAACAGGTCACGGTAACAGAAAACATCCATAATGAAAGACCCAAGGAAAAGAAAACGTCAAGGGGGTGCGACTAGAAAGTACGTTTTAATCACGTCATCCATGTAAAATATGCATACAAATCTTCACCTTTTACCTTTCGATGCTCAACTTGCAGGCAGACTCATAGCATTGGACGCAAAACTTGGGGCTACCAAAGAACGAATACATACGAGTACATGACACTGCCATGATGGTGGGGCACTTTAAGATCATCAGACCCACACCCACCAAACCCAACGCTTGTTCCATCTGGCAAACGAACTGTGTATGAATTGATCGGATGCTTTCATGTGTACCAAGAAACTTAGGAGAGAGTGCAAGGTCGCAATAAAAATTAAGCACAAGGGATTTTTAAACAAATTAAGCATAATGGATTGCCATATTTGGAGGTAAAGATCCCTTATTCACCCTCCATCCTAGCTATCACTGAGTTTGGCCCGGGGCCGCGACCGTCAGACAGGTAGCGGACCTGGCGGTGCGGTAGCGTCCCACGGAGGGTGGCAGCGAACCAACGATGAAACGATTTGAAATAGAACACTGGATGAAACGGTAAGAATTGAGAGTCAATTGCAGTGTTTTTCACTGGCGTAGCACCCAGAGTGACATCACCGGTGTTGCAGCACCGGGAGTTGAAATCCCAGAACAGAAGATAGAGTGAGAAAATCCAGTAGAGAGACGTAACCAGAAAAAAAACTGCCGCCTCGGACTCAGGTCAGCAGACGGGCTCCTTCGCAGACTCTACTCATTTGCCACCATCTTCAAAGACCTCACTGAGAAAATGTACCGAGATTGACATTGCCAGAAAAAAAAAACTGCACGCCCAAGGTAGGCAGCAACAACAGTCCCTGTCCCTCCCCTCTGTCAGCAGACAGGTTCCTTCACATGCTCTACTCATTTGCCAGCATCAGTGGGGGCTCCTTCAAAGACCTCACTGCCCAGCATCCGCCGGGGCTCCTTCAAGAAAGGGGCAGATTGAATTTAGGATTTATTACTTACTCTACAGCTACTTACGGAGTAACAATATAAATCTCTCTAGTCAATGATTTACCTGGTACTGGGGCCTGGAATCGAGGGTTAGGCGCATAACCTCGCTTCTGAGCTTTCTTTGCCTCTACATCCAGCTCAAACTCAGTCAATGATAGGTAGGATGCGTTGAATTTGGCAATTAGGAGTTCACCATTCTCCCCGATGAAATCAGCTACTGTTTGAAACTTCGTCAGCAACCCTATCAGCTCAGTCAATAGGCCTGGGCAAAAGGTCCCGCTCTTGAAAGCACTCAGGACAATACCTGAGAAAGAGTCCCAATGGTGTATAGTGAGATGAAGTAGAGCTGACAAAGGAGATGGGTCCTCACGCTGATCGATCCTACGCTTCATCTCCATCTGCATTTCCAGGCTTCTGCGTGCCTCACAGTAGAGGAGCATGAATGAGTGCATTGCCCTCCGAAAGGCTTTTGTTACCACAGGTCTTGACTCAAACATAACTGCCTCAAGAAACATCTCGGTAAGACATTGTCTGCTTCCTCCTGGGCACAAAAGCTCTCTACAATAAAGAGAAAGTCCGTTTTGTGTCAGATTTAAAGCACACGCAAAGGCACAAGTACACTACATCTACCAGAAGGTCTCTTCAAATGAGAATACATTTACATGTCATTGTAGTCGCTACCCATGTCTATGGTGGAGCAGTTGTTGGTGATGAAGTCTGGGAGTGACTTCATTTCATTCTTGAACACACGCCACTTCCTTGATACGAATTCGCTCCTTCCATCTTCAAACTGCTCAAGAACACGAACACGGAAAGCTACATAGTATAAACAATCATCCTTCATAAGGTGATCTACCTCATATTCCTCAATTTGGGGAGTAAACAACCGCACAATATGCAAACTGCTTATAATCTTCTTATCCTTGCAGCCCTCTTTGCTGTTCTTGCCTTTCCCATTTATCTTGCCCTTGCTGTTCTTGTCCTTGCTGTTCTTGCCCTTGCTGTTCTTGCCTTTGCCCTTGGAGGCTGCTCTGGCTGCAGAATCCTCTTTTGGGAAAGGAACTCCCAAGGGGGTCACATGAATGCTGCATCCAAACAAATTAATGATCATGGGTGAAAGATTGATCTCCCTTTGCCGCAGAATGTTGAGATTATCTAGGTATTCAGTTCCACTGCCATGCATATTGACCCTGTGGACATGGACATCCTAAAAGGTAAAGAAAAATTAGTCCACAGATATTAACAAAGTCTGAATAGATGAAGAAACCTGAAACAAACAGTAATCACTAGAAGAACACAATTACGTTTCAGTCCCTCAATACAAATTGCTCCTGCATTCTACTGGAAATTTTACAAACTAAAGGAACAATGCTGTCAAACAGACTGATATTACATTGTGTAAGAAGCAAAACCTTTTTGTGGCATGAGCACCAAAGGATATGGCATAAGTAATTCATAAAGTGCATATAGCGCAACATGACTACCCAAAAGACCTTGTTTTCTTATAGTGTAAACTAAGGCAGGGAGAAAACAGAGCGATGCCACCCGACCCAGCGCCGCACCGCTCCGCCGCCTCGGCGTCGCCATCCCCGGCGGCGTCGCCCAAGCTCCTCCGCCGCCCCCAGCCCGCCCCGTCCACCTCACCAGCCTCGCCTCCCGCATCCACCGCCAGCTCCCCCCGACCCAACCCGTCCAACAAATCGCCGCTCACCCCGCCCCCAGATCCAGACCTATGGAGGGAGACGCCGCCGCCACCGCCGCCGCTTCGCCGCCGACTCCAAGACCCGCTGGACGACTTCATCGTGCCACCCACGCCGGACAGCACCTCGCCCCCACTCTCCTACGCTGAAGTCCTGCGCCGTCCTCCACCTCAGCGTCAGATCCACCGCTCGCCTGCCCCGCATCCACCTCCGCCTCCACCTCGACGCCAGCTCAGATCCGCCATTAATGTCCCACCAAGAAGCAATTACTACGCCGCCCGAGCCTCTCCGCGCTTCAATAGGCGACGCGACGGGGCTCTGCATCGCGCCGCGGCCTCCGAATCCGCGCGGCCGCGCCAGCCCCAGCCTGATGGCGATGGGTGGACCCGCGTCAAGGAGCGCTACTGGAGGAAGAAGGTCAACCCAACGGACAACACCTCTGCCCCAAATCCAGCTCGCGATCCTCCGAATTCAAGAAGGCGCCCATCTCCGCCGCGTCGCATTTCCTCCCCAACCGCCGAAGGACACAACCATTCATCTCGTTCCCCAACGGCCGGCACAGAGACAGTCATCACTCCAGCTGCAGAGGCAAGGGCTCTCTTCCTCCTCAAGACAAAGGGGAGGTGCTTCCAGTGTCTGGCTCGCGACCATCGCGCAAGCGCTTGCCGGGACCCCATTCGTTGCCTGCGCTGCCTCCGCTCGGGGCACCCGCAAAGGATTTGCCCCTTCAAGCCGCGACACCAGCACCCCCACACCGACAAGCACAACAAGCGCAGGACATCTCGCCCCAACGCCAGCTACCAGCAACAAGCTCCACCCCGGTCCCCTGCTAGGATGGCTGGCTTCCAGGTGGGCGACCCGGATCTCAGGCCAGAGGAGGACGTCATCCACATCCCAACCTCCTTTGAGCTGGAGCGCGAGCTGCGCGACTGGGAGGGGAACGCGCTCGTCACCTGGGCCATGCGCGTCCCTCCCAGCACCACGGCGAGGAACCTGGAAGACGCAATTGCTGATGAGTTTCGGTTGCGCCAAGGTGACGTCACCGTCACTCGACACCTCCCTGAAGCCTTCCTGATCCGCTTCCTACATCGTCGACACTGTGAGGAGGTGAGCGCCAAGGGCAAGTTCAGCTACAAGGGTGCTGATGTATGCGTTCGCCCGTGGAGGAGCCTCACCGGCGCTCTCGCCGCGGCTTTGTTCTACCGGGTGCGCATCGTCCTCGACGGAGTGCCCCGCCACGCCTGGATGCCGGACATCGTCGAGCGGCTCGTCGGCCGGACGTGTGCCCTCCAATGCATCGACACCAACCTGCTGCATCCTGCTGACACCCGTGGGATCGAACTCTGGGCGTGGACGGCGGACCCAAGCAAGATACCGAAGCGGATGTGGTTGACCTTGACGACAGGCACCACGGAAGGTTCGTCTTCTTCTGTGCAGATTTCTGAGATCCCGCCCTCACGCTGGCAACGGGGCATCAAGCACCCCGTCTACATTCACCTGTGGGAGATCCACAACTATGCTGGGGTCACCACTGACCCACGTGAGCCGGACGTGGCTGTGGGCAAACCAGAGACGCGCAGGCTCCCATGGTACTGGGGCGTCAAGGACGGACAACGGGAGATGGCGTCCGCCTTCCCGCCGTTCCACCACCCGCCTCCGCCGCGGGTGCCGGAACGCAGGGACGAGCGTCAGGAGGCAGACCGGCGCGATCGCGAGCGCAGGGATCGTGCTGACGACGCACGCCGTGCGCGCGGCGACGATCACCCGGACTTCCACGACACACACGGGTGGCGTCACGACGACCACGACGACGACCGCGACTACGGGCCACGCGGCTCTCGCGGACATGGGCGCCGTGACGACAGATATGGCTCTCGGCGCGACGCGACACGCCGTGAGCGTTCTCGATCACCTCGTCGGCCTGGAGGCCACAACTACGGCGGCAGAAGAAGGGCGTCCTCCCCTGCACGCAACGACGAGCACGCCGTACGCCGGGAGCGTTCGCGCTCCCGCTCACCTCGTCGGCGCGAGGGACACGTGGGCACTGGCGGCCAAAACGACGACACCTACGCCAAAGAACTTGAGGCTCGCCGTCAACGCGACCTCAAGCTCATGTTCCACCTCAAGACGGCCACCATGCACGACGCGGCCAGCAAGATCTTCAACCTGCAGAGCAGGAAGCCGACCACCTCCATACGCACCCCGCTCCAGGTGTTCCAGTCGGTGTCGCGCTTGGCCGACCAGCCGGGGGATGAAGCCTGGTTCGGCTACAACAACGACCAGTACAAGGTACCACGTGCAAGAGTCCACCCGCCTATCCCGATCGGTCGTGCCTTCTATAGAATTAAACGAGCTATACCTTCTGCCAACTCACCCTCCGTCCAGGAAGTTGATGAAGCGCTCTCCAAGATGGTTGCGGTACAACTACCCCTGCAGGTCGACGCTCACCAGGAAGCTGAATTGGAGAACAATGAACCTGTGCAGAACGACCCGGAGGTTGCGCAGCCACCTGAAGCACCACATGAGCTGAACATCCAGCCAACAGAGGCTATACAGCCACTTGCAGAACAACAGGAGCTGAACTTACAGCCTGCATCGCCACTGGGAACCGCCAGCATCACTCCGAACCAGCAATCAGCTCAGGTCTGCTCGTCAACACTGCATACACCTAGTACATGTGCAAATTTGAGCGGCATGGCTGAACTATTCTCTACTCCGACCCAGCCCCTGCTCCCCCAACCACCAGTGGCTCCCGGCAAGCGCGGACGACGCCTGAAGAAACCACCAGTGGAGATCGGGAGCCTCAGGCGAAGCAAAAGACAGGCCTGCAGCAGGCTCAAGCATCTCCCGGCGGCAGAACGTGCTAACCATGTCCTCTGCAGGCGCCTGGGGTACATCAAGGACGACATCACACCGGCGGAGCAGGCCATACAAGAATTCATCTCAACCTTCAAGGGGCCGATGCCTCAGTACATCGTGGCCGCGCTGACGGCTGTATTCTGCCTCGATGACGACGACATCTGCCGGGCCTCGGCAGCCCTGATCAAGCTCGGCGGCCCGGAAGCGGCCGATGACGCCGCGTGACATGCTGTGCCTCATGCATACACACAATCTGCAGACCCCGAGCGACAAGGCCGCCATATATCCGTTTACTTTCATGTTGCTGAGAACCTGCTACTGCACTGCGCTCGTCTCTACTTCTAAGTCTACTACTGCAACCTTGTCCTGGTGCGACCCTCTGCGTAGGGCTTCAAGCAGCACCAGATGCCCCAAACTACTGTGCGTCATTTCTACTGAATCATGCGCTCCTGTTTTAAGTTGCCGGACTATCTTTATGTGTGGCCAAACAACCTGCCCCGTCGTTTGCATCGCTGCTCTCACCAAGAGCCATATGGAGTTTATACACGTTTCAAATATGACAACAAAGCATGAACTTGATATTATCTGCTGGAACGTCCGCGGCCTTAACTCGCAAGCACGACGATCGACCGTCCAAGAAACACTAACCACCACATCTTGCCACATTATCTGCCTACAAGAAACAAAATGAGAGATATCGATGCACAGCTCGCGCACTCCTTAACCGGTTACAAATTACGCAGCTACGACTTCCTCCCAGCTGGAGGACTTTCTGGGAAACGAGGGGGCATTCTTCTACTTTGGAACGACAGCCTGGTTGACATCCAACACATAACCAAGCACACATACTCCATTAGCGTGACGGTCACCATATTAGCGAGCGGACAAACCTTCACCCTGACTACTGTATATGGTCCGTCAAAAGATGCTGAAAAGAACGCGTTCCTAACAGAGATCAGAAACATTGCGCCGACGCCGGGAACTAAGTGGCTACTCCTAGGGGATTTTAATCTTATATACAGAGCAAGAGACAAGAACAACTCAAATCTCAACCAGCGACGCATGAAAAACTTTCGAGATACTCTCAACCACTGCAAATTAAAGGAAATTCACCTGCAAAATAGAAAGTTCACATGGAGCAACGAACGTCGTAATCCAACGCTGGTTCGCCTAGACAGAGTCTTCTGTAATGAATCATGGGATATTGCGTTTGCGTCACACATCCTACAAGCACTATCAACCTCTCTTTCCGACCATTGCCCTCTACTCCTATCCAACCAAGAGAACCCTCGACGACCACGCCATTTCAAGTTCGAAAATTTTTGGACGTCGATGCCAGGCTTCAACCAAGTGGTGCAAACAGCATGGAGCGCCCCAAACACGCACACTAACCCGGTACTCCGGCTCAACTCAAAATTAGCAAAAACGGCAACGGCCCTCAGAAAATGGAGCCACACTTTATTCTCCGAGGCAAAGCTTCAGCTCCTTATGGCACAACAAGTCATCCTCCAATTTGACATCGCGCAAGAGTCTAGAACGCTAACCGATGAGGAACACGCTTTGAGAGCAAAACTAAAGAAGAGAGTTATGGGTCTAGCCATCCTCGAACGCCTTAGAAAGCGTCAATGCTCCCGAATCACCAATCTCAGGCACGGTGATGCCAACACAAAATTCTTCCATCTCAAGGTGAACTCACGGAGACGAAAAATCATCACCAAGCTTCGAAAGGACAGGGGTTTGGGATGGGCGACCGCGCATCAAGACAAGGCGGAATTGGCGCACAACCATTTCGCAAACATCCTCGGCAGACCACAAGACAGGGAGCTAGACTTCAATTGGGACCTCTTGTCCTGGCAGCCCATCGACCTGAGCTCACTGGACAACGACTTCACCGAAGAGGAAATTAAAATGGCCATAAATCTAATGCCGAAAGACAAAGCCCCAGGACCGGATGGATACACGATCAATTTCTTCCAAAAATGTTGGGCGACCATCAAGCCAGACGTCATGGCCTTAATCCATGCATTCCACAGCCAGCGCCACGATTTTTTCGATGTCCTCAACTCGGCAAACATTGTCCTCATCCCCAAGAAAGAAGGTGGCGATAGTATATCGGACTTTCGACCGATAAGCCTTATCCATGCAATCGCCAAAATTATTACAAAGGCCATGGCCCTACGGTTACAACCATACATGAACAATCTAATCTCCAATGTGCAAAGTGCCTTCATCAAATCGCGAGCGATACACGACAACTTCATGTATGTAAAAAACATTGCCCGCCGCTTTCACACCTCCAGAACACCAGCACTCTTGCTCAAACTTGACATTTCCAAGGCCTTCGACTCAGTCCGATGGGACTATCTCCTAGAACTCCTAGGACGGCGAGGATTTCCCCTGAGATGGAGAAGCCGGATCGCCACACTACTCAGCACAGCGACCTCCAAAATACTCCTAAATGGCGCACCGGGCGATGACATACAACATGGTAGGGGACTCCGTCAGGGCGACCCCCTATCCCCGCTACTCTTCGTTCTGGCCATTGATCCGCTACAAAAGCTGCTGGAACTGGCAACAGAAAGGAAAGCGCTCACCAAACTACGAGGCAAACAGGCGCGATTACGCTTATCCCTGTATGCGGACGACGCTGCCATTTTCATCAACCCAACATCGGAAGACGTTATCAACCTAAAGGCTCTACTCGACAACTTCGGACGTGTCACAGGCCTAAACACAAACATCCAGAAGAGCTCGGTTGTACCTATCAGGTGTGCTGGATTGGACCTTGATGCCATCCTTGCGCCCTTCCCAGCAGCCAGGACGTCTTTTCCGATCAAGTATCTGGGGCTCCCACTATCACTAGGCCGACTAAAAAAGACTGACTTCCAACCGCTCGCAGACAAGGCCCATAGCAGATTGGCCAATTGGCTTGGAAAACTACTCACGCCAGCTGGAAGGAAAACACTCGTGAAGTCCGTTCTAACCTCTCAGCCAATATATTATCTGTCAACCCTCAATGCGCCGGGTGAAGTATTAGAGGAAGTAGACAAACGCCGCAAACGCTTCTTATGGACGGGTACGGATCAGATTGCGGGAGGAAAATGCAAGGTGGCCTGGACAAAAGCTTGCATGCCTACAAAACTAGGCGGTCTAGGCATATTAAATCTGAAGAAGTTTGCCCGCGCCCTCCGTCTGCGCTGGCTCTGGCAGGAATGGAAGACGCCACACAAACCTTGGGTTGGCACGCCGGTCCCGTGCAACAAGAAAGACCGATGCCTATTCGCAGCAGCCACAACAATCACAATAGAAAATGGAGAAACTGCAAAATTTTGGCAATCTGCGTGGATGCAAGGCCTCTCCCCCAAGAACATTGCGCCGACCATCTACAAAATCTCTAGAAATAAGCGGCGCACAGTCAAGGAAGCACTGACAGGAGATGCATGGGTGCGAGACATCAACCCAACAGCCCTCACATCCAGTACGACCATCCAAGAATACATCACGCTTTGGATGAAACTTAGAGATGTCCAACTCACGGAGGGGGTCCAAGACTCGATCATATGGAAGCTAACAAAAAACGGTGAGTACTCAACAGCTTCGGCTTACGAGGCACAATTCCAAGGCACCATCCCATCCCACATGGAACCCCTTATTTGGCGCGCATGGGCACCGCCAAAGTGCAAGTTCTTCTCCTGGCTAGCATACCAGAACCGCCTATGGACGGCAGACCGACTGATCACTAGAGGCTGGCCGAATCAAAAGACTTGCCCACTGTGCTACTGCCACGACGAGACGCTGTTGCATCTACTGACACAATGCCGCTACAGTATAAGGGTCTGGGACCAAGTCTTCCACTGGGTCTCGGCGCATGTCCCCTCGAGGGGGGATTGGACGACCTTCAACTCCATTGAAGAATGGTGGAACAGCATAGGCTCCACACGTGATGCCCCAATTAAAGGGCTGAGATCGCTAATCATACTAGTCTCCTGGGAAATCTGGAAGGAGCGAAACGCAAGAATTTTTCAAAAGCGTTTCTCACAACACAGTCAGTTATCGCTAAAGATTAAGGAGGAGGCGTCGTGTTGGGCCATGGCCGGAGCGAAGCACCTGGGCAGGCTAATCCCGCACGTTGTGTAAATACATACTTAGCGCGAATGTAATGTTTTTTCCTTAAAAGGCCTAGGCCTATTGTACATCTTCTCTATTAATTAATACAAATTCGGCAGTCTTTGCCGGGTTTTCGTTTCAAAAAAAAAAATAATAAACTAAGGCAGGAACCCATATTACAGAACTAAATTGTTGCAACTGTTTTAATGGTATGTTAAAAAACTGTTGTTCATTATGATTGCAGGAAATCATGAAAAAAAACTGAACACAGCAGCCATCAAATTTATATCTAACTGATGTCTTAAATTTTGTACCCATACATATCAGATATGAGTCTTTTATCCACCCAGCCGTTCGGCTGATCTGGGCTGCCGAACGGCTGGGCTGATTAGCCCATCCAGAATCAGCCCAATCAGCCATCGAACAGAGCCGTTGGCTGGGGGCAGGTGGAGACGGAGAAAGGGAAAAAAAAAATCCCTTTTACCTCCTAGACATCAAGCTGAGTTCCGTTTCCTCCCTGGACCGCAAAACCATTTATCTAACCCTCTCAACTATCAAAACCGTATGTTTTACCCTCTTGGTGGTTTAGACAGTGGTTTTCGTTGACGTGGCAGCGGGCCGACATGTCAGTGTGGGCCCCACCTCCATTCACTCTATCCTTCCTCTCTCCAGCGCGTTCCCCTCTCTCTTCCTTGTCTCCGCCGCACGCTGCCGTCCTCATCAGCAGCTGGCCGCGCGGAAGCCTCACCGCTTCGCCGCACACCGCCGTCTGCCTCTGCCGGCAGCCACGTGGGAGCCTCGCCGCTCCACCGCCTGCCGCCGTCCTCCTCGGCAGCCGACCGCACGAGAGCCCTGCTGCTCCACTGCACGCCGCCGACGGTTGATGGTCCCGCACCGTGGCTGCCCTCGGCGACTGTCTGGTCGCGCCTCGGTCCCACAACGCCTGCCTGGCTCGCCCAGTGCCGACGTCCTGCGCTGGCCCAATGCCGCTCCGATCCACGCCGCCAAATTTGGCCATGGGCAGCCGCGACTCTCTCGGCCCCTCCGGCCGCCGAGGTCACGTGCCCCTGCCTCCGACCTGCTCCATAGCTGGCTGCGCGGGAGCCGTCTGCCTCCGCACCCGGCCGCGTGGGAGCATCGCTGCTCCACCGCACGCTGTCGTCCGCCTATGCACCTGGCCGCGCGGGAGCCTCAGCTCAGCTGCACGCCGCTGTCCGCCTCCCCTGCTGCGGGGGATGTGGGGCGACGTGGTGGGAGGGTGAGGAAGCAGGCGGCGCTGCGGGAAGGAGGCGTGCAGCGGAGAGGAGGAAGAGAACGGGAAGGCGCTGCAGAGAGGAAGGAGAGAGAGAATGGAGGTGGGGTCCACACTGACATGTGGGGCCCGCTGCCACGTCACCGAAACCACCGTCCAAACCACCAAGTGGGGTAAAACAGACGGTTTTGATAGTTGAGGGGGTTAGATAAATGGTTTTACCTGGAGAGCCCCCACCCAGGGTTCAATTCCTAGGTGATGCACAATTTGTGAAAAATAAAAAATTTCCTCGCTGGTCCCGTGTGCCAAAGCACTAATGAAGAGATGGCTCATGTTAGCCCGAGGACTGTGTATGGCCCAGGTAGGAGTCTCACGGGTTACGTCTCCTAGTGTCTGGGTGGGGTCGGGGTTCGGGGATTTTCTCGGCCTGTGTGAGAAGGTCTTCTTCTTACATATGATGCCCGGGGGGGGGGGGGGGGGGGGGCTTGCCTCTCGCAGGTCGAGTTTTTAGATAAATGGTTTTACGATCTAGGGAGGAAACGCGGACTCGGCTTGCTGTCTAGGGAGGTAAAAGGAACTTTTTTTCACGGGGAAATGGCCGTTGGGCCGGTCCAAACCGAACGGGCTTTATGTAGCGGGCTGATTTTCAATCCGACTGGAAATAACACAACAGGTGGAATGGTATGGATTCTTAAAAGGAAAAAGTCTCTTTTACCTCCCTAGACATGAGGCCGAGTCCGCATTTCCTCCCTCAACCGCAAAACCACATATCTGGCCTCCTTCAAGTATCAAAACCGTTCGTTTTACCCCCTCGACGGTTTTGAGAGCGGTTTTGGCTGACGTGGCGGTGGGCCCCACATGTCAGCGTGGGCCCCACCACTCTCTCTTCTTCCTCACTCTCCACCGCCGACGAGTTCCAGTTCCGCGTCGTGCCCGCGGCGGCGGCGGCGCTCTCGGCCGCGGACGAGCTCTTCTCCGTCAGGAAGCTCGTGCCTCTGTACCGACCCGCGTCGGCGTCCGCGCCGTGCTCCCCTTCTCCGCCGTGCCTGGAGGTGGAGCCGGCCGCTCCTCCGCGGGACTCCTCCTCGTCCTCCTCGGCCTCCTCCATCGACTTCGGCAAGCAAGCGCGCCGCCCGCCGCCGCCTTCGTCTTGCTCCACGCTGCGACGCGCTCGGCGCCGGTGGCGAACCTGCTCCACCTCATGTCGCGGATAAGATCCGCCACCGCAGACAAGGTCGGCGCCGCCTCTGCGGACGCGAACGAGCCGCCGCATGCGCATCCCAAGCGGCGGGAGCCGGCGTACGCGGCGCACCCGCTGTTGACCGGCGCGTCGTTCTCGGCGTCTGCGTCATCCTTGGACTCCGGCACGAACCCGCGCGCGGCGGCGGCAGCAGCAACAGCGGCAGCGCCGTGGCGTCCACGGGGCACCTCCCGGCCGTCGCTTCGGCCAACAGGGGCCGCGGAGCGCTCGCGCGTGAGCGCGTCCGGGCACGTGGTGTTTGGCATGGTGTCAGCGAGAGGAAGATGGCGAAGAGAGAGGAAGAAGAGGAGAGAGGAAGAAGAGAGAGGGGTGGGGCCCGTGCTGACATGTGGTGCCCACCGCCACGTCAGCCAAAACCGCTGCCAAAACCGCCGAGGGAGGTAAAACGAACGGTTTTTAGATTTGAAGGAGGCTAGATATCTGGTTTTGCGGTTGAAGGAAGAAACGCGGACTCAGCCTCATGTCCAGGGAGGTAAAAGAGACTTTTTCCTTCTTAAAGAAAAGGTAGAATGGTATGTATTGGGGGGCCTCAATCCGGGATAACCGAACGGGCCCATAATCTGAATGCAAGCGACCAGGTTATCTTGTCCAGCCGGTTGTGGACGAGTATAAAGACGTATCGTGTTCATATGCCAATCATTTATATATATCGTGCCGTGCGTTGCTACGGGATAACAACACTTTTGTATTACAATACACCGATCGCACGATAAGATAAAAATACTGCAAAATTAAATATGGCATTAAAGGAACATTTTACTAAAAAAACAAAGTTTGCAATTAGAACTGATTCCTATGGATTTCAATTGAATTTGTTCAGGAACTTTTCTGATGCACAGCACGAAGACTCAGGAACACCATGAAAGACCACGGAGATTGAAAACGGGACAACAAAACTTTTGTATAAAAATACATAGATCGCACGATAAATTAACAATACTATCAAATTGAATGATTCGAGTATATATTAGTGCCTACTACCACATGAGTGGTTCGAGCATAGTTCTTGAATGTAAATTTCTTAGTGGAAAAAAATGAGGTTGGCTTGTAGGTGAGGACCCGGTGTGTCCGAGAACCGGTGGATGGTCGCTTCCTGGTGTGATGAGTGATTGACAACGTGGTGTGGATTGACCCCTTGGCTCAAGTATTGCAGGTGTAGAATGCGGCTTGATTGCATTGGTGCAGGTGAAGAACAGGCGCAAAAGGTCTTAGCCATGGCGGCCTCCGAGGAGCGGAGAGACAAGTGTTGGCGCGCCAAACGCGCACCAAGATCCATCGCAAGCGCACGGATCATTGTAGCTCTTCCCTCAAGAGTATTCCTCCAAGGTTTTTCAATCCGTGGAACTAAAGACTCAAGATCCAATCTAACTAGCAAAGAAACACTTAAAGCTTTGATTCGATCTAATCTACTAAAGATCAATCTGAAGAACGTTAGAGGTAGCACGAGAAAGCATAGAGATAACCGATCTAGATCGCCTAGATCATGCATATGTTGTAGTTCCGAGCAAAGTAGTGAAGCAAGCAAGATGAGAATCTCATTGAAAGCGTCTTTAAATCGTAGCCTCCGGTCTAATTCCCAAGGATCATCGCCATACACGAGTAACGTCCTGTCACGACGCTCTCTATCTGCGAGATGAATCACAAGGGCACGTTCTTCGAACGTGTTGAACATACTTAGTAGATCCGGTATGAGCCCCTAGCCACCACGGCTAAAAGAACATCATGATCGATCTATCTCGATAATAGATCATAGAAGAAGCAAACCCAAGAACGAGCAAAATTATAGAGAGGCACTTGATCGCTAGAACAATCGGAAACTCAAAGACTTCACTATGAATGATTGAATGTACATCATGATCACCACCGGGATCCTACCTTGATCTTGATGAACTAGCTCCAGAACTCCGACGTGGTCTTCCTCGCAGGGTTCCCATGTCGGCTAGGGCAAACCCTAGACAACTAGCACGACCCTCAGCTCTCCGACTCGTGTCCCTCTAGCTTCTCGGCTCCTTTGGCGTCGAATGGAATTGAACCTCTGGCTCCCGAATGGAATGGGAGATATTTATAGCCCCGGGAAACCCTAGGTCAAAGTGGGAGGCGAGGGGCCACAGGAATGGCCTGGGCGGCGCGGCCAGGAGGGCCCTGGGCCGCGCGGCCTGGCCCATTCCTGGGCCGCCTCGGCTTTATCTTTTTCCCCAAGCTTCCTTGATGGTTCTGGAATGTTCATCTCTATGCATGTGGGCCCTAGACGTCGTTTACTTCGGTATAAAATTGTCTCTTGATGACTTTCCATTTGAACTTTCCTTTATCTCGAAGTAACTTGATCTTATCTTCATTTGCTTAGTCCTTAAGCAATCTTGGAGTTTGGCGGGCTGGATCTGGGCATGAGTGGGCTTCTAGTCCATGTCATGGGCGCCTGGGCCCATTAGGCCTCCTTCTCGCGGGCTTCCGGCCTTCGCTTTACGCTTGTTTCCAATTTAGCCCAAAATCCGTCTTGATTTTATCATTTATCCTGCATAAACCAAAATTCTCCAAAAACACATGCATATAGGAATATGGCCCGGTTATTGAGTATGATCATTAGTTTAGACATTAAATTCATGCAATTATCGAAGTTAAACAGGGGTAAAAAGGTGTCATTTAACAGCGCCAACAATCCCCCCATGCTTATACCTTGCTCGTCCTCGAGTAAGTCTTCGATAGAAATCAGCGTTGCCCTCCGATGTCCAATCCCTGCACTTGATCACATACAAGAAAGAACAAAAACACTCCCAAGGATTTTTTTTATTTTAAGTTCAAGTTGTAACCAGCTCTTTCTAGTATGACGGGTAGATAAGAATGAAATGCAACCCATAAAGAATTTAATTCACAAGCTCTCAAATTTAAATAAGTCTCAGGCATAAAGGATTTTGATTTTAAAACAAAACTGAACCAAGATCAATAATTTAAACCTTGCAAAGTTGCTCATGAAAAACTCTCAACTCATCTTGTCTCTCAAACCTGCTAAACACTCAATCCTTTCTTTCTCTCAAGTATAAAAGTATAGGCTTTATCAGGAGCTTGGAAAGGTTAGTCCTAGCAAAGATATTATAATTAAGATATTATCAAAAGAAGAAAAGCTTCTTACGGATTTACCGAGACTCGTCAAAAAGGCCATGAGAAAATAATGTCTTTGTGGAGAGGGAGAGGATGGACACACGCTTTTAGATAGTGGACATGTGCAAATGGCAAGTGATGACAATGGGGCACAAATAAAGTCCTCAATGTCGGATTGCACATGGTTGGAATAATTGAGTATGGAGTGAATCCCTTTTTATGCATCAAGAAATCAATGAAGTAAAAGAACTAAGGAGCATATTTCTTTTTCTTTTTTTCTTCTTTTCTCTTTTTCTTTCTTTCTTTCTTTATTTACCTTTTTCTCTTTTATAATAAATTTTTTATATATGCTCCAAAGAACTCTTAACAACATTAATTCTACTCAGCGATGGTCAGAGATAATGCGATGACTCTCCCCCCATGCTTAAACGATTGCTCGTCCTCGAGCAAATGAGAGGGAAAATGAATCAACGCTGAGCAGAATATGAAATCTTCTAATCTTGCAGAGAACGACTTAGATCTTTAGGAAGGACTTGCACAAAAAATTTCGAGGCCACCAGAGGCAAAAATGCCTCTGGCCGCGCGGCCCAGGGGGGTCCTGGCCGCGCCGCCCGTCCCTTTTTCGTCTCTGTTTCCTCTGATTTTTCTCCGGTACGCTTGTTGTCTCCTCCCAAATGTATATTCTTCAAGTGAAGGCTCTGTCTTGTCAGGAACTCCGTCGAGAATAAATCTCCATACTCAATGTTGAATGGGTTGTGGTCAAGGAGTAATCACGAAAAGAATATTTGGGTTTTGGGGTGGATATCCAGCGAAGTTTGCCTAATTTTCAGTGTGAAAATTAGCAATGCATGGATAGAGAGGCTAGCAATAAGAAGATACGCAAAAACGGAATGGCCAGCTTCTTAGTCTTGTACCGAAGAAAACAAATCTTGAATCAATTCACTTAAAAATAAATCTTGTTTATCTAAGGTTTAGTAAATGATTATTTAGGCTTTGGATGGGTAGGGCAATTTGCAAAGGTATTATTGACAAGGTCAGCACAAAGAATTTTCAATAAAAACTACCTTTGACAAATTTAAACAAGAGAGCAAGATTAATGAATATGGGTCTTTTAGAAATCATAACCATTACAAAAGAAAGAGCCAATGATTACGTTAATTTTAATTCGTGTTTAGGGAGAGTGTTAGTTCAAACAAGCATGTGATTAGTGCAAAAGAAAGAACAAAGCGGCAACGATCATCATATTTCAATATTGCATAATTTAGGTTGTCTTCACCGATAATCATATCATTAAAGCAAAGGGTGATCACAATTATTCATTCATACATTATTCTCACACATGCTGAAATTTAAATAAATAAACAGAAAAACATGCTACGCACACACAAAGACTTGCACGCACACTGAAGAAAGAAATAAAAGAAAAGTTGGAAAGCGCAAACCAAGAGTGCAAGTTTTATTCAGACGCTCTGCTGATCACTGTCCATTGTAGCCTCCGCTCGGTCCTCCATGGCTGTCATAATATCCTTGTTCATAGTACGGCTGCACCGCTTCTCCTGAAAATTCTTCTGGGGGCACAATCCTGAGCTGGCCAAAGTGATATGTCATTCCAAATATCCCGTCTGCGATCCTTTGCGTGCGCCTCTGAATCTCCTCATTGTCCTCCAGATTCCTGTTGGCATAAGCACTGAAGGCTTGTTGTCACACCCGGTTTTCCACAGAAACCCGAATGCTGCCATATGTGTGCCCAGGAAGTCCACACAACACATATAGCTTACAAATATGGTATTATAGAGAACACAATGCTCGAATAAACAATTTACATCAGAGTTTACAGAAATTACACAGCGGAAGTCTATCTTATTGAATATTATCTTCTAGTCGAGCCTCAAGTCCACAGGGACACCGACTGGTTGACCACAGCTCAGATGTGCGAAAGGTCTTCTGATAAATCTTCAGCCACCGCCTCACATGATGCTCCATCTGATTACCCATCCGGGATTTTGTTGATTTATTGCAAGTGTAAGTAATCCATCTTACTTAGCAAGTATAACAGGAATGCATGAAGGCTTAAGAGAGGTTTGACACGGCTGAACTGCATTTAGCACTTTTAGTTGGTTCATTTTAACATTATCCAAATTACTACAAGTGTCAGCAACTCCCGGTTGTGAACCCAATTAATAAGATGTAAGTATAATTAGAACCATATAGCATCATCATCATCATCATCTTCTAATCAAAAAGGATCCAGGCCGCTCGTGTCCGTGAGCACGGCTATCATGATAGATGTACACTCTGCAGAGGTTTCGCCCTTTCCCCAACCGTTAGCGTAAAAGCTCAAGGAGCTTTCAACCCAACCACGCATGTACCACACTTCCGAGGTGTGAGTGCATAGGGACGCTACAAGGCTTTTCGCTAGACACCCTAACAAACACAGTAGCCGCATTGGTACAATATGGGCAGCATGACCCTCGGCACCGAGATTGACTTAGGCCCATGGATCAAACACCATAGGGGGTCAATGGCGTCCGGAGCGCGATAGCCATCAAGCGCAACATGCGGAGCGCCCAGAGCGCAGGTGAGGTGCTCCCAACACGGGACTGTGCCTAACGGGGCATAGCCAACGGATCCCGGAGCGTAAGGGAGACCGTCCCCGGTGGATCGAACCATACTCGCACCCATATTCCCCAACACGCCTAACGGTAACCACTGGTAAGCTAGAGACGTACAAGCTACTTGTCCAAGACCAGAGCCATAATAGTTACGGCGGTGGCGACTGGTTCCTGGGTTGCCGCTTTCCGAACCGGACCTTACGGAGAGACACTAGAACAAAGCACACGGCACTTGCTCTAGCTCCCTGAACCATGTTGCTAAAAAGCAGGTTTTACCACATAGTTTAAGTGAACCATTAAGTCATGATTAACAGTTTATATAAAGGTGGTGTAGCTGCGCTTAGCAAAAGACTACCCATAATGCATAAACCCGGGATATCAAGGAACAAGGTATAAAAGCTAGGATCCACCTTAGGGTAATCAAATTAAGACACATGCATATGAATGAATGATTAAAGGTGAATAGGTTGCAAGGAATTTCCATGTTACACTTGCCTCAGTTCCAAATAATAGCTGCCCAGAGTCTTCAGTTCTTGCACGTTGAACTCTTGCTCTTTCGATCCTCAAACGGCGCTCCTTCTATTCGTAGCAAACATCGAGCACAAACATACAAATAGACAAACAAGCACAAATAAGAACATTACACCAATCAAAGAGAAAAGCTTTTAATAGAACGTGCTAAACGATAGGGCTTAAACGCACGGTGCAGGAAACACTGAGAACGGAACTACGGTTAAAAGGAAACCACTATCGAATGATTTCTGGTTGCAAGGCAAAAGACTATGTGCTGGATATATTTTAATTAAGTAAAATCATGTGCATAGGCTATTTCAGAGAAATACCCTATTTGTAATAAACACAAGTTATATTTGCATTTGAAAAGCGGATGTAGACTTAGTCAGATTTTATTTATAACTGTTTATGTACCAATTATGCAAATTAAACATTTACTTTCAAAAAGAGAGGTACATGAACATCTAAGCGAATAACTTTAGTTTCCGCGTCCAACTAATCAAATTATTATTAGAAAACAATTATAGTACTATTAATCATATTAACTTTATTCATAAAACCGAGATATAACCTATTAAACTTTTATTTAGAAAACCAAATGAAATATATATTAATCAAATTAACATTTGATTTAGAAACACCGAGGTGTAGCTCTAATTGACTTTTATTTAGAAAAAAACACAATTCAATAGGATTAGTCAAATTAATATCAATTAAGAAAGACCGATGTTTAAACCTAATTTGCTTTTAATAAGAAGAGGCATTTGAATAGGCTTTAATCAAATTAATTTGGAAATAATTTATGAAAGCATAAGTTGGGGTAAACATCACCACTAACGTATTGTTTACGTCAACACGAATCTAACGCGACAAGAACGGATTAAAACGGAGCTAAAACGTGAAATCTAGGGACCAAACCGTAATTAACTATAGATCACAGGGGTTAGATCGCAAAAGGTCAGGAGTCTTCTTCTTCCTCCCGTTACCGACCGGCGGCTCTGGGCGGTGAAATCGCCGGCGGTCCGGCGGGGCTTGGGCTCCGGCGAGGTGGGGAAAAGGAGGAGGGGATCGAGGGGACCTCGGGGATGCGCTCACCATCTGCGGAGAGGGACTGTGCCGGCCGGAATCGGAGAAGAGGCGGGCGGCGGATGGCGGCGGCTCGGGCTCCCTCGGGTGGCGGCGTTCCGGCGATCGTCGGACGGCGAGGAGGTAGGGGTCCCGTGCAGCTTGGCTCGGCGATGCTCATAGCGGGGTCAGCTCGGTCCGGCGGTGCCTCGTCGCGGCGCTTTGAGCGGCGAAGCTCGGCGGCGGCGCTCGGCTCCGGCGGCGACGCTGCAGGCGGCGGCGAAGCGCGGGGCGAAGGGCGGCGAGGCAGCAGGGCAGGCGCGGGGCTCGGGCGCTCCCGCTTTATAGGGGCGCGGAGGCCGAGGCGGGCACGCACGCCCAGGCCAAGGCCGGCGGCGGCGCTGCCTGGCAGACGGGCTAGTGATGGTCCCTGGCGGGTCGGGCCGGGGCGGCTCGGCCCGTTAGGGTTTTGTTTTTTTTTTCGTGTGAAAACAAATCTAGGAAATTCCAGATAATGTTTTTAAAGCACGAAAAATACTCAGAAGGTCCCAAAAATTCCAGGAAAATTCCTAGAGATAGATTGGGACAAGATGAGTCCAAATAAAATATCTGGAGCTCGTGAAAAGGATTATAGAGTCTTCTAATAAATAGAAAGAGCTCTAGAAAAAGGAGAATTAAATTCCAGAAAAGTCCAGAAAATTCTCAGAATGACCTAAACGTCGCATAAACGCATTTTAAAACTTGAGCACTCATTAAACACCAAAATGCATCGGCATGAATGCAACACACGTAACAACTTATTTAATTTCAAAAGAACCATCAATTGTTTTTCCTATGCTAATTTCTCTGTAAAACAAATAAATGTTGTAAAAAGTTTTAAAATTATGAGAAATCGTTGTTTAATTTTTCTTTTAAATCACATCCTGAAATCCAACAATTTCAGGGTGTGACACTTGTACACTACGTTGTGGCTGTGGCAAATGTGCAAATTGTGCCCTGATTGATCCATCTGGTGCTCTTCCTTGGTATGGGTCAGGAAGATATGGTTGCTGCGCATATTCTGGCACATAGCCTGGCTGAGGCATAGCATAAGCAGGCTGAGGAGGAACAAAATGTCCTCTCCCCCATGCTTCAGCTGGTGCCTCTGCCCAAACTTGTTCTGCAGGTGTACTTTGTGCTTGGCCCCATGGCCCTTCATTTGGTGGAGTCTGTTGTTGCTGCGCTCCTCCTGCTTCTTCTTCTTCTCCTCCTTCTTCTCCCTCTGCTGCTGCTCTCGACGTTGATCCCTTCTCAGTTTTCTTTTTGGCTCTTCTCATCTGTACCATGATAGAAGTGTCACACCTGTCGGTGATATTATCTCCGGCAGTCTTCCACGGGGTAGCCCACGGAAGTGATTTGTAATGCAGGGAAGATCGCAAAGATCGGAAGCAAGATGGTTAGGATGGACAGACACAAGGGTTTATACAGGTTCGGGCCGTCGACTCGACGTAATACCCTACGTCCTGTTTTGGGGTGTTGTATTGCGTAAATTGTGAGTTGAGATGTGTTCGGCTGTGGTGTCCTTGTTTTGGAGGGGGTCCCTGCCCGCCTTATATATCGGGGGGGTAGGGTTACAAGTCGGTTTGTATCTGATCCTATCTCTAAGAATCCTTTCCTTCTTTACAATAATTCCTATTCCAACTAGAACTTCTCCTTCCAGATCCTTCCTCCGTGCGCCGACTTGTCCCGCACGTCTTCAGGTCCAGAACGATGAGCTGGGCCGCCCCCTTTTAGTGGGCTGCCAGGCTGGCTCGTGAGGTACCCGGGTACTATATCCCCCACAGTAGCCCCCGAGCACTTCTTGGCTGATCGTTGGCTGTAATTGTTCCATCTTTTCTTGCATGATTCGAGTGCTCCAAGTTGTCTAAGATCTCATCCGAGTGGTTTCGAAGAAGATCCGAGTAGTTTCGAGGACGATCCGAGTGCCTGCTCAGACGTTCCTGAAAACAATTCTTCAATTACAGTCAAAATGAGGGGAAGGAGTGCTCTTTTTCACGACGCGACAGCGAAGTGAATACACTTAGCCCCCGAGCTTTGGGCAATTTTAGTATGAAATTGGCCAAAGGTCTTCAACTTTTATCCATCTGTATCTTGATCTTCAATGGTGTGCACCTCCAGGTGCACCCATTGGGTGTAGCCCCCGAGCCTTGAGTAGAATAGAATATTCTGGTCGAGGGTCAAAAATAAATATTATGAATCTCTTTTTGAACTTGATCCATCAATGATGTGCACCTCCAGGTGCACCCATTGGGTGTAGCCCCCGAGTCTTGTTACGACTCAGCATGATCGTGTCAAGACTCTGAAAGCCATGAATTCCGACTGATTTTTTCAGCCCCCATGCCTCTGGACATGGATTTTAGATAATCTTTTCCTTCAGGGGCTTTTTTATTTCCCCTTTATAAGGATTTTGTCCTCAAGTTCTTTGAACTCGGCATGACCTCCAAGTCGTGTCCCACGACTCAGCTTGACCATATGGTAAGCCATCTTCTCACAAGATTTATACTTGTCAGCATTTGACCCAGATTTCTGAGTCAATTTAGCGATAGTATCGCATGCCTTACGTAAAAATCAATTGCAAGGAAGCAATATTAATTGCTAAATCAAATCTGGCCGTCGACTAATTTTAGCCTCACGACCGAGTGGTTTCTGCCCCTGAACACTAGCTCAGGAACCCACAAATTTGTTAGCGTAACAGAACCGAAAGGTCGTGCTATATTTCAGCCCATTTAGGCCCATTAATGCCGTAAAGTACGTTGTTTCCTAAGGAAGCTAACGGTTGCTTTACTGAAGGCAAAATATCACGAGATATCGCGACTCCTTACCGCACCTTTGAATTCAAAGCGACGGGACGTGCCTGCGTCGGCTGAGTTCCCGAGACACGCATCGCGCCGCGCGCGGGAGGGACGGTTCATTCCATTATAAGCCATCCCCGCCGCAATCTTCTTCCTTTCCTCGCCCTGAGGTAATGAATCGATTTGTTGCCGTTTGTGTGTTCAATTCCACCCATTGGGTGTAATCTTGATGAAAATCTGAACCCAACTTTGATATGCAGGGTCGAGCTGCTTATGTATCAATCCCGTCGTTGAGACTGACGATGCTGGCCCATCTGGTAGTGGCGATCCTGCAAATTAATTTTTGTAGATTATCTGTAGTATTGGTAATAGAAGTAGTACTCTTGAACAATGTTTAAGTTTTTGCTATTGTATATAAGTTTTTATGGGACTACTACTCCCTTTCTTTCTGCGCTGGCCTTAATTTCTGAGTGGTTGACCTGTTACGGAGTAGATTAGCCTCGTTGGTCTCAGTCTCATGCCGCAGAGTCTTTGTCGTACGTTTAGAGCTTTGACTTGGCGAGTACTTTCCCTCTCGATTTAAAGTTTGTGCCACTCATACTTTATGTGCGTGACGCGAAAGAGGAAATTTGAGTAGTAGATATAGATGAAAGATGAAATCAACTTTGTTGACAACTTAGATGATATTTATGAATCTGCTGAGTCGAAACTGGGGATGATTATCCATAGAAACCACTCGGCGAGGATTATTAAAAAATATCTTGAAGAGATAAGAGATTAATACATAACTTAACCGAGTCGTTGGTTGGTGAGCTTCTGCTGGCGCTTCGTCTCGAAACCTTCCGGTCCTCCGTAGATCATACGGACCACTCGGTCGGCCTCATTGCTTATCGAGCATGCGTTGGAAATCTTCTGGAGTTATCCGGCCTCTGGGCCGGTCCAGAGTGGCGACCATATCGCCCTCGCTCTTCTTTTTGCAGGGGTGACTGTCGGTGCGACGATGGTCGTCGTGTCGGTCTTCGTCTTCGCAGCGGTCGCGCTTGCGGGTCGTCTTGTTCTCTTCTTCCCAGCGGCTCCTGAGCTCGCTGAGCTGTTCCTTTTCCGCGATCTCTGCATCCGCCCACGTGCTAGCGATCCGAAACATGTCATTGACAGTCGCGGGTGGCTTCCGAGTCCACTTGTGAATTAGTCTTCCGTCGGAGATGCCGTGCTGGAAGGCTGTCATAACCTCCTAATCTGTCACGTCCGTGATGGAGTTGCGCTTCTCCGAAAACCTGCGCACGAAGTCATGCAGGGTCTCGTTCTTGCGCTGTCTGATCTGGTCGAGGAGCCGCTTGCTCCCGGGCCTTTCCCAGGTACCGAGATAGTTACCGACAAAGAGTGCGGTAAGCTGATCCCAGTTGTCGATGGCGTCCTGCGGGAGTCCTGCCAGCCAGTTGCGGCAGTCCTTGGTGAGCATGATGGGAAGGTAATTCGCCATCACGTCCTCGTCTCCGCCGGCCGCTTGTACGGCGGTGTAGTAGATCTGAAGCCATTGAGATGGATCAGATTTCCCGTCGTACTTGTCGATGTCTGACAGCTTGAAGCCTCTGGGCCATGTCACGCTTCTCAAGCGCTCGGTGAACGACTGGAATCCGCCGATCCGACCTCTAGGGCGGGAACTGCTCGGACCCGATCCGTCTGTTGTTCTTGGGGGAGTGCTATCCCTCCTGCGATCCCGGTCCCTGGGCGGGGAACGGGTCCTCCGATAGTTCCGAGTCCTGGGTGGAGTTCGGTCTCGTCGGTAGGTTCTGCTGCGCGGTGGAGTTCGCTCCCTTGGCGGAGTCGGTCGCCTGGGTGGTGGAAGCGCTCGTCCTCGTGGCGGAGTGCGATCGCCGTTGTTGCCTCGCCTTGGACTACCGGAAGGGTCAGAGTAGTCTGACTCCGTCGAGTAGCCGCTCCTGTTGGAGTTACGACGGGGATTTCCATGATCCCGATCGTACTCTTCGCGCCGTCGGATTTCCTCACGGTGGCGCTCTTCGGTGTGTTGCGGATGACGTTCCTCGCATCTCGATCTCTGTTGATCGTGGTGCGGAGGTCTTCATCACGATCCGATCCGCCGCTGGCCCGGTGTCGAGACGGACCGGGCTCAGGAGCGTCCGTGGTCGCTCTGCCCTGCATCTGGTGAACCTGGACGGAGGCGGCCTGCACGAGAGCCCTTACCTTTTCCAGGTCCGGAGTGCTAGGTGGCAGCCGACTGATTTCCTCGTTAATGGTAACGAGGTTCTGGACCGGCGTCTCGTAGACGTCGTATCCGTTGAACTCGAACATGCCGTCGCGCATCAAGTTCCGGGTGCTCCTCCGGTCGTGCTGATCCCATTGGCGACGATGATCTTCAGAGTGTGGTTCCTGGAGTCGAGCAGTGCCAGATCCTGACGCGGTGGCTCCGTGCGGTCGTGCGGCTCTGCGAGTCGCCCGACTGGCGTTGCGTCCTCGACGCTGATTCCTGGCTTCAGTCGTCTCCTCAGCTGGAGTGACCTCATTTTCTGAGACAGGATTGGTTGGCGTTGCTGGCGCCACCATGTAGCAATATGACCCGACTCCTTCTTGCGCGAGGTAGTCTTCCTCGGACTCGGAGAAGTCGGATGTGGGCGTATAACGCTCCAAACTACTCGGAGTCAATTCTCCGAGTGATCCTAGCAGTTCCGGCTCTGTAGAGGCATCGGACACTGTGTATCCTTCCGGCAGATCGTCCAGGATTGAGGGTCCCTGTAGATCTAACTCGTAGGAGTCGCTCCCAGAGAAGTAATCATCCGTATGGACGATGTCCTTCATCTTCTGCTTCTGAGCAAGCGCGCAAAAGCCAGGGGTCTGGACAGTAATGACCTCAGGGCTCTGGACGCGTGCTGGTTGAGCGTTTACGCTCTGCGATGACTCGGCGACGCGACTCTCAGAAGCCGGATCGGAACCGAGTGATTGTAGATCCGTTCCCGACTGGTCTGGCCTCGCGTTTTGCGATGGACTCAGCGGGGTGGAGTCGGCATGATCAGATGCGATCGGACCGGACTGGGCCGTGATGGCCGAAGTTGGCGCCAGAGAGGAGACCTTGTGGCGACCGTAGCTCCTGCCGCTTGGGAATCCAAGGCGGCGGTGATGACATCCCCGAACTGGATCTCGACTTCGTCGACGTCCGGGAGGTTGCAGCTGTCCAAGATCTTGACGCGATCCATCGAGCTTGCCAGATTGATCTCGGCGATATCCCCTACCTGGCGCGCCACTGTCGGTGATATTATCTCCGGCAGTCTTCCACGGGGTAGCCCACGGAAGTGATTTGTAATGCAGGGAAGATCGCAAAGATCGGAAGCAAGATGGTTAGGATGGACAGACACAAGGGTTTATACAGGTTCGGGCCGTCGACTCGACGTAATACCCTACGTCCTGTTTTGGGGTGTTGTATTGCGTAAATTGTGAGTTGAGATGTGTTCGGCTGTGGTGTCCTTGTTTTGGAGGGGGTCCCTGCCCGCCTTATATATCGGGGGGCAGGGTTACAAGTCGGTTTGTATCTGATCCTATCTCTAAGAATCCTTTCCTTCTTTACAATAATTCCTATTCCAACTAGAACTTCTCCTTCCAGATCCTTCCTCCGTGCGCCGACTTGTCCCGCACGTCTTCAGGTCCAGAACGATGAGCTGGGCCACCCCCTTTTAGTGGGCTGCCAGGCTGGCTCGTGAGGTACCCGGGTACTATATCCCCCACAACACCAATCTTTCTTGCCTCTCGTAAACAATCTAAGTCTGTTGTCAGGCAAAGATATATCAGTTCCCAATATTTTATATCCCTTGCTCTCGTTACCACTGATATATTTCCCTTGCATCAGAAATTTCCCATCCATCTCCGTGCCTTTCACGAAAAATCTTTCAATTGGCTCGATGTTAGGGACCAAGGCAAAGGCAATTTTTGTCAAGTAACATGCCATGCCAATTTTTCTAGAGCCGGATGATGCTTCATCTACCCATCTTTTCATCATGATATAGGAGGGATCAATATGTTGCTTCTTCACTAGAGCAGCATACATCCAGTTTAGCTCTAGTTCCGTCACCTTGCCTTCCTTCATTCGCCCAAGCACTCTCTTGCTCATCCATGTGTGGAATATTTGCAACACAATATTGCAAATTCCCTGTCTTGTATGCTTTTCTCCCACGGCGATCTTCCTCCAAAAATTATCCAACTCGTCACCCGCAACTTCCACTGTCTCAGGAGCATCTATATCAAATCCCAGCAACTTAGTCACGCTGGCATATGAAATATATCTTCTCTCATCCCTGATGCAGAACGAGAGAAACATGGCTTCTGCTCCTTCATTATTTATTGTTCTCTTCTCAGACATAATGGTGACTAGCATCTCCAATGCAATATCAATCCGATGATCTGCCGAATCTCCCATTGCGAACCTTGTCCACCCAATCTTTTGCAGCAACTTATGGATGTCGGAGTAGAACCCGAGACTCATTAACATGTCATCATGGAAAGTCGAATTTTCCATGAGCCTCTCCTTCAAGTTGTCGAGCCTCAACTCCTCCGCCTGACTAAGAAGGGTGAACCCATAGGGTGTCATCTTTGGCTCGTACGGCGGTGGAATGGTTGAGCGCGTCACGCGACGAGGTGGAAGTGGTGGCGGCACTCCAGCTGGAGGGAAAGGCCCCGTGAAGCGCATAGAGGCGCTCCCCGGGTCACACATGCCATCGAGCAGCAACGTGTCCTTTCTCGGCTCGACAATGTCCTCCTCCATGTGTTGAGACAACTCGGAAACCGAGTGCCTTCTCGATGAGCTTCCCGAACGCGTGTCGGATGTCGACGACCTTGTCTTCCTCTTGGCGAAGGGGTTCATATTCTTCCACATTGCTGCACTCAACTAAAATCTCTACAACACCGGGGTTGCTGTCCGGTGGAAGCACACAAAGGAAGAGTGGAGAAAAGTAGGATTTTTGGTGGATTTTTGGTGGTTTTTCAAACAAGTTCTTGATCTCGAATTTTTCTAGGAAGTTTCTGGTGTTGAACAAGCAAGAACTCAAGAATGTAGAACAAAAACAAGTGGAGAGAGTTACCTGTGAAAGGGGAGGCCGAGGGGGGTCTTGTAGGGGGCTGGCCGCGCGGCTAAAGGGGCCCCTGGCCGGCCGGCCAGGCGTGCTGCCTCCTCCACTCCTCTCCAAATTTTTCCCACATGCTCTTGTCTTGATCAATAGCCTATGTCCTTGTGTTCCCACTGATTGCACTATCCATTGCTTGTGAACCACTCCTTTTGATTGAAAATGTTGTCAACTTGCTCATGATTTACTCCTTTGAGTCACCCCCATGTCTTGGCATCAATTATACACCACATGAAGCCACCAATTCTGCCATATCTTGGTGCTTTGCATGCATGGGTGTTCCCTCTTTTGTTTGATCTTGCATGTGGTGGTAGGTGGAAGTGGAAAATCTTTCCCGTGAACTCAAATCAAACCATTAGGTGTTAATCAAGTCATAAACCCTTCAAATCATGCTTAGATGCTTAACCTTCCTCCAAATTTCGAAAATTAAAAATTAACTCGGAGCTAGCAATGAGTTCAAATAAATATTTGGAGGAATTTTGAAGCATCAAAACACTTGTAAGTCGAAAAACTTTCCGACTACATTGATTTTGGTTGCACCGGTAACGTTCTTTTTCATGAATTGAAAGAGAACGGTTTCGATTTCAACCTTGTGATCATGGGTTTAGGTTCTAATTTTGGCTAAATAAGAGAGAGGATTTTGAATGAATAAAATTAGGCTCAGAAAAATTCTAATTCTAGAGAAACCGGCAAAATTTTTCATGTCAACAGGACCAAAAATCTGAATTTTTCGCCTTAAGTTTACGTTAGAGCCTACATGCGGACGATGAAATAAATCAATAAGGATAAACACGTGGCTCTAGTCGTATGGTTTTGATCAGAACAAGAAAAATTTTACGTAAAGTTCATCATGGAAAGGATGAATTTACGATGGGTTTTCAGGATTTTGGTTCTGGTTTCTCCAAAAGAAGCAAATAAATCATGGGAAGGCTCAGATCATTGGTTTTTCTAGCAAATAAAATCTCGAATGTCCAACTGGAAATTGTTCAAATGTTCAATATCTTGCGTAGCGAAAATTCTGCGACTAACTTACTTTTATTCAGGGTTGTCCTCCCAGTAGCTTATTCTTCAAGGTTGTCCTCCCAGTAGCTTTATTCTTGACTCGACGAACGGGTTGCCTCCCGCAAAGCGCTTCGTTTATAGTCTATAGCTAGACTCTTCATCTTCTCTTCACTTCTGGCCAGCACTCGATGATGGTGCTGCAGCCTTGGGTACACACTTCTGCACGATCTTTGGCTTCGGTGCAGGTTTATTTGTCGGCTTGGTCATCTTTTTGGTCTTCACAGGCTTGCATTCTGCCTTGGTCTTGATGGATGCAACGACTTCTTTCACCTCCTTCGCTTCCTTCTTCGGCTCTTCCTTGACGTTGCGGCGATGAGGCAGAACATATTTAACATTAATCATGTTGCATACCTCGAGTCGTGGACGAAACTTGTACGCGCTCTTCACGCCATTGATGTCGAACATGATCTCTCCCTTGCCCACGTCGATGTTCGCTCCCGCGGTCTTCAAGAACGGCCTCCCTAGGATGAGTGGCGCCTTGGCTCCTTCTCCCATGTCGAGTATCACAAAGTCGACGGGGACTAAGTGATTCCCGATCATTACGGGCACGTCTTCAGCGATCCCTTCGGGGTAGCGGACTGAGTTGTCTGCAAGCTCGAGGCACATGGCTGTCGGTTCCGGCTCTGGCAGACGTAGCTTCTCGAACATGGCCTTCGGCATGACGCTCACGCTCGCGCCAAGGTCACAAAGTGCTCTTTCAAACGCGAATGCACCGATGGTACACGGGATGGTTGGACATCCCGGATCCCTCTTCTTCTCAGGAGCATCCTCAGCTATAGCTACACTGCACTCCTCAGTTAGCTTGACGTAGTACGAAGCTGTCGGTGTCATCTCGTACTTGTGAGCAAGTATGTATTTGAAGTAGCGAGAGTAGGTTGGGACTTGTAGAGCATCCAGGAGCGGCATATTGATGGTCAACCTGCACACCACCTCTACAAACTTCTCAAAGTTTTCATCGATTTTACCTTTGCGGAAGTGTGGCTTCTTCGGTAAAACCCTGGTGTCGCTCCCAACCATCTCAAACTCTAGCTCGAGCGTCTTAATCTCCGGTGCTTGAGCTGGCGCCTTCTCCTTCTCCTTCGTGGTCATCTCCGCCTCAGCGGCTGGCTTAGGCTTCCTTGCTCCAGCTGGAAACTCTGGATCTTCTGTCTCCTTTCCCGAGCGAGTCTGAATAGCTTTGGCTGTCTCTGGAAGTATGGGCTGACCTGGCAATCTTCCTTCATTGCTTGGTAGGCGTCCGGCAAGCTGAGCCATCTGTGTCTCTATCATCTTCATCATGTTGATCACTTGGTGGTTCGAGCTTCCGACCTCTGCAACTTTTGCGTCGATGCTCTCTAGTGCCTTGTCCATAGCCTTGAATCTGTTTGCGGTAGCCAGATTTACCTTGCCTTGCTCTTCCATGAACTCCTTCAACTGTATACGTAGAGGCACTGCATTCTGAATGGAAGAGCTTGCATTGAATTGAGGCCTACCTTGTCCGTAGCGGAAGTTGGACTGGGGGTACCAATCTCCCTTCTTGATGTAGTCGAGCACTTTAGCTTCCTCTGGACAATTCTTCTGGACGTGGCCGTACTCGCCACACTCTTCACATGTCGACCTGGCTTTGGCTGCCTTCAAATCTTGAGCTTCTTTCTTCTCCATCTCCATCTTCTCGAACTTCCTCATGAGAGAATCGATCTTTCCTTCGAGCAGCTGTTCATGATCCACTTGCAACACACTTCTCGCATTCCCGGACTGCGGGGCTGGCACTAGGCGCCCACTTGATGCCCATGCATCATTGTCTGCCACTTTCTTAAATAGCTTGAATGCTTGAGTAGGGGTGAGATCGATCATCGAACCTCCGGCGGATGCGTCGATGATGATTCTTGAGGAAGGCTGCAGTCCTTGATAGAACTTCTGAACGAGGTCTTCTCTCTGGAGCTTGTGATGAGGCACGGCTCGAACGTAGTCGTTGAAGCGCTTGTATGCTTCGGCGATCGTCTCCGTCGGGTACTGCGCGAAATTGAGAATCTTATTGCGCAAGTTCTGAGTCTTACCTGGCGAGTAGTACTCCTTCAAGAAGGCTCCCATCAGATGATCCCAGTTCTGCACCGTGTCTGGCGATAGCGAGTAGAACCACTGTAGAGCTTTCCCCTCCAAAGAGAATGGGAAAAGCCTTGCTCTTTTCTGATCTTGAGTCACCCCCTCCATGTCGAAAGTGAGGCATAGCTGCGTGAAAGCTTGAATGTGAAGATTTGCATCTTCTTTACCACTGAACGGCGAGTTCTGCACCATCCTCAGCGTCGGGATCTTGATCTCGAACGGTCTTGCGATGTTGTTGAGGTTCATGAGGGGCAGATCGGTGATGCTCGGGATGAACAACTCCCCAATAGTACGCTCTGGTTGCGGTCCGTCTCCCATCTTGTCCTTCGATTCTTCTCCCTTTGGTGATGTCGGTGGAGTTTCTCCTGAGGACGATTCCTCTTTCTTGCTTGGATCTCCCAACTCCTAGCTCTGAGTTAATTTTTAATTTTTGAAATTTGGAGGAAGGTTAAGCATCTAAGCATGATTTGAAGGGTTTATGACTTGATTAACACCTAATGGTTTGATTTGAGTTCACGGGAAAGATTTTCCACTTCCACCTACCACCACATGCAAGATCAAACAAAAGAGGGAACACCCATGCATGCAAAGTACCAAGATATGGCAGAATTGGTGGCTTCATGTGGTGTATAATTGATGCCAAGACATGGAGGTGACTCAAAGGAGTAAATCATGAGCAAGTTGACAACATTTTCAATCAAAAGGAGTGGTTCACAAGCAATGGATGGTGCAATCAGTGGGAACACAAGGACATAGGCTATTGATCAAGACAAGAGCATGTGGGAAAAATTTGGAGAGGAGTGGAGGAGGCAGCACGCCTGGCCGGCCGGCCAGGGGCCCCTCTAGCCGCGCGGCCAGCCCCCTACAAGACCCCCCTCGGCCTCCCCTTTCACAGGTAACTCTCTCCACTTGTTTTTGTTCTACATTCTTGAGTTCTTGCTTGTTCAACACCAGAAACTTCCTAGAAAAATTCGAGATCAAGAACTTGTTTGAAAAACCACCAAAAATCCACCAAAAATCCTACTTTTCTCCACTCTTCCTTTGTGTGCTTCCACCGGACAGCAACCCCGGTGTTGTAGATATTTTAGTTGAGTGCAGCAATGTGGAAGAATATGAACCCCTTCGCCAAGAGGAAGACAAGGCGGTCGACATCCGACACGCGTTCGGGAAGCTCATCGAGAAGGCACTCGGTTTCCGAGTTGTCTCAACACATGGAGGAGGACATTGTCGAGCCGAGAAAGGACACGCTGCTGCTCGATGGCATGTGTGACCCGGGGAGCGCCTCTATGCGCTTCACGGGGCCTTTCCCGCAAGCTGGAGCGCCGCCACCACTTCCACCTCGTCGCGTGACGCGCTCAACCATTCCACCGCCGTACGAGCCAAAGATGACACCCTATGGGTTCACCCTTCTTAGTCAGGCGGAGGAGTTGAGGCTCGACAACTTGAAGGAGAGGCTCATGGAAAATTTGACTTTCCATGACGACATGTTAATGAGTCTCGGGTTCTACTCTGACATCCATAAGTTGCTGCAAAAGATTGGGTAGACAAGGTTCGCAATGGGAGATTCAGCGGATCATCGGATTGATATTGCATTGGAGATGCTAGTCACCATTATGTCTGAGAAGAGAACAATAAATAATGAAGGAGCAGAAGCCATGTTTCTCTCGTTCCGCATCAGGGATGAGAGAAGATATATTTCATATGCCAGCGTGACTAAGTTGCTGGGATTTGATATAGATGCTCCTGAGACAGTGGAAGTTGCGGGTGACGAGTTGGATAATTTTTGGAGGAAGATCGCCGTGGGAGAAAAGCATACAAGACAGGGAATTTGCAATATTGTGTTGCAATCAGATTTAGAACTCCTAACAGCAGTATTTCGTCAGAGCCTAAATGCAGATCACGTATGTGCATGCAAATTAAATAGAGCTAATTTGCTTACGATAAAAAGGAGTGCAAGTAAATTTTTTCCCGGTCACTTAACAGAAGTCTGTGCGTGGTATTAGAATTTCGAACTTTATGTGAGAATTGTAGACTGCCAAAGATGCACTATCTAAATCAAAACCAAAATTTGCAGATCTACTTAAAATGAAAACTGATGTAGTACCCGTTGCCTTCCATTTTCGATTAATCGCCTATGTAGAGAAGTATATCCAATTTTATAAATGGTGGCCTATTGTGAGAGGAATGCAATCATATTTTTTTACCATCAAACATCACACAAAAATGGCATATGTGGTTAATGGAAGACAAGATAATTTCCCCAACTGGCGGCCCCAACAGTGGGCAATGCGAAGATATACACAAGATACTGTTCTGAAATCCGTCAGAATTTTTTTTTGAGGGTCACCGGGAGGAGAGAACCCCCACCTGAATTTAAATCCGTCAGAATTATAACTGCTGTTAATGCATTAGAGAGAAAATGAATGGTAAATAAAACATCCAATACCTATACTTAATTGTCAAAAGAAAGAAAAGGCAAACCTATATCAATTCAGTAGAGTTCACGAGGTGCTTACCAAACCATGATTGCAAGCTTATAGAAGCAGGTACAACACATTACTAACGATTGTCATTCAGTAACAAAGTCCCGTACCAATTATTTCCTCATGCATTTTAAGTGCGAATACTTCTGATTAGTACAAACCATTTTTATCAGGACATGTCTAAACTAAAGGCTAGCAGTTCAAAACAACGTGTCATGTAAAATATAAACTATTTCCCCTTGGAGTTCTGACCCTGGAAATTCAGTGAGCAGAACAGCTCCCAAAAGGGCGTATGGCTGTGGCTGATCCACAGATCAGTACCTGGACGTTAGCGGGGGAGAACACGTTGCTCGTTTAGATTGTTTCGCGAAAAAATTTACAGTATGTCGGGCACACATTTGAAGTATTAAATATAGACTAATTACAAAACTAATTACAGATTCTGTCAGTTCATCGCAAGACGAACCTAATGAGTCTAATTAATCCGTCATTAGCACATGTTTACTGTAGCAATTTATTGTCTAATCACGACCTAACTAGGCTCATTAGATTCGTCTCGCGAAGTACACTCCATCCATATAATGGGTTATTTTTTTCGACTACATTTAATATGTCATGCATATGAGCGAACATACTCGAAAAAAATTTCGCGAAACATCTAAACAGGGCCACGGTCGAAGCATTGCTGCACGAGTCAACACCAAGCCCGCTGTCAGCACTCAGAATTTGGGAATAAGCCTAGCTTCTAATCCTGGGGGATACCGTCCCCATGGCCAGCACTTCCGGCCTTCCGCTTGATGAACTGGAGAGCGTTGGCAGGAGATCTGAAATTCTACGAAACGGAAGGAGGAAAATGAAAGAAGAAACAAGCAAAGAAATCGAATCAAGAAAGGAGAAGGAAGAAGGAACTCCAACCATACGTACTTGCGTGGCAAGGGGAACATGGCCGCCGCCGACGGAAACCTTGACGCCGGGGTCACGCTCCTCCATGCTTGCATCCCAACTATCGAGCGCCTGGAGTAGTGCCTCTACCATCGCAACCGCACGCCGTCGGGGTGTCCCGAGGACGAGCACGCGGATCTGGGGTGCGGAGTGCGTGGCCTGCGGGGAGGAGATAGAGAGTCGAGTGGACTCCAGGGTAAACCGCATTGAGGCCGCACGGGCACCGCGCCGCCTACTTCCACGGGAGAGCCACGAAGGCCGATAAGGCAGTCGTCGCTCCGAACTCGGCCCCCCTTCTCCATCTTCGCATCCCCCGGCTCGACCTCGGACTCGACGGCTTCCTCCAAGGGCTCAGGTTCAGGCTCAGCGGTCTTCTTTGCCACCGCCCTTTCCCTTCCCTCTCCCGCGGCGCGGCGGCATGGCACTGGTGGCGGGATAGGGTTTGGCGGGGCGGGCAGAGGGCATGACTCCGGGGGCGGAAGCGATGGCGATGGCCTGCATGGGTAGAATCAGGCGAGGGAGACGGCGATGGCCTCTAGGACTCCGGAGAAGGCGATGGCCATGGGTTTTGGCCGTCTTTTTTTTTGGGAGTATCTACCTCGTACCTGGGCAAATTTAGGAGTGTCATTACCTAGGCAATTGCAAGCATAAAATTGCCCAGTTTATTAACAAACCCAAATCTGGGTGATAGAGAAGCACAAATTACCCAAATTTTGAAAAGATAGATTATCCAAATCTAGGTGCTAGAAACGGCTAAAATACCCATAAAAGAGGCAAACAAAAAATTGGGTGCTACACAGTATCACCCGAATTTTACAACTGAATAATAATATAATTAAATAATTCAGAAAATATTTTAGAACACTCAAATGAACTACATTCTACTTGCTGCATAACTATTTGGATGCAAAGAACATAAGCAATAGAACTAGTACAGAATGCACATAAAATAACTTTTAAGGAAAAATACCACATAGTAATCTGGCATAGTTCTCTGAAAGTCCACCTAAATGAACTTTTGAACAAAAGGTAGTGGTGAAACAACACAAAAGGAAGCTGAAGTAAAGTCACCACCGAAAACACACGAAAGCAAAAATCAGAAAAGAAAAGAGCTGTAGGCCAACATTCAATCAGTGCTGACAAAAATGTAACCAGCACTAAATTATTTTTCAGGCCAAAAGTGGGACACAAAGAAAATATGTAACAAACTCATCCAACAGATTAATAAATAATACTGAACAAAGAGGCATATTCCAGCTACATGAACCAAAACACCAATTATGTGCTGGTCAACATCATCATAGAAATGGTAGTAAACGGTTCTTGTCATTATTAATAATTAAACAGACAGAAAGTTGGGAGACATAGATACATATGTGTTCCACATTCAGTTACATACTTAAACAAAGGCACTAGAAGGTTGTTGGCATTACATAGATAGGGTATTCAGCTAAATGAACCTGGGCAAACATGAGTTGTCACCAGCATCCAGAGTTGATTTGCCATCAACATACACTTCAGATGAACCTGAGAGCCCTTGTGTGGTGGTCAACATCAAGATCAAAAGGCATAACAGACATTCATAACTTGTTCAAAGACAACATTAGCATAGCCAACTGAAACATAGTGGCCACGGAATGCATCAGCAACATCGTATCAGGGCAGAGGATATAACAACAACTCTGTACTTAGTGATTTCATTCCCGACCAAGAAGTCGAACAGTGGACATCCAACGGTTGGGATGATTGTTGTAGATGAACCGGGCAGCAACTAGACAAGTCTGACGACCTTCCTGAAGCACAAGATAACTGATGACATCCCTGGTGAGGGAAACAGACTCCATTTTGAAGGCAGTTTGGCTGATGGAGCTACAAATAAAGAAAACCATATGTCAAAATGGGTTTACATGTACATTATATAGATTTTACAGAAAATCTTTGGCTGTAATTGTAGGTCAATCATACTGTACTAAATGAACAAATGACTAAGATAGGCTACATCTGTCCATATAAACATACTATTACTGCAACTAGTACCCGAATAAATGGTGCATATAGAACACGAAACATCATAATCAGTAAACCAAAAAAAGACACGGAAAGAAGAAACAAAGTAGCAGAGTAAATACAAAGAAGTAACAGATTATGTACACAAAGAATTCAAATCTTAAAAAAGGTAAAAAAAATTCTATAGTCAGTCAAATACAAATTGTTGGGTATTTAAGGAAACACCCAACACATGCAAAATGCAGGAATTATCAAATAACAGATTGAAAAAAGATAGATTAAGATCTGGTATACAGGTACATCACATACATTTTCACAGTAACAAAGTTGCTGCTAAATTTAGGACAATATATGTGTACTAAAGGGAGCAGAAGTTCTATAAGAGTGGAACTGAATTGGTACAATATACAAATTTAATAGACTTCTACATTAACAAAATCAGTACCCCAATAAATTGCCTGTATATAGCACCTAGCATAATATTGGTGATAATAATACCTAGCATAATATTGCCTGTATATAACACCTAGAAAAGTGTAACAGAATTCCACACGAAACAAAATCTCATTGGCATATTAGACCAGACAATAATGTAACAGATAAAAAAACAAAATTGTGGAGTAAAATGAGGAAACTAAACATATGAAAAATGCAAATAGAAACAATTTTTTTTAAAAATAGTATAAAATTAACAAATATTATCTATGGTCAGTCATATGCAAATTCTTGGGCTGTATGACGAAACCCCTCATATGCAAATTAAAAAAACATACTGTAAAATGGTTAAAATTAACAAATTTTATCTATAGTCAGTATTATACAAATTCTTGGGTTCTATGAGGAAACCCCTCAGATACAAATTTAAAAAAAAATAACAGACTGTAAAATGGTTAAAATAAACAAATTTTATCTATGGTCAGCCATATGCAAATTCTTGGGTTCTATGAGGAAACCCCTCAGATGCAAATTTTAAAAAATAACAGCGCAAGCAAATAGTGACAGAACTGATTTACAAGTACCTGACACATATTTTACGGTAAACAGTTTACTGTATTTGTAAGACATTCATACTGTATAGGTTGCTCATGATATAGCTCAATGAAGGTAACAAGCATCTTCTTCTCAACAGCAGGTTGCTCCTGCAAACAGGAATGCACAATTAGCACAGGGATAGGAGCACGCAGCACATCCAGGACAATACAAGTCAAGAGAATTGAATATCAGCACAAACCTGAAGATGGAAAGTTTCGACAATGTCAACACCCTTCACAGCCTGATCATCAACGACTCCTTGGATGTCCAACTGTAAGCAACCATCCACCAAAAAGTAAATACAATGACAAGCAAAATATCATGTACCATGTAAGAATTGGTTCAATGTTCTAAAAAAGCAACCTTTTGCTAGCACTGAACCATACATAAACAAGCAAAATAGCAAGCTGCTACTGGGAGGAAACAAAGAGGCAGATCAAACAGCTGCTTCATCTGCAAATACTGCTAGAGCAACAAACTACAACATGTTGATGAATAGCTCAGCTGATCAAGAGCTGCTGTCTATTCTGCTATTACTGCTAGAACTAAAAAGCACAAGCTGACATAATAGGATCACCAAAAAGTACATTCGGCTAACCTACAAGAGCTGACAACTGAAGGTGTCGTTGACCTAATAACCGAGATAGAAAACAAGTGACACTGTAGATTAAGGGGAACCATCATAATGAAACCCAAATAACTTTATAGGGCACTAAAACTAACTCAGGCCTGCAGTTACAGTCAACTGAAGCCTAATTTACAGTTGATTAAAAGGTGTAAACTTAAATATAGTGTACTGTACATAGGAAAGTGTTGTGAAACTAATAAAATATATTGTATATTAGAGAATTGTTAATATGGAGAAAATAAATGAATCGACAGTCACCAACACAAAGCAGAAGTTTTCTAAACTTGGGGGAATAGGAACTTTTGCAGGGTGCTTAGAGAAGGAATCGGAACAAAAAATGAAAGAAACTAGCAAGTAAACAAAAGTCAGCATAGATACCTCAAATGTCAGCATATGAGGAGTTACAGAAAACCACATATGCAGAAAAGAAATGAAGCTACAAACTAACTGAAGTAGATGCATAAACTAACTAGCAACTACCACAATTTGAAATTAAATACTTAAACATTAACAAATTTATCTATAGTCAGTCATATACAAATTATTGGGTTCTATGAGGAAACCCCTCATATGCAGATAGTAACTAACGACTAACAGATTTTAAATTTAAATGCTTCAAAATTAACAAATTTTATCTATAGTCAGTCATCTGCAAATTCTTTAGTTCTATGAGGTAACCCCTCATATGCAGATACTAACTAACAACTTACATATTTTAAAATTAAATGCTTAAAAAATGAACAAATAAGTTCTATAGTCAGTCATATACAAATTCTTGGGTTCTGTGAGGGAACCCCTCATATGCAGATACTAACTTAACAACTAACAGATTCTAACATTCAACAAATTTTTTCTATAGTTATTTATAATAAAATTCTTGGGATTTAAAAAAACCCAACAGATGCAAATACAAATAGAACTGGTTTACATGTACTTGACACACGTTTTACAGTAAAAAAATTGGTGTAATTGCAGGACATTCATACTGTACTCCGTAGATTTCACTAATCATAATCTGCTAAAACAAGATGGGGAATGGAACAATGATTAGAAACAAAATGTAACAAGATGGGCACAGAAGGGAATGGACTGACAGCTACAAGCTCATCAAAGGCAAGCGAAAGCACAAGCAGGATATACTAACGGGGACTCAAGACCGAAACAGAGCTCAACCATGAGCGAAATGGAGATCGAATCACAGGGCAACCATGAGCGAAACAGAGCTCGAATGAGACCTCAAGCATTAGCGAAAACAGAGCTCAGATCAACGCTCAAGCTTGAGAGAAATAGAGTTGAAAATCACAGCTAAGAGCATGAGCAAAACAAAGGCATGATTCCACTGCAAGTAAGCATAGCAATCGGATAGAACCAAACACTAGAAAACTAAATTCGCTGAGAAATTTGTGAAATTAAATGGGCACAAATAAAAAATAGGGGGGAAATTTCACTGAGGAAACAAATATATTGGATTACAATGGGAACAGAGCTTGAATCGTAGGTGAAGCGTGAGCAAAACAAAGCTGGAATCGCATATCAGAGCATGGGAAATACAGAGCTATAATCACAGATCAAACAGGGGCGAAGCTCAGCTCGAAATCACAACTCAAGTATGAGCAAAACAATAGCATGATTTGACTTCACAGAAGCATAGCACTCGGAGAAAATCAAACCCTAGAACACAAAATTATCTGAGAAATTGCGAAATTAAATGGGCACAAATACAACACATAGGCACGAGATCATCTGAGAACAATCCAACGATCTGAGATCGAGCAAACTAACAAGATGAGCAACTCTACAGGATGCGAGCGGTGAGGAAGTGGATATTCGAATCAATTGGAACCCTAAACCATGAGATTCGCAGCGGGAATGGAAAATACAAAGGAACAACTAGCACCACGGTGGAGCAACAAAATCTCAGATGAAACAAACTGCAGGAATCGGCGGGGGATGGAAGCGGCAGGGAAATCACCTCACAGCTTGTCGCCGCAGGCCCGCAGCACAAAAGGAGAGCGGCAAAGAACAGAGAAATGAAGCTTGGGTCTTACCGACGGGAGAGAGAGAATAAAAAGCAGCACGCGGTTCCCAAAAATCAAAATGGCAGGCCGATAGGTGGGGCCCACAAAAAATTAGCAAAACAAACCAACGGGCAGCCGCCAGATCGGACGTACGCAGGCAAAAGGAGACAGCAATCGGACGGCACAGGAATCGGGCAATGGGAGCCCGTAAATTGCCTAGGCAACGTTTAGCTTTTCCCTTTTTTTTGCCTTTTTTTTTAAGAATTGCACAAATGTATCCCCTGCGAAAAGGTTATCAAATATGGACCCAGAGCTCGCCGCCAGAGTCCGTGGCGCCGAGGTCACATAGGTCAGCACCGGAGATGTTGGCGCCGAGGTCTACATCCCTCGCGATGAGCTGGACATGACGTGGCAGCTACCTCGGCGTCACTGACTATGGCGCCGAGGTCGGCGCCAAGGACAATGGCGCTGAGGTCGGCGCCAGAGTCTGTGGCGCCGAGGTCGGCGCCACAACTCTTGGCGCCGAGCTTCCATTTTTTCTAGCCTCAACCGAATTAGTTTCTCCTCCATTCCTTTACTTCATTCATGGATCAAAAGCGCAAAAACGTTCGTTGATTAACTATTACGAGGAAGAAAATTAGGATTTGCTCCATATCACACTGAAACCATGATGTTAATTCCGGGATTCACCGCTTTAATGGCATTGAAAAGAGCTGGCAACATCTCGAACCCATCCTCCCAATTCCCATATATCATCTTCCACGCCCGCTGCTTTGCCCTCCAAGCCTTACCATAGGAAATCTGAAAACCATCATATGCCAACTTAACTGTTTCGATGATTGTCTTCACCTTCATGTTTGGCTCCTACTTCAATACTCCCATAAAATGCTTCACTATTAAAGTAGATGTCAACTGTCGATGCTTCGTTATGAGCTCTAGAGCAGCACAAGTGTGTGGGCTAACAACCTTTGTAATTTTTCACTTGCCGGTGTCCTTTTGTTTCCTTGCACAAACTCTCCATGGACAACGATCCTTTTCGCACATAATTGTGTATCGCCGCTCCGCATATGAATGGAGTACTTATAGGGCATTTTACGTATCACTGCATAATGCTGCAACCAACGCTTCAATGCTGGGAGGTCCTTGAAAACTCGACCCTTCTCAATTGTCATGTCCAACTTGTCTCAGGAGCATCTAGAAGATCATCATCTCATCCTTCCGCATATGCCTGATCTGAAAGTCCAACGTCACTGAATTCATGGACCCTTAAGTCACGGCCAGGGAAAATACGTCTCATCATCTCTAAATCACTATCTGAAAGCTCACCCACTTCACGGTCATCATCAGAATCAATTGCCCTTGCTACATCATAAGGATCCTCTTCATTCAATGCTGCATGCTCAAATGTCTCATCGTCATTCATTAACTGGAAATCAACTTCCACACTATTTGAAGCCCGAAATCCATCTTTCAATTGACCACCAACATTATCGGGAATGAATGCTGAAAGACACGAGCAAAGACAAGGATAGAATGAGACAAGGATGATTTTACTAGGACAAAAAAGAGGGATTGAAAGGGACAAGTGAAAAAATGAGGTGGATGCAATACTTACTAGGATGGTTTTGTGTTAAATGGACCGCCTCATTTTGTGACAACGGAATACACTCATTATGTGACGAAGGGATATCATGAGCAGGAGGTGCAACATTATCTGGAACTGGCATAGCAATATGGACCTCATTTGGAGCAAATCTAGCATCACGAACATGTACAACAGGAACCGGACGCTTATGAGGGCGGCGGTTGGGAGAAATAGACACCGGAAGGCGAACAAAAATATCCAAACATTGCAACTGACTCTTCATTGCAGATCTGACAAAATTATCCCATTGATTCTGACTCCCAATTCGAATAAGACGCCTAAGAATATTGGGTGGAGCACCTAGATGAAGTACACCCTCCACTACAATGTCATCATGATTTCCATGCCAATTTAACTCCTCACAAGCCCTAGCAACCAACTCAGTAAAGCTTTGTCACACCCGGATTTACACAAAATCCGAATGCTGCCATATGTGCGCCTAGGAAGTCCACACAACACATATAGCTTACAAATATGATAGTATAGAGAACACAATGCCCGAATAAAACAATTTACATCAGAGTTTAGAAAGGACACATGCCTTAACACAGCGAAAGACTAATTTATTAACTATCATCTGGTAGAGCCTCAAGTCCACAGGGACACCGACTGGTTGACCACAGCTTAGATGTACGGAAGGTCTTCAGCAACCTCAACGAGTGCTGCCCCATTTACTGCTTCATCTGTTACCCGTCCGGGATTTTGTTGATTGTTGGCAAGTGTAAGTATTTCATCATACTTAGCAAGTATAACACAGAGGAATGAAAGGCTTAAAAGGGCTTGACACGGCTGAACTACATTTAGCATTTTTAATTGGTTCATTTTAATATTAACCAAATTACTACAAAGTGAGTAACTCCCAGTTGTAAGCCCCATTAATAGAGTACAAGTATAATTACAACAATAAACATCAGGTTAATTAAAGGGGACCACTAATCAGAAAGGATCCAGACCGCTCGTGATCGTGAGCACGGCTATTATGATAGATTTACACTCTGCAGAGGTTTCGCCCTTTACCCAACAAAGCTCAAAGAGCTTTCAACCCAGCCACGCACATACCACACTTTCTGAGGTGTGAGTGCATAGGGACGCTACAAGGTTTTTCACAAGACACCCTAACAAGCACAGTAGCCGTTTTGGTCCAACTTGCAGCGCATGACCCCAAGGCATCGAGATTGACCGTTTCTCAGGACGCAACGTGGGGGGTCAATAGCGTCCAGAGCGGCGACAGCGGTGCTGCATGGGGTGAGGGCGGCAGAGGCAGCAGAGGGGCGCGGGCGAGGGCGGTTGCGCTTTATAAGCGCGTTGGCCGAGGATGGCCGGGCGCGGCACGCACGCCCAGGAGGAGGCGGCGGCGGCCTGCCATGCGGCAGCGATGGGCTTAGATGGGCCGGGGCGGGTCGGCCCATTAGGGTTTCCCCTCTTTTTATTTCAGAAAATAATTTCCCGTGAGTAGAAAATTCCAAATGGTTCATTAATTCACGAAAAAAATACTCTGAAACTCCCAAAAATTCTAGAAAAAATCGTAGAGATAGAATGGGACACGAGTAGTCCAAATAAAATATCTAGAGCTCATGAAAAGGGTTTTGAGTAGAATGAGCTCTAGGAAAAGGAGAATCAAATTTCGGAAAAGTCCAGAAAATTCCCAGAAGAACCTAAACGTCACAGGGGCGCATTTTAAAAGCTCTGCACTCATGAAACACCAAGATGCATCGGCATGAATGCAACACACACAACAAACTTATTTAATTTCAAAAGAACAACTAACTGTTTTTCCTACACTTAATTCCCTGTAAAACAAATAAATGTTGGAAAAGTTTTAAAATTATGAGAAATCGTTGTTTAATTATTCTTTCTAATCACATCCTGAAATCCAACAATTTCAGGGTGTGACAAGCTTGGTCTATCATGGAATAGCACAGGCACGCTATGCATCCCAACAAACTCAACATATCCATAGTTTTTATCTCTTTCCACATTACCTCCATGATATATAGTGACTAGATTGTCCATCTAAATTTAAATAGCAATAGATTTTGTTTAGTCATAAGGACGCGTTTTTTCTACACGCGCGTGTAGCTACTCCCTCCATGTTAACGGGTTAGCGGATCCATTAGTTAATTAATTAACATATTTTTTATTTTTTAACTAAAATACTGGCTTATCCTTACACACCTTCGGTTGATAGTTTTGATGTAACAAATACATGGGTCGAGATTGAAGACAGTATATACGCGGCAATATTTTTGTTCACGTGCGACCACATTTAGACGTACGTGTACGTATATTTGGCAGATGGTATGCACAGTATTTGAAGAAGGGTATGTGTACATACTCTCAGCAGATATATGGATTATTTTTTCTGGATGTAAGCTTGAGTATGTGAACATACATTTTTGAGAAGAAATATGAGTATACATACATATTTTTTTTTTCTGGGGCAGGACGAATTAGTATGAGTACATACTTTTTTTTTTCGGCAGGACGAAATAGTACGAGTACATACTGTTTTGATCAGTGTTTTTAGACAAGGTATCATGAGTTACAAATGCATGAGTATGAGTACATAGTCTTCTGACTTGGAAAACTCGACACTATGTAAGTCACACAAGAAGCTAATACATCTTGCCGGCGGCGTTGTCTAAGCCGGCCAGACCGAAACCACGTGACACCGGTATGTGCAGCCACGTCATGAAAACGGATGGGTGACACCAACACCTGGCGGCAAGAATATCAATAGTTAGTATTATTATGCAATAAAATTCGGATGGTAAAAAGAAATACTATTGAGTATCAAGTGATACTGCAATTGAAAAAGTATCACGCGATACTTTAATCTAGAAAAGTATCAAGTGATACCCAATCTGATAAAAAGTGTCAATTGCTCTAAAAAGTATCAAGTGATACTATAATCTGGAAAAAATAAAATGATTAGATGGAAGCGGTAGATCAAATGCTAAATCATGTATGCGGGCATGAGCCGTAGTTAGAGATTAGGTAGAAGCAATGAGATATCTGGAAAAAAATACTCGTCGAAGAAATATCTGATAAATCAGGAATGGGATAAAAAAAAATCCCGATCTGTATGTGGAAGGGAGAGATTAGGCTCACGAATAAACAAATCAATCGCAGTTTGTCTCAATCGTAACCGAGACACAGATCAAAAAATGAACATCAGTAATAGATTACTAGATTAGAAAATGACATAGATTCAGAGTACGTACCCGTCTAGATTTAGCGAAGGTATGATACAGACCTTTTGAAGGTAGAGTTGCCGGACAAAAGACTGCAGCAGATCGAAGGCAGTTCGTAACCTCGCCCAACATGTCCGGAAGTAGATCAAGAACGGCTAGCGCAGTTGAACGAATCACCCAAGATTCAGCAGCATATGGGAGTATGGGATCATACCTCATCAGTCATCACCATTGGCTTGCCGGACGTCACCGCCGCAGAATCCACCATGACCTACATACCTTCCACCAGTATTCTGGTGACCCTGATCGCCTCCACCTGATCCGTCCTCGATGATCACCACAACAGCGTCTTCCTCCATACTACTTGTGGCGACTTATACATAATGGAGGATACCCCTCGCCGGCCAACGCGACGCTAGATATAGGCGGACCACACACGTGACGACGAAAAAACAAACGATCCGAATCTCACGCAGTATACTGATGCCGGCGTGGGTATTTCCGTACGCCGTACCTACGTAGGAGTACTCCGTACCTGCGACGCTTGTAGACGGGTCTGGTTACGAACCCGTTAGCGCTGGTTCCTCTGCAGTTGAGTCTCTGCAGTTGAGTCAATGACACGTGGGTCCGAGCGGACCAGGGCCCATATGTCAGTGACTCAACTGCAGGTGCAGTAACTGCAGAGGATCTCATTCCGGCGGGAGGGGGTTGACCTCGGCAGGCAATATTACAACAAGAGCACCTCCACGCGCGTGTAGAAAGGATTTTCCCTAGTCATAATACATATATAAACTACATATGTGCTACTGCCAGTAATTAACTAAGTATATCTAATACAACCTACATATATATGTCAAGCTAACTATCTAACTATGTAAATGCTACTATCTAACTAGTATTATCAAACTAATACTACTAACTAACTATCTAGCTACATATATGTTGATAACTACTAATACCTAACTAATACTAACAAACTAGTAGTATCTAACTACATGAAAAACTACTACTAACTAAGTTTTTGTGCATGAAGAAACAAATTTTCACCTGGATTTGCAGGGGAGGGAGTCGAGATTCACTCGACTGCCTCACTGGAGGAGACTGCAACGCGTCGGGGGGGGGGGGGGGGGGGGGGGGGGCACCCCGCGGCCGGGCCGGCGACGGCAGGGAGACTACACTCCCGTGGGGGGCGGGGTGGCGAGCGCCGTCCACCCCGTGGCGACGGCGACGCAGCCCACCTCGCGGCCGGCGGCGGGCGTGGACGGCCTGGTCGGAGCCGGGTGGGGACAGCGGGGTCGGCCGCGGGCGGGGGTGGCGGCGGCGGTCGGAGTGGAGGGGTCGGCCGCGGGCGGGGTTGCGGCGGCCGGAGTGGACGGGTCGGCGGCGGGCGAGGTGGCGGCGGCAAGCGGCGCCGTGCGGGTTGGCGGGGTCGGCGATGGGCGGGGGTGGCGGGGGGACACGCGGCGGCGGGCGGGGTGGCGGGGTGCCGCGACGGCGAGCGGGGGTGGCGGGGTCGGCGGCGGCGTCGCATTGACCCAAGGCGTCGGGCGTGGAGCAGATGAGTGGGCGTCCAGTCGATTCAAATCCGACTGGGTCAGAAAATCGGAGCTCAACACCAAGATCTGTGGCGCCGAGGTCGGCGCCAAGATCTGCAGCGCCGAGCTAGCTGCCACGTCACGTCCAGCTCATCACGAGGGGTGTAGACCTCGGCGCCAACAGCTCCGGCACCGACCTGTGTCACCTCGGCGCCATGGTCTCCGGCGCCGAGCTCAGGGTCCATATTTGCAAATCTTTCCGCTGAGGTCCATTTGTGAAATTCTTTCAAAAGAAGGGCCAAAAACAAAAAAAAAAAGACAGGGGTTTTGGAAGGTGGCGTTTGTTTGGCCGAGATCATTAGCGCTCTGGATCGAACGAACGGGAAGGCTTCTCATGGAGAAGGAACGGGAGAGGTCGATCCTCACAAGACGTACGAAGCCAGGATGGTGGTGCAGGGTTTGGGGAGAATCGCAGGGTTGTGGAGGGCTGACGCGATCGCTGGACAACACGATGGTCGCACGATCGACGTGACGGACGACGTACGAAGAAGTTCGCACAAAAGGCGATCTACTTTTCATTCTTTTTAGTTGTGGGTAGAGGTAGATACATATGCAATACATACCCTGTTTTGTATCGTGTTCATATGCCAATCATTTCGTTATCTTTGTGATTTTACACTTCTTTATTCACAAGTCAGTGCATTTTGCCCCTAATCAACAGACAAAACAGTGGCAAAATTGCAAAGACCAAAGGGCAAAATTGCATTGACTTGTGAGCACCTAAGGCAAAATCATAATTTTGGCTTTTCTAGATACATAAATTTTGATAAGCAAAATGATACTCTGGCTCTTTATTTCATTTAACAGTAGGGTAGTCAAGATAATGGAAGTATAAGCTTGGCCTGAACATGAACCAAAAAGTAACAAGAGGCTGAGACAGACAAAATATTAGGTAGCAAATCTCATCACTTCAGTAGGTAATAGTCTCGAAACATTAGGTAGCAAATCTCATCACTTCAGTAGGTAATAGTCTCGAAACATTATGTTAGGACAGTGCTTGAGATACATCACATCATTACTCCATTTCTTAAGCGAAAACCATCTCAGACATGCTAACCAACTCCTCGCACACTGGCCGAATAGGTGACCAGGCAACAAGAATTTCTAAAGCACATGTGCCTACATTGAGAGTTGCACAACTTCTTCCCCTCTTCTCAGCCTTGAACAAGATCTTTTCGATGATTCTATCATTACCACTCGAAGCTCGGCAAGAAATAATCAACTGGTCGAGTACATGAACAGAAATAACAAAGCGTGATTGGTCTAAGTTACCATTATAACTAATGGGCATGTCACCTTCAAACTCCACTAGCACAATTTCCATGTCATCAACATCTGAGGTACGGGCGACAAGTTTTCCATTGAATCCAGCTGGCCATGTGCCCTCAATGACTCGAGTAAAAATAACAGCCTCCACACATGTATAAATTCGCTGAACTCCAATATCTAGTTTCCCAGACCTGCCACTCAAAATAAACGAGCGTGATGAACCAAACTCAAATGGTAGTGGTGCTGCTGCAAGGATCAAGTGCTTGTCCTCTAATCCATCTGCGCCCTTCACTTTTAGATCAGCCTCTATGCTCACAGGGATAGAATCACCATTCATTACAACAGAACGTTTAGGACCCATCAGTACCAAGTATGGATTCTGCAATTAACATCATTAAATTAAGAACAAGTAATTAGAAGCAAGTGATAAGATAATGATGAGAATAATGAGCCACGGTGAAATCTTCGAGAAAACACATCGTACCTCTGTTGTGAGGGTTTGGCAGTCGTCTCTGTTGCGGTTGAAGATAACATTGCGCTGTTGATCTATAGAATCACGTACAGCGATCAAGCCATATACATGGAGTGGCCAACACAATCCTTCACCTTGGGCAGGTACAACCTTGACTGAATATATTTGTAATGTGTCTGGAGGACCATACTTGTACACATACCGGGGTACAGGGCCTTTCGTGTATGCCATGGGGAGAATTTGTGCTGCAAATAGAGATGCATCAGCAGCAGCAGTAAATAACAACTAATGAACTAATGATCACCAGCAGCAGTAACTGAAAACTTACTCGTAAGTTCGAACGCACCCCCCAGCAGGAATGTATCGCAATCCACATGCTTCGAAATTCAAGATAATTTTTGTTGGCCTGCTTCAACTCCTCAACCAGTTGCACATCCTTTTCTTGAGCCTCCTTCAGCCGCTTTGTCGCACATGATTGCTCAAGCTCCCTGACAGTTTTCATCGACATCACTAACGATATCTCTTCCAAGCGGTCTATCTCAGAGTCCTTCCACCCTGCCCTCAATTCCTCCTCGGCAGAAAACTTCCACCACATCATCAACTTTTCCTCGTCGCTGCTATCCTTCAGAATGGGCATCATAATCGTCCTCAACCTCAATACCCTCATATGCGCCAACCAGTCCATATCAATCCTTTCCTTCAACTTCTTTTTAATCTCCTCACTAGCAAGGATCCATGCCATGCACATCTTTCTCCTCATTTTCTTCTCACTACCATCCCTCCCCTTCTCTCTACCACCCTCCTCATCACTACACTCCTCCTCTCTACCACCCTCCTCCTCATCATCATCATTGCTACCCTCCTCCTCACTACCCTCCTCCTCCTCCTCCTCCTCACTACTCTCCAACTCGGGAAAGTCCATCCACACCGGAATCACCTGATCACGATACCATTCCAGCTTCAGAATCTTCTGCTCAGGGAAAACCATACCCCCTCGAATCTCCTCATCATATGAGCATGGCCAGGGACTCAGAGAGAATGCCATCGTTACCTGCAGGAACATGATGATGCATGCTAAGAAACAAATGGATTATTGCTAACTAAGCATGCTGTCAAACCCCACCAAAGACACCTCAAAAAACGCTACAAGGGATTTCTTCAGCTGAGGATTATTTCTTATTAAAAAATCATGCACCAAGACATGTATAGATGATTGCATATTATTTAATCTATCTATACCAAAGCAGAGTACAGACAATAGCTCATTGGAATGCCACGTTGCCTTAAATTCCCTTTAGCCAGATTCCATCAATAATGGACTGTAGAAAAAAAAATCTGGAGACAGGGCAACAACGCACAGCAGAAATTCTAGAATCTATAGAGCCTAACTTACTTACAATATCAATCAAAAGGTCATGACACATTTTAAATACTTATAGTTAACATTTTTAATAAGTTCTTATACAGACACACAGTTATAAGGAAAAAAAACTTTATGCCATAGCTAGCCACTACTCCTTCAGTTCATTGTTAGTAGGCATATTAGGATTTAAGAAGTCTTTCGATGTATACTTTGACCATGAATATCTTAAGATACATCATCAATTGCTATAAGATCAATGCCATATGAAAGATCTTTGAAGTAACTTCCATACACGAAGCATGCATATAATTCGAGTAATTGTTGTTCAAAATGTATCAGATTGACTTTTTATAAATCCTAATCCACCTAATTCCAAACGGATGGAGTATCTTATAGCTGGTAAAAAAATGTTGGTTTCATTGAATCAAAACTCTGCTCACTAAAAAAGCAGGCATATGTTCGTTAGAAAAATGTCTTGGAGAATCAGAACTTTTAAATGGATTTGAGTTACTGAACACATTTGAAAAGGTTAGCTCCTCAGATATTTGACCTATCAAGATTAACATCAATAGTTTGTTGATCACATTCACAAGATTTATGCAAAGCACACAGCCAGGAATTGAAGTCAACAAGTCACAGAAGTAGGAAACACCTTTCGTTGTTGTCTATTGTCACTTGCACTTGAACCGAAGACAAATTTTTGATATTATAGGACTCCCAAACATGTGGTTTGCTATTATGACACTCAGGCCCACATGCCATTGACTCCAGATGGTAATTTAATTTTTTAGTCCTGCTCTGACTGAACCTCAAAATACCCAGAACAGCTACGACATTGTAAAGCTAAAGATTACAAAATGACGCAAGCATTTCAGGAAGACACCGAAACAAACTGCTCCAAAAAACTTTACTTGTGGAATTCCCCCATACAGCATCAGCTTAGTGCAGAAGCACGATTCAATTTTATTTACTTACTAGCTGTGGTGAAATCATCCCTCTTTGATGTAATATCTAGCAGTGCACGAATCAATTCAATAGAACGTCAGACATTCAGATCCAGGAGGAAGAAAAAAGAGGGGGTACCTGAGGGAACCGGCGGGGAGAGAACCGCGGGCCAAGGGCCTCCGGCTGAGGCCAGGGAAGGGAGGAGGGGAGCCGCGCCCGGCTCTGGTGGCCGCCGGCCCTGCAACCCTAGCCGGCCACGCGGCAGGGGAAGGCAGCCGCGGCAGGAGCTCCGGCGGCCGGGAATCGACGGATCCGGGGCGGCGGAGAGGGGGTCCGGCCGGGAGACGCCCTGGAGCACGCGCGGTGGGGTGCGAGCGACTGGCGGCGGTTGGGGGCGAAAGTGCGAGCCTGGGCGTCGGAGAGGCTTGTGGCGTACTGGAGCGGCGGAGAGGTGTAGGTCTGTTGGATGAATACGGCCGTGTTTAGAGCAACTCCAGCAAGGGTCCTACTCAGTCTCCTACTCAAAAAGTAGAGGCCGAAGGTCAAAAAACCAACTTCAGCAGAGTTCTAACTCGAGCCTCTAGAGTGGGCACCCAAATCCCCCTCCCAGCCCCATCTCCCACGGGTCCGTAGGGAGGCCCCTACTGCCCTTTTCACCGCTCCCGCGTCCTCTCCCCTCCTTCTCGCGCGACGGCGCTCCCTCCCGCGTTGCTCGTCCTTCTTCCCGCGTGGTGGCCGGCGGCCAGTCTTCCACCCTCCCCTCCTGCTCTTCCGCCCCAAGATCTGCGCGGCGCCACCGCAGGGCCCGCTTCCCTCCTCGTCCGTCCTCCCCTCCTCCTCAAGCCCATGGCCGTTCTCCTCCCCTCCAACCGCGTCGGCACGAGCTCGAGCATGGCGGCTCCTAGGCACGACGCAGCACAGAGCCGACGCCCTTCTCCTCGCACGGGCTCTCCCGCCAAGGAGGAAAAGGAAGGGAGGGAGATGGAAAGAAGGATGTGTTGGTCACCTTGCTGTCGAATCAAGCCCGTCCGGTGTTGATTCGATCGTGATGGCTTCGAATCGAGCAATGATAGCTTCGAATCGAGCGTCGCCGGCGTCGAATCGAGCATCGGCTCCGATTTTTCCTGCCTGCAAATTGATTTCACCCCACGGAGCTCGGGGTCTTCCGGCCGCGAGCACCGCCCGCTCGGCCCCATTTGCCTTCACGCTGCCCGCCGGCCACCCCGCTCCGCTAGTACGCCGCCGGCCTCGTCCGTCGCAAGCTCCGTCCGGCCACCCCGCTTCCCTAGTACGACGCAAGCTCCGCCCGGCCTCGTCCGCCGCCGGCCACCCCGCTCCCCTAGTACGCCGCCGGCCACCCCGCTCGCCGCTCCCCTGGTACGCCGCTCGCCGCCCGGCTCCGCGTCCCGTCCACCGTCGGCGGTAGAGGATAGCGTGGAAGGGAGAAAGCAGAGGAAGAGGGGGAGGAATGTGGGAGAGAAGGAGATCTGGAAAAAAAGAAAGGAGGCTGACAATGGGTCCCACTTGTCATATCAATAGTAGGGGCTCATGAGTTGGGGCTATTGTTGGAGTTGAGAACAAAATTACAGCTCCAAAAAGTTGGGGCCGGCCCCTACTCAATAAAGTAGGGACCCAAAGTAGGATGGTTACTGTAGAGTTACTGTACCAGATTATGGATTAATTATGATCATTAGATTCGTCGCGTAAAGTTGCACCCATCTGTGAAAAGGTTTTTACAAATAAACTTCATTTAATGCTTCATACATACAAGATTCTTTGCATTTAGTGCCTCTAAAAATTTGTTCGGAGGGCATCTAAACACGCTTAGTATGAAACTTAGCGATAGGGGCGCGCCCGCGCGCTACGTCCTCTCAGTGGGCCTAAAGACTACGGCCCATTTGGCGATTCCGTTTTTTTTTCGCCATACGCAGTCACCGGCCTAAAAAGCGATCGGCAGCTCTAAAAGACGGAAGCAGAAAACGGGAAGGAGGCGGCACCGTCGATGAGCATCGGGTCGAATGCGGCGTAGATCCATTGCAGGTGGCTTCACGTAAAGGCTTTAAAAAGGAGCCTTCAATTAGTGATAGTAAGATTAGAGCGACAATTATTTTCTTATTTTTTCAAGTATAAGTGTGATTGTATATAGTAGGGTTCCTCGCAAGTGTTGGTTGGGTAATAATAGGATTGTACGTATATGCATCCATGAAGAAAATGTGGATCAAATAATAATACAGCCATGCATATGCATGTGTACACTCAGCTGTCCAATATATAGGCCTTGTTCAGTTCCAAAATCCAAAATCCAAAATGAATGTTTGGACACATGTATTACGTACTAAATTAAGTTGAAAAACAAATCGCATTATATAGATGGTCTGGAAATCACGAGACGAATCTAATGAGTCTAATTTAGGCCATAATTAGACACTAAATTGCTACAGTAAATACGTGCTAATGACAGATTAATTAGATTCATTAGGTTCGTCTCGCGAATTCCAGACGTAATCTGCAATTAGTTTTTTATTAGTCTATGTTTAATACTTCAAATGTGAAAAGATTCCATTCTAAAATCTTTTCACCAACAAACTAAATACGGCCATAATCAACTAGCTAGGTTCCAATAATAGCACACTCGGTGAAGGATGTTCAGATCTTGGCGATCTCAGTTGCATTCTGGAGCAGTTCGTCGCAGCGCGAATGCGCGATCGACGGACAAGTAGACAACAGCTCCGCGTCAGTGTGTCAGCATGGACAGCACAGGCAGCTCGGCTGCGCCGACAATTCTGGCACTGGAACACTAGTAAATACTCTAGTATGCTTTATTCGTGCAGCCAACCGTATATCATGTGATGATCACGTGCCTAAAGCACGGCGATGATCATGCATGGCGTGCGTGGCTCTTGGCTCTAGGATAATTAGCCTGTTAATTCTCATATAGTCACAACCGATCAAAAGTGACGGCAGCCGTCTGCGCTAGGGCAGCGACGCGCAGTGCAGTGGCGTCGTCGGCGTCGGGGACGAAGTCTTGACGAGGGTGGTGCTTCCCGTTACTGCTGCGCCTCCTTTGAATCGGACTAGGGTTTGTAGGTGGGGTATGGCTGCTCACGGAGAACCTCGTATCGTGAGCCGCTGGCCCCCACCTCTATTTATTGTGGCGCAGGTGACAGGGGCTCGCCAACCAGTAGGGTTGGGTGCTCCCGATCTGGGCGCGGATCAAGGTCCGGCCCAAACGTTAGGCTGGCCCGTGGAGATTAGTCTAACATTCTCCCCCTTGATCTACACTTTAACTTTTCCTTTCACTTCTATTGTTGTTCCACCATGGATTGGTGCATAGAACGGTATCATCGTCACGGTCTTTTGCCGATAGATTCAACTACAACACACTTCTCTATGTTGAAACAAAAGCTTTTCCAGGGGCTGGCGATCGCATGATCCGCCCCTGCAAACACCTTTTCCAGGGGCGGACCATGCCATTGCCCACCCTTGGAAACGGTGTTCGTCCGACAACTAATATAGGGGTAGTCACAAATCTTCTCATTGCAAATAATATAGTAATTGTGCATAATTTATTATAATTGCAAATTATATAAAAGTAATTCTTGTATATTACAAAGGCAAATGTATTCACGAATATATATTACAAGTCAAGTATATTACATTGATTACACAAGTTTAGTGTCCTCCACACTCTCACTTGGTAAGGCGATACTTCTCCAAGTGCTAGTTACGAAGAGAATCGTATTGGTCTTCACTAAAATATTCTTGTAGCTTATGGATGTACTTTTCCTTCTGATGAACCACCTCACGCATTATGAAGTGACATATTTCGCTGACTATCTTCAGCAGATCTACCTCTCCAAGTGGTTTCCCGGCAACGAAGTCACTAACCATCTGTAATTTATGAAAGCATGCAAGATTTAAGCAAGTGATAGTTAGACGCAAAATGAAAGTACTAAAATATGATAAAAACAAGTACACGCTCAATATTCGGTGTGTAGTTCTTGCAGCTCCAAATATAGTCGCACACATAATAGCTGCAAAACAAGGATCCGACTGGTTGCTTATGGCATGGGAAGTGTGTGCGTGGAATCCAGTCCTTTACTCCCTTAGGTCCCGGCTCTTTATAATGGTTAATGTAGAAAAAAAGAGCACTGCTTGAAACAATGGGACAAGTTAGTATGTAATTATCGACTTGAATATTTTCAAAGATGTGTGGGAAATCTTAAAGGGGGTTACCTCTTCAGGATGACAGTGAAATCTTTGTATTGTGACGGCGGGTAATCCAATGGGTCGAAGACCACATATTTGGCTTCCCTCAGCAACAGCATAAAAGCAACTTAGTGTCTCCTGTCACAGTGTTATATAGCTGGGATAAGTACCAAGCTAATATATGTAGGATTCGAGAATTGTTAGAATTTAGACAACGTACCCGAAAAGGTAGGGAGCCCATATGCATTCCGCGTCTCGATGAAGATCCATCATAGTTGCTATGTAGATTGACACCTTCCTTCTAAGATCAATGGAAAACTTCCTTCGTTTCTTTTGTTTATCCTTGGCCGTCTTACAATCATCATTTAGTTCCTCGGCGGAGTCCGGCCACTTGAGGGGGAATGCCCACCTAGCCTCGCAAATAATAAAAGGGTCAAGATACCCAATCTTGGTCTTCGAACCCATTGCGAGGTGACCTTGCATCATGCACAACACACCGAAAAAAATGATTTTGAGACTATAAAGGCCAGTACCATATGCATATATACATGGTGTATGGACATGGAGCGCTTACATACACCACAGTCTCATGGGGCCTAGCTCCATCATTTGCAGGCGGTACATTGCATGGATGTCATCGAAATCGATAATTATATCAGTACATTGGTTTGCCCATTTATTGCAACCAAACACCTCCACATCGACCCGTGCCCATATAGTTTGGAGCCCTAGGGTGCATGCCCTACGATACCAACTATAGAACTTCTGCATTTCACCTGGACATTCATGAAGAGCCCATCCGCGTAGCAAGTCTTTGCCATACTCGAATTTCTTCGGGCAATCTGGCAAATCTCCTATCTCATCGACCCCAACTATACGAACGAATGTCTTGTCTGAATGAGGCTTGGAAAACCCTAGTCCAGTTGGCACCGCTACTTCCTTTCTCTTTATTTTTTTCGGAGTCATCTTCTTTTTTGTGCCGTTGTTGGCGATCATCCACCTGTTCACAACGTCAGGCTCTGTATTCTTGTATGCCATGATCACCCGTGGCACCGACCCCATAAACTGCTCGGGTCGTAGTGGCGAGTTTTGAACCTCTGCTGGCTCATATTGATGCATTGGTGATAGGGGTTGCTCCTCCTGCTGTACTAGTGGTGATGGGTTGGCCTCCTGTTGTACCACTGGACATGACGGGCTGCAGATAGTGGTGGCCACAATTTCTTGTTGTGGTGATGGGTTGGCATCCTGTTGTACCTCTGGAAAATGATGGGCTGCAGATAGTGGTGGCCACCAGTTCTTGTTGTGGTGATGGCAGGCGTGATAACGATACCACTGGGACATTATCTGGGGACGATTGATGTAATGGCGGCACTTCCTCTGGTGTGTTCTTACCATGAACTTGTGCCGGTGTCACCATCCTCTAGGAGCAAAGTGTAAGTGACGGAGGATCTTCAGGTGGTGGAGCTTCCAGTATGATATCTCGTTTATGCCATGGTGCATTCTTTCCAACGGGTTGTCCCAAGGTTTCAATGCCATCATGAAGGGCAAAGTCTAAGAAGTGATCATCATGTCTTGGATCCGTAATTGTGACCACTTTTACCCATGCATATAATGGTGGCATAGGTTGTCCCTCCAAGCCGGGATTATTGCTCACCACCAACGCCACACCTTTGGCAGCCTCCTTTGACTTCCCACTTCTGCCTATCGAAATGTGCAACGAGCAAGGAGTGTCAACAGTTATAGCATCTACCAGATATGGTTCTGCTGACGTAGAGGCAACACTACTCGGACAAAGCTGTGAGGCAGTGGCCCCATTTATAACCGGCGGCGACAACATCATTAAGTTATTATTTAATGATGTTTGGCTGATCATTTGTCGTTGCTGCTGCTCCACAAATGCCGCCGCGAAATAGTCATTAAACCTTGCTTCCAATGCTTTCTTCGCTGCTTCTTTAATTTCATCCTTGTATCGATCGTTGTTGGCACTCCTTAGCCTAACTAAATCCGCAAGCGCACAGGAGTACATTGTAGCCTTTCACCAGGGGAGTAGAAACCTGGATGTCAAATCCTAGGAACGGTAGACGCGACTAGCCTAGGAATATCTTAACCGGACCCACCAGGGGAGAAAAGGGTAAAGGGTGTAGAGAGCTTAACCTTAGTTAGCCACTCGTTACCCCAGACAACCTATCTTAATCTAACATAATCTGCTTCGACAGCTAGAACGGGAAGAATTCAGAACGGGGTGAGAGAGGGGTTCTTCCGGGCTCAGCACTACTGTTATGAGTACACCCGAACGTGGTGGAGTACAAAGTACGGACAGGGCTGTCACCACCTGCCGCCTACCACTGCAGTTCCGTGGGGTGCAACACAACCTGAGGTGACTAGACAGCACAGGCACCACGCCTAAGCTTTCAGCCACTGACCTCCACCCAACGCAAAGGGCTATAGAGGAAACCCCAAACAAGAGTCGCTGTCACTCGCGCAGACTCAGGTACCCGCAGATCATAGATAGCCAAGATAAATTGCTGAAAGTAAAGAGTAAACTAGCGAGGTACTAAGGCAAGAGACCGAGGAACTTACTGAAGATATCTCTGAAGCTTTATTCCTCGGGGGCGGAACAATGTTGAGGGAAGGCCGAGATTTCTCCCGAACTCCCTCTACACGCTTGGCTGTCACCCAAGCACTCACCCACTACTCTCTCTACTCTACTCTAAGATAATAGTGGACTACATCTTGAGCCTTCTCTTCTCTCCAATGGATGGTGTGTCTTGTGTGGAGGTGAAGGGCGCCTTTTATAGCCCTCTAGGGGTGAAATCCTGCTTAGGAGTGACGCACACCTCCTGCTTAGCATCCACGCGAAAGAGGAAGCGTGGAAGCCACGGTGGGAGGCCGGTCGGCCTAGGCTAGGCCGGCCGGCCTGGCCCTGGTGCCAAGTGGCACCGACTTTTGCAGGGACGGCCTGGATGATGTCCTGAAGTCGGTAGTTGTTGCGTTCGGTTGAAGCTGTCCAAGAATCCTAGGTTGTGGGCCCTTCAATCCATGTTTATCCCACCCTAGGCCTTCCGGGTCCATTGATCAAACCGACATCAAATGCACGGCTCATGATCATCCTTGATACATTAGTAAACTTGTGGATCAACGCCGTGGCCAGAAGAGGAAAAATGGTGGGCCGGCCGGCCTAGGCTAGGCCGGCCGGCCTGGCCCTGAGCCCAAATGGCCTCCCATTTTCCCAGTTTGCTCCTTCACTCACAAATTGTACAAAACTTGTGGAACTCCTTAGTATAAATGATATTAGCATGATTATCACTATATGAGCATGAAATCCGGAGAAATGTTGGCGGTAAAAGTCATGGATATCGACCGCCAACACACCCCACACCTAGAATTTGCTCGTCCCGAGCAAAGGGTTGAGTTAGATCCAGAGGATCAAGCAAAGCCTAGGGTCATGAAATCAAGAGTAGGCATAAGAATTATTTCAAAGCTTTCCCTCATACCTTGGATTCCAGGTGGCTAACACCTTCACTTTCACCTATTGAACCTCAGAATAAATCAACGGAGAGCCTGATTCCTCCTTCTCAGTACTTGGAGTTTTTTTTTCAAAATATGGAGGCATACTCTCATTCTCTCAAGCCACTCAGTCGCTCAAAGTGTTTGATCCTCACTATGGCTTTTCAAGTAGCCTCACCTACCTCTACAAGGTTATATGTGGGGCTCAAGGTAGGGATCGATAGAAATGCTTATCTCTTCCATCTATGTTGCGAGATCAAATAACTTGTCTCCGAGAGATCATGTCAACCATAAACTTTGGTCAAGTGCAAGTGAATGTGGATGATGTATGACGAATGTCCTTGAGTGGTATCTGATTCTAGCTTCTTCCATCTTTCCCCTTCTTCTCTTCTTTTTTTTTATACTCGAGTAGGACCTCCCACTCATCATTTTTTTCAGGGGGATTAAGAGCTGCTTGAGAACCACTTTTGATGAACCTTTATTCTATGATGGACTTTATTTGATGAAACGTGTACGTGAATGTCCAAAGTGCTAGGAAGAACATGCATGTCTCAGAAGGCATGATGCTTGATCAAGCTCAAAATGTACAAGATAGCTATGTGGAGTTTCAAAACTGTGTCATGTATAATATGGCTCTGGATGGGACTTGGCAAAGTTGAGCATGAATGAGAGTTGCCTCATTTTTTTTCAAAATGAAATTTTTCCAAGACTTTGAATTAGAAAAGAACAAGCCTCTCATGTCATTATATCGTAAGAGTCAATAAGCGAAAGATCAAGTGATCCTATCGTAAAGTTCCAAAGGCACATCGGTACTTGCAAAGGAAATAAAGCTTATGCACCTTTGATAAACATGTAGGATTTCATCCCTCTCTAGGTGTTCCATTCAAATTTTAATTGTCATGAACATCATGCTCAGTATTTGAATTAAAACCAAGGAAGAAAGGGTTTCAAACCTCCGTGCAGTAGTTGAATGTCAGCAGATGGCTGCCATGTGGTTATTTGTGCACGGGTGAAGATTGCTCGTTGATGTGTTGCTCGTTCTGTTTTCTTCGCACTTAGTGTAGAGTTAGAGCAAGGGTGTGGTCGGCACACAAGTGTGCACCAACCACTCAAGGCATGGTAGAACAAAGCAACATTTTATTCAAAAGGGAAATATAGGGGTGCTGTTGAAAAATAAATATTGGGAAAACAAAATGAAAAGGGAAATTTCAGCACTCAAACCTATACTAAGATAATAGCACATTTTAGGTCTCGCCATGACCATGGACTATGGTTGTCACTCGGATACTCGTAGTAGTCCATAACTTCGAGTTCCGGGATGTCGGGCTCGAGGAATATTTTCAACTGAAAACATCCCTGTCATTGTCCTCGATGAGAAGCATAAAGGAAAACCTTCCTTCTCCATCCTCCAATTCAGCCATTTGATTTCATCATTTTGACTCTGGCTGATTGGGGGTCTCTGTTTCACCTTTTTGTTCTCCTAATGGGAATGATGTTCTGTGTGCACAAATTGTGTCGGGTGATTGCCCTTCCATCCCTTCGGCATGTCAGATTGTTCATGATATTCTGTCGATGTTTCTGATTGACTATCTGAAGATGGTACGGATTTGTGACCCGGTGATTTATTTGCAACCCGCTATTGCACTTCTAAGGCTGGAGTGAGAGTCTCCATCTCCTTATCCACAACATGAAGTGCTTCAACTACTATGGACGTTTAGTCCATGATCACCAAGATGCTCGTCAGTCCTTCGACTCAATGAGCATCATGGGCACCACAAAGACTCTTAGCGTGTGTGTGCTTGGTTGGTCAGGTGATCAGTCTGTCGAACCTTAGCACGAGGTTTATACGGAAGGAAACAAAAACTTCCGTAGCTCATTCTCTGTGAGAAGTGGAACCGACACTTAAGAATCTTGCGGGTCTCACATGTGGGTTGCAGCGGTGGAGTAAACCAGTATGATATGAATCCCATTGGTTAAATCTGATAAGGTGAATGCATTCCTTCTCTCTAAGGGTGTTAATCCAAGTTTGTAAAGCTACCCTTGAGAGAGTATCATCTCATATGATTGAACTTGTATCCTTGGGAGATGATATGCCACATATTTATTTGCTCTCTTCTTGTTTTGTTTCGTGAAGCAAATGAAGGAGCAAGAATCCAACGGATGAGTTGTGTCTTGTCGTCCTTCTTGGTCAGGTGGTATCTTGGTGTAGCATGGTCCGTGTGCTAACACTTTGACATCAACCAAGTAGGGTCTGAACTTGTCATGGGTGAATACCACTACAGACAGTTCCTTCTCCGTTGTTTGTCGAACTCTGGTCAATGCTTTTGATAATGATGATTTCTTGCATTGATCCAGCTCTGTCTCGATTGTATGGTTACTAGCGTTGCACATGATCTTGATAGGAAGAATCCAATCAGGAGGTTGTATGATGGGGGCCTTTCTCAGCTGACACTTCTCCCAATTTGGGACAAGGTGGAGCCTTTGGGAATTCTCACGAACTCTATCCATATCCGCGAGACATAAACCAAAGGTTGTCCATGGACTGAGAAATCATCAAGGAATTCCTCCATGATGTTCTCGACAAGGACAAAGGATGTCCTCGATAAAGGGAGAGAAGGCTAATATCATACATCTCTGTTGGTGCATTGCATAGACCAAACAATAAAGACAGGTGGAGGTAGATGAAAATTGGCTAGTGCTTCACCACTTGAAGTGGGTGCTTACATGGGGTAAGTAATACCCACATGCAGGTGTGCCTACCTGCCTCATCGCATCATTCAGCCAAAAGGCTTGTTTGTCCGGTTCAAGCGATACGATGGGTGTTGGGGTTGAACCCCGTCTAGTCTGTAGAGAATACCTTAACACGGACCGGGATTTGTAACAGTAATACTACAGTAACCATCCGCTAATTATGGACTAATTACCCTCTAATTACCATCGTTAGATTCGTCTCGAGATTTCCACCCTATCCATATAACTTTTCACCTTTTTTTTACATTTACTACTTCTAAATCGGTAAAATCAAAACCCGAAATCTTTTCACGAAATCCTTTCGTGAACTAAACGAGGCTCAAAAAAACGCGCGGGCAGCCCGTGCCGTCCCACGTACAGCCCAGCAGCCCACGATTCGCCCGCCCGCATCGACAAATACTACCAACCCAAGCAACCCCCGTCCTCTTCCCAACAAGTCCCTCAACCCCACCTCGCCTCGCCTCTCCCCTCCCCAAACCCTACACCTCGCCCCCCCTCGGGACTTCGCCGTCGTCCCCGCCGCCCAACCCCATCGCGCCGCCCCGACCCCGCCGCGCGGGCCAGGGACCGCCTCCCTCCTAGCGGAACCGTGCCGTGCGGCTGGTCACGCGGACGGACACCCCCCGCTCGGCGCCGCCCGCCGCCGCCTTTGATGTCTCCCACCTGCGACCTCGGCTTCCTCTGGCCCCGGTCGCAGAAGAGCTCCGAAGAGGTTCCCCTAGCGGCCACTTCCGGCGCCCAGAGATTGGCCTCCCCACCGCAGCCGAGATGAGTGGCGGCGGCAGCAGCAGTGGCAGCGGCGACAAGGTACGCATCCGCTCCTCATCCCGCCTGCGTGTTTGCATTGGCATCGTTACGGCGTAATTGCGTGGCTTAACTCACGGTACTGCTTGTCCCGCTGCCTTGGCCGTGGCGTGGCGCATTAAAATGCGCAGGGGGTGGTTGAAGGTTGGGGTTCGAGTTAGTTGATTGGATAGTGTATTTGTAGTATTTGGCATGACGATTCAATGCTGCTGCGTGTGTGTGAATCATCCCTGCGTTACTAGAGTGCATAAGCAGTTACTATTGTATTGGACTATCTGTTCACTCATCTTGGATGTTAGTAGGTGATCATAGATCGGTGCTTAAGATAACCCTTGCTTTTAAGGTGTTCGAGTACAGCACAAGTTCTGCTGTAACTCAAAGTAAAAATTAAAAGTTTCCTCGAATGCATAGAGAGCTCCTTTGGATCTCAATACAACTAGTTCGAGAAGCAGTAGATTTTCTGCGGCATGAGTTATGTTAACAATCAAAGTTGCCCAAGTTGTCCTGTTCTTTTACTTGTCTTGTTACCTCTGTATGTGATGCAGATGTTGCTGTTTGGGTCCTTTACAGAGGACGAGACTAAGTTATTCCAGGGTCAGCCTCTCAAAAGTCCGACTAAAAATGTGAACAGAACATGGGAACTACCAGAGATCCAGTTTGGCTCGCTCAACTTTTCAGTGCTGAGTTTACAGAAAGAATCAAGCCCTATTTCTAAAGGTGCTGTTCTTACTCCAAAATCAGCAGATGCTCAGAGCAGTGCCATTACAAAGGAGAATGCGTGCAGTAACAAAAGGGAAGCTGTAGGATCTAGCTTTCCGAATGGCGGACCAGTTCTGGCTAATGGATGCCCCCCTGTGAATGTTACTCCTAACAATGGTGTATTAGAGAGTGTGAAGAAGGTGGAGGCTGTTGTTCCTCCAGTTGTGCAGCCTGCCAGAAACATCAGCTTAGCAGCACCACATGCAGTGCCAGAGGTGGACAAGGGTGGCATCAAATCCACTCAATGCAAAAAGTTAGATAAGGAAAAGGAAATAACTGAAAATGGAAGCCCAGTTGTTGTTACACATGTTGTTGCAGCAACAGCAGACGAGGCAGTCACAAGCTTAAAAGAGAGGGCCTCTCAGAACATGCCATTGCTTCCCCATGGTTTGAGGAACACAGGAAATATTTGCTTCTTGAATGCAACTTTGCAGGCGTTGCTTTCGTGCTCGCCTTTTGTCCATCTTTTACAGGATTTGAGGAATCGAAATATACCTAAGGTACCTAAACATATCAGCGTGATGTAATTTTGGTGCTTATTTGATTTCCTTTCTTCTCAGCAGTCCTTTCATTTTAGGTTGGCTACCCAACACTCAGTGCATTTGTTGAGTTCATCTCTCAATTCGATGTGCTTGATGAGTCAGTTATGAAGAAAAATGAGAAGGCTGTTACAGTTGCTGCAAAACCACTTAATCCTGCCATGTTTGATGCCGTTCTCAAAAACTTCACACCAGATGTGCCGGCTGGAGTATCTGCTCGGCCAAGGCAAGTGCTTGCTTGTTCCACACTTAGGCATGTTTTTTCTTTATGAGAAAGTAAGCAAAAAACCTGAAATTGTGGATGCTGTTCCTGCTAACTAATGTAGCAGTTAGTATTATTCTGCTGTCATGAGGCTGTACTCTCATCAAGTCTAGCAAGTGGCAAAACCTGGATAGCATATTCATAGTTTTTAGCCTATCACACCAGTGCTATTATATAACTTGACCATTCTATATCCAGAACTAAATTTTGCATATCTATGTTGGAAGCTATGCTTACAATCATGGTCACATACAATCATTTTAGGAGCTCCCAAATTGCCCGATGACATTTTTTTGGTCCTGATAATAGGCATTATCTTTGTTATTGAGTTTATCGTGGCAGTTGTTTGTATAGACACTTAGACAGTGTGCATGCTGTTATCTGTTTACTTATTTGTTTTTTGTTAATGTCAAGTATAAATCGTTATCTCCCTTGCAATGAAGCTTTGTTTCAGTCTGTGATGCTATACACTTCTGTGTTCTGCAGGCAAGAAGATGCTCAAGAGTTTTTAAGTTTTGCCATGAATAGAATGCATGATGAACTACTGAAGCTTAATGGCAATGGTTCAAATTCAAAGGAGGGTATGGTTGTTTCTAATGCTGATGATGATGCTTGGGAGACTGTTGGACGAAAGAACAAATCTGCTATAGTTAGAACTCAGAGTTTGTTCCCTCTGAGCTAAGTTCTATCTTTGGCGGGCAACTTCAGAGTGTTGTGAAAGCTGCAGGTAATTTTGTCTGTCCTTGTTTCTTTTGGGTTTCATCTGAGCCTACCCCAACTTGCTTGGGACCAAAGGCATGTTGTTGTTGTAGCTATCTATATGTAATAGCCTTTTGGACAGTTGCACTTTTTTCCTTTATTTGTTATATATATGCCTGCATCATACTCCCATGGAAACAATTTTAGAAACATTTTATAATCAAATCCCAACTCAGCAACCCTTCTTTATCGGATTTTTTTAATGTGTGGTTAACAACTCTGATTGTTACCTTTTGCCTCCTGTGTACGCTGACATCACTTTTT